>OZ021694.1:13325454-14525454 GCA_963978525.1 Ornithomya fringillina
GACCTTGAGAGTGCTAACAACAGACAGACACACGGACGGACATGTCTCAAACGATTTCTCTTTTCATGCTGATTAAGAATATATATGGTTTGTAGGGTCTCCGAGGCTTCCTTCGATGTGTTGTAAACGGATGATCAAAATGAATATACCCTCTTCCCTAAGGTGGAAGGTATAAAAAAATTATATGGGGAGGGGTTCTAAAAATGGTCCGACCCTATCCATTTTCAAAAGGGTTTATTTTTTTCCTTATACCAAATTTCATCGAAATATCTCAAAAAATAATTGGATCTTTTCTAAAAATGGTCCATTTGGGTCAATACATGTTCTTATACCAAATTTCATCAAAATATTTCAAAAAATGCGACTTGTAGCTTGTGCACAACTTAAGATGGTCAGACAAGAGGACAGGCGGACATGATTAAATCGATTCAGACTTTGATTTTGAATCGATCGGTATAACTGAAGGTAAATGTGTCATTTGCCGTTTAGGAGTTACAAACATCCGCACAAACTTAGTATACCCTTTTCCACGTGATGGTGCAGGGTATAAATATTATAGTCGGTCAAGCCCGCTATCAAATACCCTACACCATTTGATGTATTATTTAATATAATTTTTTTTAAATGAAAATCATAATTTTTTATACTTACTTGTAGTATTAAAAAAATATTTCTTTGAAACATGAAAAATACAATTTTTTTGTACTTGTATTTTAAAAAATTTCTATATGATAACATGTACATCAAAAAACATTCACATTGCTTAGAACTTCTATTTATTTTGTAATTTAATTTTACCAAATGAATCAAGTTGATGCTAGATAACTCCCCATATTCGTGATATGAACCTATTTTACATTCTCTAAATATTCTATATTAATAAAATAAGTAATTTTTATTGATCTTTTAATTCTATGTAAAAATTATTACAATTTAAATACTTCCGCTATATATGATTTTATTGGTTACTAGCTGTTGTTCGCGGCTTCACCTGCGTGGAATTCGGTTATCTCGCGAGATAAAACGTTGCCTAAAATCCTCTCCAGAATCTAGTGATGCATCTGGAGTGGTATCCACACATGCCGTTGTCAGATTTCAGATTTCCCTACTATTTAAATATTGTGAAATACTTATTGTGAATACTTAATTTCTTAATTGGCAATATTACTACCAATGGTGGGTATAAAAAGGGGTTATAGTGACATAAGTACAATAGTTGGACATATGGTCTCGCGCAGTTTTTTGTAGATATTGATATGTTCTATAATATTGTAGAACATTTTTTTGTTTTAACATCAATACTTTCCGCAGCGTATTCGATGAAAGATATTTTATGACTAATTTTTTTACACCTTGGGTTAGTAATAGTAGGAATGTCCAGGGATCCCAACATTTTTTGACAATAAATATAGCCTATGTTACTCAGTGATAATGTAGCTTTCTAATAGCGAAAATATTTTTGAAATCGGTCCAGTAGTTTTTGAGTTTACTCGTTACATACAAAAATACAAAAATATAAAAATACAAATCTTTCCTCTTTATAATATTAGTATAGATAATATCAAATATTATGTATATTATCTCCATATTTTAATGTACTATTAAAAAAACCAATAAAATATTTTGTTCTACAAGGTAGCATCTTCCGTTTTTGTCCCGAAAAATTCGTTGTTATCTTCGTGTACGTTATTTTATCAGACTTTTTTTAGAAACAGTTGGAATTAAAATTCTTTTCCCGAATTTATCTGAAATCTCGCTTTGATAACTTCATAGTCGTGTTCGATTTTTATATTTTTCGTTAAGTTAAAGTAAAAAGGTGTGCCGAATGTAAAAGCATAGTATGAAATGGCTTAAATTTTATTAAATTTTTAAATATACAACATATAAGACGGTATATTTATTTTCTGTAAATCAAATATTAAACCAATCAATTGTAATTTCATATATTGTAAGAATATATAAGGAATTGGGTAAGTGTTTCCTAAGAGCTTTTGCTCAATAATTGTTTAATAAACGATATATATACAGTTCTAGGCTGTCTCCATTTTCTCTTTTTTTAATAATGTATTAGTTGTTTTTAAATTGGTGTGTATATGCATTTTTTCCTTATCGTTTTATATCCATAGGAGATTTTGATGTGAATCGATTTGAAATGTGGGCAAATATTAGTCTTTGGTGATGTATTTAACTAAATATTTTAAATTTTTTATAAAACTTCCTGCTTCGCGAGACCCGTTTCAAATGTAAATTGTCATAATCGTGGTTACTTTTTTTTTTTTTTTTTTGACTAAAATTGACCCGGACTGAGACGTAGCTCATATGTCCAGTTATCTAATAAAATTTATTTCCCGTTACTTTCACAGAACGAGTGTCAGTCATACGTCCGTCATGTTCAGAAGTCAAGAGCGCACTGCAAAATCGTGGTTAAAAGAAATCTGTTTTAAAATTGGTACTGTTGGTTGCTCATCTAATTGACTAATTAAATTTTTATACAGCCGGCCGTCTTCTATATGTGAAATACCTTTATCTCTTGTATATAAATTTTATTTAGTCGAAAGAAGGTAGTATAATTTTAATACAATATTAATAACGTATGGGTAATTGACGTGTTTGCTTTATTGGTGATTTAATTCTAGTGTTTACAGTTTAATTTATTAAAATTTCTGAACGTTCTAAATAACTAAAGAAAAAACATTTGGGCTTTAATTTCTTATGTATTTGCGTATTTATGTATTATAAAGATACTCCTGTGCTTACACTCTGTGTCTCATCTCTTACATAGCTGTAGAATACATATTACTCTAGCGTTATATGTGTGCATTTTAAATAATATTTACTATTGTCCTTAAATACATTTTGAGTTCACATAATATTTTTTATATTAAATGTGTTCCCACATTTTTAAATATGCTGATTATTTGAACGAGATTCGGAATTCAATTTTGAGTTTTGTAAATTTTTTGAAGACTAAAGAACTATTTAATGAAACGAAATGAAAAATTCATTTAATAATTTAGTGGAACGTTTTAATAAATTAGAACGTCTGTTTGACAAAGTCAAAATGTACTGGCCAAATTCTTATCTAAATCTTCACGGAAAAAAAATTCCAAAGAAGCAGGCTAAAAATAATGCCAATCCGAATACAATTAGCATGCCGTCTGTATCAACTGTGACTCAATACCGACGACCCTGGGTAGTTAACTAATGAATCTCTAAGCACTGTAAATTTTCCTTAACAACGGTGGGCGTGGCAAAGATATGTATATTGCGCCCTCTAATAGTATATGTCTTACGTATCAGCATGCAAGTCTACTTTTCAGCTAGATCTAGATTTTTGTCTATTGTGGGCGTGACTTTTGACCAACTCTTCCCATTTTAAATAACGATCTGGGTGCAAAAACTTAAAGTGTCTACAAAATTTCAGCTCAATATCTCAAAATTTACGCCCGTGAGAGTGCCAACAACAGACGGACACAAGGACATACATGTCTAAATCGACTCAGTTTTTGACGCTGATCAAGAATATATTTACTTTGTAGGGTCTCTGACGCCTCCTTCTGGGTGTTGTAAACTGAAGCACAAAATTAGTATAACCTCATCACTGAGGTGGAGGGTATAATAAAGTTGCATCATGCTTTAAGGCAGAAGACTGTCTATTTGTTTTTAGTGAATTTAATATTGTTAGTACCACTTGGTTCCAATATGATTATGCATCATATTTGTTACCCCTATATATTCAAATTTTAGCGAATGGCATTAAAAGAAAAAAATGTATCTATTGCGTAGTAATTCTATGATAAATGACAATGAAAAGTTCTGATTTAGGTTTTTACTGACTGTGCCTCCAATTACAACTAAAACCGATGTTCGGGACGATGTCTGAGGACGAATATCGTCCTTTGATAGATATACCTTGCAAGTGCTTGGTAGAACAAAGTAACTTATGAAAAATGACTTTGACTTCAAAGATACTGATTTGTTAAGCTAATATTTCATTATTCGCTGAATCGTGAACTTTCATTTACAACTGTCCCATTTCTATATCACCACATGTCTTGAAGAAATATTGAATATATGCTGTTATGATTTTGTAAACAGGAAGAAACCTATGTTATCTATAACTACGGGAAGGAACCTAAGTTTTTTTTTTTTTTTCAAAGCATTTGACAAGGTTAATGACGATGCACTTTTCAAAAAATTGAACTGTAGTACATTTTGTAGGTCATACAGACGTGTCTGCCGTGTGTATGCTGGTAGACATTAGCTCGTTCCTAATGATGGTGCGTCTCCCTCTAATGTAGTCCTTTTTTATTTGTTTATGTATATACAAAATTATTAACACATTGCGTTTTCGAAACTTTCACCTAAGTTTGGCTTAAACTAAAAGTTATATACCCTCTACATCTACATAAAAACAATGGGCGTGGCAGGTATATAATTGCGCCCTCTAAAATTGCGTGTATTACGTACCAACTTGAAAGATCGAGAATGCATACCAATTTTCATCTCTATAGTTGACCGATTTTGTCTAATTCAATAAGCTGTATGCGCACAAAAACCAGAAAAAAGTGTATCTACCCAATTTCAGGTCAAAAATAATAAACGTGAAAATAATAGCAGGCATACACGGACATACGTGTCGATTCAGATTTTAATACTGATTAAGAAAATATAGATTAAGTTTTGTCGAACTTTATGTGCACCCAATCTTATGTGGAGGATATAAAGATCTTTGTGTAGTGCTTGCGTATATTTTGAACGACTACCGTCAATGATTATAGTGATATAGGACTGTAATCTTTTAGGCTTTACTATATTTTGTAAATCCTCCTGATGAAACATTTTTAAGTTGAAGTTTTTTTTTATTTATTTATTTTATTTATTTACTTATGATCCAACAACCAAGGTTAAAGCTTAAATTTAGTTGGGATTGAAAAATACAATAACGTTGAAAACATCTAACAAAATAATACTAATAATATTAATATATACTAATGATATTAATAAAAAAAAAAAATTAAAAAAAAAATAAAAAATTACATATAGTACTTAAATAATTCCTTCCTAAACCTATTAGCATCAGTCATGAGTTGAAGGGCGGTAGGTAAGGAGTTCCAGAGGCGCACAGCATTTATAAAGAATTGTCTTTCAGACATAGAGTGTCGTGTTGGAATGGTGTAATCTGTCTGTGTCTAAGAGACCTTGAAAAAGCTAATTTATCAAAAAGATATTTTGGCTCCTTTATGGTAATGATTTTATGGAGCAGGATTAAAGTTCTAAATTTCAGCAAATTATCAAAAGAGAGGCCATAGAGACGGTTTTTGTGAGCAGGTAAACTGTCACGTCTTTTTAAATTAAAAACATACCTAATTATGGAGTTGTATATCTTATTCAATCTGCGCGAGGATACATAATCGCAGTTAGAGAAAATTTCCCAACCATATGTCAATACAGTCATCAAATAGGTTTTACTACGTTAAAAAATTTAAATATGGCGGAATAGTTTTAATTGCGGTACATAATAACGTCATAGTACCGTTTTTTTTGGTAGAATTTAACAGTGTGTGCGCCTTAAATCGACGAATGTATGTTGTCTTAAGCCATTTTAACCCACCTTATACATATTTGACTTTAAATGAAGATCTAGGGTATTATACATCCTGGTATTTTCAGCGATTTCTGTGATCAACTTTATGTATTGTGCATATTTCAGTTAAATTCTTAAATAAAACTGTAAGTTTTTGGGTTTTTCTAACAATACTCATTTAAAAGTTGCTCGTATTAAACGCTTTGTTCTCTATGAGGGCGTTTATCACCCCTTCGTGATTACTAATAATTTGCTTACTGATTTAAATTAGACTGTTTTCATTCGGAACAACGAACTTTACTATGCCTAGAAATACACTGTCCGAACTACACCATTTTCAATTGAAATTGGTAGAAAGGCAATTGAAATTGAGAAATCGTATTTGTAATTGAGAAAACGCATTTGAAATTGAGAAATCGCATTTGTAATTGAGAAATCGCATTTGAAATTGAGAAATCGCATTTGAAATTGAGAAATCGCATTTGAAATTGGGAAAAACGCATTTGAAATTGGGAACCGCATTTGAAATTGAGAAAGCGCATTTGAAATTGGGAACCGCATTTGAAATTGAGAAATCGCATTTGAAATTGAGAAAAACGCATTTGAAATTGGTATCGCATTTGAAATTGAGAAATCGCAATTGAAATTGGGAACCGCATTTGAAATTGAGAAATCGCATTTGAAATTGAGAAACCGCATTTGAAATTGGGAAAAACGCATTTGAAATTGGGAACCGCATTTGAAATTGAGAAAGTGAATTTTGTAATTGAGAAATCGCATTTGTAATTGAGAAAGTGAATTTTGTAATTGCGAAATCGCATTTGAAATTGAGAAACCGCATTTGAAATTGAGAAAGCGCATTTAGAATTGGAGAAATCGCATTTGAAATTGAGAAAACAGTCCGCAAATGAAATTGGTATAACCGCATTTGTAATTGAGAGAAACGCATTTGAAATTGAGAAAAAATCCGCAAATGAAATTGGTATAACCGCATTTGTAATTGAGAGAAACGCATTTGTAATTGAGAAAAACGCATTTGAAATTGGGAAAAAATTTTATTAGCTACTAAGCTATAAGTATATTTCATTTTTAATGGTCTTTATAACATTTTTTATAACATTTTTAATATTATAAAATTACAACATTTTTATTTAGTAAAAATAAAAAAAAAATAATTGGGCGGTACAGCTAAACCCCAACAGGCATATCCTACATGTTGATCGCCTTTTCATAGAAGGTGGTGGTGTGCTGTACAAATCTGGCGCAATCCCCAGTTGTCACCGTCTCTACGGCTTGGTCTATAATCTGTTCTAAATGGGCCAACCTTTGTTGGCTAACATGCGGTGGTACTGGCGTTGGTAGCCCCATATTCCCTTTGGCGTATTGCTTAATTTTAGACCACACACCTTCTACAGGGTTTAACATGGGTGAGTAAGGGCTTAGGCGTAGAAGGTTTGCCCCAGTGCCTTCAAAAACTTGTTCCAAAGTGGAGTGACATGGGGCATTATCACAAATAATTAAAAGTTCATCTAATGCATTTCCCATGTCAGTCCACTTTACAAACAAGTTCCTTACCCACTCATTTGCCGCATGTTAGCCAACAAAGGTTGGCCCATTTAGAACAGATTATAGACCAAGCCGTAGAGACGGTGACAACTGGGGATTGCGCCAGATTTGTACAGCACACCACCACCTTCTATGAAAAGGCGATCAACATGGAGGATATGCCTGTTAGGGTTTAGCAGTACCGCCCAATTATTTTTTTTTTATTTTTACTAAATAAAAATGTTGTAATTTTATAATATTAAAAATGTTATAAAAAATGTTATAAAGACCATTAAAAATGAAATATACTTATAGCTTAGTAGCTAATAAAATTTTTTCCCAATTTCAAATGCGTTTTTCTCAATTACAAATGCGTTTCTCTCAATTACAAATGCGGTTATACCAATTTCATTTGCGGATTTTTTCTCAATTTCAAATGCGTTTCTCTCAATTACAAATGCGGTTATACCAATTTCATTTGCGGACTGTTTTCTCAATTTCAAATGCGATTTCTCCAATTCTAAATGCGCTTTCTCAATTTCAAATGCGGTTTCTCAATTACAAAATTCACTTTCTCAATTACAAATGCGATTTCTCAATTACAAAATTCACTTTCTCAATTTCAAATGCGGTTCCCAATTTCAAATGCGTTTTTCCCAATTTCAAATGCGGTTTCTCAATTTCAAATGCGATTTCTCAATTTCAAATGCGGTTCCCAATTTCAATTGCGATTTCTCAATTTCAAATGCGATACCAATTTCAAATGCGTTTTTCTCAATTTCAAATGCGATTTCTCAATTTGAAATGCGGTTCCCAATTTCAAATGCGCTTTATCAATTTCAAATGCGGTTCCCAATTTCAAATGCGTTTTTCCCAATTACAAAATTCACTTTCTCAATTTCAAATGCGATTTCTCAATTACAAATGCGATTTCTCAATTACAAATGCGATTTCTCAATTTCAAATGCGTTTTCTCAATTACAAATGCGATTTCTCAATTTCAATTGCTTTTCTACCAATTTCAATTGAAAATGGTGTAGATTGAAACCCAAATGGTGTATATTATAATCATATAGACAATTCTTTGAGTTTAATATGTAATATTCGCTCGCTCAAGTTAAAGTGGCAACATTTCAACTAATTATACTGGATAATTAATAAATACTTAATAGTTTGTGAAAAAACAGATTGGTTAAAAAATTTGAACTAAGTGGATTACATTGGTTATTTCAGATTAGGCCGTGAGTTTAAATCTTTTAAAAATAAGTATTATATTCAAAGTAAGTGAAACCAATCAACGGTCAATCTTAGTAATTTTATAAATTCCATGCATAGCGTCTAAGAGTCTCCTCTTGTTATGCGTTATGAGAATTCGGTATTGCCGAATGCAACTGTGAAAGCTAAATTTTTCACTGACTTTTTCGTAAAATCTTACTCTACACTAGATATTTATTGTAATCTTGTAATGTCTTGTAATTATCTATACTCTATAAGTACTTTTCATATTTTTCGTTCGTTGGATTTCCAGAAGATGAAGTATTTGTATACCTTTTCGATGTCCTTTTCATCCCGCTTACACTAATTTTCAATATTTGTCTGATAAAATGTTATTTTCCATCAATCCAGAAGACTAGTTTTTTGTGTCTTTACCAACATTAAAAATTATAGATATGTTTTTTAATTGAGTTTCATTTCTAAGTTGTTTGCACGAGACTCACATTAGCGATAAGGCCAGCATGGATTCTTTAAAGGTAATCTGCTAGAGATGACAAATGTTATTTATTCTTATTTCTCTTTAATCCGGTGGATCACAATCCTTCGTTTTCAAATTGTCCTGAAAACGTGGCATTATGGTTTCATTATTATCTCACCGACAGTACACAAAAAGTCTTAAAAATTTCTGTTACATCCGGTGTTTCCCATGAAAAATGAGTTTATATAATGAAAATTCGTGCTTTTCAAAAATTTGGCCAAGCATGGGCAATTGGTTTAATAATGTATTAATGTGCTAATGTAAGTACAAAATTTCAGATCCATATGTGAAAATGTAGGGATGTACGAACTGACATGGCTAGATTGACTTAAGTTTTGATATTAAACAAAAATATATATATTGCACAAAGAGTGTCTTATTATGGGTGTTGTATAGGGGGCAGAGTATGGAGGATATAAAAGTTGCATTGGAAAATTTTTAGAATTTCTATTCCTATAATAATTTTTCATGAGGTGATTTAAACGATAATAACTCGTGTTTCCTGATACAACTAAATGCGACTTTATCAACACTTTGGCATTGAAATGGACGAGTCCAAACTTTAAGAAACTAATATGTTGGCTAAACTGTATATTTCTATTCAAGACTGAAGAAGATGAAAAAAACAAAATTTGCCCTCCACTTGGACATTCTAACGGTACAATAATAAGAGAAATAGCCATGCGGGAGTTTTAAAAAGAAGATCCTTTGATTGGAAAATGTGTAATTAATAAATATAAGTAGTGTGTAATAACATCAATGCAGACTCAACTTTTAGAAAATCATACTAATTTAAAGAAAAATGTCTCACTCGTCGTACCCTTCCTTATACATTCCGTTTATATGTGTGTTTGTGGTAATCATTCTCCTGGTCGCATAAACCGAGAAAGCCATTTCAAACATGGCAGCTTATTATTATAATTAAGGGCCCAACAGCTATTGTAAAACTAAACAAATGTACCTGAGGATTTGATTAAAAAAGGATTCGTTTTTACATTATTCATGTATATATAAAGATTTTTCAAAACCACGTATTGAGACCCACAAGTTTGTACAAAAATAGCGGTGGAGGCCGAAGTGAACTGTACGCGGGGATGAATAGGCTAATATATGGGGACAATAGTTATAATTTTTTTACGCCCGGCGTTGTAGAATAATCCTAACATATGCTGCACTTAAATTTGGAGTTCTTAAAATTTTCTCTCTCTGTGTAAAACAATAGTTCCTTTGAATATGGGGATAAATAAGTAAACTTCAATTTAGATTCAAAAGGACACTCTTTTTTATGGGGAAGACAACGAAAGATATTTTAATAATAAAATATACAATGCGTAGTTAAAACAAAATGCGATTAATAGCTTGGTTTTTTAGGAGAATTAATTTTTACAACGTAAATCAACGTAATCCTATAATCCAAGCTACTCATTTCAGTCAAAAATAAAACTAAAACGTTAAAAAAAGGCAATTTTTACGTCTCATTCTAAAAAAAAATGCACTACGCAAATTCGGCAAGTTATATCCAAAGTTGGGGCATTCAGTCAAAATTTTAAAATGATTCAACACTCCCCAAAAGAAAAAAAAATATTAAGTAAGATGAACAGATATTCCTAATCCAGAAAAGTCGTTTCTCCAGTCACCCCCTCAATTTTACAAAGTTTTGCGACTGGAAAAATAAATTGAAATATGCTGCACAAGTGTATGGCCAAGGCTGTAGGTATAGAGTTTAAGTATCATATCTATATCGTATATCTTATCAGCCTAGAATACTGTTAAATTCTTTTTTTATATCCTACACTACATAGTGGTAGATGGGTGTATTGTATTTGTGTGAAAGTTTATAACTTCTAAACGCGACAATTGTCAAGCCTGTCTTTAATTGTTCCAAATAGCTCAGTAGCAAAATTTGAAGATATTTAAACATAACCGTCTGTCCGCGCTTGTCCTTCTTGGAATCAATCTACAGGTCGCAATTTCCATAAAATTGAGTCAATGGCGGTCAATATTTAATATGGGTCTGATTATGTTTATAATTGTTTTCCTATATTTTAAAATAAGTCTAAAAGTTACAAAAACTACCTTTCTTTAAATTTTTTTTGCTTTGTAATTGATTGTGCCAAAATTGAACATCAGCGGAGAACCCCGTTCCGCATAAAGCTTTTTTGCGAAGTGACTTATATGACAATGAATCGCGTGTTTTAGTATACCTAAAATATAGCATAAATTCTGGAAGTGGTGTAGGGTATTCATGGCCGGTAGAACCGACCATAATATATTTACTTGTTACATATATTTTAGTTTGCGTATTTTTCGAGCCCGGAAACATATCGTACTTTGGAAACTAAACATTTTACCAGGTAACATAAACTTAAGAGTTTTTGTAGTAAGAAATATAAATTAAGATGAAGATATTCAAAATATAAAGATCAGACAGCTGCTCATGAGCAAAATTCGTGACGCCGCTGAACTCGATCGAATTACTGTTAAAATTCATAATATGAAACGTAGCGCTTCCCCATCTAGAAACAATTATCAATCATCACGTAGTTATTTTTCTGCAGTTATGGGTCGTGGAGGTTATGATAATGGCAGTGGTGTTCCTGGTAATTCACCAGAGCGCATATCACCAGAACGCCTTAGACGTCGAGTAGGTCGTTCTCCCAGTCCTAGAGGACGTTATGGGGGGGACATATCTCCAAATAGGGATGAATATATTCGTGCTGCGCCTTCAATCCCCGTAACGGAGAGAGCTTCATATAAAGTATTATGTGTGAGCGCTTTGCATCCAAAAGCTTCGGATGAGTTTATTAAGGAGACCTTGTATCGTGAGTACAAAAAATTTGGAGACTTTAGCATTCGCATCTCGCATGATTTAGAAGAGCGAGTGGCTTATGTCTGCTTTCGGATGTCAGAGGATGCACGTGAAGCTAAACATCATAAGCCACGTATTGTACTTTATGATAAAATCGCTTTGGTAGAGCCCGTCTATGAGTCGACGAATCGTAATGAATATAGGTGAGTATCTTTATACTTTTACCTACATATGTACATATATTACAGAGCGTTCTATACCCCATTATGTAAACGGTACAAATATGACTTTTGTTCTTTATTATACTCTCCACTTTAGTGATGAGAAATTTGTTCTTCCGTTTGCAACACCCAAAAAAATGCGTCAAAGACCTTACTGTCTATATTTTTCTTTGATCCGCGTCGAAAACTGAGTCGATCTAGATATGTACGTCCGTCTGTTGTTGGCATTCTCGTAAATTTTGAGATATTGAGCTGAAATTTTGTACAGGCACTTTTAGTTTTTGCACGCAGATCGTTATTTAAAATGGGCAAAATCGGTCAAGGGCCACGCCCAAAAACATCTATTTATCTGCCACAATAATGGAGCTATAAACATGAAATTTTGGTATGTACAACTATAAATATTCCCTTCATCGATGTGCAAAAAATCGGCGTGGTCGAATAACAAACGCCTACAATCAATAAAAATCTTTATACCTGCTACAAAAATTGACTTAAGAACTTAAAATTTAGTACGCATATACAGTGGGTCACAGCTTATTTGGTACACCACCCTTTATAGAAATAAAACCACTGTAGCTTCCAAACTATTGAAGCTATCAACGATTTGAATGCCAACTTGTTGTTGTATGTTTAATGAACATTTAAAACAAAAAAGATTTCAAAAAAATATTTCTAACTGTCTAATAATAAGAACTTTGTTATAACAAAACATGTCACAGCTTATTTGGTACAGTTGTTTTTTTATTGAAAAATAATAAATATTAATATTATTTAATATTTTATGTGGTACCCTTTTGCTTGTATAGTATTCTTTAGTCTCCTTGGAATTGAGTCTACCAGCTTTTGGGTAACATTCGAGCTAATTTTACACCACTTTTCCAACACCCCTTCTTCAGTTCATTTTTGTTGGTTATGTTGTGTTTTCTAATATTATTTTCCAACAAAAACCACAAATTTTCAATAACATTTAAATTTGGTGACTGAACCCGTGGCGACATTAAAGGGGGGCAATTCCATATTAGATAAGTCTGCACAATTGTTGACTTATGTTTAGGGTCGTTATTTTGATAGAAGCGGAAATTATCGCGTATACCAAGCTTCGTTGCACTTTGGAGTAAATTTTTTTTCAGTGTGTTGAGGTACATATTTTTATTCATTATTCCTTCAACAAATGCTAAACAACCTACTCCACCTGCTGACATACAGGCCCAAACTGTTACACTTCCTCCGCTATGCTTAACCGCGGTTTTAACGTTTTCTTTATTTGGCTCAGTATTCGATTTTTGCCAAACGTAGGACATACCGTCGAAACCCCCAATGCTAAATTTAGACTTATCTTCAAAAATAACTGAGTTTCAGAACTCAGAATTCTTCTCGACATGTTCTTTTGTAAATGAAAGCCGGCTTTGTTTATTTTTTTTACTTATGAATGGTTTTTTACGAGCTACTCGACCATTAAAACCAGACTTGCGAAGTACGCAACGAATTATTTTGGCACTACAGGACTTGCCTAAATCATTATTAATTTCACAAACCACTTTTAGTGCAGAAAACTTCGGATTTGCCTTTATTTTTCTTACAATGTATCTCTCATCAGATTCATTGTAGATTTTATTAGGTGCTTTTCTGCCTTTATCCTTTACGCGGTTTTCATTAAGAAAACGGTGGATAATATTCTGAACTGTGGATTTACTTAAGTTCACAAAGCCACCAATTTTCCGTACCGAGTGCCCATTTTTATAATGATTTAGGACTAGTTCACGCTGTTCAGTACTGGTACGACGATCCATTTTTTTAATTGCGTGTATTAATTAACAATTACTTTAAATTAATAAAATTAATACTTGGAGTAATCACTAATATAACCAAGAAGGCCGAGAGGAGAAAAAATAGTGAAAAATGTTACGATCAGTCCATGAAATAACTGTACCAAATAAGCTGTGACATGTTTTTTGATGTGTTATAACAAAGTTCTAATTATTAAACAGTTAGAAATATTTTTTTGAAATCTTTTGTTTTCAAGTTTCGTTAAACATACAACAACAACTTGGCATTAAAATTTGGTTGATAACTTAAATATTTTAGACGCTACAGCTGTTTTATCCTCATAAAGGTTGGTGTACCAAATAAGCTGTGAGCCACTGTACCTCGAAAAAAATTATCATTAAAAAATTATATATCGCACATCAAGTTGAAATTTGGTATATACATAAGTGGTATTGTTATCTAACACTATGCCAAAAATGGACGTGATTAAATAAAGCAAACGCCTATAATTAAAAAAAACACTATTTGTGTTTAAAAAGGACCTGAATAATAATAAAGGTGGAGGGTATTTAAGCTTCGGTCTTAACCGAACTTTACTATCTTGTTTTTTTTTTTTTTTTGTTTTTTTGTTTTTAAAATCAAAGCCCAAAGTATACAATTTTAGCGTCAAAAGAAATTACTAACTTGCCACGATATCGTTCGTCTATGACAGTTTTTTAACCATTTTATAAGAAGTAAAGTCCAATATTTCTTCCTGACTAAATTCTGTTGTGTAATCACATCAACTTTACATCCAGTTTAATAATTTGAAAGTTTTTTCCACACATACACACGCATTGTAAAGAACCGAGTAATCTATTTATACACATGCATTCAAATAAAATGTATCATAGACGAACTGTAACATTCTTTTGGTATATGTATGGAGCTTTTGTGTTAATTGAATCTTAAATGAAAACAAGTAAGAAAACTAAATTTAGACCAAATCTTCAATACCCTCCACATCTACAACGGTGGACGTGACAAATATTTATATTGCGCCTTATAATAGTGTATGTATTACGTATCAGCTTGAAAGTCGAGTATCATGGAGAATATGATTTTTTGTAAATTTTGGGCGTTTTTGTTATTTAACCAGACCCATATTTGGCACAAGGGTGGAAGGGATAATCATAAATATGTGCAATAAATTTCAAGTTTATGGGTCAATTTTTGTGGCGGATAAAAAGATATTTATTGATTGTGGGCGTGCCTGTTATCCGATCACACCCATATTTTGTCCATCGATGAAATAAATAAATTATAGATACTAAATTTTAATTTTATATAAGTTTAATTGTGGTAGATAAATAGATTTTTGTCGATTGCGAGTATGGCTCTTCAGCGATTTTGCCCATTTCAAATAGCGATCTGCGTGCAAAAACTAAACTGTACAAAATTTCAGCTCAATGTCTCAAAGTTTACGTCTATAAGAATGCCAACAACAGACGGACACACGGCCATACATATTTAAATCGACTCAGTTTTCAAAGATATATATACTTAGTAGGGTCTCTGATGCTTCCTTCTGGGTGTTGCAAACGGAAGAGCAAACTTAGTATACCCTCATCACTAAGGTGGAGGATATAAAAACTAAATTTAGCTTAGGTCAAATCTTAAATACCCCCCACATCTACACAAAAACAATGTACGTATCAGCTAGTAAGTGGAGTTTTACATTGAATACGGATTTTTGTTAACATATATGGAAGGGGTAGTTATAAATATGGGTATTAAATTTCAACTTCATAGGTAAGTTTTGTGGCAGATAAATAGATTAATTATTGTGAGATATCTGTTATTTAACCATGCCCATATTTGGCACATGATGATGATAATTATAATCATACACACCAAATTCCAACTTCATAGCTAAATTTTTAGGGCAGATAATTAGATTTTTCTTGATTGTTTCTTTCAACTTCATTTTAAAAAGCAATCTGCATGCAGAAACTAAAAGTGTCTATACAAGATTTCAAAAATCTTGGTATAACTCAATATAAATATCCATAAATTTTAAAATTCAAAATTGATGGATTACATAAATAAATTGTATATAAATGTAGTATTTTATTATACATAAAACTAGGTGTCACTCTATTGATTGGGATAATTCTATCGGAATCAACTCAAGATCTACATAAATCAGATATTTGTATAACAAGATTTATATAGGTTTTAATTAAAACGCACCTAAAATAAAAATTAAATATAGGTATGAGTACATAAAAATTTCTACTAAAACTCGCAAAGATGGAATACAGTGCTTCTGGTAAAACTCTGTGGTAATGTTTTCTATACTCACATGAAGTGCACCACTTGTGGTAAAAAGTATATTAAGTTTTTGCGAATGTTTGTAATTCCAATAAGAAAATTGTCGCACCCATCATCAATTAAACCGATATGATTCAGAATCAAAATCTGAATTGATTTAACCTTGACCGTCTGCCTGCCTGTGTAAATTTGTACACCAGCTGTTGCATTTTTTGACATATTTCGATGAAATTTGATACAAGGACATATAATGGTCCAAAGAAGAACCCTATTGAAAATGGAGTGGATTTTAGAATCCCTCCCCACGCAAGGTTCTACTAGTCTTCATATGGTAAAAAATCACAATTTTTAATATTTTTGCACAAAATTTAGTAAAGAAATGCCAAATTGTGCCAAATTTGGGCGATCGGACCATTTTTAGAACGCCTTCTCATATAATTTTATTTCACGAAGTAATTTATATAACATAATTTAAGTAGATAAGTGGTGTGAGGATTAAATTGGTGGGTTTGACCGACTATAACATTTTTACTTATTATTAAGATAACTAAGTTTCTTTAAAAAAAAAAATAATTATTTAATTATATTAATTTTTGTTTTTTTTTTTTTTTGTTTTCATTATTTAATTTTGTAATTTATTGATATAACATATAAAGTATTAAAGATATTGTACTTGCTTATGTAGTGTCTTGATTAGCTTTATTTGATGTATACATCTATGGTTACGTATTGAAGCTAAACTTTGGAGTTCCTACCTCCGTACATAAGAGATTCAAGCGCCGAGATAACTCATGATTTGATGTATACGACATAAAATTTATTTGACCTAAAACAATTTATTGTTTTTGTAATGGCAGTATTCTTTCTAGAGAAAGTATCCTATAGAGGGGAAGGGTGTCCCAGATTTTGCCTAAGCTATTTGATGTATATGTATATATATCGTCGAACATTTTTGGTCAACAATTTCATAATCCATTTTGTAAAATTAAACAAATGTATTTTTTATATATTTTAGGCCAAGACGTTCTATTACACCACCCGAATATGATCGTTATCATTATCCTCGCTCCTCCGCCATACAATCGGGTCCTATAGATCATCGTCGTCAACCTTCGGATCTCTATGAACGCTATGGGCCGCCCAATATTCACCTAAGAGAATATCGCGCAATTCAACATGATTACCCAATGCCTCCACGTGGGCCTCTCATACATCGAGGACCACCGCATTTACATGGTCCACCACCGCCTCAATACGGTCCGCTCCGCCATATGGGCCCACGACCACATATTGCATACGAAAAACCAGAGAGTAAAAAAGATAAATTTCCTAACTATCTACATCATGTACAACCGGAGGATGATCCTTTAGCCACGCGCACCCTATTTGCCGGTAACTTAGAAGTGACTATTTCAGATGAAGAATTACGTCGTATATTTGGTAAATACGGTATTGTGGATGACATTGACATTAAACGTCCTCCTCCGGGAACAGGTAATGCGTTTGCTTTCGTACGATACCAGAACTTGGATATGGCACATCGGGCAAAAATTGAACTTTCTGGCCAATATATTGGGAAATTTCAGTGTAAAATTGGTTATGGCAAGGTAACACCGGGTGCACGTGTTTGGATAGGAGGCCTTGGAGGTTGGACTTCAGTGACGCAATTGGAACGCGAATTTGATCGCTTTGGGGCAATCAAAAAAATTGAGTATCAGAAGGGTGATACATGCGCCTACATCCAATATGAAACGGTAGAGGCGGCTACAGTTGCGGTTAAAGAAATGCGCGGATTTCCTTTGGGCGGGCCGGAGCATCGTTTACGCACAGATTTTGCTGAATTGCCGGGATCAGCACCCATCTCAACTTTCAAACCTAAGATAATTTATGAGGAGGGTTCTGCACCTTCAGAATTTAGACGCACCGAATATGAATATCACTACGAGGAACCTCTCTATAATCATGCTTCCCGTACTATATATAACCCATATCATCCACGAGGGGGTTATCGCGGTCGTGGAGGATATCGTGGTCGTGGTCGTGGCACTTATCATTACCATAGCGAGGTACATCGTCCTATTGCTCCTGTTGTATCAACGGGTGTAGCACCGCCTATACCTCCACCAGCTGGTGCCGAAGATGAGTGGCGTCTTCCTCCTGGGGAACAAAATTATGAACGTAGTACGCGCTCTAAATCACGTGAAATAATTTCTGATCGTTCCCGTTCGCGTTCTCCACATAAAAGATGCCATTCTCCAGGATCGGACTCTGACTCTTCTGCAAAACGTAATGGAGCTGGGGTAAGCATATCAACGGCTTCCACTCTTCCTGAAATAGCGCGCAAGTGTAATGTATTTTGGCAAGGAGCTCTTATATTAAAGAGCTCTTTATTTCCCGCCAAATTTTACTTGACTGATGGCGATGCCGATATTGTAGAGTCTCTGATGCGCGATGAAGATGGCAAACACAATTTGCGTATTACGCAGCGTCTACGTTTGGATCCGCCTAAATTAGAAGATGTGCAGAAACGCATAAGTTCATCATCTTCACACGCAATATTTTTAGGTTTACCGGGCTCGATTACAACCATTTCTGAAGACAGTGGCGTACAAACACGACCTTTACGCAATTTAGTGTCATATCTCAAGCAAAAGGAGGCTGCGGGTGTTATTTCATTACTTAACAAAGAGACTGAGGCTACAGGCGTTTTGTATGCCTTTCCACCGTGCGATTTTTCAACTGAGCTCTTAAAACGTTCTTGTACGGCAGTAACGGTAGAAAGTGTAAAAGAAGATCATTTGGTAGTTGTGGTTGTAAGGGGAGGAACTGCTTAAGGGAATGTTGATTATTGGAAGGTTAGAAAAATGAATTATTTTAGTATAAAAAATTCCAAATATTTCCGTAATGAAAAGTTGGATTCTACTTACTTACCACGCACGTACACACACAAATAAAACTAAAATATTTAGACATGGAATTCCGATTGATCCACATAATAGGAGGCGTACTACTTTAAGTTTGTTGTTCCATTTGTAACATCAAAACGAGGCGCCAGGAAGCCGAAAAATACATATATTAAGCATCAAAATCTGAATCGAACTAGGTATGTCCGTTTGTCTACCTATTTCCATAATTACTGGAATTTTGTAGAAATTCTTGCAAGTTTCTATTTAAATTAGGTAAAATTGCCAACGCCACAATTCGCATAAATATTTCGCAGTCATAAAAATAAAGGTACAAAGTTGAAATCGGTATAAGTATTTAAAATAAGAACGGGCGGCACGCCCCTAATATAGAAGAAATCTTATATAGCATTGAATGCGATTATTGATTTAATGTACCATATACTTAGTGATTGTTAAAACAAAGCGCCACAGTATATATGCCATACCATGCCACTTTTTTATATGCTTCCCATATGCACAAAGTGTTTATGCCCTACTATGTTATTTCAAAAGTGTAAAAAGAAACATAGAAATCGTTCCTGAGTTCTGTAACAATCCTAAAACTGTTCATTTCGAAATAGTGCCGAAGAATATTTTTGCGCTCATGAATTTGCACAACAAACGGACTTTGAACTAAAATAAAAATTCATTGGAGTATTTATTATAACATACTTCCTATAAAAAATATTAGATGTGGTTATAAAGAAAATGCAAAATGAGGACAAATATATTGCTTATAATTCGTGGTGTATAGTAATTGCAGATTTAACATAATACATATTTAATAAATACGTATATATTAATAGTGCTTTTGCATACCACATGTTTACGTGATAATAAGTTTTCTTGTGTTCTTTAATTCAGAAGTAGTGATGGCTAATGAGCATTTTCTTTTAACACATTCATTAATAGTTCTACATTACTCGTTACTATTTTACTCGTGATTTAATGAAAAAGTGTCGGTTCTCAAACCATTAAATTAAATAGTGATTTCCCTATAAACTTTTACTGAAGTGTTTAATGTAAAAAATGATTAAGGAACCGCGTTTAGTGGTAGGACTAAAAAATGTTTCAGCAAGTAATGATCCTGTCCAGCTTGAATTAAACTGTAAATATCGTTCAAAAGGAAAAACAAAGTGTTTACTCCTTAAAACAGCGTAGCATATTTCGGACAGTTGAATATTATGTAATTACAAAGTAGTGTCCTCCTTCGCTTGTCTTTTATTATGATTATGTACTTAACTAATGCATAGACTCAAATCAGTTATGTTAATATGTGTGTTGTAATAAAAGTGTGTATTCATAGATGGAACATGAAATATATCTGAAAGTGGCTTATCAAAAATGTTTCAATGGATATGTGTTGCGTCAAAGTGGCAAGTATATATATAAGATTCTATAATATTATAATATTTATATTGATCAAAAATATTTTAATGTGAAAATTCGTAGTTCTTTTAATATCAATACAAATATTGCCATATTGACTTCGTGTGGGCAAATTTTAGTTAATTGGTGGATATGAAGAGTTTGTCTCAAAAAGAACATTAAAAAATAGAAAATTTTCTGTGGTGGTGATGTTGTTGTGGGTGACTTCAATTGTTCTTTCTGATTTAAGGATAAAAGCATCCTAAGTGAACGTAATGTAGCTTTTGTTAAAAATATTAATGAACGTTCGAATGGGTTTTACAAAAGCTACGTTGTTTTCTTAATGGATCAGCCAACCATCGCTTTTATTAAATAAACTATACAAGAATAAGAAAGAGTATCATTTAAACAAGCATGGTTATAAATGTAGTTTGTGCTTTCTAGAAATTAAATGCGCTGAAATCTTTCTTAATTAAATATACAAAAAAATTACAATTATGAGTTTTAAAATCACGAATGCACAAATAAATTTCAATATAATGTACCTTTGTGAGTTGTGTTTTATCTCTTCACAAATAATTTTTATTATTTTTGTGTATATGTATACAAATAGAACAATAACCATGTAGTCAATAGGTTTGAAAAAACTTGTACGCTGATGTTAAATATACTATAATTAAGATACATATAATGTATGTGTGCTTATGTATAATGGTGTGTGCGCGTTTATCGTTTGTATCTCTTATTTAATCATAATATAAATAATAAAGTGTGGCGACGGCAAAAAATTTTGGTGTGTCGTATACATATGACAAATAGCCATCCTTTTCTGGATCCCACAAGAAATTCACCAGAGAATAATAACCTTGGTACAATTTCTCACCAACACTAACAACAACTATATAACGATACCTGAAAAAGTAAGTATATATCCTAATTATAAATGAACAATAAAATTAAACTAAATTTTAAATTAATACTTTACTACTCTACAAACAAAAAGGATAGTAACAATTAATTGGATGTTTGAATTAAAAGGGCAAAAGTCGATTTATTTCGAGCCAGTTTAAATGCTACAATTTTGATGGAAGCAATTCTAAATGGGAGTAGTTTCGGACCGTATTTTTAAAATCAATAAACATATAATGTAACAAGTAAAAACACTAAAAAATTTTAGGCCAAATCTTAAATACCCTCCGCCACCACATATAAACATTAAGCACGGCCTGTAACAATTCAAATCAACTTACAGGTCAGTCTCTTCACAAAAAAAGGCTTTTTTTGTAAAATTGGTATATCGATGTATGCCCAAATTTCAGCTTCGTAAGTACATTTTTGTGGTTGTCAAAAACTTTTGTGGGCATGGCACGTCCGATTTTATTTAAATAGGAACCTACGTACAAGTATTAGAAATATTTATACAAAATTTCAGATCGATATATCAAATCGATTCAGAAAGTGGCTGTGAACCCATTAGTATGATAAAGGGTTAGTATTTGTTTAGACTATTAGAACTCACAAATCATCTAAATTTCGAGGACCTAAACGCGGTCATAAAATATAGCACTATTCTAAAATGTAATTTTATTTTAACTTACCGATCGTAGTTTTGACTTTTGATGCGATTCTTTATTTCTTCACCAACTTGCGCACATAAATTTAATGAGGACTTTGGGGCGTACACAAATTCTCTAAATGTTTTATCCATTACGCCTTTCATGATGTTTTCACAAACTTCCTTATTCAAGGGAATTTTCGGTTCTAAGCGATAGCTGGGCAAATACTTCATTACAGGCTATATCATAGAAGCAATAACAATATTAACCAGTGCGTATAAGAATTTTTACTTTGTTGTGATGTGATTTTTTTATACATATGTATACGTTCAATAGACGCTATATTAGTATATATGTTCGCCATTCTGGTAGTTTATAATTCTCAAACTACAGGCGTCCACCTAATATAGAGATCAAACGAGATATTTTGGTGGAATTTACATTGATTTAAAATTGGCAAAAGTATGCTACTTATATATATTACACCAAAGTTGGTTTTCTAAATAACCAGAATCTCTCAAACAACGCACTCTTGCGGCCTTAAGGCCGCACCCACAATTTGTAAGTCACTTCTAATCATAAACTTTATTTATATGTACGTTGGGCAAATATTGTTTATAAAATGTTATAACGATTTTCACGAAAGAAATTGTGATTGTGTCTCATATACTAACGAAATCAAGCGTTGTTGGATATTAATGTTTGAAATATAGACCAATTGTAAGATTTATATCTATGTTTCACACATTCTTGATTAATATCTCTTAAAATATCTTTATTGCGTACTTCTACCAACAAGTTTCAAGAAACAAAGATTTTTGTTTGTTTTGAAATGCTCTTACTGCCACAAACAAAAAAGAAAAAGTGTAATAAACATAGCACGTACAGAGTATGTTTTTTCATTTCGTCTTCAAAAGTTACATATGATTACAAATAAAATGAAAATGTGTAACATGTTTTGCATAAAAAAGGTAAAGAGAAGACTTACCTTGGGTGTAGCTGCCAGATTAAATTTCTGCATCTGAGAAGCTCTTTGCTTCATACCCTGCAAATAAAACAAAAATTAAGTTCTTTACCATTACTTTTCTTAATATTTTATCGTATTTGATCGTTTGATTGGAATGTTTGTATATACCGCTTAATAGTTGGTGACCACATACTTTGGTGAATATGAATGTCGGTATACTTACTCCCTGTTCTAAATTTTTATTTTGATTTTGTTTAAAATATAAATTTAATAAATCCGACCAATTTCCTGCCATTATTTTTTGGTGTTAACAGGAAATTGGCTTGAAAAAAATGCTGGTTGTTGAATCAACAGAAGTCGTTACCATTGTTATTTGCAGAGTTACAATTAAAACGTTAATTTGAAATATTCAGGTCATTTTGTATACTTACGTCTTTAATGCAATTAATGAATTTACCTCTATTCCTATGACATCCATTTTAATATTTGCGATAGCTGTTTAATTGCTAATAAAGTGAAAAAGCAATTTCTTCCTCTGTGTATACAAAAATAAATTCGAAATATATTTAGTTAAGATATTGACATTGTCAAATTTTTTATACTCTCCATCACAATGACAATGTATATTAGTTCTATAGACACGTTTGTAAGCCACAAAAAGAGGCGCGTCAAACCCCAAAAATTATATATGCTCGCCGAATTCTGTGTTGACTTATTCCTTCTGTCCTCCGTCTCTGCGTCTGCGTTTGTCCAGTACTATCGTAGTTGTAAAATTGAGATATTGAGCTGAAACTCTGTACAAACAATTATTTTATAATTACCCATTTTGGTATTAAAATATATCCATAAACAAGCCTACACACTACAACAGTACCGAGAGTAACTGCGAAGAGCGGTACGAAGGCAGCGGCGGTGTGCGTCCTAGACCACACAATAAGACATTGTGAGATAGCTAGGAGCAGCATGGTAGCAGAGGCAACGAAAACAAAGTTCAATGGTATGATTATTTTACAAATCCAATGGAAAAAGCAAAAGCAAAGTTCAAAAGTAGAAGGATATAATACATTTTAGTGTTTTATTTACAATATTTAACAAAGGTGACCCTGCATAGATCTGAAATTTAAAATAAGTATTTCTATTATGTCAAACTATTTTGTGAATATAGTACATGCGCGCCCGAATATTCTGGATTATTTTTACATGTAATTATGTTATAGTTGTCCAATGGTTCTGAGTTTACTTTTAAGTTTTTTGTTGTTATTTGTATATGCATTAAATAATGTAGTCTATGTTTTGTATTTTAGAATACATTTGTTTTAATGTTAGTTACTTGTCAAAAATTTTTTTTACTTGCCTACACATCTCATCATGTAAAAAACTTTTTGTCTTTGTTTAAATAAAATAATAGATATAAAATAATTTACAACAAAAATTCTCGCTATTTATTCATTATCAAATAAGACATGAAAAGAGAAATCGTTTGAGACATGTCCGTCTGTGTGTCCGTCTGTTGTTGGCACTCTCACGGTAATTTTTGAGATATAAAATTGAAACTTTGCATACGTATTCTTAGTTCAATTTCGCTGTTCCGTATTGAAATTGGGCAAAATCGGTAAAGAGACACGCCCACAATAAACGAAAATCTCATCATACCTCGAAAAAATTGTATCTTTAAAAAATTATATATCGCACAATACCATGCCTATCAAGTTGAAATTTGGTGTATATATAAGTGGTACCGTTATCCAACACTGTGCCAAAAATGGGCGTGATTGAATAACGCAAACGCCTATAATTTAAAAAAAAAACACTATTTCCGTAGGTATATGATATGGTCATATACATAAATATGACAATAGGAACTTAGTTTTAGAGGATTATAAAAGGTGGAGGGTATTTAAGCTTCGGTCTTAACCGAACTTCTCTATCTTGTTTCTCTTTCTTCTCCTTTTTTTTTTCATTTTTTCTTCATTCTTTTTCTTTTTTATTAAAATTAACAATAGTTATAATCAGTAAAAGAGCTTGCAAATAATACAAAACGAAGGTTGGAAAAAGTATATAAAATATTTTGGAGGGTATAAAAAGTATATATTTTATATTTTTAAAGCGAATGTGGAGTTTTGATTTGATCGTTAGATGGGTATCTTGCACGAAGTGGATTATTCTATATATATCGCAATTATTAGTTTTAGGCAAAGTTATAATATTCTTGTCTAATATATTGCGATAAGATAATTTATGAAGCATGTTGGGACGATTGGAGCCATTAAGATTCGGACAAGCCAATAAGATGTAGTTCCACATTCACTTGTAAGGCTAGAGAATGTAGATAACGACCGTAAACAGAATTCTTCCAGCGCTGTACCAAATCTTGAGTTCAATTTATCTAGTGCTTTCAGATCCATTTCATATATGGATGAAAATTCACTAGCTTCTGATTTTTTTTGAAGTAGCTATCTCATCAGCCGTGGAGTTGCCCCCAATTCCCATACGACTTGGTAACAATAAAAAGTGTATCAGTGTACAAGCTAGTTTCAGTTTGTATATCTCAGATTTAATTTTCAGAATATATGGATGTGATTGTAGAGCTAGTAAGGCTGATTTACTGTCACAGTTAGACATTTTTTCATTGAAGAAGCCAGATAGATGAACTTTAGAATAGTTCGAAATATCTGCCGTGAAGATTGAGCTATTAGCATGTAGTGCAATATAGGGTTCAATACTGGCGTTAGGAACCCAAACACTACTACCAACAACATAAGATTTGGAGCCATCTGTAAACATATGTGTAAAGTGTTTTTATTTAGTGTTAATGATACTACGGTAAAAATTTCGTACAATGAGTTAAGGTTTCGGATTTTTTAATTGGTAAAAATTTTATTACTGTTTTAAGAGTCGAAAGCTACTTGAAAAAATTTGTGGATGTCCAAGGAAATTATGTAGAAGGAATCAGCCTTATTTTTGAAATGAAATATTTTTGAAGCAAATGGGTATGCAAAACACCAAAAACCAAAAAAACAAACTGAGAACAATATATATGTATAAGGAAAAAGGGGAAAAACTATATTACGTTTTCTAATAACTAGGATGCTACATTGCAAAATAAAATCATGTGGCCATATGGGCTGACAACATGGCTTAGCATAGCTACCTTCAAATTTAAACATCCTGCAGATTCGAAATTAGGTGCATCAAGAAGAATGAATATTTTCTGTACTGCATGGGTGAAAAAGCTGGTTGCCGTTCTTAATGTGACATTACCTACGAGACCATTCTCTCTAGGGTGTAATTGGATAACGCGTCCCAATTTTTAATGGGTAGAGGAAGATTTTCATGCCTCAATCACAATGTCACCCAGCTTGATGGAGCTCTACTTTCGCTGCTTTTTGTTGCGTGTTTGAAAAGTGAACAAGTAATCCTCCTTTATTATTCTGCAAGTTCCACGTGACACCCTCCGACCATAATGTTTGTACAATTAATTTTTCAAGAACCACAACAGGGGCCAAAATTCCCGTTGGATCAAAAAGCCGCGCCAACTCACCTAGTATTTGATGCCTCGTAAGCTGTGGAACGCTTGTTTCTAAATTTACATGGTGTAAAAAAATGTCGTCAACTGGTCATCATTGTAATCCTAGAACAGAATACATTGACTTATCTGCAGTAATATGTGGAGTGGCAGCAGATGGCATATTACCCGTTAAGGTTTGAATAACTTTGGCGTAATAAGAATTCCACTTAGCCAACGGAAATTGCCCAGCTGACAAAATGTGCTGAATGGCCTTGGCCAATGTTTTGGCTTCCAGTACGGAAGTACAGTTTGTTAGAAAGTCATCTACATAAAATGAATTTCATATAGCTTTGCGTGCAGCTAATGCCTGAGCACGAGCAATCTCTCCATTATTGTCAGTAGCATATTTACGGAGGGAACGTACTACATTATACGAGCTGCAAGCCATCCCGTACGTAAAGGTTTGCGATATATATTTATAGTCTGGGTGTCATCATTGCGCCATAAAATTCGTTGAAAATCCTGATGTTCAGGAGTAACTAATATCTGGCGATACATTTTCACAATATCTGCCGATATAGCAACTTGGGATCGCCGAAACCGGAAAATTATATTCAGCAGCGCATCTTGTATGGTTGGCCCTAGCAATTGTGTGTCATTCAGAGAAATGCCATTGGAGGTAGAAGCTGAGCTTTCGTGTCACAGCATGATGCGGAATGTAATAACAGTTGGCATTGCTTATCGGTTGCTCAACTCGAGTCATATGACCCAAAGCTTCATATTCGTCCATAAAGTCAATGTTTTTACCTCTTAATTCCGGGCTGGCGTTTAAGCATCTTTCAAGCTGATAAAATTATTGAAGCGGCTGTTCATATGAATTACAGGATAGACGCGCCAAGCCGAAACAACAAATTAACAATATAACGACCATCCAATTGACGCGCATGTGTCGTACAAAAGATGCACTCGCACCCTTCATCCGTACTCAAGGCATCCGGAACATTTTCTTCATGCCAGAATCTTTTTACCAATTCGTTTAAACAATCATCATTGGATAATCGCGCGGAGTATGAATGTGCAATATCCCCGGCAAACGTCGTTGCGGGGCCGGAAACCACCCAACCCAATTTTGTGTTTTGAGCATATGGCTCACCGAATTTGCCTTGCACCACATCACCTTTCAAAATAGATCCCCAAACATCTGCACCAAGCAAAATATCTATTGAACCAGATTGCAATGAACACAATTTGCCTCCTCAATTTTAGTCGTGCAAGATTTAATTGGCCTTGAATGTTTGCGTTGGGAGTGCGATGGCCGCTCTGTGCGTTCGTTTATCACAGTTGACAAGCTATTACCATTCCAAAAAAGCCAGCAGATCGCAAAGCTGCGGTAATTCATTTCAACTTTCTGTCTCTTCCGTAACCATATTAATATTTAAGAAACAAGATATATGCACCTCCGCCAAAAGTTTGGTATTATCAAAACTTTCCTTCAAGGCTTTCCAAACATCTTCATACCCACCAGAATACAACCAACCAATTTGTCGAATCTTACTTAATATATATGCTTCTAAATAACTTTGGTTGTGGAGTTTTTTTACGTATCTTTAAATGCCAACCAATTATGCGTTTCACCATTAAAATAAGGGATAGCCACCGGATTCAATTTGAGGTCACAATCAACCACATCGTTGATGATTTGATGATTTTGCGGATTTTAACTCATCTCTGATGGAGGCAATCACACAAGCAAGTGTATAAACTTCCTCCATTTCAACAAAAAGCTCGTACGCATTTAATTCATCATCATTGGTAGCATCGCTTAAAAGTATATTTTGGCTTTTGCAAAATCGTGCATGTTGCATTTCTAGAGCTTTGAATTCTGTTTCATATTGAAAACTTCTTCTTCCATGTGCTGCAATCTATCAGCAATACGCTTTATTGCAGTACGTCGTGAATTAATGTCCGCGATGTTGTAAAAAATTTGCGTGGGTGCACGTAATTTAATAAGCCAGAACTGTACACTTTTCCACTTAAACCAAAATCAATGTTTGCAGTATGTGATGTAAAAGCAATCATGCCAAGAACTCGAATTCACTTGTATACCAAATAACCAAATATTTTTTATTTACTGTCCTCACAGGAGGCACCAAAAATGTATACCATTTTAAATGAAAAGCCACAAGCTTCTAGTATTTTCATATAAAAACAAAATTCAATTTTTATTACATGAAATTCTAAGTTTCTAAAATTATTTTTATTTTTAATTTTTTTGACTATAGAGTTGACGTGGACGGAGACACAGCTCATATGACCAGCAGATTCATAATGTAAGGCAAATTTAAGCCCAAGACCGTGGTTAGATATTGGTTTTTAAAATGGAATCCACATCCAGATTAGTATTAGTTTGTTGAAACATTAAAAGTACAGATTAAATAACGAGGCTGGAACTTCAGCGGTAGAATTGTAATAACACGTAAGAGAGACTGATGACTGAAAGACACTGCATACATCTTCTGTTATCAGTGTAAGCGTGATCCGTCCCAAAAAAATTTAAGACAATGATTAAGCGAAAGCTAAATAATCAGCGATAACAGATAACATAAAAGTTCGAGGAGAGCGGATATTAAGCTTGGGTTGGTTGTGAGAAAGATAAAAAACTTTTAAATGATAAATGAAGGTTTATCAAAATAGAGATAAAAAGAAGGGAAACAAATTTTAAAAATAAAGTAATTTAGAGATTAATACAAACAGATTGGATGAAAGAAGTCAATTCCTTCAAATTTTTGTCCTCGTTGGCACTGAAGATTTCAAATAAATTGTCAAAATTCTTAAAAATATCATATGAGCATCTCTGCGAGTATTAAAGTTTACATATAAAGATGAAATGCTCTGCACCAATCATATTTAAATATATGTACTTTGTCATTGGCATGTCCACTTAAAAGCCTGTTGAGCAATTTAATCTCATCAGTCTTGAAAGTAGATTCAGAGAAAGGTTTAAAAACAACAATGTTGTGCACCCTATAGAATAGACGATTGCTTTTTGCGCGGGCTGTGTCTTTGATCTCATCCCTCCACATCTTACTAATCAGACTTCGGGCAGTACGTATAACTTCACTAGGCGTATACTCTACGGTCATGACCTCCATGTCAGAATGAGCTTCACGAGCAAAGAGATCCGCTTTTTCATTCAACACAATGCCAGAATGTCCGGGTAGCCACACTAGATGACATTGCTCAGTGTATGGATTATCTAACAGCTCATATATCTCGTAAACATGCTGGTTCACTGTCAGTTAAGATTACAAACTTGCGTTGTCCCGATCGCACAGTACGTTCAATGGCAATTTTATTGGTCATGAGTTCAACAAAAGTTGAGGACAGCTTTTCACAAAACCTGTCTTTAAAGACAGCGTTTGATTGATACTCGACGATTGAAAAACCAGACGAGTCGTCAGTTACTGATCCATCAGAAGCATACACCGTATAACCGTTAGTCAAATAGTGGTTGAGTTTATCAGGAAGAATATTTGATAAGTTCAACGAAACTGGGATTAATCTAGCTGAGTTTGACTAATTCTTTGGCGGTTAAGAGAAGAGCCCTTAGATCAGTGGGAAGCTCACCAGAGATGATGCGTAATATGTGAGTCGGAGTTAGACCAGTGCACCTACGCAGGGCCTTGTTTTGAAAAGTTTGCACCTTGTTAACGATATATTTTGGGAGTTTGCACATAGTTGAATGTGCATACTCTATCTTTGACCTAAGGATTTATAGAATAGAAGTGACTTCTGAGGGGGCACGCCAAAATAGTTGTTCGTCATTGTCTTAATAGCATTTAAGCCGGACTTGCAGTTTTTGATAGTTTTGTCATAATGTTCAAAGAGAACTTAGAATTTAGATTTCTACCTTAAAATCAAAAAGAATTAGATTATGGAATAGTGATACCATTGATCGAAATATTGATTACCTTTTTGGATCCTTTGGCAAAGTAAATTAAATTGGTTTTTACGGAATTAAAACGTAGATTGAGTTCTGCGCATTTATTGTAGAATAAACTCACTTTACTTGAGAGATTACTAACAGCTCTGTCAAAAGAACTGTCAGCTGATAAAATGAGGAAGTCATCAGTGTTGTAACTTTTATTATAAGTGAGTAAATTCCAGAACAATTCATTAGAGATGGTCTTATAATATAAGAGATGATACTTATAATATAAAAGTAGAGCAGAGGAGCGTAACATAACATAACATCTTCCTTTTACAATAAATTGAAATAATTTAACTTACTATGTAATTCATAAACTGTGAAATATAATACAATGATAGTTTAAAAGTTTAAACGATTTGGTTGTTTGACAATTCTGCCCCTTTTTGTTATGTAATGCCCTTCACTTATTTCTACATTATTTTCAGGGCTGTTTACTGGCTTATTATTTTGAGGATTAGAGCATGTAATTGGATTTTCTTCAACTATATTATTCGTAAACTCTTTATTTACTGGATTTAAATTTGAAACTGGCATTTCCACAGTCTTGTTTTCACTTTGCACATCTGAACCATTTTCAATTTTAACATTGACATTTAAATTTTGATTACGCGTTAATTATATGTTGACGATTACGTCTATATAACATACCATTATTATCTTTTCTTTGGTAAGATCTTGGCTCATTGCATTTTTCAATGACTTTTCCAGACACCCAGTAGGACAGTGGATTTTTTTTAAACATAACTTTACTGCCTGTTGCTAATGGTGATAATTTCCTTGCATTACTATTGCAACTGGCAGAAGTTTTTTCATGTTGTTTTTTTCTTTCTTGCTTATACAAATTAAACTTTAGGTTTAAAATTTACAGAAAGTGAAGGTAATTTTGTACGAAGTGGTCTTGACATTAGCAATTGAGAAGGACTTGGCAAATTCCCTGTAGTGTAGGTGTAGTTCTGTAATGAAGTAGTGCCATGTAAGCATCACCATGACTCTCCTACGCTTTTAAAAAATTTTTTTAACTGTTTGAATTGATCATTCAGCCAAACCGCTAGATTTAGGAAAATAAGGACTTGATGTTGTATGGTTAATTTCCCATTCATTACAAAACTCCCTAAACTCTTTAGAATTAAATGGTGGCCCATTGTCTGATATTAAAGAATTTGGAATTCCGTGCCTGGCAAAAATAGATTTACATTTGGTAATACGCTTGAATAACCTACATTTAATACTTCAACTTCGATATTCGTTGAATAATAATCAACCACAAGAAAATAGTGTTTCTTTTGAAATTCAAATAGATCGCACCCTACTTTAAACCAGGGTATATCAGGAATATCATGTAAAGTAATTTCTTGTTTTGGATTCATGTTTTTGAATTTAGCACAGGCATCACAGCTAAGCACGAGATTTGAAATATCTGAAGATATATCTGTTAGTCTTGCTAGATTTTTACACCGTTGTATTCCCATATGACCTTCATGTAATCGTTCCAATATTTTATACCTTAAATTTTTTGGAATTAATATATGTTTATTTTTCAGTATAATATTTTTGTAAATGGATAACTCATCCTTGAACGTAAAATATGGCATAATATCGCTATCAATAAGTTTTTTATTATTAGGCCAGCCTTTCTTAATGTAGTCTTTGAGTTTTATACAAATTGGATATTTACCCGTTTCGACCTCTATTTCTTTTACTAGATAAGAAGCAATAGGTATTTGTGAAAAAACAAGGTCGTAATGTAGTGTTGCAGCTGTGTCTAAATCTTTCGGCACATTTTCCACAAGAGGAGATCTCGAAAGTGTATCAGCTACGAACAAGTATTTACCAGGCTTATAAACTACGTTTAAATCGTAGCATTGTAAACGCAACATAAATCTTTGCAACCTTTATATAAAGGTTTATTAAACAAACTGACCAGTGGTTTATGATCTGTTTCCACTGTCACTTCTTTTCCATAAATATATTGATGAAATTTAATACAGCCGAACAGAATGGCAAGTAGTTCTTTTTCAATTTGAGCATAATTTTTCTGAGATTCAGTTAAAGGTGCAGAAGCGTACGCAATTGGGTTATTTTCATGCATAATAGTAGCTCCTACTGCAAATTGAGAGGCATCAACGGACAATGTTACTTTTTTATATGGATAAAAGTACGTTAACACTGGTGCTTTAATAATTTCTGTTTTAAATTATTGAATACGTTTTCATGAACATGATTCCAATGCCATTCGACATTATTTTTAAGCAAATCACGTAAATTTTTGTTTTTTGTAGATAAATTTGAAATAAAAGAACCTAAATAATTTACCATCCTTAAAAAACTCCGAAGTTCCTTTAAATTAGTAGGTGATGGTATTTGTAGTATAGCTTTGATTTTTTCTGGATCCGGTCTAACACCCTTTTCATAAAAAATATGTCCTAGGAATTTTATTGACGTTTGTAACAATTTCAGTTTATCTTTATTAAACTTTAACCCATTTTCCTGTGCGCGTTTCAGAACTTGCTCTAGTATTTTATCATGCTTAAATTGATTTGACGCTTATAATAAAAAATCATCAATATAAATTATCAACCCCTCTGTATCACTGAATATTCTAACCATTTCTTAATGAAATATTTCAGGGGCAGCGTTGATACCGAATGGTAATCTCAAAAATCGATACCTTCCAAAGGGAGTGTTAAATGTACATAGTTTTGATGAAGACTCGGACAATGGGATCATCCAGAACCCACTATTAGCATCTAAACAAGTAAAATACTTTGCATTAGTCAATTTGGCTTTGCAATCTTCTATATTTGGAAATGGATAGTGTGGCTTACAAATTGCTTTATTTAGTGATCGAGGATCTAAACATATACGTAAATTTCCATTAGATTTTCTTGCTATTACTATAGAATTAACCCATTCAGAAGGTTTTAGTACGGGCGTTATTACATTTAACTTTTCCATTCTGTTTAATTCTTTTTTAAAATCTTCTTGTAATAGAAACGGTATCTTACGAGGTGGTTCGATAACAGGCGTAATGTTTGGTTTTAATATAAATGAACAATTGTTTTTTAAAAGACCTAAGCCAGTAAACACTCCTGAATATTTTTCAATTATGTTATCATGAGAAGCATGTATAGCACGTACATGTCCAAACAAATTCAAATCCATTGTTTCAAGGCCAATTACATCCCTACATTCCAAATCCAAAATATAAAACCCTTTACAAAATTTTTCTTCTCTGTATGAAAATGGCAAATTTGTTTTACCTATTATTGGCAGACCGTCCCCGGAAAATGTAAGGAGTTTTATATTTGTTTGAACTATATTATTTATGTTTAATTTATGAGCTGTATGCTTAGATAAGATATTAGCCTGTGCTCACCTTCCCCAGCAGAATCTTGTTCTTGTTGGACGATTTGCTTTACATAAGTATTCTTTACCCGTTTATTTGACATTTGATTTGACATATTTTGTTGCGATTTATGATAACACATTTTCGCAAAATGGCCAATTTTTTGACAAATATGGCATTTAGCGTTTATTGCAGGACAACACTTTCGATAAATCTGACCACATCGGCTATGTAGCCGTGATTCCCCTCCGTTCCTTTGTTCTTTGCTAGACAACTTTAGAATATTAATCTCACTAGTCGATGAATAGCTGCAATGGCTTTCAAGTAAATGGGCATTTTCTTTTGCCGATACAATGCTCTTAGCAATGTTTAGTGCCTTTTCTAAAGGTACTGTTTCTCTCAGCAGCTTCTCTTTTATTAAAGCGTGTGCTGGTAAAAGACCACAAATAAAAATGTCACGCACAAGTTCCTCCCTTAATTCACTAAATTCACAGCTCATGCTTAAATTTTTCAAACATGTCATATATTCATCAATTGACTCATGTGCTCCTTGTTTTCTAGTGAAAAAAGTGTGCCTCTCCATAGCTATATTAACTTTAGGTAAAAAATGTTTATCCAACTCATTAAGCAGTTCTTCGTATTTGATTGTATCAATATCCTTATTAAAAGCGCTGAAGATTTCCAACGATCCAGGACCCATGTGGTGAAGCAGCAAAGCAACTTTTCTTTGGTCATCCTGCTCTTCTACATTGGATGCCCGCATAAATATTTTAAACTGTGTTTTCCACATCTTCCATGTGGTTGCTAAATTGTTATTATTGAAATTGAAAGTCTCCATATGAAAAGGTGTAGACGTTGCCATAACTTTTATTTTATCATTTGATAAAGACTTTTTTTTTTTTTTTTTAGTTAGACTTTTAATATTATTAATTATGATTTACACCTGACACCATGTTGTAACTTTTATTATAAGTGAGAACAATTCATTAGAAATGGTCTTATAATATAAGAGATGATAGAGATGATACTTATAAAAGTAGAGCAGAGTAGCGTAACATAACATAACAATCAGCATACTGAAAAATGTGTTTGTTGGAGTCCTGCAGATCGTGCAACTTACCTGTATAAATATTAAAAAGTGTAGGGCTAAGGCAACTGTCCTGAGGGAGACCACCATGGACCTCAACAGAAGTTGAACCCATGACAAGAGTCCGTGTGATAAAAAATTTAAGATCCCTAAACGAACACAAAAACCAAGAAGAATTTTTCCAAGCAACTCCAGATTGACGCAGTCATATGCTTTGTCAATGTCTAACGATAGCATAACAATTTTTCTTCCGGCTTTCTTTTCCTTATTTATTATAACGGATAGTTCGTTAATGCACATATTGGTAGATTTATGCTTTTGATACGCATAGGAGCGGGAAGGGATGACATTACTATCGTTCATAATCGTAATGAGTCTTTCTTTAATCATAAAATTTATAATCTTAGCGAAGACTGAAATAAGCGAAGACTGAAATAAGCGATATCGGTCTGAAACTACCTAGTGAATTTAGATCACGATTAGGCTTGGGTATAGGGAGGATCTTGATGAGTAGCCAGTCATCAGGAAAGATGTTGCAAGTCCACAACTTGTTAATGGCACCTAAAAGTGCGGAAAGACTTTCGAATGATAGTGCCTTGAGCATATCATATTTAATATTATCACAACCAGCAGCGGTTGATTTTTTCCTAGAATTTAACACAGAAGAAAGCTCAGAGAAAGAAAAAAGCACATAACCAGGAGTTGCCCTTTGAAATGTAGAAATTACGATATTGGATCTGTCGGAAACTTAACTTTTCAACATATTTAAATATTGTAAGTTATTATTGTCATCCCATGTTTAAAGGAGGAAAGTGACTTTTGTAAATTACCTTTTTTTCGCTTACAATCGCGGTGTCCATCTATATACTGCCAGAAACCTTTTAAACCACTAACCGTACAGATATCATCAATCATTAGCGTCTTGTGTTCTTTTTTCGCTTTCTTAACGGAATCCTTCCATTTAATTAGAATATCATTAAGTTCGTTAAAATTAGCTAGATTTCCGTATTTATTTAAATTATTTAAACAAACTCAAAGTGGTTTTAATGAGTTACGCAAAGTTGGATAAGTTGTCCAAAAGAATCTTCCGCAAAATGAAAAAGTTATTCTTAAATAGCGATATATTGGAACAATTGAAAGTAATGGGAATGTGTTGGCTTTTGCCGAGAAAAAAATTAGAAGTTGACATTGAAAACACTAAAACACTATTTGAAATTTGATTATTACATTAAAAGGTCGGGCTTCCGTCATTCAAGTTGTACAAAGTAATAGTATTGATGATATCTAAGCTGATAAAATTATTGAAGCGGCTGTTCATATGAATTACAGGATAGGCGCGCCAGGCCGAAACAACAAATTAACAATATAACGACCATCCAATTGACGCACATGTGTCGTACCAAAGATGCACTCTCACTCTTCATCCGTACTCAAGGCATCCGGAACATTTTCTTCATGCCAGAATCTTTTTACCAATTCGTTTAAACAATCATCATTGGATAATCGCGCGGAGTATGAATGTACAATATCTCCCGCAAACGTCGTTACGGGGCCGGAAACCACCCAACCCAATTTTGTGTTTTGAGCATATGGCTCACCGAATTTGTCATGCACCACATCACCTTTCAAAATAGATCCTCAAATATCTGCACCAAGCAAAATATCTATTGAACCAGGTTTTCCAAAGTTAGGGTCCGCTCGCATTAACGCATCCATAGCAACCGATGGAATGTTTGATGTGATGGATGTCGACGTTTAAACCAAATTCCTCCGTGATGGACGAGATCCTTACGCTCGTACAGCCTTTCGTATGTGTGTGCTGAGAATATTATATTTTGTTCTGGGCAAATTGAGGGCCCGCGAACATGCCTCCGATATAAAACTAATCTGGATCACAAGGCACCCTGGTCAAATGGAGCTCATGATTCCAAGAGCACACATACACACGCGCTGTAGCCAATAAAATTGTGCGGCGTTGCTGCACCATTGCCCTAATAGGATGATGACATGCAGTAGTTTTAGCAATGAAGTAACGACATGGGATGGAATCTCACTCTCCGGATTGTAAAATTTAGATGGTTGCACTTGCTCATTTTTAGAAAAAATATAGAGTGGTGCTTTCGGTCACAATTATGGCACCCGCCTGACGGGCAGCTCTTGGACATGTGACCTAAGCGTAAGCAATTGTAGCATAGACCTAATTTTTTCAACGCTTGATGGGTTGCGTTGGCTTCATCTTGTGCAGTGTAGTACATGGACTCGATGCTGAACTTTGCAATGAACACAATTTGCCTCCTCAATTTTAGTCGTGCAAGATTTAGTTGGCCTTGAATGTTTGCGTTGGGAGTGCGATGGCCGCTCTGTACGTTCGTTTATCACAGTTGACAAGCAAAGCCTGCAGTATTTCATTTCTACTTTCTGTCTCTTCCGTAACCATATTAATATTTAAGAAACAAAATATATGCACCTCCGCCAAAAGTTTGGTATTATCAAAACTTTCCTTCAAGGCTTTCCAAACATCTTCATACCCACCAGAATACAACCAACCAACTTGTCGAATCTTACTTAATATATATGCTTCTAAATAACTTTGGTTGTGGAGTTTTTTTACGTATCTTTAAATGCCAACCAATTATGCGTTTCACCATTAAAATAAGGGATAGCCACCGGATTCAATTTGAGGTCACAATCAACCACATCGTTGATGATTTGATGATTTTGCGGATTTTAACTCATCTCTGATGGAGGCAATCACACAAGCAAGTGTATAAACTTCCTCCATTTCAACAAAAAGTTCGTACGCATTTAATTCATCATCATTGGTAGCATCGCTTAAAAGTATATTTTGGCTTTTGCAAAATTGTGCATGTTGCATTTCTAGAGCTTTGAATTCTGTTTCATATTGAAAACTTCTTCTTCCATATGCTGCAATCTATCAGCAATACGCTTTATTGCAGTACGTCGTGAATTAATGTCCGCGATGTTGTAAAAAATTTGCGTGGGTGCACGTAATTTAATAAGCCAGAACTGTACACTTTTCCACTTAAACCAAAATCAATGTTTGCAGTATGTGATGTAAAAGCAATCATGCCAAGAACTCGAATTCACTTGTATACCAAATAACCAAATATTTTTTATTTACTGTCCTCAGAGGAGGCACCAAAAATGTATACCATTTTAAATGAAAAGCCACAAGCTTCTAGTATTTTCATATAAAAACAAAATTCAATTTTTATTACATGAAATTCTAAGTTTCTAAAATTATTTTTATTTTTAATTTTTTTGACTATAGAGTTGACGTGGACGGAGACACAGCTCATATGACCAGCAGATTCATAATGTAAGGCAAATTTAAGCCCAAGACCGTGGTTAGATATTGGTTTTTAAAATGGAATCCACATCCAGATTAGTATTAGTTTGTTGAAACATTAAAAGTACAGATTAAATAACGAGGCTGGAACTTCAGCGGTAGAATTGTAATAACACGTAAGAGAGACTGATGACTGAAAGACACTGCATACATCTTCTGTTATCAGTGTAGGCGTGATCCGTCCCAAAAAAATTTAAGACAATGATTAAGCGAAAGCTAAATAATCAGCGATAACAGATAACATAAAAGTTCGAGGAGAGCGGATATTAAGCTTGGGTTGGTTGTGAGAAAGATAAAAAACTTTTAAATGATAAATGAAGGTTTATCAAAATAAAGATAAAAAAAGAAGGGAAACAAATTTTAAAAATAAAGTAATTTAGAGATTAATACAAACAGATTGGATGAAAGAAGTCAATTCCTTCAAATTTTTGTCCTCGTTGGCACTGAAGATTTCAAATAAATTGTCAAAATTCTTAAAAATATCATATGAGCATCTCTGCGAGTATTAAAGTTTACATATAAAGATGAAATGCTCTGCATTAGCAGTGGACATTACAAAAATCACATAAGTCGTTAATTATGGCACCAATCATTTTTAAATATATGTACTTTGTCATTGGCATGTCCACTTAAAAGCCTGTTGAGCAATTTAATCTCATCAGTCTTGAAAGTAGATTCAGAGAAAGGTTTAAAAACAACAATGTTGTGCACCCTATAGAATAGACGATTGCTTTTTGCGCGGGCTGTGTCTTTGATCTCATCCCCCCACATCTTACTAATCAGACTTCGGGCAGTACGTATAACTTCACTAGGCGTATACTCTACGGTCATGACCTCCATGTCAGAATGAGCTTCACGAGCAAAAAGATCCGCTTTTTCATTCAACACAATACCAGAATGTCCTGGTAGCCACACTAGATGACATTGATCAGTGTATGGATTATCTAACAGCTCATATATCTCGTAAACATGCTGGTTCACTGTCAGTGAAGATTACAAACTTGCGTTGTCCCGATCGCACAGTACGTTCAATGGCAATTTTATTGGTCATGAGTTCAACAAAAGTTGAGGACAGCTTTTCACAAAACCTGTCTTTAAAGACAGCGTTTGATTGATACTCGACGATTGAAAAACCAGACGAGTCGTCAGTTACTGATCCATCAGAAGCATACACCGTATAACCGTTAGTCAAATAGTGGTTGAGTTTATCAGGAAGAATATTTGATAAGTTCAACGAAACTGGGATTAATGTAGCTGAGTTTGACTAATTCTTTGGCGGTTAAGAGAAGAGCCCTTAGATCAGTGGGAAGCTCACCAGAGATGATGCGTAATATGTGAGTCGGAGTTAGACCAGTGCACCTACGCAGGGCCTTGTTTTGAAAAGTTTGCACCTTGTTAACGATATATTTTGGGAGTTTGCACATAGTTGAATGTGCATACTCTAACTTTGACCTGACTAAGGATTTATAGAATAGAAGTGACTTCTGAGGGGGCACGCCAAAATAGTTGTTCGTCATTGTCTTAATAGCATTTAAGCCGGACTTGCAGTTTTTGATAGTTTTGTCATAATGTTCAAAGAGAACTTAGAATTTAGATTTCTACCTAAAAATCAAAAAGAATTAGATTATGGAATAGTGATACCATTGATCGAAATATTGATTACCTTTTTGGATCCTTTGGCAAAGTAAATTAAATTAGTTTTTACGGAATTAAAACGTAGATTGAGTTCCGCGCATTTATTGTAGAATAAACTCGCTTTACTTGAGAGATTACTAACAGCCCTGTCAAAAGAACTGATAAAATGAGGAAGTCATCAGCATACTGAAAAATGTGTTTGTTGGAGTCCTGCAGATCTTGCAACTTAGCTGTATAAATATGAAGAAGTGTAGGGCTAAGGCAACTGCCCTGAGGGAGACCACCATGGACCTCAACAGAAGTTGAACCCATGACAAGAGTCCGCGTGATAAAAAATTTAAGATCCATAAACGAATATATAGAGGAACACAAAAACCAAGAATAATTTTTTCAAGCCACTCCAGATTGACGCAGTCATATGCTTTGTCAATGTCTAACGATAGCATAACAATTTTTCTTCCGGCTTTCTTTTCCTTATTTATTATAAAGGATAGTTCGTTAATGTACATATTGGCAGATTTATGCTTTTGATACGCATAAAGCGCGAGATGTTACCTCGGCTTTTGCAAGAATTGAGAAAGAATCAGCAAAGATGGGTCTAGCGGTGAACGAGGACAAAACGAAGTATATGATCTTAACGTCCAGGGATTCGCGACGCCCCGTATCCCTTGCATATTGTGGCCGATATAACTTCAAGGTAGTCAAGGAATTTGTCTACCTAGGTACTGCCGTAAATATATTCAATAACGTCAGCATGGAGATAAAAAGGAGAATTATGTCTGCTAACAGGTGCTACTTTGGGGTAAGTAAGCAGTTCAACAGCCCTCTCGCATACGACAAAACTTACACTCTATAAGACCCTCATCGTTTTCGTGCTTCTTTATGGCGCAGAAGCATGGACGCTAACACAAAATGATGAGGCTTTTCTAGGCGTGTTCGAGAGAAAAATTCTCCGAAAAGTCTTTGGTCCTGTCCGCGTTGGCGATGAAAATGAATCTTGAGCTGTATGAGCTTTACGCCTACATTGACATACTTCGTCGCATAAAGATTCAACGTTTGCGATGGCTAGGTCATCTCGGCCGTATGGACGAAAGCATATAATAGCTAGGATATTTGTCATTTGTACATGGCGTGAAACCCATACTTTTTAATGTTTCATCCAACTTTTTATTCCACTCACGTCCACTTTGTTTCAGCCCATACAACGATTTTCGTAATTTTCGTACATGATTTGGGCACGTTTCCTTCGAGTTGAGCCATGTAAAAATCTTCCTTCAACACACCGTTTAAGTATGCTGATATGACATCCATTTGATGAACATACAGGTTGTGCTCAACCGCCAAAGCCACAATTAATCGAATACTTCAGTACCTTATTACAGGCGAAAAAGTCTCCCAATTATTTTCACCAAAACGTTGACTGTACCCTTTAGCTAGGAAACGTTTCTTGTAGCGCTGTATATTACCTTCTTTATCCTTTTTGAGACTGTAGACCCACTTGCATCCTATAGCACGTTGACCTTTAGGTAGTGGCCTTAAAACCCAAGGGTTTTTACTTATCAAACCGTTATATTCATTTACCATAGCGTTATTCCATTTTTCTACTTGGGGGCTCTTCAGTACTTCCTCTATGGTTAACGGGGCTACTATGTTTCTATCATACGCATTATTTAAAACGTTATAAACTTTTTTAGGCCTTCCTCTTAATCCACTTTTTACCAGCATTGGGCGACCTCTACCCCTCTTCTAAATTTCATTTTTATTATCAACAACAGTTTCGGTTTCATTGTCTTCATTATCATTTCAATATTGCGTTCAACAATTTTATCATTTTCAACCGGAGTATCGTTACGTATTGGAATTGAAGGATTAAAAATGAAGTTCATTATATCTTTTTCTTCCTCTTTAGGTTTGTCATAATAAAATTCATGTAGAAATATAACATCACGGCATGAAATTATTTTTCTTGTCGATGGATGAAATAAACGATACGCTTTAGATTGTTCATACATTCTTCACCTTTAGATTTGAACTTCTTGGTATTGTAAAGAAGAAAAATAGCGCCACCTATTTTTCTTTTTCAATGGCTCGTTTTTCACCACAGCAATGATTTTGCCAACTCCGCCGAGTCAGGGCCGCCAACTTCAACAAATGACCCTCTCTGTGGTGAAACGTCCGTACGAGAAAAAGAACGTTCGAGATGTGCGAAAATCGAACGTTCGAGAGAGCGTATGAGCGATTTCCGTGCATAAAAGGGAGCACGAACAGAGTTGAGGGATTATTAAGAGTCTTAGAGTTCAAGTGGTAAAATAAATTATTCGGAATCTAAGAGTTCAAGTGGTAGAATAAAATATTCAGAGTCGAAGCGTTCAAATTGTTTGAGAATTAAAATTACATTTTAAACATTAAGATATTAAAATTGAGAATTAAAATTACACTTTAAACATTAAGAAATTGAAAATAAAATTTATTTTGTAACAAAATAAATAAGATTAAATTTAAAAGTGAAATAAGGAAAAGGAAAATTATTTGTAATAAACAAATTTGTTAAACAAAAAAAAGGTCTTTTCCTCTTAAAATCTCAGTGAACCCTGGTGCCGACGGTTTTTCCCCGCACGATTAAATTAATCATTTTAAATTGGCGCCCGAGCAGGGACACATTCATAATAAAAATTAATTAACAAACTAAAAAAAAAATTCAATTATCATCAAAAGTGTTCCAATAATCCTGGTAAGTCGATTTCCATGCAATAGATTTTTCTTTATATAATATACAATATATGTAAATCTGGTGCGTAGTTAGAGAATCATTTCAAACGGTGACTTATAACGAACAAAAGGGGACCTTGGAAATTTCGCTTTTCTAGACGAATAACTGTTCCGTAAGCTAAAAGTGTGCTATAGTTGTCAGTAGAAATTTTCTTAAGAGGACAAAGAAAGCATCTCGCTATAAGCGTGTGTGCGCGCCTGTAGATAGATTACCAAAAGAAAAAAAGAAAAGAGCTTCGCCACATAAAGTGTGAGCGTGTTCAAGAGAAATAGAAAAATGAATCTCTCTTATTAAAATAAGGGTTGAAAGTGAAGTATCACCACACACGCGTGTGAGTGTGTGCGCGTGAGCGCACTAAATTATTTTCTCAGAGACAACTGAATAACTAAAACAAGCATCGCCACATAGGCGTGTGCGTGTGTGTACAATTAGACACTATCATTTTTCACTTTCTCTTATTAACAGAGTTCTGTTTAAAAACGGCATCACTGCTCAGGCGTGCGTGTGTGTGCGGTTAAGCCTTAACATTTATCTTGTTATTCATTCATTTGTTCTTTTGTACGTAAAGCGTTTTTGTCTAAACCAGCATCACTACACGGGTGTGTGTGTGTGTACGTAGACATTAACATTTTTGTTTTCTCCTTATAGATAACTGATTGTACTGAACAAGCATCGCCACACAATCGTTGATTAGAGTGTGAGCGTGTGCGTATACACTATTGCATTGTTCTCTATTTTAAAAGAAATTTTTGTGGTTATATAGGTTATCTCTATATATAATAATTTAATACCGTCTTGGTGGGGATATTATAAATAACTTATAAGTAATGCATTTCAAGCGAAGTAACAAAAATAAAAGGATATAAAAAAAAAAAATAGCAGCTAACTCCGTCAATAGTAAATTCAATTAGATAAACCAAGTAATATCATGGCCAACACTGATCTACGTACATCCTGGGTATGTCTGGTAAATAAGGAAGCACTGGTGGGGTACCTGGACGAGTTCGGATTGGAGTCCAGAGGTACGGTGGAGGAGCTGCGCCAACGTTTTAGGACGTTTATTTTAAATACTGGTGATCAGTCCGTCATCGACAGGCTATTACAGTTACAGGGTCAGCTTACGACGGGCCGGTCGGTACGAGCAGCCTCCAGCCGTGAGTCCTCACCAGGTTATGTAGAGGCCGAAGAGGGTGCTGCGGCCGACACGGTCAAAGTACCCGAACGGCAGGCGTCACCACCATTAGAAAGCAAAATAGGCAAGCGGATGTTATCAGAAAGTGGGGTGTCACTTTTAATGACACGGGAGACCCATTTTCATTCTTGGAACGCCTGGAAGAAATGGCCAAGACATACGGTATTCATCTGGATAGTCTGCCGTGTACTATGCCACAATTTCTGCGTGATCAAGCTCTAATTTGGTTCCGTAATAACAACGTCCACTGGGAAATGTGGAAATTATTCAAACGCGATCTTTTGAAATTTTTTCTGCCACCGCGCCATATGGAAAACATCGAGGAAGAGATACGTTCTAGGCGGCAGCGTCCCAACGAGCGTTTCAAGGATTACGCTCTGGAGTTGCAAAATAAAATGCGGCACACGGTGATGTCAGAGGATGATAAGCTCTTGCGGATTTTTCGAAATGCTCGTCCAGATACTTACTCTATATTAGACGCTTCGATTTTCGCGACCTGAATCAGTTATTGGAAATAGCCGGCGATTTTTAGAGCATACCCAGTGAGACGCCAAAACCACCGCCCCGACGGGAGGCACATCGAACAATGAATCACCCACAACATCAGCCATCATAGATCCCCGGAATGCATGTCACCGATGCGGAGAATCTGGCCACTTAGCGCGGGGTTGTAAAAACCCGATTAAGCTTTTCTGCTGGAAATGTGGTCGCACGGACGTACGTACCATAGACTGTTGTTGAATTAACTCGGTGGGAAACGCGAGAGGGGCCTGAGTCCAACAAGGGAAGACCGGGCCTACACAACAAGTCCCCAACAACACCCGCAATCGTTTCAATCAGCATTAACCTGTCAGCGCGATAGGTTAGTAGCTACGCTGTCCGTTGGAGGCCGCACGGTTACAACCATCATAGACACTGGCGCGACGAGCTGTTTTATCAACGAGTCATTCTCATATAGTCTTACTTTTTTAACCACATGGGAGAGTGTATGCTTGGATGTGACATAAGCGGACAATTCCAATTCTTCAATTCAATTTCTTGTTATGCCCGTCATGAAGGAGGAAGTCATATTAGGCCTAACATTCCTTCAGGCTTTCAACGCCACAATAAGCTGCGCAGGATTTACTGCCGCCTGTCAATTGTATGAGCCATCGCCCATTCGTTGCCTCGTGGCTCGGTATAAACTAGGAGATGAGTCACCAGTACAAACATCGACGGGTAGCACATCAGCGCAAACATTGTCGCATAGCATTCCAGTTGAAGGATCATTATTTAACCAACCAGTAAAACTATCGACCCACAGCATTCCGAAATTAACACCAAAGTCCAGCCAGACAACGGAATCAACCAATTATATAAACCAAGCAATAATTTCGACACGCAATCAACCAGCTCATCCACCGAAGCACATTGAACCAACATTGATACCGACGCATCTACAATTAGCTTCACCGCAGCCGAAGCATGTCAAATCATCACGAGCCGAAACGCCACTCTATAAACCTGTTCGGGAAAAACAGGGATTAGCCAGCGTACAATCTCAAGAATATCCAGTTAATCATAACAAGGTCGACGCAGCTCCACGGGTTTGCAATCCACCATCATGTCAGTTGGCACTACCAGAGGCAAACCGTGGTGGAGCCCAGAATCATGCTGTCGGATGTCCGCAAGGATCTACTATGTTATCGAGTCGAAAACAGCCCAACCAACTTGTTACATGTACGAAGATCAAGCCAGAAATCAGTCCAGAATCACGGGTTGAACATACAGCAGCGGCTGCCATTAACTCTGGTACAACAGGGGCGTTGCCGAAAGCTTCACTAGACGAGGACGAAGAACGGATAATATCGGCATTCTTCGACCAAGAATTAGCAAAATTCCAGCAGGTGTCGGGGAAAACCAATCTTGGTGAACACCGCATTCGCATGTTACACGACCGATAAAAATCCGATACCAGACACGGAACCCCTCCATTCAAGTGATCATCAACGCAGAAGTGGATAAATTATTGGAAAAAGGATGCATTGAGCCCTCGTGCAGTCCCTACAGTTTTCCAGTGACCCTAGTCAAAAAGAAAAATGGGGCATGGCGTGTATGTATGGATTTTCGGCAACTAAACAAACATTCTGAACCAGATGCGTATCCATTACCGCGCATTTCTCACATCCTTGACCGTTTGAGAGAAGCGAGGTAGATAAGCAGTCTTGATCTAGAAAACGGCTATTGGCAGGTACCTATGGCTGACGACAGCAAAAAGTACACTGCGTTCATGGTGTCAGGTCGAGGGTTATACCAATGGAAGGTGATGCCGTTTGGACTTCATTCCGCCCCTGCCACTTTCCAAGGGATTCTAGATTTAGTGATTGAACCTGATTTAGAGCCATACGCTTTCGCGTATTTGGACGATATAATAGTCACAGGAAAAACCCTACAACAACATATGTCCAACCTCCGTGAAGTCTTCAGACGGCTATGCGCGGCGAACTTGAAGCTTAACACTAACAAGTGCGAATTTTTCAGACGAGAAGTGAAATATCCGGGCCATATCGTGACGGACTAGGGTATCAAGACTGATCCGGAAAAGGTTGCGGCAATAACCCTAATGAAAACGCCAGAAAATGTCCGAGAGTTGAGACGCTATTTAGGCACTACGTCGTGGTATCGGAGATTTGTGCCAGACTTTGCCGTAATCTCTCAGCCATTGACATCTCTGCTGAAGAAGGGCAAAAACTGGAAGTGAGGCGATGAGCAGCAGCAGGCGTTCGAGGCCCTCAAAACAAGGTTGACTGAGGCACCGGTATTAACATGCCCGGATTTTACTAAAACTTTCACACTGCAAACTGATGCGAGTGATATTGGCCTGGGCGTGGTCTTAACACAAGAGATCGATGGATGCGAACACGTGATCGCATATGCAAGCATAAGGCGGAGAAAAACTACAGCACAACCGAGAAAGAATGCCTTGCAATCATTTGGGGGGTGCGTAAGATGCGGCCTTATCTGGAAGGATACCGCTTCATAGTGGTCACCGACCACCTGTCTTTGAAGTGGTTAAATTCCATAGAAAATCCGTCAGGGCGTTTAGCTCGATGGGCACTAGAATTACAACAATATCAGTTTACCGTCCAGTATCGACGCGGCGGTCAAAATGTGGTAGTAGATGCTCTGTCGCGACAGCCTGTCGAAACCTGTCATCTTGCCACAATGGAGACCGTACCCGATGTTACTCCCGATATTACTTGCCCATGGATCCGTAAACGTGTGGCGGACATGGAGGCGAATCCACAAAAGTTTGCTGATTATAGTTGGGTGAATGGCCAACTCTACCGGCACGTGAATACACACGCACACGACGAAGATGAGGCTTCTTGGAAGTTGTGCGTGCCTATCGATAAAAGCAAACAAATCCTTCACGAAAACCATGTTACGCATAAGTAAGCGGTACTATTGGCCAGGTATGTACAGAGATATTAAACGTTATGTGTTACAATGCGAGTCGTGTCAAAAATACAAGGCTAGTCAACAAAAACCGGCAGGGGAAATGTTGTCATACATCCTAGATGAGCCGTGGTCGGTCATCTGTGTGGATTTTGTAGGACCCCTACCGCGTTAACGTCACGGTTACACGATGCTTTCGGTGGTAGTGGACAAGTTCTCGAAGTGGGTCGAACTGACTCCACTTCGGAAGGCTACCTCGGAGGGCATAATACAAACTTTGCGGGAGAAAATTGTAGCCAGGTATGGTGTACCTAAGGTTTTGATCTCGGACAACGTTCACAAGTAAGGTGTTCCGACAGTACTTGGAGGCGATTGGCATTAAGCAACGACTCACAGCGCCCTACACTCCGCAAGAAAACCCGACGGAACGTGTCAACCGAACCATCAAGACGATGATTTCACAGCTGGTGAACGAGGATCATCGTAAGTGGGATGAGTGCTTGCCGAAAATAACTTGCGGTCAATACGAGTGTTGCTGATTCGACGGGATACACCCCAGCTTATATTACTCAAGGACGTGAGCCCAGACTTCCCAATGCCTATTTCGATGGGGTGACGGCAGGAACAGGCACACAAATAAAACCTTCGAAAGGTCTAGCGCAACGTCTTCGCGAAGCTTGGAAATTGGTCCAAGTGAACTTAGGTAGAGCTGTACAAAATCAAAGTAGACACTACAATTTGAGGCGACGACCTTGGAAGCCTTAGATCGGGGATAAGGTATGGGTTAAAAAGCATGTTCTGTCCAAAGCAGTTGACGGTTTTGCAGCCAAGTTAGCTCCACGTTACGAAGGGCCTTACGAGGTCACTAGTCAGGTTTCCAAAGTTCTTGTCTCAGTGCAACGAGCTGGGCAATGTCGAACATGTCATGTTCAGAATTTGAAGCCCTATATTATTATTATTATTATTATTATTATTATTATTATTATTATTATTATACAGAACGGCTAAATGTCCAGCCGATAATAAAAATACAATTTCTATACGAAAATTATCATAAGTAACAATATTAAAAAAAAAAAAAATTGTAAAAATAATACAAAGGTAAAGTAATACAATTTAGATACAATATAATCATAATTCATAATACATCCATATTATATTCATATCTACAACAATCAAGCAGAAGTATAAAAAAAAAATAAGTAATTACTCAAATTCAAAATGTATTAGCAATTAGGCAAAAGATTTAAGATAGAGTACAAATTTAGATAGTTAAAACTAGCAATAAAATAATAATGATAATTAAATTAAGGAATTGTAGTATGGCATCACAGCAACAACAACAACAACAACAACAACAAACAGCAGCAGCACAGGAGCTGATGAACTTAAAACTAAGAATTATAATTAAGCACTTAGATATAAAAAAAAAAATCTAAATATATGTATATAGTAAAAGTAACAGTAATAGGATGTAGAATTAATTTTAATAGGTACAATATATATATATATAATCATATATGTGCGTAAATGTATAACAACTAATAATGTACACACACATACAGTGCGGTACAGTACAGTCCAGTCTGGCAACAATTAGTTAAGTGTGGCTAAAAATGTAATCTTAAAGGACTCCACTGAATCATGTAATGATACTTGACCGTAGAAGTCATTAAAATTTTTACAAGCCGTACGAAACGGCCAAAAGAGCTCGTAATTGGTACGGCATGGGCGAAGTGTAAGTGGTGCGAAATGCCTAGAAAAGCGTGCAGAAGCATTGAAATATAGCTCACCGAGCAGGAAAGATAAATTAATTTCACCTTTCATCAGCTTAAAGACAAAAGTCATACCCAACATTCTTCTTCTATTTGCGAGTGAAGGCAGATTTACAAGTTTCAACCTATCTTCATACGATGGTAGAGGAATGGAAGTGTCCCAGCTCAACCCACGTAAGGCAAAGAGTAAAAATTGTTTTTGTATGGATTCGAGTGCATCGATATAAATTGAATAGTTAGGTGCCCACACAATTGAGGCGTATTCTAGTGTAGGCCTAACTAGAGATGTGAACAGCCTTTTTGCTAAATAAGGTTCATTAAATTCTTTTGACCATCTTTTGATGAAACCTAAAGAGCATCGCGCTTTATTTATTATCGAATTTATATGTCGATTAAAGTTCATTTTTTGATCAAATAAAACATCCAGATCTACATACGAATCAACATATTCCAAATCTTGGCCAAAAACGGAATAGGTATAATTAATAGGAGTAGTTCTACCGAACGACATTATTTTACATTTAGAACAATTAAGCGACATCAGATTAATCCGACACCATTCAACTAGCTCAAATAAGTCGCGACAGAGAATGTGCTTATCATTCTCATTACGTAAAGGTAAGAACAATTTCACGTCATCAGCGAACATTAAAATATTACTATTTTGAATAACATCCGGTAGATCATTTATAAATAGGACAAAAAATAACGGACCTAAGTGACTCCCTTGCGGAACACCGAGGGGACAGACATCAAACGAGACAGAGATGATTTAAATACAACCCTTTGAGAGCGATTAGACAAATATGAAGAAAACCATTTAATCATAATTGGGGGAAATCCTATTTTAGAAAGCTTAAGAATAAGAAGTTTGTGGTTTACTTTATCAAACGCCTTGCTAAAATCGGTAAAAATAACGTCCATTTGAGTACCTTCAGAAAAAGATTTTACAATGTTATACGACAACTCCAGTAGGTTTGTAACGGTAGATTTGCCCATGCAAAAGCCATGTTGATATGGCGAAATTATAGTATTAATTAATCGAATTAGTCTATTTTTAACTAAACATTCGAAAAGTTTCGGAATGCAACTGAGTTTAGCAATACCTCTATAATTAGTAATACATTGCTTGTTACCACTTTTATAAAGCGGTATCAGAAAACTTGTTTTCCAAAACTGCGGAAATATACCAGTAGATAAAGACCAATTAAAGATTTTTACTAATGGTTTACAAAAAATGTCAGCACAATTTATCAATATGCATGATGGAATACCATCAGGGCCAGGACGGTATGAGTATTTCAACCTTTTCAGACCGTCAAATACCTCATCCTCAGATAGTGTGATATTAGGAAAGGTGTCGTATGACCTTATATCATAAGGGTAATCGGGATTGTTATAATCTTGATACGAATAAGTCTCATTGAAAAAAGACGCAAACATATTGGCTATATCCAAAGAATCGTATGAATCTTTGTCGCCCCACCGCATGTGGTTAGGAAGCATATTGGACCTACGCTTATCATTTACAAATTTATAAAAGCTCTTAGGATCCCTGTACAAATTTACACGGATTTTGCAAAGGTAATCATTATAACATTTTTTACTTAATATAAGGAATTTACTTTTAATTAAGGAATATTGTGAAAAATCTAATGCTGACCCAGTCCTTTTATACTTATTGAACAGTTTATTTCTCTTATTACGAACTCTTTTGAGCTCATCAGAAAACCAAATAGGACAAGCCTTGAATTGATTAGCAAATAAGAAGGGAACAAACTGCGAAATTGCATCATTTACCACATTATAAAAATCAACAAGTAGGTTGTCCAAATTTGAAGAAGTATTTATGGATAATTCATTATTTAAAAAGAGCCTTAATAATGCATAGTTCGTTTTTACAAACAGATAATTCTTAGTTTTGATGTTAAGTGGTGCAAGAACATAATCGAACTCTAAGGAAATACAAAGTGTAGGATGATAAACATCCTCAGGGAGAACGAACAGAGAGGTACGAGTGATTGAAACATCGGAATTATTGGCGAAAATCAGATCAAGCATCTTATTTTGATGATTCTTTATGATGTTAATCTGTATTAAACCCAGATCAAAAATACCATCAAAAAATTTATCAAAATTTGAAGTGCTGTAAGATGAAATCAAACGACCCACATCTTCATCCAGAGTCCAACATATAAGTTAAAATCGCCTATAACTATTAATAAATCATTTATTTTTAACATTTTAAATACCAGACGAAGAAATAACAAATGCCTTATATATATAGAAACATCCGATGAGGGAGGAATATATGAACAAGTAATAAAGAGATATTTATCACGAGTTTTAATACGGACACATACATACTCTATATCTAAAGGCTCTTCAAAGATCACTAAATCGGACGGAAGAAGGTTATGAATGGCTAGGAGTACACCACCACCTTTTTAATTAAGTCTATCAGTCCTATAAACCGCAAAATCAGAACAAAAGATTTCGGCATTATGCACCTCTGGTTTTAACCAAGTCTCTGTGAAAGCAAACACATTAAACTCAGCGCCTGTACTATCAGTAAATAACTTATGCAATTTTGAGTTAAGCCCTCTTACATTCTGATACAGAATATGTAATGCAGAGTTATTGTTTATTAGTTTTTTGAAATATTATTACTAGATGGTATAACAGCCACATTTTGCCTCTGATGGTTCTTGCGAATAAAAGCCCCTTTAGGCCAGAAGCCTTCGGAAATTAGATCATCAAAGTAAAGTTGCGGAATCGTTATTTTATAAGAAGCAACTTCTCTTTGTTGCGAAAACTTAAACTTGGAGATGTTTATAGACCGAATTGCTAGTGAAGGAATTTTAAAATGAATATAATTCAAAATATCATCCACAGGAGTGTTAGCTGTTATACGACTAAGAAAAATTGACTTGCGTGGAGGAAAAACGTGAAGCTGAACCAAACCAACAGAAGCGTTAGGGTTAGCGTCACTGTTAGGAGAATTAACTCCACTCACAATAGCGCCACCAACAGTACAGGAAGAGTTCGATGTATTTGTAACAACGTTGAGTGTAGAATTATCTACAATAGTAACCTCATCGTTTACAGAAGCAACCGGAACTACAGCAGGAACAGAAGGGACTGTATTATATGGGACCGCCATTGAGTTTTAAAAAAGCTAGAGGGACCGGTCCACTAGCCTGTAGAGCATTGGAAGAAGACAAGTCAGTATTATTAGTATCAGGATTGTTATCAACATATATATTGTTAACGGATATTGTGGATTGTGGTGGTGGAGAAGTAATAGTTATCTATGGGTGTACAGAGTCAGCGGAAAGAGCGGAAGCAACGGACAGACTGGGAGAATGCAATGACAAAACATTCTGTTGACCCAAGTTATTTGAATAAGTCATCTCTTTATTTTGAGATGACAAATCAATATATTCAGTCCACCTACAATTACTGAACATATCATTCATCTTACTAAGTTTAACAGACAAATCGCTAAAGTCTTTTTTTAAATTAATAAAGCCTTCCCGAGTTTGCTTTATTAATTTAAAAATATCCAAAGCCAAGTCTCTACATCTTGGACAAGACCAACGGAGACCATAAGTCTTGAAATTGATACAGTCAAATGTTTTTCCTTTAAATCCAGCACATTTAGAATGCGCTGTTTTATCGCAAAACCAGCAAAATAAGAAGGTCTCCTCCGTATGTTTACGCAATTTACAATTTGGATACAGCACTCCATTTTGTAAGCTGCCAAAAAGTATGCACAACAATAGCAATAGTAGCAATAGCAACAATAGCAACTATAACAACTACTGAAAGATGAAATAGCGAATGAAAGAAGAATGAAACTTAAAATTTGCTTACAAATTAGCTATATAAAGCACCGCAAACAAACACTGCCAACAACAACATATACAGGCAAAAACCGTGTATATTAAGAATATTGCGAATTTTGGGCAATTTAAGCTTTAGTCTCACTTCACACAACAAATTAAATTAGAAATAAATTAACAATATGCAAAATTACAATTATTAATTGTGTAAACAGCGAAAAATGATTAAAATTGTAATAATTTTACACGCAAAAGCAATTAGCGATCTACATTCACCGAGTTGCCAGGCTGAACTGGCGGCAAGCTCCTAACGTTCCCTAATTTTTATTTTTATTTTCTTGTTTACTATCCTTTCAGAATCCGTTTTTGTTTTCGCAGTCTTTAAGATGAACAATAACTACAAACACGCTCGTCAGTGGGGATCGGGGGTGCGCCGCAACGGCACCGAGAGGTCCACAACGAGGAACGAGGGGCCACAACCAGCCATACGCTTTCGCGTATTTGGACGATATAATAGTCACAGGAAAAACCCTACAACAACATATGTCCAACCTCCGTGAAGTCTTCAGACGGCTATGTGCGGCGAACTTGAAGCTTAACACTAACAAGTGCGAATTTTTCAGACGAGAAGTGAAATATGCGGGCCATATCGTGACGGACCAGGGTATCAAGACTGATCCGGAAAAGGTTGCGGCAATAACCCAAATGAAACCGCCAGGAAATGTCCGAGACTTGAGACGCTATTTAGGCACTACGTCATGGTATCGGAGATTTGTGCCAGACTTTGCCGTAATCTCTCAGCCATTGACATCTCTGCTGAAGAAGGGCAAAAACTGGAAGTGAGGCGATGAGCAGCAGCAGGCGTTCGAGGCCCTCAAAACAAGGTTGACTGAGGCACCGGTATTAACATGCCCGGATTTTACTAAAACTTTCACACTGCAAACTGATGCGAGTGATATTGGCCTGGGCGTGGTCTTAACACAAGAGATCGATGGATGCGAACACGTGATCGCATATGCAAGCAGGCATTTGAATAAGGCGGAGAAAAACTACAGCACGATGATAGTATTCTTCGTTTCGATAGCGCACATAGCAAAGCTGAGTTGAAGATTTGTTAAAATTTATATTTTTCAACCACTTCAGGGCGATGTTGCAAAATTTCACAAGTGTATGGGTAAAGAGATGCGCGAAGCAAGGGGTTTTGTGTCCGTGTGAATATTCTAATACATTACCAATTTATTGATAATTTCTTCCGGACCGAAAATATTGAAGAATTAGTTTTTTGTTGATTTTTGGTTTTTTACGCATGTGTTACTATTGTTGCTTTTTATATTCCTATAAGCAAAGCAAAGGTAATACCATAGATTACACATACAATGCAAACGAATGTTTGTCATTATGGCGCATGCGACTTAGAGACTTTTGGACAGTGGTTTTTTACGCGCATGTGTAGTACTGTTGTTGTTTTTTCTGTTCTTATAAGCAAAGCAAAGGGTATACCATTGATTGCAAACATTTGTACGCATGTAATTTTATATAGGTATTATGAATGAATGAATGAATAAATAAATATTGTAATTAATAATTGAAAATAAGGCTTTCTTCTATCTTTCTTCATTCGACCTTTTCACTTTTCGACTATTTATACATGTTTTCTTGATGTTTTGTAAAGTTATTTTTTTCAAGTTTTTTTCATTCTATTATGGGTAGAAAAGAATTGAAAAATCCTTTAAAAAATATACAAAAGTAGTAAACAAAAGCTATATTTGATAACACAAGTCAGCCTAACAAAACAAGAAACATATTTGTGTATACGAACATTTGATTTTGTGTATACATTTATTATTTGTGTATACATTTGCTTGTACGCATTGAATCTGACTTGACACAAGTCTAGAGATTCTGTTAAAAAAAGTGAAAGAGAGTGACACTCCGTCTCTATATTTTGAAGTCTCTGGTATGGGTTAAACAGCATGTTCTGTCCAAAGCAGTTGACGGTTTTGCAGCCAAGTTAGCTCCACGTTACGAAGGGCCTTATGAGGTCACTAGTCAGGTTTCCAAAGTTGTTGTCTCAGTGCAACGAGCTGGGCAATGTCGAACATGTCATGTTCAGAATTTGAAGCCCTATATTATGGCGGCAAGCTCCTAACGTTCCCTAATTTTTTTTTTTTTATTTTCTTGTTTACTATCCTTTCAGAATCCGTTTTTGTTTACGCAGTCTTTAAGATGAACAATAACTACAAACACGCTCGTCAGTGGGGGTCGGGGGTGCGCCGCAACGGCACCGAGAGGTCCACAACGAGGAACGAGGGGCCACAACCAGGTTTCTTCCAAGTGCGTGGGAACGGCCCGAGAGATCGAAGGTCTGGTGGACGTTTACCCGTGTCACAGGGTCAGAGGTGTTACCAAGCTAGAACCGCTAGTCAGACATCTGAACCGGTTGTAGTTCTGTCTAGCTCAGATACAGAACGGAGCAGCAACGCCGATGGATCGTTTGTATCGACGGCGTCCCTGGCATTCTCAACGGAGGTTCCGGCTGGTGAAATGTCTAACATCGAGAGTTCTGACAACAGGTCGATGGAGAGTGCTGACAGTTTCGAAACAGGAGATAGGGGTTATAGTCAGCTCCCGCACATGCCCGGTTCCTCAGGCGGATGGTACGAACCGGTCAACTATAAACAAACATTCATAATACCAGGTCCTTTGTGGCGGATGTCTCACCAAGACACTGTCATTCGGGAGACATCCGCCACAAAGGACCTACTATGTCGCCCGATGCCCTGGAGTCCATTATCTGGAAGCACAGTTCGTGCGGTTCCGGTTTGCCCCGTTGAATCGGAATCAGACTCCAACCCTGATGAACCGAAAGGCAAACGCACGTGATATCGGAAGCGGGAGGATAACGCACCGCGATCCAGTACACCAGTGCGCCCCCAGTATTCTGCCATGCCGGTCGATGAGATGTCCAAAGACACTACGACTCGACTCCCGCTCAAACGTAAACGTCCCGGTTTCAAGACATACTGTAGAAGAGTCGGGTCGCCAAAGCCAGCGAACACCAGGCGGGGTGATAATATTCCAGGGCCCAGTAGAGCAACACAACCCCAGGAGGCCAGTCGATCAGTAGAAGTGTTGCCTGTCAACAACATGGCTAGTTTCCCTCGAAAGCGAAAACTTTCCTATACATTAACATCCTCAAAGACGGTTGTCTCTCCGAAACCAATTTACACCAGGCGAGGTGATCCAGAAGCACACTCTGTAGTGGTCGAAAGGCGTGAATCCCCTGTGGAACTGGTGAGAGGCAGCCAACGTAGTCGCGTGTGTTGAAGGGCTAAATGTATGTGTGATCCGAGGTCCGCAAAAACCCCACAAGGGTGGTTCGCCGGAGGGGTGCCTGGGGAGGTGGTACGACAGATGGTTCCCGCCATCGAGAAAAAGCAAAGGACTCTTCCTTTGCTTAAGCGCCACAACATGCTGGACGCAAGGACGATTCAGGGTGGCGTTTTCCAGGTCGGGAGTGATTACCATTACCCAGGTGCCGAAGGGTAACGGAGTTCTTCGCATCGTCCATAGGGGGGACGTTATGTAAAGAAGAAAAATAGCGCCACCTATTTTTCTTTTACAATGGCTCGTTTTTGACCACAGCAACGATTTTGCCAACTCCGCCGAGTCAGGGCCGCCAACTTTAACAAATGACCCACTCTATGGTAAAACGTCCGTACGAGAAAAAGAACGTTCGAGATGTGCGAAAATCGAACGTTCGAGAGAGCGTATGAGCGATTTCCGTGCATAAAAGGGAGCACGAACAGAGTTGAGGGATTATTCAGAGTCTTAGAGTTCAAGTGGTAAAATAAATTATTCGGAATCTAAGAGTTCAAGTGGTAGAATAAAATATTCAGAGTCGAAGCGTTCAAATTGTTTGAGAATTAAAATTACATTTTAAACATTAAGATATTAAAATTGAGAATTAAAATTACACTTTAAACATTAAGAAATTGAAAATAAAATTTATTTTGTAACAAAATAAATAAGATTAAATTTAAAAGTGAAATAAGGAAGAGGAAAATTATTTGTAAAAAACAAATTTGTTAAACAAAAAAAAAGGTCTTTTCCTCTTAAAATCTCAGTGAACCCTGGTGCCGACTGTTTTTCCCCGGCACGATTAAATTAATCATTTTAGTATGCGTCTTATCTAATACAATTGCTTTCGTACCAAAAATTTCAAAATGAGAAACGAAAGGTTTAAAACCATGCCAAATCTCGTAAGGTGTTTTGTCGCTTAAAACTTTTATGACGGTTCAGTTTCGTAGAAGTGATGCTGTGAGTACCGCTTTTGCCCAATACGATTCACTTAAATTTGCCTGGAGAAGCATAGATCGCGCCATTTCCACTAAGGTCCTGTTAGCTCGTTCAGCAATACCATTTTGTTGCGGCGTGTATGGCGTGTGTAAGTTGTCGACTTATACCATTAGACTTTAGGAAATCTTCAAAAGCTTTCCTTACATATTCGCGCCCATTGTCTGTTCTAATGCATTTAATTTGGCGACCGCATTGCTTTTCTGTATTGGCTTTGTACTCACGAAAAACAGATAAAATTTCGTTTTTTGTTTTCAAAAAATATATTTTCATGTAGCGAGAATGATCATCGATAAATGGCGCGAAATATTTTGATCCTCCAAAAGACGGTATATTTAACATTATATTATTTTTAAACAATGAAAATTTACGTGCCCATATTTATAATGCCAATTTATTAAGTCATTGTTATTTGTCCATGCACGAAAACAACATTACGCTTTGCCTTTAAACAAAAATAAGCCATTATCTTCACTTGCTTTCAAAAACAGCTGATTATTTTTCTTAATTTCAACATTATTTGCAAAAACTACCGTGATTGTATTCAATTGCCTTGCAAACGGAGATAAAATTTCCCTGTAATTCTGGAACGTGTGAAGCATTTGTTAATGTCATTGATGTTCCACTCAATTTCGCACTGCCTTTTGCATTTAAACAAGTATTATTTAGCAAAGAAATTTTCTCATTACAATTTTTGTAAATATCAAACAAATTTCGATCGTGGCAAAGCACCACTGTCTATGCACCAAGAGTTGTTTTTATTTTTTATATGATAAGCTGCAGACATGGTCATACAAGCATCGCTATGTCTTTCTGATTTATTTTTTAGAAAACATTTAGCTACGATATGGCCACGACGGCCACAATTATAACACTTTCTGTTGTCCTCTTTACATTTATTCTTGCTGTTATATTGTTTGATTTAGCCATTTTGATGTCCTCTTTCTTTATATTTTTTATCATTGTTTGCCTTAACTGATAATTGTTTTAAAATTTCTGTTGAAACAGCACCTACTGTGATTATTTCATGTTGGCGTGCGCCTTTTTCAATTAACTTAACCTTCAAAGTAGCCAAGTCAGGTAAATTGTCACGCGTTTCGATTGCAACGACAAAACTTTCATAACTTTTTGGTAGACTTGTGAGCAATATGATTATCAATAACTGTTCCGCTACTTCTACTCCAATATCATTTAATTGTTCAATTAGGGCACCAAATTCACTTATATGTTGTTTAATATCACCGCCATTTTGCATGGTTAAGTATAATAATTTTTAAAATATAATATTTTTCTGGCCGGACCTTTTGGTTGGTGCACATCTCTCAACTGTGCCCATGCTTCAGCAGCTGACTCACAGCTCTGCATATAATTAATTTACTCAGTCCTTACGCATAGTAATATGGACATCAGGGCTTTTTCATTCTTTATATCAAAGTTGGCTATGCTTCCCGCTTTAGATTCTGGTTTTACTTCTCTGCCACATACGATTTCCCATACATCTGAGTGCATGAGGACACTTCTCATTTTTCTCATTTGGATAACTCACGATGAATAATTCTTGTCATTCAATTTCTCTATCTGTATAAGAGATGCCACCATCCTGATTTCACTTATACTTTCTTATATCACGACACGAAAAATATAAAGGAGGGCCTGGGCCCATAACCTGATAATATAAAAGACGTTTATTGAATGTGTTCAGGGTATGAGTCCGTCCGCTGATCCTATTGTATATAGGTCACACACTCAATACAAAAAAAAAACACAATTATATCTTTTTTTCCAATTCAATAGCAATTATAGAGTTTTATTTTGTATTGTAATGAAAAAAGGTGGACTATTGTAGAGTGTAAACTTTATAACACTGTTATCGCGCAACGCGCAATGCGAGAATCCAGCAGAAGTGCTTGGTATCTAGTGCTATAAAGTAAGGTGTATATGAGACACGCTCGTATATGAGTTTTAGTCTGGTTTATTTAATAAAATTAAACTTCTTATGTACTAAAATTATTACAATAGATTTACAACAAATTACAAATATTTCAATAGTAAGAACTAGGTTATTTTAATTGCTAACTTAACATAAATTCTATTTTTTTGCATGCATATGCAAAAGTCTAAAATTAACTAAAAATAAAAATAATACTAAAGTGACCTATATCTAGGTTTTACTACAGTAAGCAAAATTGAATTAATACAATACAGTAAGCAAAATTAAATTAATACAATAAATGAGTGAATGTGTTCACTTAACTGTGAACACACTACACCCCTACACCATAGGAAAAAAAAATTTTTAGAGAAAAAAAAAATTTTAGAGAAATTTAGAGAAAAAAAAAATTTTAGAGAATTTTTTTTTTAAATTTTAGAGAATTTTTTTTTTTTAAGAATTTTTTGGTGTCTATATATATATAAAAATTATGTTTATTTCAAATTATATTAAGGTTAAGATTAATTATCAATTATTCTAGAATGTATGTTATTTTCTTATACTATATGGTTTTAGTAAGTTATTGTGAAATGTCTTAAACGTGTTATTTATTTTAATAGTGGAGTTTACACCATTCCTTGCGATTATCTCGTATGGACCGACATAGGGTTTTTCATTCTTCCGTCTTGCCATATTTCTTAATAGCACATAGTCTCCCATTTCCAAATTCAAAAATTCGCTTTCTTTACCATTATTCTTTAATGTTCTTTTAAGTTTTTCTTTTTCTAGAAATTCTTTTGCTTTTAGTAAAGAAAATTTTATCCTGGCTTTCAATTCATTATAATAATTATCTAAATCTTTATTTGTGTCACTCATATTAATATTATCATTTGGCAGATAGGCTATTCTTCCAAATACCAGTTCATAAGGTGTGTATCCCGTTATTATATGTGAGGTGGTGTTATATGCAAAACAATAATAAGGTATCCATTTATCCCAATTGTCATTTTCTGCGAATGACAACATGTATTCATTCATAACGGAGCCTAAAGTTTGATGATGGTAAGGGGTCGAAAACATTTGTTGAATTTTGAGGAGTTCACGTATGTTTTTCAGTAGTTCATTTGTGAATTCTGTTCCTCTGTCTGATTTTAATATCTTGAAATGACCATATTTTAGTATGCCTTGTTCAATAATTATTTTCGCTATTGTTTTAGCGTCTTTACTTTGTATAGGACATGCTATTATGTATTTTGTTAACTCGCATTGCATGGTTAGTATATACCTAAATCCATTTCCTATTCTCAATGGTTCTACTGTGTCTATTTCTACTATTTCAAAACTTGTAGTGGTTGTGTTTGTTATAACTTGTGGTTCTTTGACATGTCTTATTTGTTTATTAGATTTACAATCTGAACAACTATTTACAAAAGTGCTTTATTATTTTATTCATATCCTTCCATAAATACCTTTGTTTGAGTTTTAATTGAGTTTTTATAACTCCTAAATGTCCGCCGTGTGGACTATTGTGATATTCATTTATTAATTTAAATTGAGTCAATTTGTCATTAATCTTTTGAGGGTCTTTATACAATATAATATTCAATTTTTGGGCATTATTACAAATCTTTTGTAATTTTTTATTTACTTCTTCTTTAAAACCTTTTTCATCTATAATTTTAAATATATCATCTCCTTTATTTAATGCTATAGCAAATATTTTCTCTTTAATCAATCTTGATATCAGTTTATCCATAATAGAATCGAAATTCGGTGGATTTTCACTGCATCGCAATAGTATGTCTTTTTCATTTATATCTATACTAACTTTCTTCTTTGTTTTGTTTTTGCCCTCGATAAATTCAATTTTTAATTTCTTTAATTTATTCACATCAGACATTGAAGTAGATTCCCAAATATGAAGTTGATCAGGCTTCGGTTGGTTAGTACAATCTGTATTGTTAATATCACTATTCTTGTTATTATTACTATCTTTAGCGCTATCGGCTATCCTTTCATTATTCATCATTTCTAACTTTTGCCCTCTTGTTATTACATTTATCTTCTTAGGTATCATGTTTTTTAACATGTCAGAATCTATTTTAATCCGTGATAAAGCGTCAGCATTTGTATTATTACTTCCTTTTTTATACCCTCCACCTTAGGGAAGAGGGTATATTCATTTTGATCATCCGTTTACAACACATCGAAGGAAGCGTCGGAGACCCCACAAACCATATATATTCTTAATCAGTATGAAAAGAGAAATCGTTTGAGACATGTCCGTCCGTGTGTCTGTGTGTCCGTGTGTCCGTCTGTTGTGGGCACTCTCACGGTCGTAATTTTTGAGATATCAAATTGAAATTTTGCATACGTATTCTTAGTTCAATTTCGCTGTTCCGTATTGAAATTGGGCAAAATCGGTTAAGAGACACGCCCACAATAAACGAAAATCTCATCATACCTCGAAAAAATTGTATCTTTAAAAAATTATATATCGCACAATTAAAATTTAGTGTATATAAGTTATGAAACGGTTTTATTAGCGCTGGTCGTGGGATAGTTTAAAAAGCGCTTGAAGTAAAGTTTAGGTATCCCATAACAAATGACCGAGCAAACTGCTACTTCATGCGTTTCCCACGCAGGTTGCAGGTGTCTAAAATGCAAGCTCGGCACTTTGACTGAGCTTTACACGTTGTTATAAATAGAGGCAAAAAGAATGGTACGATCATTCTTTAGTGTTAAGTCGTAGAATAAGTATAATAATAAATAAAAAATATTTTTTTAAAAAAATAAAACCAAAAAAAGAATTTTAATTGGCGCCCAACGTGGGGCGGCTAATTTGTGAAATTAAAAATTAATATTTAAAAATATGAATTGAACAAAAAAACCCTGAACAATTTAAATTATAATAAACAAGATAGAAAAGTTCGGTTAAGACCGAAGCTTAAATACCCTCCACCTTTTGTAATTCTCTAATAATTAAGCTCCTATTGCCATATATATATCATGTACTCACGCAAATAGTGTTTTTTTTAAATTATAGGCGTTTGCGTTATTCAATCACGCCCATCACCACTTATATATATACCATATTTCAACTTGATAGGAATAGTATTGTGCGATATATAATTTTTTAAAGATACAATTTTTTCGGGGTATGATGAGATTTTCGTTTATTGTGGGCGTGTCTCTTAACCGATTTTGCCCAATTTCAATACGGAACAGCGAAATTGAACTAAGAATACGTATGCAAAATTTCAATTTGATATCTCAAAAATTACGACCGTGAGAGTGACAACAACAGACGGACACACGGACACACGGACGGACATGTCTCAAACGATTTCTCTTTTCATACTGATTAAGAATATATATGGTTTGTGGGGTCTCCGACGCTTCCTTCGATGTGTTGTAAACGGATGATCAAAATGAATATACCCTCTTCCCTAAGGTGGAGGGTATAAAAAGGAAAGGTATCTTTTTAAATTATCAAAATATGTTATTAAAATTTTTTTGAAAAAAGAAAAAGTATTTATCTGAATTTAAAAGGAAAAAAAAATTATGAAAATTTAAAAAAAAAAAAGAAAAAAAAGTATCTATTTAAATAAGAAAATAATGTTATGAAAAATACTTAAAAAAGGAAAAGTATCTATTTAAATAAAGAAATAATGTTATGAAAAATTCTTAAAAAAGGAAAAGTATCTATTTAAATAAAAAATAATGTTATGAAAATTCTTGAAAAAAGAAAAGTATCTATTTAAATTAAAAAAAGGAATGTTATAAATTTTTTCCTATTATTAAAGATTATTATAAAAAAAAAGGGCATTTAAGAATTAAGGTTGAATATAATATCTTTTCCTACAGAAGTTATTAAAGAGAAAGAACACAAAAGGAATAGAAGAAACTTTTAGAAAAAATTAGAAAATAAGTGATTAAAATATTCTCAAAAACTAATTACAAAAAAATTTAGGTTAATCCTATCTAATCGCAAAGTAATTTCAACGAAAATTAACTTTTAAATTGATTTAACTTCTTTGAAGATTTGAACAATAATTTTTTATTTTTGAGAAAAGCATTGAAGCATAGAAAAATGTCAAACCCACAAAATATTTTAAGAGCGCCCGTATTGAACGATGGTTCTGCTCCTTCTACTTCAGCATCTGCATCAGCTTCTGCTGCAGCACCCATAAATGCTCAGTTGGAACCTATGGTGATAGATATCGTCACTAGAATTTTGAGTGAGCAGGGAAGACAGATGGTATAATGAATCCCGTGACTGACTTTGGGGCAATGGCCGATCAAGATATAAGACCTGAACACAGAAATAGGTTAGAGGACTTAGACAAGATCCCAGACGTAGTAAGGTGTCTTAGAGAATTCTCAGGGAATCCGGGGGAGTTTAGCTCTTGGAAAAAAGTGTGGAACGCGTCTTGGAAATTTACCAACTTTTAGTTGGTACGGCTAAGTATTACGGTATGCTTAGCGTGGTCAGAAATAAGATAGTGGGTAATGCTGATATTGCCCTGGAATCTTATAACACCCCGTTGGACTGGCGAGCGATCTGTCGCTGTCTAACACTCCATTATGGAGATAAACGTGATATTCCAACATTAGAATATCAAATGTTCACACTAATACAGGGATCGGAAACTGTTCAGGAATTTTACCAGAAGGTTTATAAGCATTTGTCATTGATATTGAATAAAATAGGCAGCATGGAATTAAATAGGGAATCTTCTACACTTTTGATACAAACATATAGGGACAAAGCATTGGATACTTTCATTAGGGGTCTCAGAGGAGATTTACCGAGATTGTTGGCTATGCGAAAGCCGGCTGATTTGCCGCAGGCTTTGCATTTGTGCCTGAAATTAGAAAATCAGAATTATAGGACTTTGTATGCTAATAAGGCTCATAGTCATGTCACACATGAAGTACCATTTAATAATTTTTTAAATAAACCAGCTCCGCCAAAAGGGACTAATCAAACGCCATTTTATCCACAATTAGCTTTTGTACCACAGCCACAGAGACCATTGTATCAACAAAGACCTATTTATTTACAGAGACAGAACTACCAACAAGGACCTTTCCATCAACAAAGACCAATGAATTCGCAAGGAGTTTTCCATCAACAAAGACCTGCATATCAAGCACCACCTCGACCACCGAAACCAATGGACATTGATCCAAGCATACAGACACGACAAGTAGACTACGCTAATAACTTGAACAGACAATTCGCAATGAAAAGACCAATGACGCAACAGACGTACACACCTAACAAACAGCAGAGGAACTTTCACATCACTTCGGACGACCCAGGTAAAAGGGAGCAACAGAACGATGAATGCCCTATGCAGACCTACCAGGACACAATTGGGGAAAGATACGAGGACTATGAGTGCGTGAATACGTGCAATCTCTGGACTTAGGAGACGAAAACGAACCTATAGAGGAACAAGATTTATCAGATATTCATTTTTTAGGCTAAAGAATTCCTCGCTACCTTATTTTGACGGGGAGTGGGAAAATTTAACGCATATTGATAGACACAGGATTCAATAAAAATTATATTAAACCAAATTTGGTAGATCGACCTATTCCCAATGAACAGGCATTTTTTGCAAATTCTATAGGAGGTGTAGGGGAAATCACACACCATAAAAAAACTAATTTGTTTAATATTAAAGATAAAGATGCTAAATTTTTCTTGTTGCCAACGCTCAAATCTTTTGATGCTATCTTGGGGATGGACACTCTTAGAGACATGAATGCTGTTATCCATACTAAAAATGACTACATGACTATAGAAAAGGGAAAAGAATAAAATTCAAACATTGGCAGGTACAATCAGTGAACGCTATTAATATCCGAGCAGACCATTTGACTGATGACCAAAGAAAAAGAATCTATGAGATCGCGCAAAAACATCCGTCTCTTTTTTCTGAGCCCAACGAAAAATTGACTTATACGACAAGAATAAACAGGTTCGTATTCTTATTAAACAGGTTCGTATTCTTATTAAACAGGTTCGTGAGAACCTGTTTATTCTAGAAGTTATCCTTACCCAATGTCACTTAAGGACGAAGTAGACCAACAAATTGGAAAATTATTAGAGGATGGCATAATAATCATCAAAGTCGCCTTATAACTCACCCATTTGGGTCGTTCCAAAGAAAGAGGACGCATCAGGGATAAAGAAATTTAGGGTCGTTGTGGATTACAGGAAACTGAATTCGATCACCATCGCAGACAAATACCCAATTCCGGAAATAGGAGAGGTTTTGGCCAATTTAGGAAATAATAAATATTTTACTGTAGTTGACCTTAAAAGTGGTTTCCATCAAATATCATTACGAGAGGATGATATCGAGAAAACAGCGTTCTCTGTGAACAACGGCAAATACGAGTTTACGAGACTGCCGTTTGGGTTGATTTCAAAGAGCCGTAGACGACATACTTCCCGACCATATAGGGAAAAGGTGTTATGTTTATGTTGACGACATAATAATTTTCGAGAAGGACGAAGAAACACACTTAGAAAACATAAATGCAGTTTTTAATATACTGCAATTAGCAAACATGAAGGTCCAACGCGATAAAACTGAGTTTCTAAAGACAGAAATAGAATTTTTAGGCTTTATAGTGTCACAGGATGGCTTAAAAACCAATCCAAAGAAAATATAAGCTATGGTGAATGTACCAAGAACGCTGAAACAATTGAGATCTTTTCTGGGACTTACAGGTTACTACAGGCGATTCGTTCGGGATTATGCTAAACTAGCAAAACCCCTTACGAATCTTTTGAGAGGGGGTGATGGACATTCGTCCTCTAAAATTTCTGCATTGAAGGCCATTGAGCTAGGCAAACGGGAACTGGATGCCTTTAATGAGCTCAAAACTACCTTAGCATCTCAGGACATTCTTTTGACATATCCCGACTATTCTAAAGACTTCCACTTAACAACGGACGCATCGGATTTTGCAATTGGGGCTGTATTGGAGCAGGAAGGCAGGCCAATTTCTTTTATATCTCGTACCCTTTCAATATCGGAAGAAAATTTTGCAACAAACGAAAAAGAACTTCTGGCAATTATTTGGGCTTTGAATTCCTTTAGAAATTATTTGTACGGCAGGGCAAGAATTAAGATTTTTACTGATCATCAGCCTTTAACTTATGCCCTAAGCAATAAGAACACCAACACCAAAATGAAGAGATGGAAATCTATACTAGAAGAATATGACTATCAACTGATTTACAAACCTGGAAAATGTAATGTAGTGGCAGATGCACTGTCTAGGAATCAAATTAATTCAATAACACCCACAATCCATAACGACAGTAGCTCGGGTCACAACTTAATTCCAATAGTTGTATGCCCGTTGAATGTTTTTAAGAATCAAATACAGTTGCGTTTGGGGGAAACCTCAGAAGATGGATTCGAATTACCATTTCCTACTTACCATAGGCACATAGTGCTTTTTTTGATGAGACAAATCCACCTTCTATCTTGAAAAGAGTGCTAGACCCAAACCTTGTGAATGGATTGCACACCACCGAAACAATCATGGGAAAGGTTCAACAGATTTATCCGATACATTTTCAGAGTTATAAAATAAGATTTACTCAAACCATAGTCAAAGATGTTCCGTCTGAAACAGAAAGGGTAGAAATAATCACAAGGGAACATAATCGGGGAATACAAGAGAACATGGAACAAATTTTGCAAAAATTTTATTTTCCCTTAATGAAATCAAAAATCAAGCAGGTCATAGGACAGTGTAGGACTTGTTTGGAGAATAAATATGATAGACATCCCAATAGAACCGAAATAAACCCAACACCTATTCCAGAATATCCTGGGCAGATTGTTCTATACATTACAGAGCGCAATTTGGTTCTGACCGCAATTGACAAGTTTTCTAAGTATGTTCAAGTTAGGCTTGTTCGATCAAGAGCTGTAGAGCTGTAGAGTAAAGAACCTTTGAGGGAGATTATCATAGCATTCGGTGTTCCTAAGGTTATTGTCATGGATAATGAGAAGTCCCTAAAATCTTCAGCTATTTTGTTTATGCTGGAAAATCAATTTGAAATTCAGGTTTATAATGTGCCACCTTATTCGAGTAATTCAAATGGTCAGGTTGAGAGATTTCACTCAACATTGACATTGATGAGGTGTTTTGTGACTGAAAAAAGTCATTCTTCTTTCCACGACTTGCTCATAAGAGCCGTGAATGAATACAACCATACTATTCATTCTACTATTAAGAAAAAACCAGTCGAGATGTTTTTTGGTTTGTCCGTCTCAACTGATCCTGAGGGATTGGTGAATGAACGTAGGGTAAATATTGAGAGACCGAGGAGAAAACAGGATATGGATTTGGCCTATCATAACAAAGATAAGAAGCCGATGAAAACCTATGCTCCGGGAGAAGTAATTTATGTCCGTATCAATAAATGTTTAGGTTCAAAATTAACAGCTCAGTATAGAAGAGAAATTGTGAAAGAAAGCCAAAATAGCGATGTAACCACTGCAACTGGCAGATTGGTCCATAAGGGTCTGATAAGAAACAAATGATTTCTCATTCCGTAGGTTATTGTTTGTCCTGTTCGCTTTGTTTGTACCAAGTCGTCTCGACATACAGATCGTGGACTATAGTGCCTCACATTTGGTAACTATTAACGATGGTTTGGCAAAGATCAAGGAAGGAACTTTTAAGTTCGTCCATATGATAAATATACTGAAATATGAAGAAGCACTGAAAAATATCACAACGTACACTGAGAAAGTGTTACCCAGAGGTTACATTTTGTATCCCGTAATAAAGTATGACACAGATCAAATCATTAGAATATTAAAGGAGATTAATATAATAAAAATAGAAATAGAAGCTCAATAGACATTTTAGGAACTGCTTGGAAATATTTGGCCGGTTCTCCGGACCATGACGATCTAAAAATGATACAAAACAATTTGCGGGATTTAAACGATAACAATAATAGACAAGTCATGATTAACGAAGCATTTACTACAAGACTACAAAATTTAACACATAACAAACGAAATAATACACATAATGAAGCACGGAGATAAGGAGATCGATGGGTTCGCTCTACTGCAGCGAGATAGAATTCGCATAATTAAAGAAGAGCTACTAAACATCAAATATGCGTTGCAGTGGGCAGGTCATAATATTTTGAATTCAATGCTTCTTGATCAAAAAGAAATAGGATTAGCCGTAAATAGACTAGAATCTGGGCGTTTACCGTTCAATTCCATAGAGGACGCATTAAGATATAGTAGTGTTAGTGTTTTAAGTAAAAATGAAATAATTTTGTACGTTATCACAATACCATTAACTAGAATGGAAACTTACTATTGCTTTCTTTTGAAACCTGTAAACAAAAATGGAAAATTAATTAAAGTAGATTTTGATTATATTATAAAAAATGAAAAAGAAATATTTGGTTTAAAAAAGAAATGTATTGAACTAAACGAAGTAAAAATTTGTTATAGAGATAATCTAATAGATTTAAGAAATGATATTTGTATTTTAAGAATACTAAAAGGACTAAATTCCTCATGTAATTATAACAGCGATCAGAGCAGTACCGGTGTAGAATTGATCCACCCAGGTATGGTCTTTTTAAATAACTTCAATGGTACTATCAGAACTCCGTCCGACAATAACTTTGCTCATGGAACCTACCTTATCCGTTTCCATAATATGACTATTTCCCTAAATAATGACAGATACGAAAATCTAGAATCTTTGCCTCTAGAGGCAATGCCGGCCGCTCTTCAACCTACACCCAAAGAGTTGTCTGTTTCTAAAGTGATTTCACTGGAGTCTTTGAACGAACTTCACATTAATAACACTAAGTACTTGAACTCTTTACAAAGAGAAACCCAAATTTTCCTATAATAATAAATAATAATAATAATCGGAATGTCTGAGGGAGGATTCATTGCGATCGTGACTTTTGCGTTCATTTTGTTCAAGCTAAAACCGAGAAAATTAGTTGTTGAAAATCGTGGGGAACCATTTCCTACATTACCTAACCCAAATATTCAGCCACCCTCTTCCGGTCTCAATTTGAATAATATTCCATCTTTTAAATACGATCAAGGACGATCGCACCTGGAGGGGGAGGAGTTATGAAACGCTTTTATTAGCGCTGGTCGTGGGATAGTTTAAAAAACGCTTGAAGTAAAGTTTAGGTGTCCGATGATCAAATGACCGTGCAAACTGCTATTTCATGTGTTTCCCACGCAGGTTGCAGGTGTCTAAAATGCAAGCTCGGCACTTTGACTGAGCTTTAGACGTTGTTATAAATAGAGGCAAAAAGAATGGTACGATCATTCTTTAGTGTTAAGTCGTAGAATAAGTATAATAATAAATAAAAAATATTTTTTTAAAAAAATAAAACCAAAAAAAGAATTTTAATTTATATAAGTGGTACCGTTACCCAACACTGTGCCAAAAAAGGGCGTGATTAATAAACGCAAACGCCTATAACTAAAAAAAAACACTATTTGCGTAAGTACATGAAATAGTCATATACATAAATATGGCAATAGGAACTTATTTTTTAGAGGATTATAAAAGGTGGAGGGATTTAAGCTTCGGTCTTAACCGAACTTCTCTAACTTGTTATATATCACTGTAAAATCATAATCGCATAATTCCATTCTAATGCGCGTCATTTTGGATGATGGGTTATTGTGAGTGAATAGTGACACTAGTGGTCTATGGTCTGTAATAACCACGAACTTACGACCGTATAGGTATGGTCTGAAAAATTTAATACCCCAATCAATAGCGAGTAATTCTTTTTTTTTATTGCAGAAGTTTTCAACTTCTTCAAATTTGCTAGAAAAGATAGGCAATGTTTTCATTGCCAATTCCATATTGAAAGCCATTTTTCTTAACCGTTCTTCAAAATTTTGTTTTAGACTAATGTAGGTATTTTTAAATTGTACTTTTAGTTCTAGAGGTATTTTCTCTTGATTTAGTTTTTGGAACTTGTCTTTAATAGTCTTAAGTTCGACTAATTTTCCTTCAATAGTTTCCTGTTTGTATGGACGATTAGAGGATTTCTTTAAATTGGTTTCAATTTTTAAAATATTTTGTAATAATTCGGATGCTTGGTCCATATGGGAATTATTTTGCTATCTTTTTTTTTTTTGCGAAATATATGTGGTGTTATTTCTATTTATTCATTTTTTCATTTAACTTATACATATTTTGTGTATAATATATTATTACTAAACATTTATAGCCCTATTCAATTTTTTATTTATAAACTATACCCTAATATTACCATTATTACTAATACCACCAATGTCTCCGACGTTACTTTTATTGTAGTCATTCTTCCATTATTGTCGCCACTGTTGTTGTTATTGTTGACCACGTTCACTTGTTCTTGATGTTGTAAGGCGCAAAGTCACTACCTTTCGTTTTGCGCCACACATTCTGTTCCAACATACATATGTCACAAGGAACCAAACACGCCAATTATTTCTCCATTAATGCAATTAAAAGAAAAAAAACTATTGTCGAATTCATACTCTGTGCTATTTATTTAAAATTGGAAGCGTAATTGAAATCCCGTTGTTTATTTTATAAACATATATGAACTCTTGCTTTATTATTGCTATTTCTATTTTAGAAGCATAATACCGTTGATCATTGATATCTAGTAAGCATATATGAACTCTTGCATTGTTGTTATTATATATGAACTCTTGCTTTATTATTGCTATTTCTATTTTTAGAAGCATAATACCGTTGATCATTGATATCTAGTAAGCATATATGAACTCTTGCATTGTTGTTATTTATATTTTTAAAAGCATAATACCGTTGATCATTGTTATTTAGTAAGCATATATAAATTCCTGCGTTATTGTTGCTAGTTCTATACCGTTGATCTTTTATAAATATTAGTTAAATTTAATATAATTGTGAGCCCTGTCACACTATAAAAGGCGAAGCAAATTTCATGAAATGAGGCAGTGTGGCTGGAGCCGTCAAGCTAGTAAGGTGAGCACAAGAATTTTATTTAAAAAAATAAAGCAAACGTAATGAATTAACCCATTGTTTTCTTGCGAGCATAGCATTAACCAGATTCCCGCGCCTAGATATCCTGCAATATCTATATTGTATGCGCCTAGGTCGCGACATCGTCGCTTCGCTTGTCTCTTAGTCCCCGCGCCTAGATATCCTACAATATTTACAAATTGTATGCGCCTAGGCCGCGCCATCGTTATTACAACGTCGCAGTCTCTCTGTTCCCCGTGCCTAGATATCCTGCAATATTTATATTGCAAGCGCCTAGGTCGCGCCGCCGTCGTGGTCACAATAACCACTGCCGTGTTCTGCAGCGCTCACCGCTCCGCATCTTGCACCGCTCGATCTGCAACGCTCATCGCTCTGTATCGTACGCCGCTTGTATCCTGTACCGCTTGCCGTTCGAACCCAGTAACGCTCTCGTATCCTGCAGCGCTCACCGCCCTGTATCTTGTACCGCTCGTCGATTTGCAACGCTCATCGCTCTGTATCGTACGCCACTCTGCAGCTCTCGCCGCTTGTATCCTGTACCGCTGAACCCAGTAATGCTCTCGTGTCCTGCAGCGCTCACCGCTCTGTATCTTGTACCGCTCATCGATCTGCAACGCTGATCGCACTGCCACATCACCGCTCTGTAACCTGTACCACTTGCCATTGTATTTAGTAACGCTCATCGCTCTGCAACATCGCCGCTCTGTAACCTGTACCGCTTGCCGTTTGTATTTAGTAACGCTCATCACTCTGCAACGCCGCCGCTCTGTATCTTGTACCGCTCATCGATCAGCACCGCACGTCGCTCTTGTACCGCTCACCGCTCTGTACCACTCACCGCACTTGCACCGCTCGATTTGCAGTAACGCCGTGCCCCGCACCACAAGCCGTTACCGCGCTAAAACGTCAAATAAATGAAGGCAAGTCTAAGGATTAGAGACAAATAACATCCCGTCTTACAAATTTCTTTGTGAGGAACTTTGGACTCGCTGAGTTACCCCCCCAGCTACCTTCAAAACTTCTTTACAATGTTTACTCTTCGAAGAGCCCATTCCTGTCTTTCGTTTTTAATTAGATTAATTATTTTTTCTTTTGTCTCGCCTGTTGCAATGTTCTTTATTCGGTGTAGTTCCCGAATTTTATTATTCGTATTTTATTCGTATTCAAAAATAGAGAAAAAACGAGATAAAGTACAGAGTTTTATTTTAGTATTATAATTTTGCGTTAAAATTCAAGCGTGTATTCGTGATCAAAAAATAGAGATAAAACGAGATAATAAAATAGTGTTTCGTTAACGACAAATTTTCCTCCTCTCGATATTGTGGAAGTGCAACCGATGATCGAGGAGAGTTGGAGACCTTTTGACAGCTTCAACCTGTAAAGTTGCCAGTATAAATATTAACATCCTCCCCCCTTGCTAAGTCAGCCCCAGCAAGGAAAAGTGAACTTCAACTATTCCGATTTAAGTCCATTCAATATCAAAAATTTCAAAAAAAAAAAATTCGAAGTGTGATATACTATATAATGATATATAGTGATTAATTATACATTATATATACTAAGGTGTGTGGTTTTTTGTTTTGAATAACATGGATGACAGTACAAAAATCAGTTTTGGTAGATAATTATACACTTCCTGTCCCTTGTATTACGGCGGCGTTGTTGTCGTTTTGGTTGACGATAACGTTGGTTTATTGGTTGTTTTGTTGGCGTTCTATTAAGACGAATAACTTGGTGCAGTAGCATATGATGATTTTGAGAACATTTGTTGCATCTAAAAGTGCTGGTGCATTGATCGCGGAAATGAAAATGCGCCAGGCAATTCAAGCAGTACTTATATTTCATAACAACCTCCAGCCTCCGCCTCGGCGGCATTCTCATAAAACGAACGCAATCCTTTAAGCCGTGATATTCGTCACATAAATGGCATTTTGTTGACACGCCCCTTGGTAATCGTTTACGTGATTCCCCATTTCGTCTATTAGGAGTATCACCGTCTCTATCTGTGGGTGAGGGAGTGAACTTGAGTAAATCGGCAGATGTTGATTCCTAGGGAAAAAAAAGTATTAAAGTTGTGCATTTGGGTGATACGGCCTAAGCGCCAAAGATTGGGTGGTAAATTATCCTGGCGTAAAATAACTAAATCACCTATTTTGAAATTACACCGTTTGTGCAACTCTTTAAGATATTCGTCTTACCATCTTTGAGCAAATGTGTGGTGTAAAAGTTTGGGTTTGTACCACCTATTTGCATAGCTCAAAGGACGGTCAGATATATCGGGTTCGGGTGGAGATAAGATAGAACAACCAATAAGAAAATGTCCCGGGGTCAAAGGGGTCAAATCGTGAGAGTCCTCGCTTATAGAACAGAGAGGCCTAGAGTTAAGACACTCTTCAATTCGTGTAAGCATAGTAAGGTAAACTTTTGTGCCATGCTTACTTTTCTTAAATGAGCTTTAGCACTTTTGACACCCGCTTCCCATAGGCCACCCATATGTGGCGCGAGGGGGAATAAAATGCCATTCTAAGTTTTGGCGGTTACAAGATGGGTATGCACATTATCTAGTTCATCTTCGGCGCGTAAATACAACGTTGCGGCATAAGCCTTTTCTGACGCATCACAAAACCCATACAACTCTAATTTATAACTGGGATCATAATTAATGTATCTTGGTATTCTAAGTGATTCAATATTAGGGTAATTTGACATAAATCAGCGCCATTTCATCAATGTTAAGGGCTTTAATGTTTCATCCCAGTCGGTTTTATCGCACCAAATTTGTTGCATAATAATCTTGGCTACAATAGTTTTGGAAGCTAACCAACCAGCAGGATCAAATATTTTGGCGATTTCGGAAATAATCCGCCTTTTGATGGTAGCATTTTCATTCGGAGTGTTTGGGGATTTTATAGAAAGATAATATTTACCGGCATTCCATTGAAGGCCTAAGGTTCGGGCACTACTTTTATCCGATAATCTTAAAAATTCTTCACCAAAGAAATGATCCTTGGGTGTATCTTGTAACAATTGATCATTATTTGCCGTCCACTTTCTAAGCAAAAACCCAGCAGAGTGTAAAAGGGTATCTATTTCTTTTCTAGCCTTAATAGCGCTACTAATATCGTTACCGCCAGCTAAAATATCATCAACGTACGAGTGCTTATTTATAATAGTGGCGGCTAAAGGTAATGATTCTTTGTTTTCTTGGGCAAATGCTTAAGGGTCCTTATTGCCAAATAAGGTGCACAATCCACTCCAAATGTAAATGTAATTCGAAATCATGAGGGTCCATCGCCATCGTAAAAGTAAAATTGTTAAATCCCTTGTAGAATGGGTCCCCGGAAGAGTACATCGGTAAGGCTGACACCATTGGATGTGGCATTAGACGCATTAAAGACGACTCCTAATTTTGTAGTGGTACTTGTGAGCTTAAAAACAGCATTATGTGGGAGGTAATAATGTGAGTTAAAATTTTGATTTTGATCATCGGGTACCTTCCGCATATGCCTTAGGGTTTCATACTCAATGAGTGTTTAATCATATGCCCTTTTTAATACGGGATTTTGCAACATCTGGGTCTCGTTTCTGAGAAATTTGGTTAAAGCAATATGTCGCGACAAACCTAGTGAGTGAGAGGAAAATGCAGACATGGTTCCATTTAATCCTTCAATATGTGAATTACAGAATTGAGTGGGCACGGAAAGCTTCTGCTGCAGTCGCTTAGATATGAAGGATGCTTCAGAGCCTGACTCTATAAGCGCGCTGGCAGGACAACGAGAATCGCCAATGAGTATATCTATAAGAGCGGTACCTAACACTACAGAGGTATAAGAGCTAGGTTAAAGATGAGTATTAGAATTATGACGGGTAATAGAAGCTTCAGACGTACTGGGCCGGTCATCATTAGATGGAACAGAAGTATTTACAGGTGGTGGGTTTACTACTAGTGGTAGCTACGGCGGGGCTATGCGTCTATTACCATCAGAGTGGGGTTATGAATCACGACGGTGGTTGAAACTGTTAGTATTGGCCCGCTGACGCGACTCTGATGTCTCTATGGAGCAACGAGTGATGCTTTTGCTTGCAGATTATGCAAGTGAATTTGCTTTTACAATATATTTACATGAGATATAGCCAAACAATTAAAACAACGGTTTAATTTTCGTATAAGTGCAAAACGTTCATCAATGCTCGTTCTAAGAAACACTGGACGTAGTTTCAGAGAGTGTGACTCTTTGCATAAAGCGCAAATCAGGTTATCAGACATTGCAATATTAGTTTGAAAAGTCTTTGTGCTATTATGAAAGGGGCTTTTCTTAGGGATGGCTTCTTTTGACAAATTATAACTATATGGTTGAGTAACACCACGTATAAAGTTTGGTATCGGAGAGTGAGAAAGTCGTCCATTTGTTTCCAAGTGGGTAATTCAGAGCCATGACTTTGAGTCTGTTCCCATAGGTGCAAAGTATTTTCTGGTAGGCATGTTGAACATAAATAAACAAAAAGTACGTTCCAACTTTCAGAATTTTTTTAAGGAGTGTTAAATTTATGATACATTCGTTAATGGATTATTGTAACGCTTTTATACAGGGACCTGACTCTTTAGAAATAGGTTTTAATGACAAAAGGGTCTTTAGTTGTGTATTTAATAAAATGCGTTTATTTTCGTACCTATCAGATAAATGTTGCCACGCTATGGCAAAACCTTCATTCGTTAGAGGACACGACTTAATAAAGTCACGAGCTTCAACCTAGGATTGTTGATGTACAAAGCGGTGAACATATCTCTAAAAGGAGGCCAGGACTTATAGTTACCTTTAAATATTTCAGTATCACATGGAGGTAATTGTATGATAGATGTCTGTATTAATGTAGGAACTTCTTTCTTTAAATTGTCTGAATTTTCACGCTTTTCTAATTCCTCATCTATCTTAGAAGAACAATTCAAAAAGGCCTTGTATGTAGCAAAATAAGTCGCTTTAAGTTTCTCTTTGGTCACTCTTTTCTTTCAGACTATCGAATGTTTTGAGAACACAGTCGTATGATAAACGAAAATCTTCAAACAGAGTCATCATTTCCGCTTTTTGTATCTTTAATTTATGGGTGGTACACTCAGACTCAAGAGTGGTAGAGAAAAAGGTCGCATATTCAGTTACACGTTCAGATTTATAGATAAAGGAAACCATTTTGGTATGAAATGTTCAAAGATAAAGCGATAAGATAAAGATAAAAAATCCAAATTCGAACAAATAAAACCAATAATTATGTGAAAAGAGTTAACGTACGTACCACGGCGCGTTTATACGGTTTGGTTATAGTAAAATTATTAATTCAATAGAGTACCAGTAATACAAAATGTTTGCGTAAAAATCTTAAAAGCGTGTTTGTTTACACAATTATACAAAAAAGTGAACACCCATAACAATAAAAATCACACAGAACAAATAATTAAGTTTTCATTTCATTTAAAATCTAATTTTAAAATGATTGCAATAAAATGATATATTTACTTTATTTAGATTTTGTTTTATTTTAATTTATTGAAGGTAAAAAAATATCGCATGATATAAAATTTATTTAAAAAAAAAAAAAATGCATATGTTCAAAATAATAATAATGAGTCACTCTAATATGATAATACAAGAATGTTTGAAGTTGGAGTTTGAGATGTTTGAAATGACACTTATTATTTTATTTTATTTATTGTTCTAATAAAAGAAGATGGAATTTACAAACTTATTATGAATATATACGTATTATTTTTTTGTAATTTCGAGAGCATCATAGAAAAGCAAACCGTTTTATTAAAATTCTTGAAGGAAACAACAACAACAAAAACTTGCACTTTTTACTTTTTTTTTCTAGAAATATTCTTTTATATATGTATGTTATATTATGCGTATATTAAAATATGTATTATGGGTTTATTTAATTATTGTACTCACTTGCAAATCCGTGTAATTATACTCATCCAACCAAAATCTGTACAAAGAATCCGGCTCGAAGGACCAGATGGTAAAGGTATGAGTCCGTCCGCTAATATTATTGTTATATAGGTCACACACTCAATACAAAAAAAAAAAACACAATTATATCTTTTTTTCCAATTCAGTAGCAATTACAGAGTTTTATTTTGAATTATAATTTTGTGTTAAAATTCAAGCGCGTATTCGTGTTCAAAAATAGAGGAAAAACGAGATAAAGTACAGAGTTTTATTTTAGTATTATAATTTTGTGTTAAAATTCAAGCGCATATTCGTGTTCAAAAAATAGAGAAAAACGAGATAATAGTATTTCGTTAACGACAAACTTTCCTCCTCTCGGTATTGTGGAAGTACAACCGATGATCGAGGAGAGTTTTTTTTTTTTTTTTAACGTATTAAGTTGATATGGCCGAGTGACTAAGACTCATAGAGCCAGAGTAAGTCGCACTGACAAAGACGCCAACAGTCTTCAGTGCCAGGATCACATCAGACTTAGATGAAGTAGATTATAAATAAAACACAAGCACAAAATCGTGCAAAAAAGAGACAACAATTGATCGAGAATAGTTGGAGACCTTTTGACAGTTTCAACGTGTGAAGTCGCCAGCATAAACATTAACAGAATAAAGTAAAGTACAAGAGTAAGTAGTTGATAAATAGAAGAAAAACATCGTGATAAAGAGCGTTGCCACATACATAAATTAGACATACAAGTGTTGTCAACTCACTTCTAACATGTTCATTTAGGAAAAAAAAACAAATTTTTATATGAAGAGGGGTTCTAAAAATGGTCAAATCCGGTCCATTTTTAAAACGGTTTATTCTTGGGTCAATAAATATCTATGTACCAAATTTCATCGCAATATTTCAAAAAATAATAGGTCGTCATATGGGGAGGGGTTCTAAATGGTCCAATCCGGTCCATTTTCAATAGAGTTCCCCTTTGGGCCAATACATGTCTTTGTACAAAATTTTATCGAAATATATCAAAAAAGCGACCTGTAGCTTGCCCAAAAATTATATATATTGGCCCAAAAATAAACCGTTTTAAAAATGGACCGTATTTGACCATTTTTAGAACCCCTCTCCATATAAAATTTTGGGGTAATGTGGTCATAGAAATTTTCGATCATCTAATCTTGTGTCGTCATGACTTTATTATGGACGCGCTTCTTAACCGAGCACTCCCATTTTTACCACATCGGTGGAAGGGATAATCATGGCTAGGTATAAAAAATTTTAAGTTTACAGGTAAATTTTTGTAGCAGATATATAGATTTTTGTTGACTTAATATACTCTCATCACTAATGTGGAGGATATAATAATTTGTAACAAGGAATTATAATAATTCGTGGCAACAAGGGTTAATATTATTTGTTTTCTTTTGCTTTAGCGTTTGTGGATATTAACTTAGTTTTCTAATGTGTGTGAAGGCTCATTCTTTCTAAGTCAGCTGTTGTTCACGTATATAAACAAAATTTTAATATAACAGGATAGAAAAAAACTCTTTCCCAAATTTTCGTGTTGAAATGAAATTGGAACAGGCGAGTTGTACACCGGTGATGCCTCCTCTAAAATTAACTGTTCTAGAAGAAAACTTGGTTAAGGTTGAATCGCAACAGCAACAGCCCCATACAAATGAAACACATCAAGAGGCAGACTTAGAAAAATTTGAAACAAACAATGGTGATGAAGGTTCGGGAAAAGAAGTGCTCGCTGTCTTGTTAAAAGATGTAAAACAACCTAAAAAAGCGTTGAATGCTGAGACTAGCGAAGATGTTGCGGTGATGGGGAAGAAAAAAACTACCCGTAAAAAACGCTCTATTAATTGGGAAGAAGCTGAACGGGTAATAATATACATCTCACCTTAAATGGCGGGGGTAAAATGGTATTTACATAATAATTATAGAGTTTGTTGGTGGAAGTGATCAAACCAAAAGTGGACTTCGTGGAAAATCGAGCTGTAGATGCTAAAAGTATTAAATCAAAACGTTTGGCTTGGATTCAAATATCCAAACAGTGAGTTTATTTCATTTTAAAAATAAAAATTTTGGTTATGTATATAATTTGTGTCAAATATTCTAGATTTAACTCACTAAATTTTCGGCAGCGTTCATTGGAACAAATACAAGTTCAATGGCGTAGCATGAAAAATACTGCTAAAAAAGAGTATCAACAGAAAAATCCGAAATCGACATCATTACTGGAAGGTGCACTCATGCTGGAATTCATGGAGGAAATGCAAAAGGAGCCTTTTGGTGCTACTCGCAGTCAAACTCGAAATTTGGGCGTTCAAAATAAAAAAGAAAATATGGAGATCGATGAAGAAGATACACCGTTAGCAGCACTACCCACAACTTTGTTAAGTAATAGCAACAGCGAAGATACATTGCCTTCTTCCACATTAGCTTTGCCTTCGCCTCCAAACTCTGCTGAATCACAACAAGTAGGATTTCAACAGCAGCAAGATGAGTCTACCCGACTTAAAAAAAAGAAAGTATTAAAACAGTTAGTTAAAAAACAATCTATAACGCTTAATACTGCCATAACCGAAAATAGCATACTTGGGCTTTGTAAAATTAATCGTCGAAAGAGTCGAAACTCAGTGAACAGCGATTCTAACAATGTAAATGTGTCTTTGAACTCTAACGTTGATGTATTACCATCAAGTAGTTCTGTTCCTGGGACAAAACCATCCACTAATCTTACATTAAGCTCTATGACTACACCTCCACCCTCTCCACCTCCAGCAATTAACGACCCAAAATACAAAAAGCAATTGTTTGATTTAATAAAACGCGCCCGACTCTCTGAAATTGATAATGCACGCAGGGAACACGAACAAAAATTACGCTTTGAGCAACAAGAACAAGATTTAAAATTACGCCAAATGTGTGAATTGCATGAACAACGCATGCGTTTTGCTTTAATAGAACACGAAGCACGTATGCGCGTTTATAATTTAGTTACCAATGTTGATAGACAAAATGGAACGCAATAAGTATATAAGCATTCATTATATTATGCATAATTATGAGAGCACAACTCAGCAATAATAATAGTGTTATCGCACATAATTTTTATATAAGGGATATAAAGTGAATAATAGATGATAAATATTATACCCACCATCTTAAGGATAGTATTATGTTAATTTTGTCAAAAAGTTTGTAATACTTAAAACGATCGTTTTCTGAACCACCAAAGTATATACATTTTGGAGCAGTATGAAATAATTATTCAATTTAGCCATATTTGCTTATTCTAAAGGAACTAAATCATATATACATTTTGTGCTTGAGTTTTTCTAAGAACAATAATATACTGAATTGACAACTTTAAAACTAAAGTACATTGATTTTGTATAACTTATTTTGTTTATATATAATGAAACAAGTTTAATAAGCATTTATACTTAACGTCAGTTTGTTTATTATACCCTTCACCTTAGTCATAAGGGTATAATAAACATTGTTCTTCAGTTTTCAACATCCAGAGAAGGCGTCGGAGAACCTACAAAATATACATATTCTTGATCAACAACAAAAACTGAGTCGATCTAGATATGTCCGTATGTCCATGTGTCTGTCTGCTAGCATTCTCACGGGCGTAAATTTTGAGATATTGAGCTAAAATTTTGTACAGACACTTTAAGTTTTTGCACGCAGGTCCTTTTTTATCAGTGAAAAAAATCAGTGAAGAGCCACGCCCACAATCGACAAAAATCCGTTTATCTGCTACAAAAATTTACCTATTAACTTGAATTTTAGTATACTTATTTATAATTAACTCTTTCATCGATGTGCCCAAAATAGGCATGGTCGGCTAACAGACACGCATACAATTAACAAAAATCGATTTATCTGCCACAAAAATTGACCTATGAACTTGAAATCTGGTGCAAATATCTATGGTTATCCCATGTGTCGATGTTCCAAATATGGGCTCCGATCCGAGCTGTTATCCGACCAACAGATGCCCGCAATTTTCGAAGAACCATATTCACCATAAAACTAAACTTGCAAACTACATACATACTGCCTACACTATTACAATGCGCAATATAAATATATTTGCCACGTACACCTTTGTTGATATAGAGGATAATTAAGATTTGGTCTAAGCCAAATTTAATTTTCTTACGTGTTATGCCCTGCACTACTCTGTGGTAAAGGGTATATTAAGTTTCTGCAGATGTTTGTAACTTCTAAACGGCAAGTGCCACATCCACCTTCAATTATACCGATCGATTCAGAATTAAAATCTGAATTAAAATAGAAGAATTAAAATTTGGTACAAAGAAATGTATTGGCCCAAAATACATAGCGACTATAATATTTTCACTTGTTTTAATATTATAATTATTGCCCCTTTTCAACCTTTAAATGAAATTGTGACAATATATAAAATGAGCTCATATCGGTGCGAATTACGTAAGTTAAAATTTAAAACGTTTTAAAAGTTATCGGATAAGAATTCTTCATATATATAAATATAGATTAATGTTGCCATACTTAAAATGTCGCGTTTGCTCAAATAAATTTGAGATATTTCTTTATTATTTGGGGCAGTAATATATGTTTTTGTATATTTAGATAAATATTTTTGCTAACACTTTTATTTTAATCTTTATTATTTTTTATTTATTATCATTATTACTTTTTTTCATGCTTCATCAAGAATCTGGACATATGTACTGCCAGCTCACTCCATGTCAATTTTATATCCCCAAAACAATATAAACATGTAAGGAAACTAAATTTGGCTTTGCTTAAATATCCTCATCATGCACAACGGTGGGCGTGGTAAATATTTACATATTTCGCCCTGTAATAGTTTATGTATTACGCATCAGCTTCCAAGTCGTTTTATGATGAATATAGTTTTTTGTAAATTGTGGGTGCGTCTGTTAACCGACTACACCAATTTTTGTCACATCTATGGACGAGATATATGTAAATATCTGCTCTAAATTTAGAGTTTCTAAGGCCAATTTTGTAGCAGATATAAAGATTGTCCATTTTAAATAGCGATCTGAGTGTAAAAACTAAAAGTTCCTGTTCAAAATTTCACCTCAATATCTCAAAATTTACGCCCGTGAGTGTCAACAACACGCAGGCACACGGACACTAAGGTGGATGGTATAAAAAGGGATCTCAAAAAATTAAACATATGTTTCATTGATGCTTTTGTTTTTCTTGCCATTACATAGCTGCGTTGCACATTTTGAAAGTCACAATTTATTTGCAGCACTGTGGCAATGTATCTGATGCAGTTATTTTGAGGCTTCATGCAGCGTTGCAGAGTATATGTGTAGAGCTTACTACTTTAGCTTACGTTTCATATAGTTTTATAAGCTTTTGTGTACATAACTATCGTTAGTTAATAAATAAATATTCTATTCTGCTTTTATATTTACTTTTGAAAGAGCATCGGCAATAACAATTAGTAATAACTGTGGGAAGTCCATAACAAAATGTCGAACAATGCGCCAATTACCAAAAGAACATTATTGACGAGATTTCATCCATATCATGGGGCTAATATAATACTTTGTGAAGATAATACAGTGGCATACCGCAAGAGTAGTTTTGCTGATGCTGTGACTTTTTCTGAAAAACCCTTACAAGTTGGTGAAATATTTTTGGTGGAAATTGAAAAAAACGAGCGGGGTTGGTCTGGTCATATGCGTTTAGGTTTAACACAATTGCTACCAGATGTAATAGGATCCATGAGTGATGGTTTACCACAGTTCGCTTTGCCTGACTTAGCGAACTTGGGTACAAGCTGGATTTACCCTATATCCAAATTTGAATCTCATTCACTAACAACACGTTGTAATTACGACAATGCTGGTGGTGGAGTTGTTTCTAATGAAAATTTAGAATCTGTTTTAAATGATATTCAGCAAGTAACAAGTAGTTCCGCGCCCACAAAGAGTATGTAAAATGAATACGGTGTACCAGTTTTTAAGAGTGAAAATTATGCTCCTTTTAGGCAAAATTTTGGGAGACTCTATATATGTGCATACTTCCAAAGGCATGGTACCTAAGCGTCTACTGAGACCTTTGGGAGCAAGTATCTCTTGCAATTGTAATGGTATACTGCTTACAGATAAAGGTTCACGCATTGGTGTTGTATTTGTGCCCACGGAAACTGATCACACAAAAGGCGAAATGCATTTTATTATAAATGGCATTGACCAGGGGCCGTGCACCAAGGATATACCACTAGATAAAACACCATTACATGTGGTTATAGATGTATATGGTACCACCAAACAAATACGCATTATTCAACTATATGGCAGTAAATATATAAAAAATGAAAATCAAATGGGGTAAAATCTCTAAAATTTATAAATATTTCAGTTGTCACCCTACAGAATGCTTGCCGAGATGCTATTTTACTTAATATAAAACCGACGAATATTGATAAACTAGATTTACCCAACCGTTTAAAACAATTTCTTAAAGGCTTCGATTAAGGACGTTTTTAAATAATTATTTTCCTACATATATGTTTTTTACATCGCATACACACATACTAATAAGTTATTCAAAAACAAGTAAGAAAACTAAATTTGGCTTAGGCCAAATCTTAAATACCCTCCACCTCCACAACGGTAGGCGTAACAAATATAGATATATTGAGCCCTCTATTAGTGTACGTATTACATATCAGCATGCAAGTCTACTTTTACGTTGAATATGGTTTTTTGTAAATTGTGAGCCTGTCTGTAATCCGACCAAGTCCATTTTTGGCTCATCAATGAAACTAATTCTTATAGGTTTTAAGTTTATAGCTTAAATTTTGTGCCAGAAAAATAGATTTTTGTCGATTGTGGGGTGGCTCTTTACCGATTTTGCCCCTTTTTAAATAGCGATCTGCTTGCAAAAACAAACTGCCTGTACAAAATTTCAGCTCAATAACTCAAAAGTTACGCCCGTGAGAATGCTACAACAGACGGACACACGGACGTACATGTCTAAATCGACTCAGTTTTTGACGCTGATCAAGAATATATATACTTTGTATGGTCTCTGCCGCCTCCTTCTGGGTGTTGCAAACGGAAGAACAAACTTAGTATACTCTCATCACTGAGGTGGAGGGTATAACAATTTAAAAACTAAATTTGGCTTAGAGCACACCTTAAATGCCCTCCACATGTCCATACAAACAGTGGGAAATACAGGTACATGATTAGGTTCCCTAATAGTGAATAACAGATACGGATTTTAATACTGATTAAGAATATATGTATATACTTTGTAGGGTCTGATCCGTTCTTCAGGGTGTTGCAATGACAAACAGTATTCCCACATCTTATGTGAAGGGTATAATCATGTGTTGTTTAATTAGATATAATCATAGAATAATTTACAGGTAAAACCAAAAATTGGCCCTCCTGTTGATACGTAAAGGACAGAAAATAACCCATTGTTATTTCTACGGAAGTTTATAATAGTATAATATGGAGTTTTATAGATGTAAACGAATAATTATAATCTACACTACTAGTGGTAAAGGGCGTATAAATTTTTGCGGATGTTTGTGACTCCTAAACAGCTAAAGAAAGACCCACCTCTTATTACACTGATCGATTCAGAGTCAAAATCTGTATTGATATAGCCATGATCATCTGTCCGCTGTGTGTTCATGTAAATTTGTGCGCAAGGTTTTGGCCACAGTTTTAAGATTTTTTCATTAAATTTAGTACAAGAGCGTGTCTTGAACCAAAAATGTGAAAAATGCGAATGTATTACAAATGGTTCAAATTAGAGAATTTTTAAGACAGCTTCTCAAATAACGCCGTTTTTTTTTTTTGACGTATTAAGTTGAAATGGCCGAGTGACTGAGACTCATATAGCCAGATTAAGTCGCACTGACAAGGACGCCAACAGCCTTCACTGCCATTTTTAATTAAGTTTTTATATGACGAACAATTGGAATGCTTCATTTTATTTGACTAATTGTAGCATAATTTGTGGAACTAAGTAGTGTAGGTTATTAAAAGGTCAGGAATAACCGACTATATCATTTTTCCTTGTTTTTATCAGAGAGAATGCTAAGAAAGCTTTAAAGATTCGGGACGTATTAATTAAAATTTTAATACAGAAGTATAGCATGTTTTTATGATAAGAATTTTATCTTTATAGACATTGGAAATATAACAGGCGCAATTTTGCACCATAAAACACTCTCTGCTCTTACTTAAAATTACTTACTAAAATTAATGTAACTTAAAATTTTCCAATAAAGGCTTCCTTTTCAGAAAATTAATTTTATATAACACTATTTCAAGATTTTTATATGTTATGAGCGGATCAGCAAAAGTCCAGTGGTAAAATAACACTGTACTCCATATATTTGATAGAAATTCGTATTTTTGAAATATAGCAGTTAGCGGAAAATCTCCTTAATCGTTAATAAAAACTCCACTCCACCATTTTTAGTGCATGGATGGATAGACTAATTATAAATAGGTATACCAAATTTCAATATTTTAGTATTATTTTTATGACTAGAAGATTTGTACGATTGTGGGCGTGGCTTTTTTTAAATTGGAAACTACAGGTTTGAGAGGGTCTGGACGCAATATCAACTCAATATCCCTTTTTTTCCGGCCGAGTGCAATTTACTACAGGCAAACAGACATGGGATATGTTTAAATAGGCTTAGATTTTGGTACTGACCCAGCTTCTGTTGCTTAGATAACTCTATATCAAGAATGGAGCTTATAAAAATTTTTTGTCTCGTGCGTCTTTGGATTCCTTTGAGAAAATTTGTAAATAAAGAGGTTATTTTTCATGTACCCTTCGCATTACACGTATAATCGGTTATGTTTTATTCAATACCGATTTACATAATTTTGGAGATAGCGGTCTAGGTTATTCGAATTTGACATCCAAGGAGATTTGTTCTTTTAGTTTCAAAATAAATTAAGAAAATGTTGAATATGAGAATACAATTTTTCATATATTTTAGTTCCAAAATGTTTCGAGTGAAAAAAAAACCCTCCGCATCTACAATAGTGGATAAGACAGATATGTGATTACGTCCTCTAATAGTGTATGTATTACGTATCAGCTTGAAAGTCGCATTTTAAGTGGAAAATAGTTTTTTATAAATTGTGGTCGCGTCTGTTATTTGACCCCGCCCATTTTAGGCACATCGATATATGGAATAACTATAAATATATGCACCAAATTTGAAGTTCCTGTGTCAGTTTTTGTGGCATATATATATGTTTTTGTCGATTGTGGGTGAGCTTGTTATCCGACCAAGCCTATTTTTGGCACATCGATGGATGGCGTAACTATATTATTATGTGTACCAAATTTCAACTTCATAGGCTAATGTTTGTGGCAGATATGTAGTATTTTGCTGATTGTGGGCGTGGCTCTTGACCGATTTTGTGCATTTTAAATAGCGATCTGCGTACAAAAACCTTTAAGTGCCTATAGAAAATTTCAGCTTGATATCTCAAAATTTAAGACTGTGAGAATGCCAACAACAGACAGACATATGGACATATATGTCTAAATCGACACAGTTTTTAATGCTCATCATAAATATATATATTTTGTAAGGTTGCTGACGTCTCCTTCCGGATGATCAAAGTAAGTAATAAAGTAGTAAGAAGTAACAAATTTAGTAAATGTATCACCACCATCATTTTATTCCAAATAATATCTTAAATGTCTTTGGATGTGCTATTTTGGGTGTGGAAACATCAAATCCACACCCAAAATTCACTTATACAAAAATATAACTGAAAGTACAAAGTTCTTCTTAGATATAGTTCTTCATACTTTATACATAACAACGCAAGTAAAACGCAATCGCTGTGCGTGCGTACCGGTCACGGCCTTTTTTCACAAGTTTGTTCCGGATATAAAGGAGGAATGCTTATCCCAAGTTCAGAACTAATAAGGGTCGATTGCGCAAAATATTCTATATAAACAAACCTTTAAAACATAACATCCATAATAAGTTCATAATAAGTGGGTTAATTCGACTTTACATATACATAGGTCAACTATGGGCAGAGCCTAAAAAATTTTATAAATTCGTAGGGTCTAAACGTAAGGTTTTCCTTCTGTTATGTATTATGGTGATTCAGAGTCTACAAGCTACTACTACTTTTGCTAACCTTGCTGACTTCTTTGACCTACTTTACATCCCATATTCAGTATAATAATTTTCCATACCATATAAATACTTTTGATATCTTTCCGTCTATTCGTTTCACTGAAAGTTTAATTTTTATTTCATTATCTTCTCTCAAATACTATACATTTCCAGGTTCAGATGGTACACCTTCCAGTGTCCTTCATACATGTGTTGATATACAGGATGCTTATGGTATTTGAGAACACTCATATGTGTGAATGTAATTTCTGGAAAGAACAATTTTGTTTGTTTTTTTTCTTGGAAGACTATAAAAGAATGGAAAAAATTAAGCGAAATCCAGTTATCGTCACTATATGCGCGTGACGCACCGATTTGGAAATCTCCACTTTTTAAACCCTCCACCTTGGGGAAGAGGGTATATTCATTTTGATCATCCGTTTACAACACATCAAAGGAAGCTTCGGAGACCCCACAAACCATATATATTCTTAATCAGCATGAAAAGAGAAATCGTTTGAAACATGTCTATCCGTGTGTCCACGTGTGCGTCTGTTGTTGGCACTCTCACGGTCGTAATTTTTGAGATATCAAATTGAAACTTGGCACACTTATTCTTAGTTTAATTTCGCTATTCTGTATTGAAATTGGGCAAAATCGGTTAAGAGACACGCCCACAACAAAATTTTAAATGTATCCAATCAGCACACACACTTCATTGTTCTGAAATTGGAAACCAATCGAAATATCAAATTTGTACTATACAATTTTAATGTAATGTACTATACGATTTTTACGCAGTGTACTACACAATTTTAATGTAATAAATATTAAGCATAGTAAGCAATATATTTGTATTCATTTAAACGTTAAGCGTAGTAAGCGTTATTTTTAAGTTCAGCATTTGAACGTTAAGCAATTTGTAAATAGTAAGTAAGTAGGTAAGTAGGTCATACACAAAAGTAGAATTAGTATATAAACAGAAGTAATTGTAAAATAATCAATCAATCAATCAATAAAGTAACCTTAAATAAGATTTACTCAGCTTGATTCTCATTAAAAATATTAAAAATAAATACTTACCCGGACAAAGCAGTTAATGCTACTGGATTTTGCTCTAATGGAGCAAATGTAAGTATTTATAAAAATAAACAAATATAAGGATACTCACCCACTCATAGCATTCCATGCTAGTGGACTTTGCTTCCTAAGCAAATGTGAGTATTCGAAAATAATCAAATTAAACTTCTTTATATTATAACAACAAACATATAACATGCCGTACTATAAGTATGTCCCAGAACCAGTGGTTGAAAACGATACATACAAAATATACTGGGACAGAACTATATTAACCAACTCAACAATTCCATACAACAGACCAGATATAACAATAATCAACAAAATAAGCAGAACAACATACATCATAGACTTCAGTGTACCCTGCGACAACAACGTACACAAGAAACATATTGAAAAACTAACAAAATATGAAGAACTGGCAACAGAAATAAAACGAATATGGAAACAAGAAAGAGTCGTAATTATACCATTAATAATATCTGCTACAGGCATTGTCCATAAGGACTTCGCAGCAGGTCTCAAAATGATTAACATAGAAGAAAAATTATAGCATCCCATGCAGAAAGCTGTCATATTAAAAACCTGCAACATAGTCCGACGATTTATAAATCAATAGCAAAGTACCTGAATAAGTGCAATACTAGATTAATTAAACAGCGTTCTTGACTTGCAGCTAGCTGCCGTCAATTACAAAAAAAGACCCCTGAAGACCAACAGGGAGATCATGAAAATAAAAAATAATAATAATAAGACGGGGAGTAGGAAAATTTTACGCATATTGATAGACACAGTATCTAATAAAATTTATATTAAACCGAACTTGGTAGATCGACCTATTCGTAATGAATTAAAAATGAGTACATGACTATAGAAAAAGGAAAAAGAATTAAAATCAAACATTGGCAGGTACAATCAGTGAACGCTATTAATATCCGAGCAGACCATTTGACTGATGACTAAAGAAAAAGAATCTATGAAATCGCGCAAAAACATCCGTCTCTTTTTTCTGAGCCCAACGAAAAATTGACTTATACAACTGGGATTAAAGGAGAAATACGTACAACGACTGACGAACCTGTTTATTCTAAAAGTTATCCTTACCCAATATCTCTTAAGGACGAAGTAGACCAACAAATTGGAAAATTATTAGAGGATGGCATAATAATCATCAAAGTCGCCTTATAACTCACCCATTTGGGTCGTTCCAAAGAAAGAAGACGCATCAGGGATAAAGAAATTTAGGGTCGTTGTGGACTGCACTGTCTAGGAATCAAATTAATTCACTAACACCCACAATCCATAGCGACAGTAGCTCGGGTCACAACTTAATTCCAGCAGTTGAATGCCCGCTGAATGTTTTTAAGAATCAAATACAGTTGCGTTTGGGAGAAACCTCAGAAGATAGATTCGAATTACCATTTCCTACTTACCATAGGCACATAGTGCAACGACCTTTTTTCGACGAGACAAATCTACCTTCTATCTTGAAAAAAGTACTAGACCCAAACCTTGTGAATGGATTGCACACCGAAACAATCATGGGAAAAGTTCAACAGATTTATCCGATACATTTTCAGAGTTATTAAATAAGATTTACTCAAACCATAGTCAAAGATGTTACGTCTGAAACAGGGAGGGTAGAAATAATCACGAGGGAACATAATCATGGTTATAGGGGAATACAAGAGAACATGGAACAAATTTTGCAAAAATTTTATTTTCCCTTTGTTCACGTTTCAACTAGAGTTGGTCGGTGGAGTGTCATCTCGCGCAATGCCGATCACTCTCCTGCTCTCGTTTCTCCTCTCTCTCTAATTTTGTGCAGCTATTTTTTCTCTCTTTTTTTATATATATACCAATTTGTGTAAGCATAAAATATTCTTTATTCATTCCCTTTGTATCAGTACAACAGTTAACATATATTCTTTATAAAATAAAGATCTCTTTCTTTTTGTGTGAACTTATAAGGGTTGAACTTCTTCTTTTGTGAAATCTTAAAGTGTGAACTTTTTCTTTTGTGAACATATAAAGATCATTTTGAATCTAATCATATTCATTTTGGATCCATCGACTGGAATCATCGAGAATCAACATACTCATCATCATAATCATCATTCATCTGGCCCATCAAGCCCAATCTCAATCATTTGGTCCATCGAGCCGAATTTTCTTGAATCGTCTCGGATCATCTTAAATTATCTCGAATCAAGAAAGCACAATTGGGACACATCGGATCCCCACATTTCATCTACATATTTACGGTATTTATATGGAGAACGAGTGAGTTTTCAGTATCCAAATTACTTATATATATATCATTTACATATCTCTAACGAAAGATTACCAAATTTTTTTTATATAACGGTAAATCTTTGATGTATATCAAAAATTTATATACGCAATAAGTTTGTGTTTTTGTTGCAAGTACCAACGGTACATCTATTACGCATATACACATCAAGGCCAATCTTGGTTTTTCTTTTGTTCTTTCAAACGATAAATAACTGTAAGGTGAATTCCTTATACATATTTCGTCAAACGTTCATATTGACTAAAATTGTCAGCGCAAAGAATACTATTATACACATAACATTGCTAATTGATTGTAACAATACAGTGGGCACATCTTTGTTGAATTCATATAAAATTTAAAAATTAAAAAAAAAATGGCAACGGGTGAACAAACTCCTCCGTCCGAATGGTCTAGTATTCAATTTCAATTTTTACATGATACAGATCAAGTAATGATCACATGCAATAGACTACAAAGTTATCAACTGGATGAATATACTGAGATGAGGTTAGAAATGTGGATTGCCACTGTAGATGAAGAGTTCACCGCACTCAAGTCCGCATTCCCAAGTTTGATGATTTCATCACAAGTTAGCAATGAATTCAAAGAATCCGCGTCCGGGAAATACAACGCATGTATGGATGTTGTTGTAGAAACAAAGGCGAAATTTTTAGAAAAACTGAAAGTACTGTCCTCACATGTACAAAATCAAAATGATCCCTCTCTAATTAATAATTCAGACAATGATGAGGCAGCTACTTCTAGTTCACATGAAAACCGGCAAGCGGTATAATCGCATAGTGCCGTTGCTTCGAGTCAAATCAAATTGCCCACAGCCCTTATACAAATAGAGCATTGTGGAGAACGTTTTACCCTACGCGCTCTAATAGATCAAGGTTCTCAACGAACATTCATTACAAAGGGAATCTAAAAACGATTAAATTTACCTTGTCGCAAATCAACACATAAAGTATTAGGCATAGGCGATACTGCTCAATCTTCAGATGAAGAATGTTTACTTACACTGGTTACTAAACAGTCATCTTTTCGTCTACAGACATCAGCTATAATTTTAAACAGGGTCACGCAACGGTTACCTACCATTACTATTCCTCATTCATGTTTAGCTGAACTCTCCCAGATGCAATTAGGAGACCCTAATTGGCATCAAACATCTCAAGTCGATATATTAGTGGGTAGCGATGTTGTACCTTATTTATTACTAGACGGTATTAAAAAAAATATTTGCGGCTCTCTCATGGCCCAAAACACCATATATGGTTGGATCTTAAGTGGACCCATGACGAATTATAGGTCAATTTCTCTCTCAGTCACAGTGGTAGAAAATGAAAATCAAATCTTAAACGATCAACTCAAAAGGTTCTGGGAACAAGAAGAAATTCCTGAGCCACGCGGAGCATCACCGGATGATGCATTTTGTGAAAAACTATATAACGAGACCACGTCTCGCATGCCCGACGGCCGATACGTAGTAAAATTACCCTTTAGAGAAGAGTTTCCGAGTAGTGTGCACCTAGGATCATTCCGCCTTAATGCGCTACGTCAGTATACTCATTTAAAACGATCCCTCAGTTCTAAACCCGAACTACGTCATGAATATATATCAGTACTAAACGAGTATATATCTCTCAATCATATGGAGAGAATCTCAAGCGATGAGGTTAGTGATAACGAAACATATCGATCTTTCTATCTACCACACCATGCGGTTATCAAACGCGAAAGTAAATCTACTAAAGTACGAGCAGTATTCAATGCATCCAAACCAACCACTTCTGGTTATTCCCTAAACGATATATTATACAAAGGTCCGGTTCTACAACCCGACATACTTACTATATTACTTAATTGGCGAAAATATCCTTACGTATTCAATGGCGATATACAAAAAATGTATCGACAAATTCTCGTTGCAAAGGAAGATAGACCCTTTCAAAAAATTGTGTTCCTCAATCGAACCCATATATGTTGGCAGCACTGTGTAACAAGTGTATTTTTCTTCTGAAAAAATTTCTAAAATAATTATTAACACATTATTTAACAATAAGGAACCAAAAGGAGATTTTACAAATTTTTAAGCAAAGAGTCAATTGTTATATATATAGCCGGTACACGTACAAATTGTCGCAGACACTGGCAATATGAGCGAGTGTCACAAGTGCCGTAATCCCATAAGAGGGGAAAGTGGCGTACGATGTGATGGTGTATGCGGGAAAAATTATCACTCCGCAGCGAAATGTTGTGGACTTGACCAGTCCTCCCTCAACTCCATGACAACGAATAGAATGTTGAGGTATATATGTGAGGATTGCCTAACCTACATCCACAACGTGGATTTTATTATAAAGGAGTTACAAGAAACTGTAACTAAAAACAGCGAGTATAAAAATGAATTTGAATACTCGTTAAAAAGGCACGAAAACGAAATAAAAATGCTGCTGAAAAGTATCGAATCTAGGTACTTTGAAAGAAGTGATGAAATGCTAAAGTACCAACAAAGATATGAAGAAGGAATCTTAAAAATTAAACAATTAAAAGATTCTATAACAAAGCTAAATGTAGACATAAAAAATAAACCAATCACTTATGCAGAAATTGTTAATAATAAAATTCCCGAATTGAAAAAAGATGTGCCACTTATCATAAAACCAAAGAATAAACAGGATGGTAACAAAACTGAAGAAGACCTAAACAAGAACATCAATCCTCAAGACCTAAAAATAACAAACGTTAGAACGAAAAGTATTGGTACTGTCATAGTTGAGAGTGATGACCTTGTTGAAAGAAATAAAATTAAGCCATAGAGGAAAAATTAGACCAAAACTATGAAATCAAAGTACCAAATAGCACGAAGCCAAAAATTTTGGTGCTTAATATGTCATTTAAACATGATAACGAGGACTTAATAATTAAACTTAAAAAGCAAAATACGTTTATGACAAATTGCAACCTAAAAGTGATAAAACAATATGAAGTAAAAAATAAAAATGGCACAAAACACTTCAATGCAATACTGGAAACCGATCGGGAATCATTTTCAAGTATTATGGCAGCGGGAAAACTTAGTATTGGCTGGGATAAATGCAAAGTAGTCGATGGTGCGGATGTGATAATGTGTTTCAAATGCCGAGGCTTTAACCACAAAGCGAAAAATTGCAGAAATACTGAATCGTGTATGAACTGTCATGGCCAACACAAAACAAAAGAGTGCACACTAGATCAGATCAACAGATGTATAAATTGCGTGCGAGCCAATAAAAATCTTGGGTTGGAACTGGATGTTAGTCATCACACTAAAAGTAAGACATGTCCGGTGTACGTTAACAAACTGAAAGAAAATAAGCGTAAAATGGGCTACTAGCAATCAATAAGTAACATGCAAAACAACATAAGATGTTTATATGTAAATATTTGTATTATACTAGCCAATAAAAGTGAACTGGAATACATAATACAATTAAGGAAGCCCCAGATAATATTATGCAGTGAAACCCGCACAACAAGTGAAATTACAGATGCCGAATTATAGATAGTGTCGTATAAAACAATTCGATGTGACTCCCATAGCCGTCATACTGGTGGAGTCATAGCATACGTCAGCGAAGCGGTCGATGTAAAAGTTTTATATAATGATAATCATGGAAACAACTGCTGGTGCATAATTCTTAAATTAAGGAAAGTATCAATTAAATGGCAGATAGCGGTACTATATCATTCACCTAATGAAAGTCACTCAACATTTATAGATTATTTAGAAGAAATTCTTAACAACCACTTCGATAGTAACCAGAATAGTAGTAATATAATCACTGGCGATTTTAATATAAATTTTATGACAGCAACAACATATAATACTAAACTCGAAAATTTATGTAAACAGTACTATATGAAGCAGGTGATTGATTTTCCCACAAGAAGTACAGAAAATAGCGGAACAATAATTGATCTATTGTTTACGAACAAAGACGACATAAAATGCAGAAAGCTGGAGTGCGAGAAAATAACAGATCATGAGACAATAGAGTTCGACTTAAACATAAAAAACTCAACATTTAGAAAACAGACCACTGAAATTATATCATGGTTATATTATTCAAAAGATAATTTATTAAATATGCTAAGGTCACATAATATGATCAATAACAACAACGATGTAAATGACCAAGCAAGGTTGATGAACCATATATTAGAAAATATAATGTCAGTACTAACAACCAGGAAAACAATATCAACAAATCTGATAAATAAATGGTATGATAACGAACTCTACGTGTTGAATCGATATAAGAATCATTTGAAGCAGGCCTCCCAAATAACCAATGATTGGCGTGAATGCAAACGAATACAAAAATTATATAAGAAAATGATTAAAATTAAAAAAATTTCGTACATGGAAAACAAAATAGAAAATTATCACGAGGATTACAAGAAAATGTGGAAATACCTAAAAGAAGCAGTAGATTTCAATAACGAAGAAAAAATTATTAGCAAAGTCAAAATAAATGAGCGTATCATCACAGATCATATTCAAATAGCTAACGAATTAAACACATTCTTTATCGAGAGTATTAAAGAAATAAATGCCAGAACATTCAAATCGATCATATATCTAATGAGTGGGAAGATGAAACCTTTAAATTTAAAACGGTATTGACTGAAGATATTATAAACATAGTACATAAATTTAAAAATAAAACGGGCGGTAAAAAATTATTGTCGGAAGGGGTTACACGGGATTCCATTGAATATACCGGTTTTTCCTATATGGAAATAATCAATAACAGTTTACAAAATGGCCAAGTACCGGATATATGGAAAGTGTCGACTGTGGTGCCCGTAGAAAAGGTTAAAAATACCCAGAACCCTAATAAAATTAGACCCATAAACACACTACCATGCGATGGAAAAATATTAGAAACAGTAGTTAAAATACAACTTAGAGATTATCTTGATAAGAATAACATAATTATACCGCAGCAGTTAGGTTTCCGAGCGAAGCATTCATGTAAAACGGCATTAAATATGGTATTGGGCAGTTGGAAAAATGAATTGAACGATAAAAAATGCGTGGTTGCGGTATTCGTTGATCTCCAGCGAGCATTTGAAACAATAGATCGTTATATACTGTTGCACAAGCTAAAATCTATTGGCGTACATCATAGTGCCTTGAGATGGTTCGAAAGTTATTTAACAAATAGGAAACAAAAAACTATAATAGGCTCTGCAGTGTCGTCAGAAAGGGAAGTAAATATCGGGCTACCACAAGGTTCTGTTTTATCACCTTTGCTTTTCTTAATTTATATCAACGACATAAATAGTGCGTTGAAGTATTGTAATATAAAGTTATTTGCAGATGATGCTCTAATAACAATAAGTGAAAAGGATAGTATTGCGTGCCAGGATAAAAATCAAGAAGATCTAAATAACATGCATAAATGGTTATGTATAAACAAATTAAAACTAAATATTAAAAAAACAAAATATATGGTTATATCACGGCGAACAGTCGACCATAATTTTTCACTAAAAATAAAAGATCAAATTATTGAAAGAGTAAAAGTTATTAAATACTTAGGTATACAAATTGATGATAAATTAAAATTTAATGATCACTTAAATTATATAAATAACAAAATTTCAAAGAAAATAAATTTTTTAAAGAGAACATGTAGTCATATAAGTAAAAAATATAAAATCATGGTATATAAATCAATAGTGGAGCCACACTTTATATATTGCCCCACAATTCTGTTTTTAATGAATGGAGGACAAATTAAAAAATTACAATTGCTTCAAAATAGAGCAATGAAGTTTATATTGAATAAAAAACGTGATACAGCAACATCAATGCTACCAAACACACTTAAGTGGCTAAGTATAAATCAGATTATTGAGTATCATACCATGAAATTTATATTTAAAATTAGGAACAATATGCTTCCAGATTATATTACAAGTAAAATAAGGTATACGCGAGATACACAATTGCAATACAAGAAATAAAAATAATTTTGCGTTACCACTACTAAGAACTGAGACCGATAAACAAAATTTATTCTATAAAGGAATTAAAAAGTACAATGAACTTCCTACTGAAATTAAGGATTGTGAAAACTTTAATTCCTTTAAAAGAAAATTGTATGAATACTGTAGAACAATAAATATAAATAGAATAAATATGTAAATGTTAGACTAAGTACTACAATTGTATATAATTAGGCAAAATTGCTGTAAATAAATAAATAAATAACAAGCTAGAAAAGTTCGGTTAAGACCGAAGCTTAAATACCCTCCACCTTTTGTAATTCTCTAAAAAATAAGCTCCTAATGCCATATTTATGTATTTCATGTACTTACGCAAATAGTGTTTTTTTTTAATTATAGGCGTTTGCGTTATTCAATCACACCCATTTTTGGCACAGTGTTGAATAACGGTACCACTTATATATATACCAAATTTCAACTTGATAGGCATAGTATTGTGCGATATATAATTTTTTAAAGATACAATTTTTTCGAGGTATGATGAGATTTTCGTTTATTGTGGGCGTTTCTCTTAAACGATTTTGCCCAATTTCAATACGAAACAGCGAAATTGAACTAAGAATACGTATGCAAAGTTTTAATTTGATATCTCAAAAATTACGACCGTGAGAGTGCCAACAACAGACGGACACACGGACACACGGACGGACATGTCTCAAACGATTTCTCTTTTCATGCTGATTAAGAATATATATGGTTTGTGGGGTCTCCGACGCTTCCTTCGATGTGTTGTAAACGGATGATCAAAGTGAATATACCCTCTTCCCTAAGGTGGAGGGTATAAAAATAAAAACACTATTGAAGATTACCAACTCAAAACGGTAACATTTGGAGTGAACTGTGCTCCTTATTTGGCTATTCTAACATTACGACAATTAGCCGAAGATTCCGAAACTTCATATTAAGAAATGAGACATATGTAGACGACATATTCTCGGGGGGATTTTTGATCCATGAAGCTGTTGATGCATTGCGGGAAGCTAAACAAACCCTACAATCTGCTGGTTTCCCTCTAAAAAAGGTGACAGCAAACCATAACGAGCTGTTATCTTATATATCGCTCGATGATTTATATGACACTGATTTCTTGCAATTTTTCGATACCAGCAATACAAAGACACTGGGTATGCAATGGAATGCCCTTACCGATACTTTCTCATATCAGTGGAAAGAAATTTCAATGCCCGATAAGATCACGAAACGAATGGTGCTCTCCGTAATAGCACGCTTATTTGATCCAATTGGATGGCTCAGCCCATTCATTATCCAAGCCAAAATCTTAATGCAACGCTTATGGTTAGAAAGTAAAGATTGGGACGATGAAATCAGCCCAACTAATGTTACAGAGTAATATGCAGCAAGATATGTACTATTATGAAAAAAAGAGCATGTCAACAGATAATGGCTCCATTACCTGCACAACGATGTAAACTTACACCACCTTTTCAGACAACAGGAGTTGATTTTGCAGGCCCATTTGACATTAAATCTTCAACGTTACGTAAGGCACCCTACCAAAAGGGTTACGCATGTATATTTGTTTGTTTTTCTACTAAAGCGATACACTTAGAAGCATGTTCCGATTTATCAACCACAGCTCTTCAAGCTACATTTACGAGATTTGTTGCTAGACGAGGTCTACCACAAAAAATAGTAAGCGACAATGGCAAAAACTTCGTGGGTGCAAGTAAGGCATACCGAAAAGAAGTGTCGTATTTTTTAAGATCAGCTTCAGAAAATATTGCGCAAAAATATATCACTCACGGATTTGAATGGTCGTTCATCCCACCTCATGCACCACATATGGGAGGTATATGGGAATCGGCAGTGAAAAGTTTCAAATATCATTTCAACCGAGTCGCTATCAATACAAAATATACATTTGAAGAGTTTACCACATTACTAGCTCGAATTGAAGGTGTTCTTAACTCAAGACCCATTTCTCCATTATCCGAAAATCCCAATGATCTAAGAGTCCTCACTCCTGGACATTTTTTACGAGGCGCTCTACTAATGGCTGTCCCTGAGCCAACTACACAAAATTTATCAGTTTTAAATCGATGGGAAAAATTAAAGGCAATTCATCATAAGTTTGCAATTCAATGGAAAACCGATTATCTATTACATCTGCATAAACGCACTAAATGGAAAGCAGCAACGCCAAACTTGAAGGAAAATGATCTTGTAGCGATCTTCGAAGACAATTTGCCTCCAAACGAATGGAAATTAGGCCGCGTAACAAACCTTACACTAAGTCAAGATGGTCACGTACCCAAAGTGGCAACATTATTCGCCCAATTACAAAATTATGCCTTCTTTACAATTATGATTAAGATATCAATTTCCTATACATCATTACTCTCTCTCTTAAAAAAAAATAATAATTAATTGCTACTACAATGAATTCTTCTGTTACCACGTCCGCTATCAAATATCATCTTTCATCTTGATCTTTTCCGTTTATTTAGATACGAGGACGGCCCGAACCCGGAAGTGCACCAGTGCAAAATCTGCGACCGGAATCACCCATTGCGGTTTTGTCCGGTATTCCTAAACATGGACCATCAAACCCGACTTAATATGGTACGCCGGCACCGTTATTGTTTAAATTGTTTAGCTAGAACTCATCTGACGCATGCTTGTGGCTCATACAATCGATGCTCCATATGCTCGGGCTTCCACAGCACGCTGCTGCACCCAGGCACTCACCCACGGGTAGCAGCACCTCACACAAAGTCACAACCGACAAGAGGTGACTCGAGGGAAGTCCGCCGAAACCGACAAGAACCGCGACGGACGATGAACAATAATCAGCAGCATCAAGGGAGACGCAATCATAACGGTCGAGTCAGAGAGGCAGAGAGAGTCACCATCCAATGAACCGCCACCAACCCCCCAGGAATCGTCGTGCTACCGGTCATGATGCCGATTATGAACCAACTTATGACCGAGACGAAATGTGGAACGTAAGTCCACCACGCAGTATCCGCAGCATTAGGAGTGTGCGCAGTCGCCGTAGTGAACACAACCGGGCCTTGGTTCGATATCCCATGAACCAAGTGCAACTTTACGATGATAGGGGCCGATTTAACTACAATGAAGACCATCAGTTTCCCCGTGCGGACCGGCGGCTTGTTGAAGCCATGTTGGCGGTGGTCAGAGCCTTCCATCATTAAATCGTTTCTTTTTTTTGCGAGGGGGGAGGATGTTCACGTTTCAACTAGAGTTGGTCGGTGGAGTGTCATCTCGCGCAATGCCGATCACTCTCCTGCTCTCGTTTCTCCTCTCTCTCTAATTTTGTGCAGCTATTTTTTCTCTCTTTTTATACCCTCCACCTTAGGGAAGAGGGTATATTAATTTTGATCATCCGTTTACAACACATCGAAGGAAGCGTCGGAGACCCCACAAACCATATATATTCTTAATCAGCATAAAAAGAGAAATCGTTTGAAACATGTCTATCCGTGTGTCCACGTGTGCGTCTGTTGTTGGCACTCTCACGGTCGTAATTTTTGAGATATCAAATTGAAACTTGGCACACTTATTCTTAGTTTAATTTCGCTATTCTGTATTGAAATTGGGCAAAATCGGTTAAGAGACACGCCCACAATAAACGAAAATCTCATCATACCTCGAAAAAATTGTATCTTTAAAAAATTATATATCGTACAATACTATGCCTATCAAGTTGAAATTTGGTATATATATAAATGGTACCGTTATCCAACACTGTGCCAAAAATGGGCGTGATTGAATAACGCAAACGCCTATAATTAAAAAAAAAAGCACTATTTGCGTAAGTACATGAAATACATAAATATGGCAATAGGAGCTTATTTTTTAGAGAATTACAAAAGGTGGAGGGTATTTAAGCTTCGGTCTGAACCGAACTTTTCTATCTTGTTTTATATATATACCAATTTGTGTAAGCATAAAATATTCTTTATTCATTCCCTTTGTATCAGTACAACAGTTAACATATATTCTTTATAAAATAAAGATCTCTTTCTTTTTGTGTGAACTTATAAGGGTTGAACTTCTTCTTTTGTGAAATCTTAAACTTTTTCTTTTGTGAACATATAAAGATCATTTTGAATCTAATAATATTCATTTTGGATCCATCGACTGGAATCATCGAGAATCAACATACTCATCATCATAATCATCATTCATCTGGCCCATCAAGCCCAATCTCAAACACCCTTAATGAAATCAAAAATCAAGCAGATCATAGGACAATGTAGGAATTGTTTAGTGAATAGTTAGATAGACATCCCAATAGAACCGAAATAAATCCAACACCTATTCCAGAATATCCTGGGCAGATTGTTCACATTGACCTTTACATTACAGAGCGCAATTTGGTTCTGACAGCAATTGACAAGTTTTCTAAGTATGTTCAAGTTAGGCTTGTTCGATCAAGAGCTGTGGAGCATATTAAAGAATCTTTGAGGGGGATTATTATAGCATTCGGTGTTCCTAAGGTTATTGTTATGGATAACGAGAAGTCTCTAAAATCTTCAGCTATTTTGTTTATGTTGGAAAATCAATTTGGAATTCAGGTTTATAATGTGCCACCTTATTCAAGTAATTCGAATGGCCAGGTTGAGAGATTTCACTCAACATTGACCGAATTGATGAGGTGTTTTGTGACTGAAAAAAGTCATTCTTCTTTCCACGACTTGCTCATAAGAGTCGTGAATGAATACAACCATAGTATTCATTGTACTATTAAGAAAAAACCAGTCGAGATGTTTTTTGGTTTGTCCGTCTCAACTGATCCTGAGGGATTGGTGAATGAACGTAGGGTAAATGTTGAGAGACTGAGGAGAAAACAAGATATGGATTTGGCCTATCATAATAAAGATAAGAAGCCGATGAAAACCTATGCTCTGGGAGAAGTAATTTATGTCCGTATTAATAAATGTTTAGGTTCTAAATTAACAGCTCAGTATAGAAAGGAAATTGTGAAAGAAAACCAAAATAGTACTGTAACCACTGCAACTGGCAGATTGGTCCATAAGAGACTGATAAGAAATTAATTATTTTTCATTCCGTAGGTTATTGTTTGTCCTGTTCGCTTTGTGTGTACCAAATCGCCTCGACATACAGATCGTGGACTATAGTACCTCACATTTGGTAACTATTAACGATAGTTTGGCAAAGATCAAGGAAGGAACTTTTAAGTTTGCCCATATGATAAATATACTGAAATATGAAGAAGCACTGAAAAATATCACAACGTACACTGAAAAAGTGTTACCCAGAGGTTACATTTTGTATCCCGTAATAAAGATCAAATCATTAGAATATTAAAGGAGATTAATCTAATAAAAATAGAAATAGAAGCTCAATAGACATTTTAGGAACTGCTTGGAAATATTTGGCTGGTTCATCGGACCATGACGATCTAAAAATAATACAGAACAATTTGCAGGATTTAAACGAGAACAATAATAGACAAGTCATGATTAACGAAGCATTTACTACAAGACTACAAAATTTAACACACATAACAAACGAAATAATACACATAATGAAGCACGGAGATAAGGAGATCGATGGGTTCGCTCTACTGCAGCGAGATAGAATTCGCATAATTAAAGAAGAGCTACTAAACATCAAATATGCGTTGCAGTGGGCAGGTCATAATATTTTGAATTCAATGCTTCTTGATCAAAAAGAAATAGGATTAGCCGTAAATAGACTAGAATCTGGGCGTTTACCGTTCAATTCCGTAGAGGACGCATTAAGATATAGTAGTGTTAGTGTTTTAAGTAAAAATGAAATAATTTTGTACGTTATCACAATACCATTAACTACAATGAAAACTTACTATTGTTTTCTTTTAAAACCTGTAAACAAAAATGGAAAATTAATTAAAGTAGATTTTGATTATATTATAAAAAATGAAAAAGAAATATTTGGTTTAAAAAAGAAATGTATTGAATTAAACGAAGTAAAAATTTGTATTAGAGATAATCTAAGAGATATAAGAAATGATACTTGTATTTTAAGAATACTAAAAGGACTAAATTCCTTATGTAATTATAACAGCGATCAGAGGAGTACGGGTGTGAAATTGATCCACCCAGGTATGGTTTTTTTTAAATAACTTCAATGGTACTATCAGAACTCCGCCCGACAATAACTTTGTTCACGGAACCTACCTTATCCGTTTCCATAATATGACCATTTATCTAAATAATGACAGATACGAAAATCTAGAATCTTTGCCTTTAGAGGGAATACCGGCCGCTCTTCAACCTACACCTAAAGAGTTGTCTGTTCCTAAAGTACTTTCACTGGAGTCTTTGAACACATTTCACATAAATAACACTAAGTACTTGAACTCTTTACAAAGAGAAACCCATATAATCGGAATGTCTGTGGGAGGATTCATTGCGATAGTGACATTTGCGTTTATTTTGGTCAAGCTAAGATCGAGAAAATTGGTTGTTGAAAATCGTGGGGAACCATTCCTTACATTACCTAACCCAAATATTCAGCCACCCTCTTCCGGTCTCAATTTGAATAATATTCCATATTTTTAAAAACGATCGAGGACGATCGCACTTGGAGGGGGAGGAGTTATGAAACGGTTTTATTAGAGCTGGTTGTGGGATAGTTTAAACAGCGCTTGAAGTAAAGTTTGGGTGTCCGATATCAAATGACCGTGCAAACTGCTATTTCAGGTGTTTCCCACGCAGGTTGCAGGTGTCTGAAATGCAAGCTCGGCACTTTGACTGAGCTTTAGACGATGTTATAAATAGAGGCAAAAAGAATGGTACGATCATTCTTTAGTGTTAAGTCGTAGAATAAGTACAATAATAAATAAAAAATATTTTTTAAAAATAAAACAAAAAAAAAAATTTTTATTTATATATACATTTTATATATTTAGGGCGATTTTCAATATCTTTTGATTAAATTTAATCGTCACTTTATCTTGTTGTTAACGAAGTTTCGTTTTTACGACTTTAAATTAAATTTAATTAATTTCCTATTTCTTTTGCTCGGACTATGATTGTTGTTTTTAATGTTTTAATATTTTTTGAATATTTTAAATATTTTTTTAATCTTATTTTCATTTTGACTATATTTGAAAGCTGTAATGAAATGAAATGTTAGAAATTGTGAAAAATTAATACTTGGCGACTGGAAGGGTAGAACCTGGACCGGTTTCGAACTCGCCCTCATCGAGTTCTCATCAGCAGATCTTTACCAGCTGAGCCAAATCCAATTTATATCAATAATTCACACTAACAACATTACAGCCCTACACCATTGTGTTGCACTTTATATAAATGCAAATTAACCTACGTTATACACTATGTAGTGAAAGGATGCTTTACCGTATCAAATCAACTACCTGACAAACTTTTATTGTTTATAAACACAGTAGCCATAGCTTATGTTTGAATACTGTCAACCTAGTACATTGACGTTAATATTTCACTACCTATATATATATATATATATATATATATATGTGTTCGCCGGGTCATGCGTGGTATGTTAATAAGTTGTTGGTGTAGGTTATGAATTTTATTTTCATTTTGACTTTTTTTTTTAAACCTTGGATAATTTTATTTTTGACAACTGTTTGTTCTTAACATACATATGTTTTTCTTAGACAGAGATGATATAAATGTATACTAACAAATATATATTCGTGAAAACGAAAAAATTTATCTTCTGGTTACAGGTCTTCGTTAATTTATCATTCGGTTTGTTAACAGAGACAATAAAAAAGTATATTGAAAACCTCCCTTATTGTATGAAAATTGTTTTAGATGTAATATTGAGAACTAAATTGTTTAAGTCGCTAATAACTAAAAAACTCACATTTACATCTGTTATACCATTCAGCAGCATGCTTATTTTAAGGGCAGCTAAATCGATTCTTGAATTCTTAAAAAGGTGGTCCAAAGGCGGCGATGACGCTTACGTCACCAAGCGGTTATGTACTGCTCTCGTTGAAGCAACATTAGAATATTCTTCAGTAGTCTGGACACCTAGTTAGAGATTTCACATTGACTTAGTAGAATGTAAGTAACGCAACTGTCGCAACGCTTGAAATGTTTTTATAGGTGAATGAATTTATTCAGTGGCGTTGCTGGTGAGAGTCTTCAACAACATACCGAGAAGATTTATGGCATTATGATTCAATCAATTATCGCAGTATCGCACAATTATAAATTTTGCAACCCTTTTCGGGTTCTCTACAAAATATATAATATAATTTTCGCTTGTTCGATTCGATTCTATTAATTTTAAATAAATATTATATATGGCTTAGTCTATTACCTATGTATTAGCTTATTATCTATGCCTTAGGTAAATGCAACGGGTGCAAAGAAATTTTACGTGTGCTTATGCTAGAGTTTCAATCTGTGCTTTAGCTCGTTTATCTATGTCTTGGCTAATCACAGCGGGTGCGATGATCTGGTACATATGCCTATACAAAGTTTAGTTCTAATTGGTGCAAATGAGTATTATCTGTGATTATTAGCTTTGTTTCCTATGCCTTGGTTAATTGTAATGGATACGAAGAACTTGTTACTTGTGCCTATGCAAGAGTTTAGTTGCTATGAGTATATCCTAGATTTGTTTACCTATGTCTCCCCTATGCTTTTTAACAAAATATTAACTAAAGTAGAGAGGACGAATTAGCTCTAGTACCTAAATTAACTAATGCGAACCTACGCTGCCTAATGAAATATTAACTAAGGTACAGGGGACGAATCAAATCTCATGTATAGAGGATAAATCAACTCTCGTACCTAAATTATCAAATGTAACCTATGCTCTGCCCTATGTATTATTTATTTACCTATTGTAATCCTACGCCTGTCTAATGTATAAAAAGAAAAACAATTAAAAATTATGTCAGAGGAATCAACTCTCGAACCTAAGTCATAGGGACTTAGACCTACCTATCATTTAGCTATCCTAAAACTAGCTGATTTACGTTGATCGCCTTTTTATAGGCCAGAGGCTGAGCTTTTGCACGCTAATGAGAGCTTTGGCGAGAGCTTGCACCAGTTACAGCTGATCTTTGTTGCATATGGTTTCTATAACTAATCTAGGGTTACTTATATTACGGTGGGCTAATTACATATGACTTACAATTAGTACAGGATAGCTTAATATTCCTATTTACTTCAAATATTAAATTAAACAAAATTTGAACAAAATATACATAACTTCATTGATAGAAAAAAGAAAAAAAGTACTTAACAAAATGTATATATATTCATTGCGAGAAAAGGACAAGTAAAAGAAAATATTTAAATTCATTGATGTGTACTGTGTAGTAAATATATGCAAATATCAAATATAGATCACAAAATATTAATGGGACGTGGGATTTTTCCCATAAAATTTCCTCATCACAGTACTAATAATATTAGTACTAATAATATTAGTACTGTGATGAGGAAATGTGCCAGATGTTCGTCTTCTTAGGATTAATGAGAAATTAAAAAAAAAAAAAAAATTAGTGCGCGCTTGACTTCTGAACTTGACGGACCTATGACTGGGGACTGCGCGCACTCATTTTATATAAAATAACGGGACTCTCTTTTGCACGATTTTGTGCTTGTGTTTTATCTAAATCTGATGTGATCCTGGCAGTGAAAGCTGTTGGCGTCTTTGTCAGAGCGAATTACTCTGGCTCATATACTTAGTCATTCGGCCATATCAACTTAATACGATAAAAAAAAAAAAAAATTCTAATTTGGAGGGGACAAGGGGAGGAGAAGCTTGGGGTCGTTGATTGGAGTGATGAACCGACCGATGAATCCAAGTGAAACCTATGATCTGAGTGGTTGAATGCGAATATAGCACTTTTCCTAGCTTAACTACCACTAAGACCGCCCCTGGTAGCTATGCTACCTCCTTCTTAAAGTGTCCCTATTCTGTAGATTTGGAGAGAACAACTAGATAAAACCCATAACACAGTGTTCATCGTACTAACGGGATGAATGGTACCACGCTAACGGTGGCCTCCAGATACCGGACGCCTCCTGGCGTATATGTCTATCCGAGATATAAGGACTCTGTATAGGAGATCCCTTAATCTCTTTTTTGATTTATTTTACAGATACGCAGAATCGCAGCCTTCTAACATCTCGGTAGTACTCACAGTTTCAGCGACTACCATATCTTATGAGGAGGTAGTAGAGCTTGCCTGAGGACTCATTCCACCTGACTTCCCAAATACCTAGTGAGATGATTACAAACTGAAGGCGATACGGGCAAAAACAAGGTGGAATATTGAAACTCCATCGACAAAGAAGAAACTCTTAGGAAAACTAATTATGCGATTGACTACGGCTATGGACTAGCTCAATTGAGGCCTAGAAGTAAAGCTCAAAGGACCAAAAAAGGTGACAAATCTGTTTCTGGTTCGGAGGGTGCCAGCACGTCAACTCATAGCACTGGTGCTCGATCTGGCGAAACTACTTAAAAACAACCTGTGTTTGAATGTTTGAACAGAGGTCATTGGATTCTTCTTCAAGTTGTGCTGAATTTTTTATTGATTGCAAAGAGTGGTTGCCATAGTTGTCACGGAACGAATTCAAATGGTTCCACAATAAAAGTCTGAACATCAATCCGCAAAGGACGGTCCTGGTCCCCTTCTCTAACAAGAAATGTCTAAGAAGACGCTTGAAGAAGGCGCACATATATGATAGCCAAGCTTTGTGGTAAAACCCAAATTAGCATGGATCTACTAAATGACTTAGATAAAGTAAAGATAATGAGGTTTCCCTCGAAGGAATGCTTGGTCATATAGGGATCTCAGGAAATGAAAGGGCTGACTGTTTAGCTAACAGAGGAGCCGTCGGAAAACCATTCTGCGATGTGGCAAAAACTCACATCATGGAAGTGGTAGGACAAATGACTTCGAAAAAGGCTGCGAATCACTGGAAAGGATAAAAGGCAAGAAAAATATTCATAAAATCCTCCAATAAGGTGCAAAACTTTTGGAACTTTAAAGGGGCGAGCTTAGAATTCTAACTGGCCTCTACACAGATTACACTGTACCCTCATAGATACCATTTACATAAAATAGTGGTATCTGACTATGAGATGCAGCTCCTGAGACATGGAAACACATACAACTATCCTGCTTCTAGTAGACATCACAAATTTGGAACATATGTGATAACACCAGAGGAAGTCTACAGCTCTGAGCCCAGGAACGTCTTGAGCTGTTTTAATAGCCTACAACTCCTGAACTGAGAGCACAGCCTTGCACAATAAACCCAATGGTCGCAGTGCAGAAAGTCCACGTAAATATAATAATGCAAATTTGGACAAAAGCAAACATACACGTAAACGTGTGCATCATACGTGTAATCATTCAGAATCAAAATCTGAATCAAGTGCAAGCTACAAGTCGCATTTTTTGAGATATTTTGATGAAACCCTGTTGAAATCTGCCCATTTTTAGAACGCCTCCCCATATAAGGTCCTATTATAATGGAAATCTTTATATGGCAAAACATCGCAATTTTTAATATTTTTAGACAAAATTTGATGAAGAATGGTTAATTAGTGTAAAATTTGGCTTTGTCAAATTTAGTCCCCATCGGACGATTTTTAGAACTCTTTCCTATATATATTATATATCACGAAGTAACTTATATACAGACACAACTAAACTAATTGTAGCATAATTTAAGGTGCTACAGATACAAGTAAACTAATTATAACATAATTAACAAGTAAAAATTTTTTGAAAATATAAGTTGGTATATAAAGTTGGAAATAAAATTTTTCATTTTAAGGGAGGACAAACGGACATGGTTAAATCGATTCAGATTTTGATTCTGAATCGATCGGTATAATTGAAGGTGGGTGTGGCATTTGCCGTTTAGGAGTTACAAACATCCGCAAAAACTTATTATACCCTTTACCACAAGTAGTGTAAGGTATAAATAGATAGTATAGACGTTTTTTTAAGATCATAATATATTGTGTAAAATCTCGATTCAATCGACTTTCAAAATCAACTATACTCGCGTATATATTCAAACGAACGAATCCAATTTTTTATTATACATTTTTCGAGATCAAAATTTATTAAACATATTGTGAAAATCGCTTTTAAATCAACTTTGAAAATTAATTAAACAATGTATAAAAATAAATTTCCCATTTGTAATCCTCTCTCCAGAGTATTTCTCTTTTTTTATCTCATAGCGTTCCTGTTACGCCAAAAAAAAGTTTCGTGTTAATTTTCGTTGCTAACTTGGCGCATATTGTTCATGAGCAATATATATGTAGCAAGTATTTGTAGTTTATATTTTATGAATAAATATAAGTAATGAATTTTTAACTTTATAGGTAAATTATTGTGGTTGGCTTTTGTCAATTGTAGGTGTGGCTTTAAATAACGATCTGAGTGTCTGTACAAAATTTGAACCCAACATCGAAATTTGCGACGATGAGGCAACATTATATCAACATGTAGACAAACGGATGCTATATATATTTTTTGTTCTGCTTCGTTCATTTTTCGGGCTTGCAAACGGAATAAGGGACCTGGTATACCCTTCATTTTATTGTGGACGATATAATTGAAATTGAATGCTTTTTATATCCTATTTTTTAACTAGTTGTAATAAAATTTGGCCACAAGACACCTTAGAGAATATTGTGGACTACTTAAGAAATTTATTAGACAATTTCTAATTCTCTAATCTAATCTATTTACAAAAAGAGGCGATGAAAGTACTCTTTATATATTTCTTAAACAATACAAAAGAAATTTTCCACGAGGACATATCTTAACTTGGAGACGCACTTAGGCTATATAAAAATAATACATATATTGAAGCTTATGCAGAAACTCATAGCTAGTTCCTCATTTTCGATAAATGAGTGATATTCATTCATAGTAAGCGGTCCTACGCATACCAGGAAACAATACACTTAATTTAACAATTATTAAAGTTTTTTATTACATTTAAACATCATTTTATTGTAGATTTGGAAATTGTTTTAAGTACTTATTCAATTGTCTGTAATTTAAATCATTACCAGGCGTTATTATGCCTTGATTAACGATTGCTTTTGTATCAGCTTTGCGTTTCAAGTATACCTTATAACAATTTTTAAATTGACCAATTTCCTTTCCACAATATCTTTCCGTAAAATCGTTTTCCTTTAAGCAAGCAAACAAAATACTCATTTCTTGCAAGCAAGCCACGTCTGAAGTTGAATCCGCTTTACCACTCACCCTATTTTTCAAACGTAGTGGCAAAATTTCTTGAAAAGGTACCTTCGCTTCATTTTGAGGTGCTCTGGCATTATGAGAAGCTTTTTGATATACCGAGGAAATACGCATTTTATATTTAAATAAATATGAACAATTGAATATGGAGAAAACAACTAGAAGTGCGATAATCTAGCAACACGAATTATTTGCAACGTTGAGAGAATCTGAGCAAAGTCTAACTATATGAAAAAACATAGAAGCAAAGTAGCTTCTTTTTGTTTAGATACGTTCCATTTATATTTTACTTTTACAATGCTAATTTTATTCGAAAAAAGAGTACTTTTGTACTTACCATCATCATAATGTTATGAGAGCCTACAAACGTTGATTTTGTACAAACGTTTGTAACACCCTCACAGTTGTAAAATATTGAGATATTAAGCTGAAATTTGCTATAAACAATTTTTATAAGAAAGTTTTGGTATTTTAATACGCCAAACCGGAACATAAACACGCCCACAATGCTAATTAAATACAAAATATTTTGCTATTCTAGCCCAACTCTTATTTGCTGGTACTCTTACGACCGCAAGCGTTGTGATATTGATCGAAAATTTAATATAGCATGGTAATGAAAATGGGTTAAATCGGTACAAAGATCCGTCTACAATTTTACAAACCGTTGAAATTTTTTTAAATAAATATTAAAAACTTCAATTATACATTACTGATTTTAGTAGATTTGTATTTGGGGTTATACTTTAGACATGTCCACTGAAATGGGCGTGTCTAATTAACGAGTATAATTATTAGGTTTTTTTTTTTTCATTACGCACAGAGCATATGAGGTATCGCGCTCGAGTTTTATTACAGTTTCTTTTTGCATTTGGGCAAAATCGGACCAAGAACACGAAATTTTTATAAATAATAAGTAAATTTGTGCAAAAGCAATCTTGACGTAATGTGCGATCTCGTACAAATGTGCATTGCTAATATTAGTTATATGTAGTGAAATTATTATTATAAATCTAGTATACTCACCAGTAGTAATTTTTTCTCGATAGAACACTATCGGAAATAATATCCCAAATTTACAAAAACATACCATTGGGCGATCGTGACCGTGAAACAGACGCCCACAGTCTAGATCGAATCAGTTTTGACGCTGATCAAGTATCAACCTTTTCAGAGCTCCAGAAAAAGTTGCTTTAAATGGGATGACCAACATAGTAGAAAAGCTAAAAATGCGCTGAGGTTATTGGATAATTGTAAGACTTGTAATTAAATAGTGAATTATTTTTCCATAAGTGCACTCTGTAAAGTTTTTATATATTGTTCTTTTAATTCGGATGATTATCATTTAGTAACTGCATCGTAAGGAAATCGCCTGACTTGCTGCCCCGTCTGATGCATGTAGACATCTTCATCAAGGACACTGCCGCTAAGGGGATTCCCGAATTAAAGGAGTTCCACATGTTGATGCAGGATTGCACTGGCCTTCGATCTTACAACAGTTCTTACAACAACTGAAGGAAGTGACTATGTAGTCATGTGTAGTGGAAAAAGTGGTCACAGTTTCGACAAATCTTTTGAAGAAACAATGCTATCTAGAGAGGACTGGAAGTCCGATCTGGGTTCTTCGACAACATGAACTTACGATCTGCTGGGTGCCTGGGAACTCAGATATACCCGGCAACGAGATAGCTGACAAATGTAAAAGTATTGTAGCGGTAAGGTAGGATACAAGCGAAAGAGTGGAGGTGCGAGTGCCCTTCTCGGCATTAAACGGTCGATAGAGGCGGTAGATGAACAAGCAGTAGGTGGAGTACTCTATCGATTTGTTGTATATCTCTCTACAGCATCGGTTGAATCGCAAACGAATCAAAGACTTATTATTAACAGGAAATCGATCTCTGCACACGTTGAAGTCCTAACGGAATCTTGCATAGGCTACATGGTCAGCACATACGGTGCTCCGTACAATTACTTCTGTAGGAGCTGCAGGGATGAGGAAGACATTGAAACTGTAAAGAAGCATGTACGGTGTGAATGCCCGTTTTTACGGGGAGAACGACACAAAGCATTTGGAGGTATATTCCCGGAAGTCACTAGCAGATGCGAAGATCTTCGACCTTAAATGGTTTATAGCATCTTCTTGATGACTTTCCTGAGCAATATGTTTTTACAGGTAACACACATTGGCTTAGGTGATCGCCTTTTGGTGCACACCTATAATTTTATAAAAATTGTGGTCTTGCCAAATATTAGGGAATCTGAATTTTATAAACATGGGTTCAAATAAACATTGTACTAATGCTTATAAATTGCTATGCTTATCTATATTTTTTTAGAATATGGGACTTGATCCATTTTCAAACACAATCTCATCTACACCATTTTAAGGTTAAATTGAGAAGTTCCAAATTATAATTGAGAACTTGCAAGTTGAAATTGGAAAACTGAAGTTTTAAATTGAGAAAACCAAACTCAAATTGAGAAAACTAAATTGAAATTGAGAAAACCAAGTTCAAATTGATAAAACCAAGTTCAAATTGGGAACTCCAAATTCAAATTGAGAAAACCAAATTGAAATTGAGAAAACAAAATTCAAATAGAGAACTTCCAAATTCAAATTGAGAAAACCAAATTGAAATAGAGAACTTCCAAATTCAAATTGAAAAAAACAAATTCAAATTGAGAAAACCAAATAGAAATTGGGAACTTCCAAATTGAAATTGGGAACTTACAAATTAAATTGAGAACTTCCAAGTTCAAATTGAGAAAACCAAATTGAAGTTGAGAACTACCAAATTGAAATTGAAAAAAGAAATTCAAATTGAGAAAACCAAATAGAAATTGCGAACTTCCAAATTGAAATTAGGAACTTCGAAACTCAAATTGAGAAAGCCAAATTGAAATTGGGAACTTCGAAACTCAAATTGAGAAAGCCAAATTGAAATTGAGAAAACCAAGTTCAAATTGGGAACTTCCAAGTTATTAGAGAAAATCAAATTGAAATTGAGAAATTTAAGTTTTTCCAAATTGAAATTGGGAAAGTAAAGTTTGAAATTGAGCAAACCAAATTGAAATTGAGAAAATCAAAATTGAAGTTGAGAAAACGAAACCAAATTGTAATTGAAAAAAATAAAATTGAAATTGGGAATTAAAAAATTAAAATTTTAAAATTTATCTCAATTGAAATTGGGAAATTCAAAATTGTAATTGAGACAATAAAATTTGAAATTAGTAAAATCCAAAATTGGGAAAATAAAAATTGATATTGAGAAAATCAAAATTGAAATTGGGAACTCCCAAATTGAAATTGAGAAAATAAAAATTGTAATTGGTAATTTAACATATGAAATTGGGAAAATATAAATTGAAATTGAGAGAATGCATTTTAAAATTAAAAAATTTTAAAATTTAAATTGTAAGTTAAGAAAATTAATATTGAAAATTGGGTTTTTTAGTAAATAAGATAAACCAATTTTTATGCTTCAAACTTAAATATTTCATTCCATATATTTTATTCGTATGTAGTAAAAAAATGAATGGATATAAAAGTAAAAATTCTCCAACTTAAAATACATATATACATTCATAGACAAAAACTTTATAAATGATTCTCTTAAGTTATATTAACAACATTTAATTTAAGTGAAAAATTGGAATATTGTATCATTACATTCCAACTGGCATATCCTCTAAATTAATTGCTCTTTCATAAAAAGTTGTAGTATGTTGAACATATCTAGCACAATCTGCACTTGTCAACGTTAGTTTAGCTTCGTCAATAATACTTTCTAAATACGCTAAACGTTGTTCGCCTACTCTAGGTGGAGTTGGATTTGGAAGTCCCATATATTTCTTTACGTGGGACTTTATTTTTGACCATGCACCTTCAATAGGGTTCAACATTGGTGAGTATGGACTGAGTCAACTAGACTCAGTTGAACGTTGACAAGTGGAGATTGTGCTAGATATGTTCAACATATTACAACTTTTTATGAAAGAGCAATTAATTTAGAGGATATGCCAGTTGGAATGTAATGATACAATTATCCAATTTTTCACTTAAATTAAGTGTTGTTAATATAACTTAAGAGAATCATTTATAAAGTTTTTATCCATGTATTTATATATGTATTTTAAGTTGGAGAATTTTTACTTTTATATCCATTCATTTTTTTACTACATAAGAATAAAATATATGGAATGAAATATTTAAGTTTGAAGCATAAAAATTGGTTTATCTTATTTACTAAAAAACCCAATTTTCAATATTAATTTTCTTAACTTACAATTTAAATTTTTTAATTTTTTAATTTTAAAATGCATTCTCTCAATTTCAATTTATATTTTCCCATTTTCATATGTTAAATTACCAATTACAATTTTTATTTTCTCAATTTCAATTTGGGAGTTCCCAATTTCAATTTTGATTTTCTCAATATCAATTTTTATTTTCCCAATTTTGGATTTTACTAATTTAAAATTTTATTGTCTCAATTACAATTTTGAATTTCCCAATTTCAATTGAGATAAATTTTAAAATTTTAATTTTTTAATTCCCAATTTCAATTTTATTTTTTTCAATTACAATTTGGTTTCGTTTTCTCAACTTCAATTTTGATTTTCTCAATTTCAATTTGGTTTGCTCAATTTCAAACTTTACTTTCCCAATTTCAATTTGGAAAAACTTAAATTTCTCAATTTCAATTTGATTTTCTCTAATAACTTGGAAGTTCCCAATTTGAACTTGGTTTTCTCAATTTCAATTTGGCTTTCTCAATTTGAGTTTCGAAGTTCCCAATTTCAATTTGGTTTTCTCGATTTGAACTTGGAAGTTCCTAATTTCAATTTGGAAGTTCGCAATTTCTATTTGGTTTTCTCAATTTGAATTTCTTTTTTCAATTTCAATTTGGTAGTTCTCAACTTCAATTTGGTTTTCTCAATTTGAACTTGGAAGTTCTCAATTTAATTTGTAAGTTCCCAATTTCAATTTGGAAGTTCCCAATTTCTATTTGGTTTTCTCAATTTGAATTTGTTTTTTTCAATTTCAATTTGGTAGTTCTCAATTTCAATTTGATTTTCTCAATTTGAATTTGGAAGTTCTCTATTTGAATTTTGTTTTCTCAATTTCAATTTGGTTTTCTCAATTTCAATTTAGTTTTTTCAATTTGAGTTTGGTTTTCTCAATTTAAAACTTCAGTTTTCCAATTTCAACTTGCAAGTTCTCAATTATAATTTGGAACTTCTCAATTTAACCTTAAAATGGTGTAGTCTAGCTAATATGAGAATATCAATAGCAATAGCTAGCTATACATTATGATAAAGACTGTTCATACAAGAAGACACAAAAATTTTAAAAATTGCGTTGTGGATTTTTATGTCCACTCTTATTAATTTATTCTTAAAATTTGTTGCTTTATGGTTGCGACAAACAATATAGTTAAGATCGATCATTTAATACCCTGCACCACTTAGTTTGTTAAATAATGACATAATTGGTTTCATATATCAAAAACTCAATTTATTAAAAAATATAAGTTACTTTGTAAAAATCTTTATATGAGGAAGGGTTCTAAGAATGGTTCGATCAGGTCATAATTTGACACGGTCAAATATAAAGACAATGAAGTATTACTTATTAAACTAAGAATTGCGAAGGTTCTAAAAATGGTCCAATTAAATTATTATTGAAAATATTTGGACAAGGCACGTTCCTGTATCAAATTTCATCGAAATATCTCAAAATATTGCGCACAAATTTACAAGGAAGTAACAGACGGACAGATATGCTTAAATCGTTTCGGATTATTATTCTGAATGGAAAGATGTACATTACTAAAAGGTAGCTATATTTATAAATCGGTTGCAGACTTTCGACGAACATATTTTGTAAAATAATCAGGTCGCCAGCATTTGCAGGAGCCTGGTATCAAAAACCAATCATAATAAAGACGAACTTGAAAGCAGCCAAGCTCATCGTGTCCGTCACAATGTTGATCAATACCACTAATCGGTTGAGCACTTTTGAAATTGTTGGTATCATCTGATGCAACAGCTATACCCGCTCGATTTTGTAAATATTGTTGATATGCTTGAAAATTCTGAACAGGAGGTGCAGCTATTGTTGTTGGCATTTCATCTTCATTTGGGTAAAATATTTCAGCTACTAATAAACTAACCCATCGAGGAGATGAAAGGCAGCCACCATCCAAATAATGACAACGGGCCTGTAAGCAGCGCGTAACTTCCACTGTTTGTGTAAAATAGCCTTCATATGGAATTTGAACGACATAACGCCATGTGCCTTGATAATTTTTAGAAAATACTGGTGTAACGTATTCAACCTTTGCCGGACACGGGGTGGGGGGACCTTCATAACGTATGGAACCAATTTCTTCGCGTCTGTCTGCTGTTATTGCAGCTGTGGTGGGCGGATGTGAAATATCTCCCTGAAATGCTCGATAAATGGTGCAAAATCTATAAATTAATTGAAAGTTCGATACAATAATTAAAAAAATTTTATACTGTAAAATTTACATGCCACCACCATCGCAAAATTTTCGAGATTTGCGTTGCCTTTCTATTAAGGTCGGATTATCATTCGTTGGCAGAACAAGATATTCGAAATCGTGAGTAATTTTTAGGGACTTCGTAATTGGTCGCGCATCATCTTTTCGGTATTTAATGTTGATATCAAATTTTGTCACAGCATCATCGTGTATATGTTTAATCTTGGGCAAAGTATCATCAGCCTTCAGTACAGGTAAAGTTTTCGAAAAGAATTTCAAGGTCTCATTTCGTATCAATTCGCTTTTTGTGTAAATCAAACATAAAAAAATAAACTCATAAACATTTATGTATTTAATTCTCTCATTGTCTCTCACAATGGATACGGTTCTCCCAAAATATTTAGTCCCATTGGATTTTTAGGTATTTGTCCCTTATTTAAATCTCCACAAATGTTATTAACTGAAACAGAGACTATATTGATGTTGACTACATTTTTGCAGTCTATATTGATATGTGTGTAAGGAGGTGGTCTGACTTTGGGTGGTACAGCATCAGGAGATTCTATAAAAGCATAATAACCCTCCGGAGATTTTTCATTATTTGAGTGAACTTTGGAGAACATCAAATTTGCCAATAAAATGATACTTAACATATTCTGGAATAAAAAATTAAAAATTTTATAGTAAGTTATACCTTCAATACCTACACCCTAAAATTTATGCTATAATTCGTTTAATATTAAAATTATTCGAAATTGCAAATTTTCGTCATATAAAGATTTGTTTCAAATTAAGGTGTTTTATAGAGAGCTATTCTAAAAATGGTCCACATTAAATCATTATCAATTTTATTACACTCCTCTGGATAAGAGCACGACCATACATAAAATTATAAACAAAACAAAAGCTTTCGCACAAGTTCACATGGAGATACGTGGCTGAATCATTTCACAATCGATCGATTTAACTTTTAATATAACCTGTACTACATATGTATAAATGTATAAAAATTTCTTTATGTGTATTGCCTACTGTTAGAACTAAGAATTATTGTAGAATAAACTGTTGAAGAGAACCAATGTGTTTTATTATTTAATAATTCTTGGGTTCTAAGATTGGTTATGGGCCCAGAGCTCCATCGTAAATAGTAATTTGTATTTTTTCGTTTTATTGAAAACAAATAATTAAAATATAACGACTAACTCGGTGATGCAGATTGATAAATTATGTGACGAGAATTATGTATCTGGGTCTGTCCAGATGCGGTACCTGTTGATTACGCTAGACTATTGAAGATTTTAAAGAAGATGGAGATGCTGCATGGAAGTTAGTAGACAGTAAGGCTTTGGCTACAATAACGTTAGGCGTTAAAACATCAGAATTACTATATATCAAGGATTGTAGGTCAGCCAGAGTGCCTGGGATACCCTACATTGGTTAGAGAACCAATGTGTTTTATTCTTTAATAATTCTTGATTCTAACACTTACTCACTTTAGTACTTTTTGCTGGGTTAAATATTTTATTTTGAATTTTGAAACGGTTACAAATAATACACATACTGAGCTAAAATTTGGTACAGGTTCTTATATAAAATACTTAAAATCGGTTGGCAGAATCGGCAAAAATTGACAAAAATCTATCACGTCGACATAAATAGAATTGCAATATTGATACTATAAGTATACTGCGTGAAATTTCGGGTATAATCCAGGGGTTACCCAGGGTTAAATACACTAATTGTACATATGTGACATTTACATATTGTAAATTTATGACTCTTGATTATCTTCACGATGTCAAGCAGTGTAGACCAGTTGCGGATATTTAAATAAATATATATTGAAGACAGTGCGCGCTTGACTTCTGAACTCGACGGACCTATGACTGGGGACTGCGCGCACTCATTTTATATAAAATAACGGGACTCTCTTTTGCACGATTTTGTGCTTGTGTTTTATCTAAATCTGATGTGATCCTGGCAGTGAAGGCTGTTGGCGTCTTTGTCAGTGCGAATTACTCTGGCTATATGAGTCTTAGTCACTCGGCCATATCAACTTAATAGGAAAAAATAAATATATATATATATTGAAGAAAAATAAAACTAACGGTACACAAACGTTTTGTTTAATATTTATTTTTACTTATTAATTATCGGTATAAACAACTCTAATATAAACTAATATTATAATATACAATTGTAAGATATTAATATTATTATTATTAAATTTTTGGTTACTAATAATAAGATTTAGTATATCATAGAATGTTTAGCAGTTGTGCTTAAGAGACGGGTATCCGTCTCTAGTCTATTTTAAACTGACTATAAATATGGCAGGAGCAAACGCGCTCTATGTCGGTATCCCCAAACGATATGCAAATTGGAGAAGCTAACTATAAAACTAATTTGTAGAGTCTAATAAAATTAGATGGTTGGATCTCCTAGCAAAGCAACTGGTGAATTTTTGCAAAAATAAATACAATGTTCACCAAGAAGTCAAGGCTATAAGACGAGAAATGCAAATCTTATATGTCCCAAGTCAGGTTGAGGAAGGCCAACAGAATACGGGGGAGTTAAGAACACAAACTTCACCCCTAAAGTAAATTTAGCGTAGGTGTCTAAACAAACAAAAATAGTGGGCAATCATTGTAAAATGCTCAAACGCATGTGAGTGATACCCCAAAAGAAAGAACGAGGAGAATATTTCTACGTTGGATGGTAATATACCAAAAGAAAAAAAAGCTAGCGCAGTAAGCTTCCAGTATTATTATTATAGAAGGAGTTGTGTAAGAAAATGGTCTCTCGGTTATAAACACTGAAAGCGTAAATTGCTCAGAAAAAAAAAGGCAACGGAGAAATACGGCCGCAAAAAGAGGGCAAACGCCTACAACCAGATGCATTAATTATCGAAAATTGTGATACATTTTCTTATGCATACGTTCTCAAAAAAGTCAAGATCTATGGCACACTGAGTGATCTAGCTGAGAATGTAAAGCACATAAGAAAAACGGCCAAAAGAAACCTTTTGCCTTTAATAAGCCCTGCTTGGATAAAATTGCAGACTTCAAAAATTATGCAGAGCAATTTCTAGGTGACGCAGCAAAAGTAAGAGCTATCACACCTAAGATATATATCGAATAAATAACGACAGAGGAGCTTTTCAGTGTATTTAGGAAGAGTAAATCTAACCGGGCAAACGATTCTAAAATAACTTTCCCCTTATATATGTCCTATATAAATTCCAGACTATGGCCCAGGCATTGAATTCTCTTGCTACCAATACTCTGGTTTTGTCGCGTAAACTAATACAGTTTATCGATGTGGGATTTAAATTCACTAATTGTAACCCTTGGCAGCTCAAAACAACTATAAAAACAAATATTTGCAGTATTTAGAGACTAACCCATTCTCAATTATAGTCACCTCTTGAATGGGTATGTCCTTCACAACCCAGGCGGCTACAGAGTTTTGCATCAGAGAGCCACCTTGGGTATTGTAGGGTCCTATATGACTCACTTATCAGTGCCACATCAATATTAAAATCCCTAACATTTTGGTGTAAAAGCTCTTGGGCAGCTTCACAGTAGTTTAGATTTATTTGAAGATCCCCTTTTTTACGGGCATCACTATTTTTCTACGCGGCTTTTATGAAGACTGGGCGAGTAGTTCCCCCTTTGAAGTGGTGCCCATTATCAGAGTCTTTATATAGAATACAGCAGAGCGGGTCTTTGCAGTTTCTTGCAATATGTCCTTTTTTGCCAAAATTGCCACTGAAATCACTCATAAAATTGACACTGAAATCACTCTTTCTTTTGTATTCTCGCAGATGCCGGATATTAGACTAATAAAATAACAATTGTCTAAACGGGTGTGCTTGATATAATAACGAACACTATAGGTTTGAACCCTCGATAACTCTGTGTAATTAATAAAGAGAAGTGAAAATATTATAGTCGGTCAAGCCCAAACCTCATACGCCCTACACCACTTGATATATTATTTAATTTAATTTTTTCTTTCAAAAACAAAAATTTTATTTTATGTATTATTCTATTATATCCTGCTTTTTCTATATTTTCTTGTATTTTCAAAAATTTCAAAATGATACATATGTCAGAAATTTTTGTTAATTTTTTTTCTTTATGAAATCAAAAAAAATTTTATATGGGGATTGGTTCTAAAAATGGTCCGATCCGGCCCATTTTCAAAAGGGTTTCCCTTTGGGCCAAAACTTGTTCTTATATTAAATTTCTTAGTTATACCCTGCACCACCCAGTGGAAAAGGGTATATTAAGTTTTTGCAGATGTTTGTAATTCCGAAACGAAAAGTGCCACACCCACATTCAGTTATACCGATCGATTCAGAACTAAAATCTAAATCGATTTAACCATGTCCGTCTTTTTGTCCGTATGTAAATGTACAAGGACATGTATTGGCCCAAAGGGGAACCCTATTAAAAATGTACCGGGCTGGACTATTTTTAGAACCACCTCCCATATATGGTCCTATTATTTTTTGAGATATTTCGATGAAATTTGGTATAACGATATGTATTGGACCAAAAAGAAACACTTTTAAAAATGGATAGGATCGGACCATTTTACAGCCAATCCCCATATAATTTTTTTTTTGTTATTTCAAAAACAAACAAAAAATAAAAAATAATTCTGACATATGTATCATTTTGAAATTTTTAGAAAATACAAGTAGGTATAGAAAAATAAAATTTTTCATTTTTCAAAGAAAAAAATTAAATTGAATATATCAAGTGTTGTAGGGTATTTGATGTCGAGCTTGACCGACTATAATATTCTCACTCGTTTTAATTTAAATTCAAATCTTTGTATATTTTCTTTTTCTTTTATTTACTTCTTTATTTCTCTCTTACTTCTAATTGTTATACATATGTAGTTTAAGTTAATAATTAAATTTAACTTAATTTTTTCTTCTTTTCTTAACGGCTTTATTAAGGTTAATGTTTTATTATTGTTAACGTTTTTTTTTAAAGTTAATGTTTTTGTATTTACTATATTTTTTTGTATTTTAACTTTTTATTTTAACTGTTTTAACTTAGTACAAGCTTCTAGCTTGGTAGTTCTGTTTATTTTAAAAATATTGGTAAAGTAAGTATATGCTCAAACAGTAATTTAGATTTTCCAATTTTCAAAATAAAGAACTACACCATTTTTAATTGAAATCAGTAGAAAGGCAATTGAAATTGAGAAATCGCATTTGTAATTGAGAAATCGTGTTTGAAACTGAGAAATCGCATTTGAAATTGAGAAAATGAATTTGGAATTGGAAAAAAAGCATTTGAAATTGAGAAAACAGTCCTCAAATGAAATTGGTATAACCCCATTTGTAAATGGTAAAAACGCATTTAAAATTGAGAAAACATCCTCAAATGAAATTGGGAAAATCGCAATTGTAATTGAAAGAAACGCATTTGAAATTGAAATATCGCATTTGTAATTGAGAAAAACGCATTTAAAATTAGAAAAAAAATTTATTAGCTACAAAGCTATAAGTATATCTCATTTTTAATGGTCTTAATAACATTTTTAACATTACAATATTACATTTTTATTATGTACAGATAGATCCAACAGGTATATATTCCATATTGATAGATGGTGGTGGTGTGCTGCACAAATCTGGCACAATCCCCAGCTGTCACCACTTCTATGTCTTGGTCTATAATATTTCCCAGATGGCTTGTTGGCTAACACGAGGTGGTACTGGCTTTGTGTTTCCAAAGTTACTGCTTTATTTTGGACCACACACCTTCTATAGGGTTCAACATGGGCGAGTAAGGACTTAGACGTAAAGGGTTTGCATCAGTGTCTTCAAAGACTTGTTCCAAAGTGGACTGACATGGGGCAATATAAAATAACTAATGCATTTCCTATGTCAGTCCATTTTACAAACAACTTTCGTACCCACTCATTTGCCTCTTCCGAAATGCACCTCGCCGTATAAAAATGTTGCAATATTTTAATGTTAAAAATGTTATAAAGATCATTAAAAATGAGATATACTTATAGCTTTGTAGCTAATAAAATTTTTTTCCAATTTCAAATGTGTTTTTCTCAATTATAGATGCGATTTCTCAATTTCAAATACAATTATAAATGCGATACCAATTTCAATTGAAAATGGTGTAGATGTCGCAAGTAGTTGTTTAGGTGTCAGGTGACTATTTTGACATTTACATGTTTTGATAAAATGAAGATATCATTTGCGTATATGTACATCTTCTGTAACAAGAGAGTGCGAGATTCTGGTCGGATTAAAGTTTTTACGAGTTTATAAAAAAGATTTTATCCCAATTTTGCTCGCTATTCGATACTTTTGAGTATATAAAAGTGATAATATCCCTTTTCAAATCGAACTGTTGTGAAAATAGCCCAATTGGTGTCGAGTGGACTGATAAACAAAAATTTTATTATTAGTCAAATTCTCTAGTGCTAATATTTTGCATAAACATAAGTGCGTGTGTGTGTGCGCGGCTAGCTGTGTATAAGTACTTTTTTATTTCTTTCTCCTTACTCTCCATCTTCTAAGGAGAAATAGTAACAGAGTTGCCCTCATTTTGATTACGTTTTTAGTACATACACAAAGGGCAAAACACACACTCCGAAAAAAAAGACGTGTCGGTACCGGCAATAAACGCGCCGCGCAAAGAAGATGGTGCCATCCGCAAGGACGATCTGCCGAACATTGACAAAGAACTGGCAGCGTTCAGCAAAAGTAGATTGATGGCGAGGTCCCCCGAACAAGGCCAACGGAGATCACATTCGTCTCCTCCCTCAGTTTTAGATGTAAACGAGGAGCATTCGGTAAGTGACACTAACTCCTTTTCATTACTAGGAAAAAAATAGGAGAACTAGTTAATATGCTGAGTGGCGGTCGACGCACAATTCACCAACCTATCATCGACGAACTTCTCGTCCTCCACAAAAAGGCTTCTTTCGAACTCGAGGCCGCGCGGAAAGCAGGAAGACAGCAGAAGCAATCCAGTACGCAAACCTCGCCGCTATTGAAAACGAAGCCAAACGTTCCAAAAAGAGCGAGAGAAGACGCTACCAAGGGCTCGGCTGCCACGAAAAGCAAACAAGCAGCCCAGAACGCAAGGGTCGAAAATGTGACCGTAATGGATACGCCCACCTCCACGAAGGGCCAAGTCAATGAAAACGCCTGGAAAACGGTTAAAAAACCAACGGAACGAAAACTCAAGGTGAAATTGCTGCTTAAAACGGATGCCATTGTCATCCAAAAAACAGGAGATCTAAGCTACAGTGACATTTTAAAAAAAGTTAAATCGGACAAAGACCTAAAAATATTTGGAGACAATCTTAACAAAATTAGAAGAACGAGGAACGGCGAAATACTGCTTAAACTGCAAAAAAATCAGGCCACAAATTCAACATTCAAAGAAAAATAGAAGAAGTACTAGGCCAGCAGGCAAATATCAAAATGCTTTCGAACGTGACTAAACTGGAAATTAAAGACATCGACGAAATCACAACGGCAGAAGAACTAATAGACGCAATAAACACACAAGTAGGTTTGAGCCTAAAGAGAGAAGACATCAAGTCCCTCAGAAAAGCATACGCTTCCACGCAAACAGCCGTGCTCTCGGTCCCATCCGAGGATGCAAAAATGCTCCTGGAAAAGAATAAAGTGAAAATCGGTTGGGTTGTCTGCCGCATTAGAGAAAAGAAGGAGATCATGAAATGCTACAGATGTCTGGAGCTAGGGCATATATCGAGACAATGTAGAAACATAAGCGATAGAAGCAAATGCTATTTAAATTGTAGCGAAGAAGGCCACTTTGCAAAAGACTGCAAAAACCAGCCGTCTTGTTCCATATGTAAAAAACTGACAAAGCCCTATGACCATCCATTAGGCGGAAGAAGGTGTTAATGGAGAATGAGAATACTCCAACTAAATTTAAATCATTGCAGAGCGGCGCAAGAGCTTCTAACGCAGACGGTACGCGAACAAAATATTGACATAGCAATACTAAGCGAACCATACAATGTCCCGCAAGGCGTCAACTGGATTAAGGATGCCTCAGGCAAGGCCGCCATTTGGCATTGTGGCCACCCACAAAAGCAGCTGCTGGCCACTGCTGTCAAAAATGGCTTCGTCGCTTGTGAGTTAAACGGTCTGCACATTTACAGCTGCTATGTGCCTCCTAGCACAAGTACAACCGACTTTGATGGAGTAATCCTGGGGCTTAGCCATGAAGCATGCGACAAGAGTCCGAAATTTATTGCCGGAGACTTTAATGCGTGGGCTATGGAGTGGGGCTGCCCTACAACAAGTCTCAAAGGCAAAACAGTTCTCAAAAGCTTTGCGGCATTGGACCTGGTCCTTCTCAACACGGGCTCTGAATATACCTTCGCCAAGGCTGGCTATGGCTCTATTATCGATATCGCGTTTATTAACAGCCATCTTTATTCAAAAACTTCATGGCGCTTAAGTGACCACCGCGCTATAATCTGCGAGATAAACCTAGACGCCCGACCCCCCAATATTGTCCAACCTTCACGGGGCCCACGATGGAAAGGCGATACTCTCGACAAAGATACATTTAATATGATGATGTCTGATCTAGAGCTTTCTGGTACCGCTAACGAAATGGCCCATAAACTGATTCACCACATTGAGCAGGCCTGTGACGCTTCCGTGATTAGGCGATCTATCACACAAATGGCGCACAAGCCAGTGTATTGGTAGAGTAACGATATAGCACTACTGCGCTCAGAATGCAACCGTGCGCGTAGGCTGTACCAAAGATCGCGTAACAGCTCTTGATATTTAGAATGCCAGCAAATGTACAAAAACAAAAGGCGGGAGCTAAAAAAGGCCATCATTAAGAGCAAAATCAGAAGTTTCGAAAAACTTGTTAACGACCTGGAAAATATCCCGTGGGGTTCAGCCTTCCAAATCGTGACCAAAAAGTTTAGAGGTTCAACTCAACCCACCTGCCCAAACTTCGTTAACACTATTGCGGATACACTCTTCCCTGACCATCCTCCTTTCCACTATGCTCGTTCCGAAGCTCCACTATCGAGTGTAAAATTAGCCACAGAAGGCGAGGTCATGGCGGCCGCTAGAACCGTAAAGAAGAAGTCAGCACCAGGGCCAGACGGAATCCCAAATTGCGCCATCATCCGCCGCCATCGAAAGACACCCTACTGCGTTTGCTAAAATCTTCAATCAATGCCTGCTCGAAGGATCATTTCCTAAACTATGGAAACATCAAAAGCTAGTCAAAATACAAAAACCGAACAAGCCACCTGGAGTACCCACTTCTTACAGACCAATCTGTTTAATGGACACGATTGGTAAAATCCTAGAGCGCATCATATGCAACCGATTGTCTGAGGCCTTGGAGGCACAGAAAGGATTATCAGATATGCAATTTGGCTTCCGTAAAAAGCGTTCCACATTAAACGCGATAAATGAAGTGATACCCATTGCGAGTAATGCAATAGAGGGCACGAGGCGGAAGGGCGGTTCAAAAAAGTACTGGCTAATTCTAACACTGGACGTCCGAAATGCCGTGAAGGATCTGCACCTACCTTAAGAATATAATAGCGGACTATTTTAAAGATAGAACTCTCACATACATGACCGATGATGGCAGAAAATCTCGAAGCATCAGCGGTGGCGTTCCACAAGGTTCGGTTCTGGGACCAATTCTTTGGAACTGCATGTATGATGACATCTTACGCCTGCGAATTTCCGATAATGCCAAAATCATTGGTTTCGCGGACGACATAGCTGTGGTGGTCGTTGCTAAGCAATTGAGACATCGTTGACATCGCGGAAAACACTATAACCACTATTCGCGAATGGCTGCTATCTAAGGGCCTCGCTCTTGCAGAAGAAAAAACAGAGGCGGTACTCGTAAGTAGTCGTAAAAAAAGAGAAAACGTGACCATTAACGTAGGCCACTGCAACATTACTACCAAGGAGGCAGTCAAATACCTGGGTGTTATGATAGACACGAGATTAACGTTCAAAACACACCTCGAGCAGGTATGTACGAAAGCCGCCAACACAAGCATGGCTCTCAGCAGACTGATGGCAAATACACGAGGCCCAAGAGAAAACCGCAGACGACTTATAGTAGAAGTCGTCAAGTCGGTAATGCTCTACGGAAGCCAAATATGGCACCACGCAATGGAGATTAAATCCTACTCTAGGGGTCTGAAATCAGTCTATCGCCTATGCGCGTTAAAAATTTGTTGCGCCTTCCGCACAACCTCGGAGGATGCCGCCTTGGTCATTAGCAGAATGATCCCTATTGACCTCTTAGCGAAAGAAAGGCATTTCACATCCCAAGGCGTCGGCAAGCAGCTCGCTAGAGGTACAATACTGGATGAATGGCAGCGAAGATGGAGCTCGTTCGAAAAGGGCAGGTGGACGAATCGCCTAATACCAAATATTAGTGATTCGTTATTGCGTAAGCGTGGAGAAGTCGACTTCTACCTCACGCAATTTCTATCTGGTCATGGGTGTTTCAGGTCTTATTTGTACCGCTTTATGCACGACGACAACCCCTGCTGCATGATTTGTGGGGTAGAAGAGGACGCGAGACATGTGTTTTTCTACTGCCCCCGCTTTGAACAACAGAGAAGCAGGTTGGCGCTACTAATAGGAGAAACGCCTACCCCCGAAAATATAGTATGGCACATGCTAATCTCCAGTAGTAGATGGCAAGCGGTACAAGACCTTGCGGCCGTAATTATGAAAAAGCTCCGACTTCTAGAAAGAAATCGAGTAAACCCAGTTCTCTTTAGCGTCGTTGAGTAGATAGGTGTCCGATTAGTCGGGTTGTGGTCATAATTGATGTTGTCAACGGTCAACGGCCTTTCCCCCCTGTGAAGGAATACTTAACGGTGGTTCCACAGGGACTCGGAAATTGACGCAAAGGTGGTTTTAGCGGGTTAAAGTCTCGCACCTCAGGCTTTCGATGCTTTCCACCTATCGCAAAAAAAAAAAAACACCTTCTGTTTATTCAGTTTATTCAGTATATTGATCAACAAATTTTAGCAAACATTTTCCCTTATATTAATTTTCATATGTTCCCTTACATTTATTTTCATCATGAGATTAGGTTGATCGGGTGTAAGCCAAAAGGCGATTTGAATATGTTTTTTTGTAAATTCGACCGTGTCTCTTTTTGGTACATGGGTGGAAGGGATAATCATAAATATGTGCATTAAATTTCAAGTTCGTGGGTCAATTTTTCCGTTTGAAATATCCAGAAGGAGGCGTCAGAGACTCTACAAAATACATAAATTCTTGATCAGCACCAAAAACTGAGTCGATCTAGACATGTATGTCCGTGTATTTGTTTGTTGTTGGCATTCTTACAATCATAAATTTTGAGATATTGAGATAACGGCAAGTTTCCTTAAATCATTGGCAGAATAGGTGGGACTCATCAACGAAAGGAAGGTGGACCTACGAATTGATCCCATGTATTGGTACATGAATCAAAAGAGATCTCGGTGAAATAAATTTTTATGCAACCCAGTTTCTCACCGGTCATAGAGTATATAGGAACTACCTCCATAAGATCGGAAGATTTATGTCTCCTCTTTATCCATACTTCAAAGTCGAAGAGAGAGTGGAACACGTATTCTATCATTGCAGTCGTTTTAGAGATTATCTCTTTACAATGCTAAATGTGGAAAATACCCTGGAGTTTATGACTGCAAATCTAGGAAACTGGCAGGCGGTCAACGATGTAACGATCCTAAAAGAATGGTGGAGGTTAGAACAGAATACTTCTAAAGCGCGTAATTGCGAATCGCCTCCTGCGAAGTAATATCCTACGATAGTTGCGTAAGAGGGGATGGAAGTGGAGGGAGTGAATTTTTAGTATGTAGGTAGTGCTCACGGGTGCACTTGTCAAATACTCGGGATTCTGTGCAAGGCATTCTTGTGCATACTAAATCGTGCATGCTTACATTGGGATATGTCAGTTATCTATCGTAAAAAAAAGATATTGAGGTATTGAAATTTGGTACGCATATTTATAATTACTTCATCGATGTGCAAAAAAAATCAGATACGTCCACTAATTATAAAAAAACATATTCGACTGGCGAGCAGGTACATAATATTATATATTCACTATTAGAGGGGATAATCATATACCTGCCACGTATGTAGACGTGGAGTTTTGGTTTTTTTACTTGTTATACCCTCCATCTTAGGAAAGAGGGTATATTCATTTTGATCATCCGTTTACAACACATCAAAGGAAGCTTCGGAGACCCCACAAACCATATATATTCTTAATCAGCATGAAAAGAGAAATCGTTTGAAACATGTCTGTCCGTGTGTCCACGTGTGCGTCTGTTATTGGCACTCTCACGGTCGTAATTTTTGAGATATCAAATTGAAACTTGGCACACTTATTCTTAATATCTCAAATTATTAAAAAATGCATTCAACTCTGCTAGTTGGCCCCATATTATCGAGGCGCTGTGGAAAAAACACGTACCACTATATTTGGCGCACATCATAAGAAACTACCTGTCGCAGCGGGTCCTGCTCTATGAATCTGACGCAGGCTTATGTAACTATAATATAACAGTGGGCGTCCCACAAGGCTCAATACTTGGACCCCTGCTTTGGAATATATTATACGATGAAGTCCTAAGGCTACCAGTGCCAACAGGAGTGAGTATCATTGGCTATGCTGACGATATAGCAATTACCATCGTTGCCAAGGAACTCGCAGATATACAATCCGATTGCAGAATTACTATAGGCTTACTCACAACCTGGCTTAAGGATCGTAAATTAGAGCTTGCGCCGCAAAAGACGGAGGCGATACTAGTCACTAGCCGAAAGAAGAGAGAAACCCTGCAGCTAGATATTGGCGGATATGAGATGACCACTATGGACGCAATCAAATACCTAGGAGTCACACTCGATGCAAGGCTATCGTTTTTACCACACTTGAATACAGTGTGCGAAAAAGCATCCCGCATATATACAGCACTCGCACGTATAATGGCAAACATTGGCGGCCCTAGCCAAATAAGAAGGTTACTATTGGCCAAAGTGATTTTCTCAGTAGCTCTCTACGCCGCACCGATTTGGAGTAACCGTATTCAGAAGTATCCAAGCTATGCGAAAAGCCTGAATAAACTATGGCGTGCTACAGCGGTAAGAGTATGCTGTGGTTTTCGTACCATATCTCTAGACGCGGTACTTATATTGGCTGGTATAGCACCTCCAGACATAATGGCGCTACAGCACACTAGGATGCATGACAGAAGGAAGGAGTTAGGCAGAAAGCTTACGCTCGCCGAGAAAAACGCCATACTCTAGAGCAGCTATAATGAATGGCAAATGAAGTGGAATGCCTCCCCACGAGGCCGATGGACATACGAGCTCTTACCCAGCATAGGGTTATGGCTGAACAGGCAGTAAGGTTGCATGGACTACTACTCGACACAAATATTTAGTGGTCACGGATGCTTTCGGGCTTACTTATATCGCTTTAAGCATGATACGCAACCCTGGTGTCCAACGTGCAATAATGAGGAAGAAAACGCTGCACATGTACTCCTGAAATGCCCTAGATTCAGTGTCGAACGGCAACTGATTGAAGAAGTAACAGGTGAAGAAATCAGTCCAAACAGATTGTGCTGGTGCATGAGTAACTCCGCTGAGGTATTCCAATGCGTCAATAATGTCTGTGCGTCTGTTATGAGCCGCCTCAGAATGGAAGAGCGTGCCCGACAAAGACATAGGACAGAGACCACATCACTGACGATTTGAGCTTAGGCTCAGACGGCTCTCCCGACGTAATACTTAACGGTGGTCCCGGGAGATGCACCGTCGGACGTTCGAGGAGGTTTTAGTGGGTGAAGGCCCCACACTGACCTGCGGCTTTCAATGCTTTTCTCCTCGTTAAAAAAAAAAAAAAAAAAAAAAAAAAAAAAAAAAACCACTTATTCTTAGTTTAATTTCGCTGTTCCGTATTGAAATTGGGCAAAATCGGTTAAGAGATACGCGCACAATAAAAGAAATTCTCAACATACCTAGAAAAAACTGTATCTTTAAAAAGTTATATATCGCACAATACTATGTCTATAAAGTTGAAATTTGGTATATATCTAAGTGGTACCGATTGAATAACGCAAACGTTTATAATTTAAAACAAGATAGAAAAGTTCGGTTAAGACCGAAGCTTAAATACCCTCCACCTTTTGTAATTCTCTAAAAAATAAGATCCTATTGCCATATTTATGTATATAACGATTTCATGTACTTACGCAAATATTGTTTTTTTTTTAATTATAGGCGTTTGCGTTATTCAATCACGCCCATTTTTGGCACAGTGTTGGATAACTGTACCACTTATATTTGTACCAAATTTCAACTTGATAGGCATAGTATTGTGCGATATAAAATTTTATAAAGATACAATTTTTTGGAGGTATGATGAGATTTTCGTTTATTGTGGGCGTGTCTGTTAACCGATTTTTCCCAATTTCAATACGGAACAGCGAAATTGAACTAAGAATACGTATGCAAAGTTTCAATTTGATATCTCAAAAATTACGACCGTGAGAGTGCCAACAACAGACGGACACACGGACACACGGACTGACATATCTCAAACGATTTCTCTTTTCATGCTGATTAAGAATATATATGGTTTGTGGGGTCTCCGACGCTTCCTTCGATGTGTTGTAAACGGATGATCAAAATGAATATACCCTCTTCCCTAAAGTGGAGCGTATAAAAAAACACTATTTGCGTAAGTACATGAAATAGACATATACATAAATATGGCAATAGGAACTTATATTTTAGAGGATTATAAAAGGTGGAGGGTATTTAAGTCTTAACCGAACTTCTCTCTCTATCTTGTTTTAAATTGATATCGTAAATGTAGCGAAGGCATTAGCCGATTGGCTATGATTTTGTCATTTGGAAGATAGACAACAATAGACAGAACAATAACATTTTTCAGACAAACAAATCTTGACCGAAGGCGATATTAATTGCAAATTATTCGGCGACATTTGAAATAAAACTTATGTATATACTGTATTACATAAAATTTTTCATCCAATTTTTAAAAATTTTTTGAGTTTAGGTTTACAGAAAATGTTTGTGGAATTCAACATACACTTTATGGATGTGATGTGGTTAAATTGCCGAACACCAAAAGCAGCAAATTTTCTTCCTTTGAGCGTTACAAATATTTTTACAAAGTAATATACACTCACATATAGTAAAAGCACTCTTTTATACCCCGCACAACGTGTGGTAAAAGTTTGTGCGGATATTTGCAATCCTTAAACGGCAAATGCCACATCTACTTTCAATTATAATGATCAATCACTTTATAAATCGATTTAACCAAGTCCTTCTATCCTTCTATTCAACTGCGTATCTATATAAATTTTTAAGCAAACTACAACTGAATCTTTATAAAAAATTTCGCAATATCTTGAGGAAATTTAGTATAAACACATGTTGTGGTCTAAAGAGGAAACCTAATGAAAATGTGTAGAATTGGACCATTTTTAGAAACCCTTACATAGAGGGAGTCTTTTACAGCGAAAAATCGAAAATTAAGTTTACCACTTCTAGATCTGTCGGAGAAAAACAGATTGCATTCAGAATCCCAGATACAATAAAATAAGTTGTCAAATTCTTTGAACCAAGAGGAGTTTATAATTTCATTGGCCTATGTCATATATATAATAAATACTTAATAAACTCTTGTTGCAAGCATTTATTATTTTTAACGGTCAAGCAAATTTATCTTAAAAAGTATGCACAATATAAATAATGCGATACAAAACAAGTGAAAATAATATAGTCGGTCAACTCCGACCAACAAATACCCTACACATGATATATTACTTGATATATTATTCAATTTAATTTTTTTCTTTGATAAATAAAAAATTTTATTTTTTTATACTCTTGTATTTCCAAAAATTTCAAAATGATACGTGTTAAATTTTTTTTATTTTTTGTTTTTTGAAAAATGAAATCATTTATTTTTTATAATAGAAAGGGTTCTAAAAATGGTCCGATCCATTTTCAAAAGCGTTCCTTTTTGGTCCAATATATATCCTTGTACCAAATTTCATCGAAATATCTCCAAAAATAATAGGACCTTATATGGGAAGTGGTTCTAAAAATAGTCCAATCAGGTTCATTTTCAAAAGGGTTCCTTTGGGTCAATACATATCCTTGTGCCAAATTTCATCAAAATATCTCAAAAAATTCGACTTGTAGCTTGCGCACAAATCTAGATGGACAGACAGACGGACATGGTTAAATCGATTCAGATTTTGATTCCGAATCGGTCGGTATAACTGTAGGTAGGTGTGGCATTTGCCGTTTAGGAGTTACAAACATGCGCACAAACTTAATATACTCTTTTTCACAGGGTGGTGCAAGGTATACAAATATGCTTAGATTTAGAATCAGGATTCTTTATATAACCTAATAACAATTTAATTATATTTGAATATATTATATTAAAATATTTTTATTTCTAACGAGTAAGTATACTTAATGCGCACATTTAAAATATATAATCATATACTTATAATCTTTGGAGAGAGATTATATAAAAATGATAACTTTAGGATGTATAAAAATTTTGATCGGAGCACATATCTTAATATAAAATATATATGAATTTTATTATGAATATCACATTTTAAGTAAAAATTTCATTAATTCATTAGTGAAGCCCAAATTGTTTCTTTAGCTGCTTTAATTGTGTTATACCTACCAACATTACGTTAATATCCATCACGTGTTAGTTATAACTTAAAAATAGAATTAGAAATGTATTTTTTACAAATTCTCTTCAACTTTTTCATTAAAAATTTTAATATTTGTATATTGTTGAGGAGTTTACGTAAACGTGCTCCTTATAATTCAACTGCTTGTTATAAGAGTTTTACAAGAACTGATAAAATAGCACTTACTATTTACTTATTTATGAAGTTTGAAAAGAAGTGATATAGGGTGATTTAATTTTGATTACTTTGTGTCTCTTTTAAGAAAAATATACTACATGCCAAGGATAATTGATTCACTTATGAACAGCAGTGAGAAATTCTTTAAATATTTATTGGAAAATTGCTTTCAAAAGTATGTTAAATTACAAATTTTCGGAAGAGCTGAAAGTACTGGCCCACTTTTTTTAAAAAGTAATTAAAGAAGAACCATTGTTCTTAATTTAGATTAAAGGTAGTTTTCATAAAATGATGCAGTAATGTAAATTTTTTTTTTATTCGTAAAATATAGCCCGACAGAATCATTATTTGGAAAAATATATCATATTTGTTATTTATATATTCAAGTATGTTTATTATATTGCAGTGTTTTACGTCGACTTACTCACAAAATCAGATACCTGTACATTTTATTACATGCGAATTAAGTATACCGTTTCACCTAAAAATGTTACATATCAGAAATAAAATTGATAGGAATAACCTAACTTTTATAGTTTTTAACCATTTAAAACTAAATAAGTACATTTGAACATTTAATTACATCCTCCACTTTACACTAAGTTTTCATTCCGTTTGCAACATCCAAAATTATGTCTTAGAGACCCCGCAACGTACGTGTATAACTTTATCAGAATCAAAATCTAAATCGATTTAGACATTTCTGTCCATGTGCTTCTCGCTGGAATACTGACGGTAGTAAAAATATATATAATGAGATGAAATTTGGTACAGAAATTTCTTAATTTTAAAATTCAACGGTATTCATATTGTGAGTGTCTCTCGGCGTCGCTCACAACTCTTACAAAAAATAATTTTTTTTTACAATTTAACCGTTGTTAAAATGGTAAACTGTTACAAATAGTGTCAATAGTGGATAAAAAAAGGCCTGTACTAAAATACGCTAATAAATTTATTATTTGTTTTAACTTTGAGCAAATTTTCATAAAGTCAGTTTCAATTTACTTAAGTTGTCGGATGTACAAATTTAAATACATTTGTTACATTTTCAATATTTATAACATGTGTATACATTCATATATGTTATAATAGTTCATCATCTTTTAGTTTGTCTTACCATTTACATTAGCGCATACTTCAGAATGGCTTCTGAAACAATTTTTGTTTCTTTGTTGATCCTTGCAGTTCAAGAAATTGTTGTATATATAGAACTGAAGCAATTATTTTGACACATTTTAAAAATTACACATAGTTGATTTGTGCAGTCTTACAAAATCTTTGATCCAAGAAACGTTATAATGAAAAAAATTGCATTCACGTATAAATGTTTTCAATTTAATACATTTAGGTTAAAAATAGGAAACCTCTTAAATCCCTTTACGCTTTTTAAAACACGTTTGAAGTATGAATCCGAAAAATAAAAAAAGATTTGTCTCTTTTCATACACACCACCTTTAGAAAGGCGGTATATACATATTGTCAAAACCTTTGTAACATCTACAAGGGGGTTTGAGAATCCGCTCAAAGTATATATATTTTTCATCAGAATTTAAATCTGAGTGTGCTCTCCCTGCGGTAAAATAAAATATATGTTTAAAACTGGAAAATCGATTACGACCACTGCAAAACGTGGAACAGGTATTTTTGATTTTTTTATACTTAACGAAAAACAAGTAAAAATGAGAAATTTACACAATTTATAACAATTTTTTTTTTTTGTATTTTATCCTTTATGATAAACACTTGTCGCATTGTAGGCATGTCGTGTAACCAACATTGTGCAATTTAAATATCAATAGTGTACAATTATTTTCTTAAGTAACCATGGGAGTTAATTCCATAAGTGTTACATGTACGCGATTGTATTCCATGTTAAGTAAGTCTTTTACAAGTTGTGGATTTGTGCGTTTTTCAAAAGATATATATTTTGTAGGGTCTTGATCTCTTTTTTTAGAATGTTGCAAACAGAATAACAAATTTAGTATACTCAACATTTTATACGGAGATTATAACAACGATACTACAATAACAATAATTTGAATTGAACAATTCTCAGCACACAGACAGAAAAAGTTCAAAGTATATACATTGAAAATGTATGTATACATCCAATGTAAACATTAGTAAACAAGTTATATTTAGCTTAGGCCATAACTTGAATTCCTAGCGCCTTATATCCTCAAAATAAAAATAATGAGAATAAAGAATTTTTTAATGAAATATTGAAATCACGTTATTCCTTCATTTCTTAACAAAGAACAAAAAAAAAAAAAAAAGAATTTCCTTTTTGTTAAATATTTTCTAATGGGCATTGTCGATTCTCCTTATTTTTGGAGACATAGACATAATAAGATTATATAAGGAAAATATATGTTTCAGCCTCTCATCTATTGCAATTTCTTAATACAACGAAAAAATGTTTAAAAAAGGCCATAAAAAACTTCTTTAGTTTTTGTTTAAGTGTAGGGGTATTCTTCGATCAATTTTGGCCAATTTCAAAATCAAGTATATATCTGTTTAAAGGGGAATGCTTATCGAGGACATATTTCATGGCTAGAAAGACACGCACGGTTAATCGATTCAAAATTTTATACTGATATGTACATATTTTGTAAGGTTTCTGACGCTTCCTTCTAGGTGTTACAAATGTTTTGACAATGTGAGTATACCCCCCTTGTTGGGTATAGACGAGTTACAGAGGTGTACCGAAAAAATGTTATTTCGTGTTAAATTTATATAAAATACTGGCAAAAATACTCAGGCCACAAGCAAATTAAATTCAGCATAGGTTATACCTTAAAAGAAGTACAAAAAAATATTATTAATCGCAAAATTATATTACTTTTTTAGCTGCCTAAATTGTGTTATATTACGTTAATATCCATCATATATTAGTTATAATTTAAGAGTACAAAAGGAAACGTTATTCTCTTCAACTATTTTTGTTAGTAGCTCTAATGCTTGAGTATATGTAAAAGTGTTTTACATGTGAACTGCTCATATAAAACTTATTATTTTTTTCTTATGAAATCTGAAATGAAAGCTTCTTTTGTTATGTGCAGCCAGACTTAAATTGGAACGAACTTTTTCCAAACAGCAGGAATGTGCCCCTTTAGGAGTGAAATACTATTTAAATTGGTCAACGATATGTACAAGATAAAACTTTCTTAAAATTCATCTAGATACTCGATCCGTACCTGACTTAAATTTATTTTTCAGAATTATTAAGTTTTTATAACAGGAACTCCATCAAGTAAATAAAGATTTATGTTATCAGATTGAGAAATTTCTAAATTTGAACCAGCATCAAATGTATAGACTGATTCAGAATCAAGTTCTGAATCGATTTAACCATGTCCGTCTGTCTGTCTGTCTATGTAAATTTGTGCGCAAGCTACAGGTCGCATTTTTTGAGATATTTCGATGAAATTTGGTACAAGGAAATGTATTGGCCCATAAAGAAACCCTTTTGAAAATGGACCGAATTGGATAATTTTTAGACCCCCCATATAATATTTTTTTATATCATAAACAAACAAGCAATTATAAAAATATTCTGACTTATGTATCATTTAGAAATTTTTGAAAATACAAGTAGGTGTAGATAAATAAAATTTTTCATTTTTCAGAGAGAAAAAATTAAAAATATGTAGTACAAAAATAAAATTAAAAAAAAATTAAATATAAATATATATAATTATTATATATAATAAATATATATAAGTGGTGTAGGGTATTTGATGGTCGGGCTTGATCGACTATAATATTTTGACTTGTTTTTTTATTGACAAAGTTCTAAAAAGATTTCGAATGAGTTTTGAAGTTATATTACACCAAGTTTAGGTAATTATTGTGCAGCAAAATTTATTATATGCACTATTATTATTCAGAAACGGCTATAATGTGCAGCCGATAATGCAAATACAATTTCTATACAAAATTTATCATAAGTATTATAAAAAATTGTAAAAATAAAAGAAAGGTAAAGTAAATACAATTTAGATATTAATCATAAGTAAAGTATAGTAAAAAAAAAGTAAAACAGCAGCAGCAACAACAACAATAACAACAGAAGCGGCAACAGCAGCCAAGAAGAAGATATGTACGAGTATATATAAATATATATACTTACAAAATTCACATACAAGTATATAATTAAGTAAATAACCAAAAACAAAATAAATAAATGAATTTTACATAGTAAAGTATAAAAATAAATCTATATATGTTACATAAGAAACCTCATGCATACATACGAGTATACTCGTATATACTTATAGCCTGGTAACCATCAATTTATGTTAAAAAATTTTCTCTTAAACGAATATAATGAATCCTAAAAACAAATATTAGGATAAAATTTATCTAAGTATCTGCAGGCAACAATTAGTGGACAAAAAAGTTCGTAGTTTGACCGACATAAAGGAAGGTTTATAGGTACGTAATGTCTTGTAAAACGGGCAGGCACATTGAATTGTAATATGCTTAATAAATCAATTTCTCTCTTTACCAGCTTAAGAATGAAGGACATACCTAAAAATTGTCTTCTTTTTTCAAGAGACGGAAAATTAATTAATTTTAAACGATTTTGTATGGCGGGAGAGGAAGGATACATCCCATCTTAAGCTACGTAATGCAAACAAAAGGAATTGCTTTTGAACAGACTCAATAGAATTGATATGACAAGAATAACTTGGAGACCACACAATCAATGCGAATTCTAAGGTCGGTCTAACTAACGCTGTATACAAATTTTTAGTTATATACGGGTCATAAAGTTCTTTCGACCACCTCTTAATAAAGCCCATTGTACTATTTGCTTTATTAATAATAGAGTTTATGTGTAAATTAAAGGACATTTTGGGGTCAAACAAAACTCCAAGATCAACATAAGAAGTTACGTTTTTAAGACAGTGGTTATTAATATAGTAAGAATAATTAGTTGGCAAGTCCTACAGAACGACATTTTTTTGCAATTAGCGATATTTAATGACATTAAATTAGTTTCGCACCAACGTACTAATAAAAGTAGATCATTTGCAAGGGTTTGAACATCTAACTCATCACGAATAGAGTAAAACAACTTAATGTCGTCAGCAAATAGCAATATATTACTAGAACGTATGACATTAGGAAGATCATTGATGAATAAAAGAAAGAATAATGGATCTAAATCCTTGTGGCACTCCTGAGGTAACCGTTATAACCGAGGAATAGGTAGGATTATAGAGGAGACGTTGAATACGGTTAGTTAAATAGGACGAAAACCATTTGACTAGACAATGAGGAAGCCCTATTCTTGACAATTTCAAAATCAAAAGGTCATGATTGACTTTATCAAAAGATAGGCATCTTCGGGCAAGACAAATGAATCAGTTCGAATTACTAACATATCGGACACATTGGAAAAAACTTAATCGAGTATCTTATTTTGGAAATTAGAATTACAATTCAATTGATTAAGGCACAGACTACACATACCATCAAAAAATTCATCCCACATAGAAGAGTTGTGTGTTGGAGTTAAGCGGCCTAAGCTTTCATCCCTTATCCACATAACTTGTGGAAGATTGAAATCACCTACTACAATCTGTAGGTCATTAGTTCTAAGCGTATTGGAAACTTTAGTAAGTACCAGGTGTTTTAAATATATAGATAAATCGGAGGAAGGAGGAATATAAGAACAGGAAAGGTAAATACTTTTCTCCCGAAGTCTAATATAAACACATAAAAAGTCAATCCACAAATGTTACTAAATTGGACGAAAACATTTTGTGAATAGCTAATAAGACGCCCCCACCCCTTATATGTTGTCTATATACAACATAATCCGAACAAAAATTTCAGAGTTATTTATGCCAGGTTTTAACCATGTTTCTGTGAAGGCAAAAACATGGAAATCACCAACAGTACTATCAGCATATAATTTATGAAGTTTGGTATTAGACCTTTTGAGTACGCGTATTCCTGTGGGAGATGAACTCCTTAATGAAAGTACCTCTCGGCCAATTATACAATTATTTCCAACCTGTTGGATGGTCTCATTGCCATTAGCCTGAGGATCTACTTCCAAAAGAGGATTGGTTACGACTATAGTCGGAATATCAACAGAATCACATACATCATCGCGAACTTAATTCAAAGATGAGGTAGAAGGAGCTTTGGACCCTGGCTTTGATAAGTTAGTGGATAGCAGATCAATAAGCTGTGCAGAGTGGGCTGAATCCTGTAATGGAAGATCAATGTATTTACATTGTACAAAAAGATCTTGATACATTTTAAATTTAGCTAGATCCATACACAAATCATTAAAACCCATCTGAGTTTGGGTAAAAAGCTTGTAAAAATCAATATCTTTCTGCCGGCAGTCCGGACAAGACCAGCGTAAACCCCTCGAATGATTTACAATATGGTCGAATTGACGACCCGTAAATCCTGCACACTTTGGGTGTGCACTAGTTTTACACAACCAATAAAATGAAAGTGGCTCCGGGGAGGAATTTTCGTTTTTATCTTTGAATTTACATTTTGGGTAACAGCACGTAAGCATATTTGCTATTGAAAATAAAAATACAAGATTCAAAAAAAAAAAATAAAAAAAACAAAGGAGGTAGCAAAAAGTAAAAAAGGCTATATTAATGCAGTACAACAACGACACTTCGAGAAGAATAGATGATATATTGTTAAATAATTTTATCCACGTATTTTCACCAAGTAAGTATATATAAAATTAACGAGGTTGCCAGACTATATGCATTTGAAAGTTTAACATAGTCACCTGATGATTGAGATCTATTAAAGGTTATTTTTCCTATTTTAAGGAACTTGAATTTTTTATTTGATAAAAGAGGACTGGAATTTTCTGTGAGGATGGTTGTAGGTGCACACATAGAAAAATATATGTTAAGTCTTTCATAAAATTTAATGAGTAATGTATCGACAATACTTAATTAAGTGGAACTCAGGTTCTCGGGAATAAATTCCCACACGTCATCTCATAACATGATTCAGCGTCAAAAGACACACTCATTCTCCACTCCAAAGAATCTCAACCCGTTCGTGGCCGCGCACTACAACAAATATCGCTCCGGCCATGCATGAGCAACCTGGGGAGTAGGAGTCCTTTCCCCACGTCTCTACCCTCCCTACCACGGGACCAATTCGTGTAACATGTTCTTTTGATCCCCCCTAAACGATAACCATGAGTGCACCTTACATACCCTTTTTATTCTATTTAATTGACAACGGTATATAAGAACTTAAAGTTACGTTTTGAGTTTTCAAGAGGGGCCCCCAAATAAATTTTCATACACATAAAATTACAAATTTGATAGCGCGGAGCGCTCACGTTGACATACAAAGAAAAATTTACTAAAAATAAACATTGACTTATCTGCGGCTCCAGTTACAACCGTCTGAGAGTGGATCACTTTGCACCGTCTTGTTAATGTTGGCAATTACATGTACTGAACCCGTGTTCTTATGGCTCTACTTCAAATCGTTGGCCGTTTGAGACCCAGATTTATTCCAAATACACGCTCGATTTTATACATATATATTGTCATTGGTAAAGATCACTTTTTGCCTATTTTATTAAAAACAAATTTTCTCCTTATTTGGCATTTTTTTTTGCGTACATAGATATTTTTTTCACAAAATACTTTCACTTTTATCAATTAATCCTGCTTGACTTATCTCTTCAAGAGCTGAACGTTCATTCTCTAACCAAAACTCAATTCTTTTCTTTCTAAGCTACCTTCATATCCTTTTTTCAACGGTATCCTTCCAAAACTCGGACTGTTGCAACTGGACTTACACTTGTTTTTCTCTGATTCGTTAATATATATATGTAGTTTTAAATGTTTGCCTAGCAACAATATTTGTCCGTCCCAACCCCTCCATCACTACTCTCTCGCTCTCTAGATTTCTCTCTTTTTCCAAGTTGTGGCATACGCCGGCCTTTTTATTCACCACTCAGCTGCTTTTTTTTTTGATTAGTCGCGCAACACATCAATAATCAGTGCTTTGGAAATTACCGTTGAGGTGCATATTTTAGTTCTAGATTCTAAAAATAGTCCAATTCGGTCTATTTTCATTAGGGTTCATCTTTGTACACCCAGAAAAATGTTTGTTTTTATTTTATTTGCTACAGCAATTCTGAATCGATCAGTATAATTGAAGGTGGGTGTGACATTTAGCGTTTAGGAGTTACAAACATCCGCACAAACTTAATAAAAATAAATATTGACATTATCATTTTCAATTTTTTTTAAAATTTCAAATACAAGTACAAATAAGTAAGAAAACTAAATTTGGCCTAGGCCAAATCTTAAATACCCTCCATTCTCACAATGGTGGGCGTGGTGATTATATATATATTGCGCTCTCTAATAGTGTATGTCCGACGTATCAGCACGCAAGTCTACTTTTACATTGAATATGCTTTTTTGTAAATTGTGAGCGCATGTCCTATCCGACCACGCTCATTTTTGGAACATCAGTGGATGGGATAACTATATATTCTCGTACCAAATTTCAAGTTCCTAGGACAACTTTTGTGGCAGATAAATAGATTTTTATTGATTGTGGGCGTGGCTATTGACCGATTTTGCCCATTTTAAATAGAAATCTGCGTGTAAAAACCAAAAGTCCCTGTACAAAATTTTAGATCAATATCTCAAAATTTACGCCCTTGAGAATGCCAATAACAGACAGACACGCGGACAGACGGACACACGGACATACATGTCTAAATCGACTGATCAAGAACTTGTAGGGTCTCTGTCGCCTTCTTATGGGTGTTGCAAACGGAAGTACAAACTTAGTATACCCTCATCACTAATGTGGAGGTTATAAGAATAAAATATTTCATTTTCCAAAGAATAAAAATTTTGATAAATTATATAGTTTTCTTTTTTAAGATATTTGAATAATATGTCAAATGGTGTAGGATATTTTATGGTTCGTTTGACCGACTATAATATTTTCACTATTTTTTTCAAAAAAAACATATAATTCCCTTCACCACTTAGCTCCTTACTCCTACAATTAGTTTAGTTGTATCTGTATACGCGAGGCACTGCCATATAAGATAAACAAAATTGCAAAGTTGAACAAAACACAAAATTTATTGACTTACATATATATTTGATCCATATTCGTTCCAGAGAACGTTAAAATGGCAACGAATATAAATGTTGATGCTCCTAAACGTACTCGTGACTCTTTCACTCTCTCCGGTGCATAAAACTCCTAAGCTTTTACTAGAGACTTCAATATATATTCTGGCTTTTACAAAGCGAGAATTCAAATCATTCAATCTCAGTAATTGATGCTCGGTCAGAGACTTCTAAATATAGAGACGCTCTTAAATTTTGCCGACAAAATCTTAAGTTATAAGATGGGTGCACTTACATATTTATTGTATACAATGCATACAAGCAAATGTATACACAAATATAAAACGTACGTATACATAAATATGTTACTTCTTTTGTTAGGCTAACTTGTGTTATCAAATTTAGCTTGTGTTTACTACTTTTATATATTTTTTAAAGGATTGTTCAATACTTTTCCACCCAATAATACAATAAAAAAAAGTTGAAAAAAAAACAACTTTACAAAACATCAAGAAAACATGTATAAATGGTCGAAAAGGCGAAAAGTGGAAAAGTCGAACGAAGAAAAATAGGAGAAAGCCTTATATTCATTTATTAATTACAATATTTATTTATTCATTCATTCATTCATAATATATAAAATAACATGCGTACAAATGTTTGCAATATATGGTATTCCCTTTGCTTTGTTTATATGAATAGAAAAAACAACAACAGTAACACATGCGCGTAAAAAACCACTGTTCAAAAGTTATTAAGTCGCGTGCGCTTTTCGCATCTCTTTACCAATGCAATTGCGAAATTTCGCAACATCGCCGTGAAGCGGTTGAAAAATCTATATTTTAACAAATCTTCAACCCAGCTTTGCTATGTGCGCTATCGAAACAAAGCATATTAAATTCGTCCTAGCATGTGTGGATTCGTACACTACACTGCGGTTATATATTTGTAAAAACTATACTATTATATTCAAATTGATTATTTAATTATATTTATTCAATATTTACACGTCTCATGTCCCTACAACTCGCAGACGGTTCTTAGATAACATATATAAATGTTAGGGAGGAATGATTTATCTACCTATTCTATCATATATAGTGTATGAGTTTCATGCGCATATACCCCTAAATCCACTCATGCTAAGACGAAGAAATCTCTGCCACAACTTTCGAACTTAAATAGATATATTGAAATGTTAAGAACACGCATACTAAAGCAAGAAAATGCTGCTGTTGCAAATGACATACGCATAAATAGATTACCCTATACGGAAAACGAGAATTTTAATATATGGAATATATGTGAATTGGTTAAGAGTTTTGGTTGTGACTTAAGAATTTAATCAGAAAAAAATAATCTTTATTTATTCTTAATTTTTACTGTATCTTGATTACATGACTCTAAAGATGTTACTGAGCTTACTAAACTAGACATTTTTCTTATATATAGTTTCTTACAGTTTCTAGTTTGTGTTTATGTGATATGTGGTTTATATGTGGGAACGCTGTTGTTATGATGTGTTGATTGGACATTCGTCCAGACGACACATTTGCAAAATAAGCAGTTTTAGTAACTATCTTCGTGCAAAGATGCATTTCTCTGGAATGCACATTCACATACATGCTCACACAACTATGCGATATGCTATTCTTTGGAATAGCACGTATTCTTATTAGCAAATCAAGGCTCTGGGGACACTGCCGCTTGGTTGTTTACACAATGACCGTCGAATAAGTTTGTTACAATTTGCTTGCACATCAAAAATGCAACACAATGATTGTTTGGCATGGTCGACCGGGCATACATACTCGTATATGTTAGGTTATATCATAAGTTATATTACAGGCGGGTCTTTAGGCAATACTATAACAGTTAAGATGCAGCTACCGAAATTTAAAGCTATTTCCCATACTACTGGAAAAACTCCAGATAGTCTTATTATAGTTTAGTTTAATGCGGCCTATAATAGGAATTCTTTTTTGCGTAATAAAAACGACTACAAACGTACTAGAAATCTCGTTTACGTTTAAACCAATTAGGTATTTATAGCGATAGATAATTTTACTTTGACGAAAATCTAACACCACATAACCATGTCATATTTAAAGCAGCATACAAAATCAACAAACAGAATAAAGTGAAACGTCTTGTACGTGGCATTGTAATATTGTAATGAATGAAAGTAATGATACTATACCTATTACTCAACTTGAACAATTAAATTCTTTTTTAAATATTCGACCGCTACATAAGCAACTCTATGTATAAATCGATATGTTATTCAAATATTACTTCTACTTTAAACCAATTTTTATTGCTATTTTTTTTATACACATTAATATAATCACAAATGCGTTATATAAGAAACAGCTAATATGGTTTATAATTGCTTAATACATCTTACTAATTGAAAAGGTTAAATTTTATTGTACATATCAAAAAATTCTTCCCATTTGAAGACTCTGGAATTGATGTAGTTTGCATCTCAGAAACTTGGTTTAATGGGTACAAGATGTTTCGTTGTGATAGAGTAAGTGCTGCAATTTATACTAAAACCGGCTGAAAATGTAAAATCATTTCATTTATTGAGGTTTACAATAATACAACTAAAACTTCTTATTGGTAATATATATTAATCTTGATCCATTATTGACTCTGCTTGAAAATTTAACACCACATTATACAGTTTTAGTGCTCACTGGATATATTAATTGCTATATGCTACGTGATAATGTTTTTGTAGATGATATTGGTGCGCTGGGTCTTCCTGTATGGTATTTAGCACAACTCCAACACATTTCACGCATTCAACTGGTACACTTCTAGATATTTTCATTGTATGTGACCCTACTATTGTATGAAAAATTGAGCGCTCCCATGTTTTCCAAACATGACCTCATTATGTTAACGTATAATTTTTACTATGAATTTTTTACCACGCCGATTTATTACTGTATAAATAATATGCAACAGCGGTAGATAAAATTTCTTGGAGATTTATACATTGCATTCCTCATGTTGATGACCAGATGGAGTTTTTCAACGACAAAATCTTTTTAATCAGTAGGTTCCAATGAAAAGTTTTGCTCCTATACAATGAACTACACATTGGCTTAACTAAGGCATAAAGAACGTTATTGCCAAACGTAAAAAAGCTTTTAAACGTTGGAAAAGATACTGAATCGATATGTATTATAATCAATTTAGCACCTTAAGGTAAATTCAAAAATAAAAGTTGCTAAAATTCTAAAAAAAATACTATGTTCGAAAATTCAATTACACTGCGTCGGGAAAGAAATTATGGACAATAATTAAAAACCTTGAAATAAATGGTAAAAAAATTGACTGCATGACTGATATTGATGTAAATGAGCTGAATGAGAGATTTACTAATATACCACTTCAAGCTAATTTATATACTAACGTATATCAAGAAAACTCAAATGTATATTATGACACTGGGCAAAACGAACATACGAACAGTTTTAGTAGAAATAACATTGGAAAAGAAGATGTACTGGAAGCATGTCTCAGTGTAAAATCTAATGCTTGTGGCCTTGACAAAGTATGTCCAAAATTTATAAAAATTTTATTATCTAAAATCTTGCCTTACATAACACACATAATAAAAACTATCTTCACGTTATCTACATTTTCAAAATGTTGGAAACAGGCAAAAATCATACTTGTTCCCAAAAAAGCAGATGATTTCCGCCCTATTGCCATTCTTCCCTTCCTTTCGAAGGTTTTTAAAAAATTCTCAAGATGTTAGAAGATATTCGAGCTAAGGTAGCTACCAGTAATAATACTTTTTTAATACTTCTTGATCTTACCAAGGCATTGGATCATAATATTCCATAATATTCCATGTACGATCAACTGCACAGTTGAGTGCAGTTGATCCGTTCTATATTTATCATATCTATCTGAAAGATTTCAAGTTGTTGTGCATTCAAATGTCACATCACATTGTTTAAATTCTGATCCTTGAGGTGTACCTCAAGGATCAGTGCTTGGGCCTCTCTTTTTCCGCTCTTTTTACATTAACAATTTACCGAATTACATAACTCATAGCCAAGCTCATTTGTATGCAGATGATGTAACAAGTAAATGACGGCCTGAATAAGATACACTATGATATATGATAACTGTTCAGAATTGAACGGCGAGAAATGCGTCGTCAATAAATGGAAGCAAATGCAAATTACTACATATAAACAAGCGTACTTCGTCACAGATCCAGATCATAGAAATATTGTTAAATGATAAGGCCATTCAACAAGTTGAAATAAACATATTTCATTGGAATAAACATATTTCATATGCAACAGTTCCAAATTACGAAGTCTCTCGTTAAGTCAAGCTGTTCGAATAAAAATAACATCTCTACTGGCTAAAACCTATCTATTGCCAACACTATTGTATGGAATTGAAACTTTTGTTTTCTGCGGACCGGCTACCATGCATCATCTGACAGTCGCAATAAACAATATTGATGGGAAGAAGATGGGATCATATCTCACCGTGTGGACACAAATTTCTTGGTACAAACGTAGACAATTTTATATGTACATCAAAAGTAATTGTTATTGTTTCACAAAATTATATATACGACACAACCACCTTATCTACTCGATTTCTTAATGTTTGCTGCAAGCAATAGAGGGAAAAAAGTTATTCAATTGCGATATTCAACCTCATGGTCAGAGAAACATTTTTTTATTCTGTAATGCCCTGCCAAGTGAACTACAGACTTTTAACTGTAAAAAATCATTCAAAACTAAGTTGACTACATATTACGCTAATTAGTAATTGTCATTTGTGATTTACATATACAAATATAATTACCGAGTATACTTTTAATGTTTTCTTTCTTTTTTCTTTTAATCATACTATACTTTATACACGAGAATTATACACTTATTTAACATATACTGTTGGAAATATATATATAAACACTTTGTATATATATACTTTGCACAAATGAATTAATTAGTTTTCTTAATGTCCTTGTCAAATATTTTCATGGTAATCCAAAATGGAAAAATAAACTTACCTTTTCAATTATTCCGTTCAATGAATTAAGTCACTTTATTAATAATAAACAAGTAAGAAAACTAAATTTGGCTTAAGCTAAATCTTAAATACCCTTCACTTTCGCAACGGTGTGTGTGGCATATATATATATGTAGGATGAGAGAATTAGAGAGCAAGAAGAATTAGAAGAGAAGAAACTAAAACAGTCGGAGCAGAACAACCAAAGCGACAAGTCATATAAGTCTTTTAGTCACCTTAGGGAAGAGGGTATATTCATTTTGATCATCCGTTTACAACACATCGAAGGAAGCGTCGGAGACCCCACAAACCATATATATTTTTAATCAGCATGAAAAGAGAAATCGTTTGAGACATGTCCGTCCCTATGTCCGTCTGTTGTTGGCACTCTCACGGTCGTAATTTTTGAGATATCAAATTGAAACTTTGCATACGTATTTTTAGTTCAATTTCGCTGTTCCGTATTGAAATTGGGCAAAATCGGTTAAGAGACACGCCCACAATAAACGAAAATCTCAACATACCTCGACAAAATTGTATCTTTAAAAAATTATATATCGCACAATACTATGCACATCAAGTTGAAATTTGGTGTATATATAAGGGGTACCGTTATCCAACACTGTGCCAAAAATGGGCGTGATTGAATAACGCAAACGCCTATAATTAAAAAAAAAACACTATTTGCGTAAGTACATGAAATTGTCATATACATAAACATGGCAATAGGAACTTATTTCTAGAGGATTATAAAAGGTGGAGGGTATTTAAGCTTCGGTCTTAACCGAACTTCTCTAACTTGTTTATTAATATCATTATTCTATTTTTAATGAAACCACATGGGTTATAATCAAGTCAAGTTTTTCAATACTTTCAATAAATAATTTCTACATATATATATATATATTGCGCCTTTCAATAGTGTACGTATTACGTATGAGCATGCAAGCCTACTTTTACGTTGAATATGTTTCTTTGTAAATTGTGAGTGCGTTTGTTATTCGACCACGCTCATTTTTGGCACAACTATGATGGGTATATATATGTGTACCGTATTCAAGCTCTTAGGTCAACTTTTGTGGCAGATATAAATATTTTTATTTATTGTAAAAGTGTCTGTTATCCGATATCGCCCATTTTTGGCATGAGCCACGCCCACAGATCTGGGGGTTAAAACTAGAAGTGTTTGTACAAAATTTCAGTTCAATACCTCAAAATTTACTACCGTTACAGTACTACTTATAGATCTCTAACTCGTCCTAGGTGCTATAAAGGAATGACAAACTTATGTGGATGGTATAAAAATAAGACGGTGTCGAAATAAGCGTGGGCTATATATCAGACCAAGTAAAGTTATGAAAAAGGATAAAGGATTGTTCACATTGACTAAATAAGCATTTTTAAAGGTAAACTCTCGGAAATTATTCATTGTTCAATAGAAGGATGATTTTTGTTATCGAGAAAAGTAATTAGAGATCAACAATTTATATTATAATCTTACTTGTTTCGGCAATATTTTATAGGTGCGTTTAACAATGAAAGTTCATTTATATTAAGAACAATTTAATTTTATTTGTATCAAATTACAAGAAAAGAGAAAATAATTTATAAAATCTATTTAAAAACCGTGGACATGTCGGATATCCTAGTACGGCTACATATAAGTTGGATTCTGCACCACATATAGTTGTGTGTAAATTGTGGACATACGGTTGTCTGTGTTTTGGCTCATTAAAAGGTGCATTACTTAGATATATATAAGTGTATTAAATTTATACATCATAGCTATATTTTTGTGTCCAATAAATAAAATTTAGCTCATTTAAATAACCATCATTATTATACATCAAAAGGTTGCACTTTTTTATCCCAAATGATGCTTAAAGAATTCTATAAGGTACAAAAACGAATTAATTAGGAAATTTCTTAAATAGATCTCTTCACTTAAAGGTGCAAAGCATGTTGGTTTCTACAACGATACACTATATACACTTTTACGTGAACAACCTAATACAAATTTTTATTATTATATTTATAATATTATTATTATTTTTGTATGTGTTGTATAAATGGGGCTGCCAACATAATTATCTTTTTTTGAACTTTGGTATTAAAAATACTATGAATAAATTTAACAGTTCCTCATATCATATAAGGAGCGCAGGATTCAAATTTTGTAAATCCATCAGAAGGTAGCTGTGCTTCTACCTGTTTTCTATAGAACTATACGCGAACTTATAATTATTCAGATTTTTTTCAAATGCATTTTTTTGCAAACATTAAATCGGTCTAGTCTTTCCGTCGTTAGCACTTTAACGGTACAAAATTGTAGAATAAAGAAATGAAATTTTATACAGACACATTTTCAGTTTTTGTACACAGTTTTTTTTTTTAATTGAGCGAAATCGGCGAAATTTCAAACTCTCAATCGACATATATATCAGCCTTAAAAATGTTCCTATGAAGTTGAAATAACAGGTACGCACAATTTACAAAAAAAATAAAAAAATTTTACAGAATCTGATTAGGGTCGGAGAGGTTTATATGCATTCAAACACTGCCACCCCTACAGTTTGTTTATAGATGTTCAGTTGACTGTACCTAAGTCCAATTTATATATAATTTACTTGTTGATAAAACCCTTTTGTTTGATAATTTTTAAACATTAATTCACCTATGCATATATTTCTAATACGTATTTGAATTTTTCTTCCTTAAATCGGTTGGAGGATGAACTTATTCGGTTGTATGAGTTATTCTTTTTCACTTTTTTCCCAATGTGTCACGCCATTCATTATACTTCTCCACATCATTATGCAATTGCAATGCCTCTATGCAAGCACTGAAGAAGGGCGATCCAAAACAATTTTGCCTAGGTTAGTACGATTAATAAAACAAGTATATTACAAATTTTATCAAAATAATTTCACATTATCTATATCTATTTCAATAAATATATAATAAATTTACAAACGTATATTAAAATAGGACAAAAACCATTTAAATTAAATTATGGGGGAACCTGGTAAAGTAACATCTATAAATTACATCAGTTCAAGGGAAACTCTTTGGAAAAATCCGTAAATATATGGCAGGAAAACCCTAATAAATTAGTAGTGGTTGATGTACCAGTAAAAGAGATGACCAGATGGTATATCTTCCTGTACCTTCGTTCACGAGCTGATATACTTGTAACTCCGCTTATGTTAATTATACCCTCCACCTTAGGGAAGAGGGTATATTCACTTTGATCATCCGTTTACAACACATCGAAGGAAGCGTCGGAGACCCCACAAACCATATATATTCTTAATCAGCATGAAAAGAGAAATCGTTTGAGACATGTCCGTCCGTGTGTCCGTCTGTTGTTGGCACTCTCACGGTCGTAATTTTTGAGATATCAAATTGAAACTTTGCATACGTATTCTTAGTTCAATTTCCCTGTTCTGTATTGAAATTGGGCAAAATCGGTAAAGAGACACGCCCACAATAAACGAAAATCTCATCATACCTCGAAAAAGTTGCACCTTTAAAAAATTATATATCGCACAATACTATGCCTATCAAGTTGAAATTTGGTACATATATAAAGGGTACCGTTATCCAACACTGTGCCAAAAATGGGCGTAATTGAATAACGCAAACGCCTAAAATAAAAAAAAAACACTATTTGCTTAAGTACATGAAATAGTCACATAAATAAATATGGCAATAAGAACTTATTTTTTAGAGAATTACAAAAGGTGGAGGGTATTTAAGTTTCGGTCTTAACCGAACTTTTCTATCTTGTTTTCAATTAATGTTTGTAAATAATTACTTTTCTTTAATTTGCAACACAAGTTTTATTATTCTACTTTATATTGAAATTGTAATATTTGCTTACCTAAACTACACTGTTTATGTCATTTACATATCATCATTAAAACAAAAAAATTCAAATTAAAAATTGGTTATTTTATTAATAGAACACAGCATTATAAACACACTACAGGGGTCTAGGGTAGAACTCTTGTTTGACTTTTCTCCCTACCAGTAAGGCGTAAAACGTCGTTGCTGGGGAGAGTAGATTTATTAGGCATAGTGAGTTAATCAAAATATCGCAGTACCGCACAAATTGTCAACTTTACAACTCTTTGCGGATTCTCTTCAAAATATATATTGATAATTTTCACTTCTTCGATCCATCTCTGGACTCTATTGATATGATTAAGACAACTATATTGCGTAATCGGAATTAAGTTACCAGTGCGGTTGTTTTTGTTAATACATACTATTTTTGGAAGTGTTTTGTCAAAATATAGTAACTGGAATATATATTTGCTATTATATTTTTATCATTGTTATTTTAATCTAAAATACCCTCCACATCCACTACAATGGGCGTGGCAAATAATATACATATAACGTTTCCTCTAATGGTGCATGTATAAAGTATGAGCTCAGCGGAGTTAGAAAAAATTGGTTCTAATAATTTATTTTGAAAGTTGCAAACATAATTCAATCGATTGGAGCAAGGCTCGGAAATCATATTCATAATCACTGTAATTTGATTAATCAATAAGAGAACTACTAGAAAACTAGGCTAAATCTTAAATCACACCACATCTACTTATAAACAGTGATCGTGGCTGGTGATTTATTTAAAGAGCCTTCTAAAAAATACATTACATTTCAGCTTTTAAGTCGAGTTTAACGCTTAAATAGAAAGGGTAATTGTACACATGTGCTCAAAATTTAAAACTTCATAGTTATTTTTTTGTTACAGAGAAATAGATTTTTGTCGATTGTACGCTCTGAACCGATTTTACACATTGTAATTAGCGATCTGCGTTCTGAAACTTAAAGTGTCTGTACAAAATTTCAGCTAAATATCTCAAAATTTATTACAACAACAGACAGACACATGAACACACGGACATACATATCTAGGTCCACTCAGATTTTGATGCTCATAAAATATATGTATGTTTGCTAGGACCTAAATAAAAACAAAATAGAGAATTTCGGTTAAGCTTAAATACCCTCCACCTTTTATAATCCTCTAAAAATAAGTTTCTATTGTCATATTTATGTATATGACTATTTCATGTACTTACGCAAATAGTGTTTTTTTTTTAAATTATAGGCGTTTGCGTTATTCAATCACACCCATTTTTGGCACAGTATTGGACAAAGGTACCACTTATATATATACCAAAAATCAACTTGATAGGCATAGTATTGTGCGATATATAATTTTTTAAAGATACAATTTTTTCGAGATATGTTGAGATTTTTGTTTGTGGGCGTGTGTGTTAACCGATTTTGCCCAATTTCAATACGGAACAGGGAAATTGAACTAAGAATACGTATGCAAAGTTTCAATTTGATATCTCAAAAATTACGAACGTGGGATTGCCAACAACAGACGGACACACGGACATACGGACGGACATGTCTCAAACAATTTTTCTTTTCATGCTGATTAAGAATATATATGGTTTGTGGGGTCTACGACGCTTCCTTCGATGTGTTGTAAACGGATGATCAAAATGAATATACCCTCTTCCCTAAGGTGGAGGGTATAAAAAATTAGTTAAAACAAGTAAAGTAACGTAATAAATATGATACGTAATACGTACGTCTACTTTTACGTTGAATATGTTTTTCGTAAATTGTGGGCGTGTATGTTATTCGACCACGCCCATTTTTGGCACATAAGTGGATGGGATAACTATGTATGCGCATACCACTAAATTTTAAGTTCCTAGGTCAACTTTTGTGGCAGATATAAAGATTTTTATTGATTGTGGGCGTGTCTGTGTCCGAATATACTAATTTTTGGCAAATAGCAGAGGAACTAAATATATTTTTCGTAGATAGTATTAAAGAAATACACGCAAAAATAGATCAGATACCTAACGATCTCGTGGTGGGTAAAAAGTTATTATCAGAAGGTATAATTAGAGACTCTATGGAATTTATTATACCCTCCACCTTAGGGAAGAGGGTATATTCATTTTGATCATCCGTTTACAACACATCGAAGGAAGCGTCGGAGACCCCACAAACCATATATATTCTTAATCAGCATGAAAAGAGAAATCGTTTGAGACATGTCCGTCCGTGTGTCCGTGTGTCCGTGTGTTCGTGTGTCCGTCTGTTGTTGGCACTCTCACGGTCGTAATTTTTGAGATATCAAATTGAAACTTTGCATACGTATTTTTAGTTCAATTTCGCTGTTCCGTATTGAAATTGGGCAAAATCGGTTAACAGACACGCCCACAATAAACGAAAATCTCAACATACCTCGAAAAAATTGTATCTTTAAAAAATTATATATCGCACAATACTATGCATATCAAGTTGAAATTTGGTGTATATATAAGGGGTACCGTTATCCAACACTGTGCCAAAAATGGGCGTTATTGAATAACGCAAATGCCTATAATTAAAAAAAACACTATTTGCGTAAGTACATGAAATTGTCATATACATAAATATGGCAATATGATCTTATTTTTTAGAGGACTATTAAAGGTGGAGCGTATTTAAGCTTCGGTCTTAACCGAACTTCTCTATCTTGTTTTTTATGGAAATAATAAACAATTGTTTGCAAAGTGGTTATGTTCCTAAATCATGGAAACTATCAACAACGATTGGCACGAAAAAGTTAAAGACACACAAAATTCCATTGAAATAAGACCTATAAATACATGGCCATGTGACGCTAAAATTCTAGAAACTATAGTTAAAATTCAGCTCACTAACTATTGTTTTGAGTCGCCCTGTGTTCAACACAATTACTTTTTGTATTGCTATTTATATCGATTATATTTTTGTTATCTTTGTTTTTTTTTTTCCAGCTCAATATTTTATTTATTGAATCATCCTTCTAGGATATAACAATAATTAGTAAAATCTTAATCTAAGGGGATAAAATATATGAACTTTGGACCAACGCCCATCGCCAGTTTGTGTGAACGATGCTTAGTTACTCCAGAACCTAGCGAGTCAAATCCGTTGTAACTTTCTTTTTTAGTCGATTATGATGTTCAATAGTGGGTATCACGCTTGCCAGAGGGTTAGGGTGACTCCGAATTTTATAGATATATTTAGTGCTGTATTCTATAATTACTTCTTCGACAGTGGCTATTTCTAGCTCTTTGTGTAAGCGATTATTGCTAACATACCAGGGTGCGCTTGTAATATATCGAAGAATTTTAGACTGTCTTCTCTATAACTTGGCTATGTTTGAGGCACATGCTGTTCCCCACAATTGGATACCGTAAGTCCAAATTGGTTTTATAATGGAAGTGTACAGGAGAAGTTTATTATCTAGACTTAGATTTGAATATCTGTTTAGGAGCCAATTTATAATGGAAGGTTTTATAATGGAAGTGTACAGGAGAAGTTTATTATCTAGACTTAGATTTGAATATCTGTTTAGGAGCCAATTCATTTCACTCGTCTTTAGCTTGATTTGCAATATTTTTGTTCGAATGTGATGAGTCCACGTTAGGCGACGTTATAAATGGATGCCGAGGTATTTAGCATGAGATTCTTGTGGAATCGTAGCATTGTGAATTTAAATAGGAGGGCATGTGTTCCTCCTTAATGTGAACGTTACGTGAACATATTTGGAGGGATTAACTTTAATTCTCCATTTATCTAACCACCTTTCGAGATCCTCTAGGTGATTCTGAATGAATCTTGAGGCCACATTTGGGTTTTCGTTAGAGGCTACAATGGCAGTATCGTCCGCAAATGTGTGTATTTGTGTACTTGCGTGTGTTGGCATATCAGCTGTAAACAATAGGTATAGAATTGGCCCTAAAATGCTTCCTTGGGGAACTCCTGATGTTATATTTCTTGTGGTAGACACGGTATTATTAATTCGTATTGAAAATGTACGGTTGGATAGGTAGGATTTAAACAGAGCATGTATGTGTTGTATGGCAAATATTGATTAATTTTTTGTAAAAGTTCTTCATGCCAAACTTTGTTAAAGGCTTGCGCTATATCTATAAAGACGGCGGAACAATACTCTTTGGATTCGAAAGACTTTCTTATAAAGGCTACAATGCAGTGTATTTGCTCTACTGTACCATGCGATTGCCTATAGCCAAATTGGTGGTTAGGTATAATATTGTGACTACTTAAATGTGGGGTAATCTCGAGAAGAAGTACTTTTTCGAATAATTTAGATAGTACTGTTAAGAGGCTTATGGGCCTATAGGACGCTGCCTGGGTTGGATCTTTACCTGGCTTGGGTATCATTTTTATAACAGCATTTTTCCAACATTTTGGATAATGACCAATGCGAAAGATGGCATTAAAAATTATTAAAATTGTTCTTATGGCACTGTTTGGTAGTTCCCTTATCATCATCGGGGTTATTTTATATTGTCCTGGGGATTTATTTGGTTTAAGATTATTAATTTGACTTTTAAGTTGTGGGAGAGTGATGCAAATATCGTTATTGTTTTGGGGCAATACATCACTCTCACTATCACGAATGCTTTGGATCAAATTATGCTGGTATTGAGGTATATATGGACGGAATACATTTTCAAGGTGGTCTGCAAAGACCTCGCATTTCTCATGGTGACTTCTTGCCCATGCACCATTCACTTTTCTTATGGGATGATCCAGATGATTTGGTGGCTTAAGATTTTTGGATACCTTCCATAGGTTGCATCTTCCCTGGACATTAGGGCTTAAGTTTTCTAGAGCCGCCTGTAATTCAATTGTTTTGCGCTCCGATAATGCCGTGCGCAGCTGTCTTGTACAACGAGCCAAAGCTTGTTTTAAATGCGGAGATCTATAACGCTGCCACTGTCTTCTTATGGTTAGTTTTTCTTGAATTAATTTTTGGATGTAAGGATGGCATGTTAAATTTGTTTTAGTCTTGCAATATATAGGTGTGGCTACTTCTGCTGCAGTTTGAAGAATGTTTGTAAATGTTTCCACTGCGGTGTTTACATCCTGGGCATTTCTTAAGGGAATGTCGCTCGGAATATGGGAACTTATATATTTTTTATATTTAAGCCAGTTTGTAGTTTTGTTTGGTATCCTAATTGCAATTTCACGTATAATTGAAAAGGATAAGTTTACTTCTAATAATATAGGAGAATGATCGGACGAGAGATCACATAGCCCTGTACTTTTTACTTGATCTCTTTTAAAGCCTTTGAATATTGCAATATCAATTAAATCAGGGATTTTATTTAAATCTGAAAGCCAATAGGTTGGGGTTTCAAAAGATGAGATATCTAAATGGCTTTCGTTTATTTCGGCGTACAGCTGTCTTCCTTTAGGCGTGATAAGTCTGGATCCCCAGTACGTATGTTTGGCATTAAAATCACCGGCGGAAATAAATTTAGCGCCTAGAGAACTAAAATATTCATGAAAGTCTTGTTTTTGTAATGAGAAACGCGGAGGACAATATACCGAAGAGATAATTATTTTCGGGACCAAATCATGCAAGCAAATAGAGGTTGCATGTAAAAGATCTTTAGCATAATTCTCAATAGGAAAATGATTGATAATTTTTCTTATAATTACCGCAGAGCCACCGCAAGCTCTACCATTAGGATTCTTAGTGTCATATACAATTTAATCCTTTAAGTTGAAGCCGTTTTTGTTTGTGAAGTGGGTTTCCGAGATAAGCATAATATCTACATCTCTTGATCTTAGGAAGTGCTCTACTTCATTTTTGTGTTGGCTGAGTCCGTTAGCATTCCACTGGCAAATTCTTAATTCAGCCATGGAGTTTATTTTTTGCTTATGAAGGTTTGAATTAAGAGATTTTGATTTTTGCACATCTCCTAAATCATGCTCTGCATGTTTACCATCATGGTTTGCATACCTATCACAAAGGATTGTATTAATTGCGTAAGAGATGCTATAGAGCTTTCGATTGAACTTGATTGTGGGGTTTCAGATGTTTTTCCTGTAATTGGCTCTGAAGGGTTAGAAGATTTCAGAGCTTGGGCATAAGATAGCCCTTGAGTAGGAACCAAACTTGATGGCATTACTGGTTGTCTTGTTGTTACACCAATTGGGGCACTAACTTGCCGATTTTTAGCTGGAGCCTGCTTAATTTGCTGGTATACGGGACAGCCACGGTAATTTGCGGTGTGTCCTCCACCGCAATTACTACATTTTTTTGCACCATTTTGTTTTCTTTGGGTGCATTTTGAACTATGGTGTAGATCACCACATATGACGCAAACCGTTGGTAGTTTGCAATACGTTTTTGTATGGCCATATTCTTGGCAATTCATGCATTGATGTGGCGTTGTTCTCTTATATGGTAATAACAATCTTACGATGTAATAAGTATTGCAGATTATATATAGGGTGGGTTTGGTCTTTTTTGAGAGTATTTTTATCAAAATCTAGCTCCACTCGGAAAAGAGGTTGAGGGACCTTGTTTTTGTTTATTATATTATAAACAGATTTCACTTGGAATTCTTCGTTTTTCAAGGCTTCCATGACTTCAGAAGTTGGCACTGAACTTTCTATTCCTTTAATAACGACTATGAGGCCCTTAGCACTCTTTAGTTGGTAAGTGTAGTAACTCTTATTCTTCTCATCTAGATATTTCAGTAGTTTTTTATGGCTTTCCTCAGTATACACCTGTACCTTGCATTCGGAAATAGAACCCCTGCGTATAGCTACTACATGGAAACCTTTTTTCCCAATTATTTCAGCTAGGCCATTGACCAGAGTATTCGATATTTGCTCACGGATATAGAGGGGAGGCGGTTTCTGTGAACGGGAGCAACATTTTTATCATTGACCGGTTCATCGTTCTCATTAGACAAAATAGAGAAACGGTTAGCACTAACCGCAGTATTTTTACCCCTTTGTGTTTTGGCTTGTGGGGTATTGAGTTGAGATTTGGGACTTCTCTTTCTTTTCATCACTTCGATGTATCTGTCGATACCCGTTTGCACTTTTTTGGCAGACGTATCCACCTTTGGTATAGCACTTTTTGCGGTCACCTTCATTTTTGCTTTTTCCTTAGAACTGTAATTTATTTATTAATTGTTATGTATGCGTTGTTGGTACCCCCATTGAAAGAATTGCTACGCGCTCTTTGTAATGTGCGTATCTGGTTCATGTCTTTTCTCAATATGAGAAAAATAAAGCCAACGTTATCTTTTTTTTTTCTTCCTTTTTTTTTTTTTTTTTGATGCTAGAGATCAAGAAAAGTAACTGTTCAATAAATACAAAATTGAGTATAAATGAGCGTAAAATAGTTTTTATCAACAGCGATTATATTAGCAGAGCAAAACGCATGTGCACACACCGATGATTGTCAAAAGACTGTCATCTTTATGAACACGCGCTTAATTCTTATATATATACGCATTAGTGCGCGCTTGACTTCTGAACTCGACGGACCTATGACTGGGGACTGCGTGCACTCATTTTATATAAAACTAGCTGTTGCCCGCGGTTTCACCCGCGTGGAATTCGGTTATCTCGCGGGATGAAACGTTGCCTATGCCCTTCCCTAGGTTCTGAAATTTTTTAAACCGATATTGCCCGATTTTACTTACAACCTGCCTGCAGACAACTAACACATGTGTATCAAATTTCAGCTCGATATCTCAAAAATTACGGCCGTGAGAGTGTCAGGAACAGTCAAACACATGGACACGCGGACGGACATTGTTTAAATTGATCTTGAGCAAGAATATATAAAGTTTGTGTTGTCTTCGACACTTCCTTCCGAATGTTGCAAGCGGAAATTCCATATAAATGTTGCTCCTCTCCAGAACCTGGTGGTGCATATGTTCTTCGAATTACATATAAATGTTGCTTCTATTCCAAATTCATTAAAAAATGGTCCGAAAATCCTGTATTGGCCAAAAATCCTCTCCAGAACCTGGTGGTGCATATGTTCTTCGAATTCCATATAAACGTTGCTTCTATTCCAAATTCATTAAAAAATGGTCCGCAAATCTAGTATTGGCCAAAAATCCTCTCCAGAACCTGGTGGTGCGTCTGGAATGGGAATCGTAACATATGCTCTTAGAATTCTATATAAATGCTTGTTTTATTCGAAATTCATTAAAAAAATGGTCCGAAAATCCAGTATTGGCCAAAAATCCTCTCCAGAATGTGGTGGTGCATTTGGAGTGGGACCCATAACATATGTTTTCAGAGTTCCATATAAATGTTTCTTTTATTCCAAATTCATTAAAAAAATGATCCAAAAATCCATTATTGGCCAAAAATCCTCTCCAAAACCTAGTGATGCATCAGGAGTGGTATTCACACATGCCGTTGTCAGATTTCCCTACTATTTAAATATTGTGAAATACTTATTGTGAATACTTAATTTCTTAATTGTCTGGGTACATGTGAATGCAATGTTTGTATGGCAATATTACTACCAATGGTGGGTATAAAAAGGGGTTATAGTGACATAAGTACAATAGTTGGACATATGGTCTCGCGCAGTTTTTTGTAGATATTGATATGTTCTATAATATTGTAGAACATTTTTTTGTTTTAACATCAATACTTTCCGCTGCGTATTCGATGAAAGATATTTTATGACTAATTTTTTTACACCTTGGGTTAGTAATAGTAGGAATGTCCAGGTATCCCCAAAATTTTTTGGCAATAAATATAGCCTATGTTACTCAGTGATAATGTAGCTTTCTAATAGCGAAAATATTTTTGAAATCGGTTCAGTAGTTTTTGAGTTTACTCGTTATATACAAAAATACCAAAATACAAAAATATAAAAATACAAAAATACAAATCTTTCCTCTTTATAATATTAGTATAGATATAGATATAGATAACGGGACAAAGAATTTTTCTTTTTTGCACGATTTTGTGCTTGTGTTTTATTTATAATCTACTTCATCTAAGTCTGATGTGATCCTGGCAGTGAAGGCTGTTGGCGTCTTTGTCAGTGCGACTTATTCTGGCTATATGAGTCTTAGTCACTTGGCCATATCAACTTAATACGTTAAAAAAAAAATATATATACTTACCCTTATCTTAATAAACTTTCTTTCACATTTTCCAACATGGGTTATGGGCCCAGACGCGCATATTAAAGTAATGATAAATTAAAGTAATAAATAATTAATAATAAGAAAATATGGCTTTGTCGATGCCCATAGATAAATTGGGGTCGGATAATTATGCAAGTTGGTCTGTGCATATGAGAAGCCTTCTTATTACGTTTGATTATTAGGCTGTGGTTGAACGTGTATGTCCTGAAACAGCAACAACTGAAGAAAGGAACACATGGTTTGTGCTTGGCAGCAAGGCACTAGCCACAATCATTTTCGGAATTAAGGGATCTGAGTTGATCCATATAAAAGGATGTGAAAGATCAAGGAAAGCGTAGAAAAAACTAAGAAGTGTGTACGTAATAAGATACAGGATAAATAATTCTGAGAATTATTCAGAAGAATTCAACGAGTTTGGAAATATAGTAGAATCCTTAAAAGATGTCGATTGTAGCGTTCCTGGTGAATTTGCAAGTATATGCCTACTTTGCAGCCTTCCTGATGACTTCGAAAATTTTTTAGTGACGATGGAAAGTCGTGATATGATGATACCGCTTGCGCAATTAAGCGGCGAATTGAAAAAATAAAGTAAGCGATGAGCATGTGTATGCGGCAAATTCAAAAGGAAAAGAGAGTATGTATGACAAAAGCGTAAAACGAAATAAAGAAATGAATAATCCAGTGCGCGCTTGACTTCTGAACTCGACGGACCTATGACTGTGGACTGCGCGCCCTCATTCTATATAAAATTATAAAAAAAGTTTTTTTGCCGTTATAGCGAAAAATTTTAGGCCGTAAATCGAAAACGTGCCTTAATTGAAGAAGGCCACTATAGCGAGGTGTGGGTGTATTAGATAGAGGCGCCTCATCGCATATGTGTTGCGCAAGAAATATACTTTCAAAGTTCAGAGAATATAAACAAAAGGTACAGTTTGCGACAGGTGACTGTGTTTATGCAAAAGGAATTGGAGAAGTCGTCTTCACAATTAATAACACTAATATCCATTTGTTAAACGTGTTATTTGTTCCAAGTTTATATACAAATTTTCTGTCCGTACACAAAATTATACAGAACAAGATAGAAAAGTTCGGTTAAAACCGAAGCTTAAATACCCTCCACCTTTTATAATCCTCTAAAAATAAGTTCCTATTGCCATATTTATGTATATGACTATTTCAAGTACTTATGCAAATACTGTTTTTTTTTTAATTATAGGCGTTTGCACTATTCAATCACGCCCATTTTTGGCACAGCGTTGGATAACGGTACCACTTATATATACACCAAATTTCAACTTGATAGGCATAGTATTGTGCGATATATAATTTTTTAAAGATACAATTTTTTCGAGATATGTTGAGATTTTTGTTTGTGGGCGTGTGTGTTAACCGATTTTGCCCAATTTCAATACGGAACAGGGAAATTGAACTAAGAATACGTATGCAAAGTTTCAATTTGATATCTCAAAAATTACGAACGTGGGATTGCCAACAACAGACGGACACACGGACATACGGACGGACATGTCTCAAACAATTTTTCTTTTCATGCTGATTAAGAATATATATGGTTTGTGGGGTCTCCGACGCTTCCTTCGATGTGTTGTAAACGGATGATCAAAATGAATATACCCTCTTCCCTAAGGTGGAGGGTATAAAAAATTAGTTAAAACAAGTAAAGTAACGTAATAAATATGATACGTAATACGTACGTCTACTTTTACGTTGAATATGTTTTTCGTAAATTGTGGGCGTGTATGTTATTCGACCACGCCCATTTTTGGCACATAAGTGGATGGGATAACTATGTATGCGCATACCACTAAATTTTAAGTTCCTAGGTCAACTTTTGTGGCAGATATAAAGATTTTTATTGATTGTGGGCGTGTCTGTGTCCGAATATACTAATTTTTGGCAAATAGCAGAGGAACTAAATATATTTTTCGTAGATAGTATTAAAGAAATACACGCAAAAATAGATCAGATACCTAACGATCTCGTGGTGGGTAAAAAGTTATTATCAGAAGGTATAATTAGAGACTCTATGGAATTTATTATACCCTCCACCTTAGGGAAGAGGGTATATTCATTTTGATCATCCGTTTACAACACATCGAAGGAAGCGTCGGAGACCCCACAAACCATATATATTCTTAATCAGCATGAAAAGAGAAATCGTTTGAGACATGTCCGTCCGTGTGTCCGTGTGTCCGTGTGTTCGTGTGTCCGTCTGTTGTTGGCACTCTCACGGTCGTAATTTTTGAGATATCAAATTGAAACTTTGCATACGTATTTTTAGTTCAATTTCGCTGTTCCGTATTGAAATTGGGCAAAATCGGTTAACAGACACGCCCACAATAAACGAAAATCTCAACATACCTCGAAAAAATTGTATCTTTAAAAAATTATATATCGCACAATACTATGCATATCAAGTTGAAATTTGGTGTATATATAAGGGGTACCGTTATCCAACACTGTGCCAAAAATGGGCGTTATTGAATAACGCAAATGCCTATAATTAAAAAAAACACTATTTGCGTAAGTACATGAAATTGTCATATACATAAATATGGCAATATGATCTTATTTTTTAGAGGACTATTAAAGGTGGAGCGTATTTAAGCTTCGGTCTTAACCGAACTTCTCTATCTTGTTTTTTATGGAAATAATAAACAATTGTTTGCAAAGTGGTTATGTTCCTAAATCATGGAAACTATCAACAACGATTGGCACGAAAAAGTTAAAGACACACAAAATTCCATTGAAATAAGACCTATAAATACATGGCCATGTGACGCTAAAATTCTAGAAACTATAGTTAAAATTCAGCTCTTTAACTATTGTTTTGAGTCGCCCTGTGTTCAACACAATTACTTTTTGTATTGCTATTTATATCGATTATATTTTTGTTATCTTTGTTTTTTTTTTTTCCAGCTCAATATTTTATTTATTGAATCATCCTTCTAGGATATAACAATAATTAGTAAAATCTTAATCTAAGGGGATAAAATATATGAACTTTGGACCAACGCCCATCGCCAGTTTGTGTGAACGATGCTTAGTTACTCCAGAACCTAGCGAGTCAAATCCGTTGTAACTTTCTTTTTTAGTCGATTATGATGTTCAATAGTGGGTATCACGCTTGCCAGAGGGTTAGGGTGACTCCGAATTTTATAGATATATTTAGTGCTGTATTCTATAATTACTTCTTCGACAGTGGCTATTTCTAGCTCTTTGTGTAAGCGATTATTGCTAACATACCAGGGTGCGCTTGTAATATATCGAAGAATTTTAGACTGTCTTCTCTATAACTTGGCTATGTTTGAGGCACATGCTGTTCCCCACAATTGGATACCGTAAGTCCAAATTGGTTTTATAATGGAAGTGTACAGGAGAAGTTTATTATCTAGACTTAGATTTGAATATCTGTTTAGGAGCCAATTTATAATGGAAGGTTTTATAATGGAAGTGTACAGGAGAAGTTTATTATCTAGACTTAGATTTGAATATCTGTTTAGGAGCCAATTCATTTCACTCGTCTTTAGCTTGATTTGCAATATTTTTGTTCGAATGTGATGAGTCCACGTTAGGCGACGTTATAAATGGATGCCGAGGTATTTAGCATGAGATTCTTGTGGAATCGTAGCATTGTGAATTTAAATAGGAGGGCATGTGTTCCTCCTTAATGTGAACGTTACGTGAACATATTTGGAGGGATTAACTTTAATTCTCCATTTATCTAACCACCTTTCGAGATCCTCTAGGTGATTCTGAATGAATCTTGAGGCCACATTTGGGTTTTCGTTAGAGGCTACAATGGCAGTATCGTCCGCAAATGTGTGTATTTGTGTACTTGCGTGTGTTGGCATATCAGCTGTAAACAATAGGTATAGAATTGGCCCTAAAATGCTTCCTTGGGGAACTCCTGATGTTATATTTCTTGTGGTAGACACGGTATTATTAATTCGTATTGAAAATGTACGGTTGGATAGGTAGGATTTAAACAGAGCATGTATGTGTTGTATGGCAAATATTGATTAATTTTTTGTAAAAGTTCTTCATGCCAAACTTTGTTAAAGGCTTGCGCTATATCTATAAAGACGGCGGAACAATACTCTTTGGATTCGAAAGACTTTCTTATAAAGGCTACAATGCAGTGTATTTGCTCTACTGTACCATGCGATTGCCTATAGCCAAATTGGTGGTTAGGTATAATATTGTGACTACTTAAATGTGGGGTAATCTCGAGAAGAAGTACTTTTTCGAATAATTTAGATAGTACTGTTAAGAGGCTTATGGGCCTATAGGACGCTGCCTGGGTTGGATCTTTACCTGGCTTGGGTATCATTTTTATAACAGCATTTTTCCAACATTTTGGATAATGACCAATGCGAAAGATGGCATTAAAAATTATTAAAATTGTTCTTATGGCACTGTTTGGTAGTTCCCTTATCATCATCGGGGTTATTTTATATTGTCCTGGGGATTTATTTGGTTTAAGATTATTAATTTGACTTTTAAGTTGTGGGAGAGTGATGCAAATATCGTTATTGTTTTGGGGCAATACATCACTCTCACTATCACGAATGCTTTGGATCAAATTATGCTGGTATTGAGGTATATATGGACGGAATACATTTTCAAGGTGGTCTGCAAAGACCTCGCATTTCTCATGGTGACTTCTTGCCCATGCACCATTCACTTTTCTTATGGGATGATCCAGATGATTTGGTGGCTTAAGATTTTTGGATACCTTCCATAGGTTGCATCTTCCCTGGACATTAGGGCTTAAGTTTTCTAGAGCCGCCTGTAATTCAATTGTTTTGCGCTCCGATAATGCCGTGCGCAGCTGTCTTGTACAACGAGCCAAAGCTTGTTTTAAATGCGGAGATCTATATCGCTGCCACTGTCTTCTTATGGTTAGTTTTTCTTGAATTAATTTTTGGATGTAAGGATGGCATGTTAAATTTGTTTTAGTCTTGCAATATATAGGTGTGGCTACTTCTGCTGCAGTTTGAAGAATGTTTGTAAATGTTTCCACTGCGGTGTTTACATCCTGGGCATTTCTTAAGGGAATGTCGCTCGGAATATGGGAACTTATATATTTTTTATATTTAAGCCAGTTTGTAGTTTTGTTTGGTATCCTAATTGCAATTTCACGTATAATTGAAAAGGATAAGTTTACTTCTAATAATATAGGAGAATGATCGGACGAGAGATCACATAGCCCTGTACTTTTTACTTGATCTCTTTTAAAGCCTTTGAATATTGCAATATCAATTAAATCAGGGATTTTATTTAAATCTGAAAGCCAATAGGTTGGGGTTTCAAAAGATGAGATATCTAAATGGCTTTCGTTTATTTCGGCGTACAGCTGTCTTCCTTTAGGCGTGATAAGTCTGGATCCCCAGTACGTATGTTTGGCATTAAAATCACCGGCGGAAATAAATTTAGCGCCTAGAGAACTAAAATATTCATGAAAGTCTTGTTTTTGTAATGAGAAACGCGGAGGACAATATACCGAAGAGATAATTATTTTCGGGACCAAATCATGCAAGCAAATAGAGGTTGCATGTAAAAGATCTTTAGCATAATTCTCAATAGGAAAATGATTGATAATTTTTCTTATAATTACCGCAGAGCCACCGCAAGCTCTACCATTAGGATTCTTAGTGTCATATACAATTTAATCCTTTAAGTTGAAGCCGTTTTTGTTTGTGAAGTGGGTTTCCGAGATAAGCATAATATCTACATCTCTTGATCTTAGGAAGTGCTCTACTTCATTTTTGTGTTGGCTGAGTCCGTTAGCATTCCACTGGCAAATTCTTAATTCAGCCATGGAGTTTATTTTTTGCTTATGAAGGTTTGAATTAAGAGATTTTGATTTTTGCACATCTCCTAAATCATGCTCTGCATGTTTACCATCATGGTTTGCATACCTGTCACAAAGGATTGTATTAATTGCGTAAGAGATGCTATAGAGCTTTCGATTGAACTTGATTGTGGGGTTTCAGATGTTTTTCCTGTAATTGGCTCTGAAGGGTTAGAAGATTTCAGAGCTTGGGCATAAGATAGCCCTTGAGTAGGAACCAAACTTGATGGCATTACTGGTTGTCTTGTTGTTACACCAATTGGGGCACTAACTTGCCGATTTTTAGCTGGAGCCTGCTTAATTTGCTGGTATACGGGACAGCCACGGTAATTTGCGGTGTGTCCTCCACCGCAATTACTACATTTTTTTGCACCATTTTGTTTTCTTTGGGTGCATTTTGAACTATGGTGTAGATCACCACATATGACGCAAACCGTTGGTAGTTTGCAATACGTTTTTGTATGGCCATATTCTTGGTAATTCATGCATTGATGTGGCGTTGTTCTCTTATATGGTAATAACAATCTTACGATGTAATAAGTATTGCAGATTATATATAGGGTGGGTTTGGTCTTTTTTGAGAGTATTTTTATCAAAATCTAGCTCCACTCGGAAAAGAGGTTGAGGGACCTTGTTTTTGTTTATTATATTATAAACAGATTTCACTTGGAATTCTTCGTTTTTCAAGGCTTCCATGACTTCAGAAGTTGGCACTGAACTTTCTATTCCTTTAATAACGACTATGAGGCCCTTAGCACTCTTTAGTTGGTAAGTGTAGTAACTCTTATTCTTCTCATCTAGATATTTCAGTAGTTTTTTATGGCTTTCCTCAGTATACACCTGTACCTTGCATTCGGAAATAGAACCCCTGCGTATAGCTACTACATGGAAACCTTTTTTCCCAATTATTTCAGCTAGGCCATTGACCAGAGTATTCGATATTTGCTCACGGATATAGAGGGGAGGCGGTTTCTGTGAACGGGAGCAACATTTTTATCATTGACCGGTTCATCGTTCTCATTAGACAAAATAGAGAAACGGTTAGCACTAACCGCAGTATTTTTACCCCTTTGTGTTTTGGCTTGTGGGGTATTGAGTTGAGATTTGGGACTTCTCTTTCTTTTCATCACTTCGATGTATCTGTCGATACCCGTTTGCACTTTTTTGGCAGACGTATCCACCTTTGGTATAGCACTTTTTGCGGTCACCTTCATTTTTGCTTTTTCCTTAGAACTGTAATTTATTTATTAATTGTTATGTATGCGTTGTTGGTACCCCCATTGAAAGAATTGCTACGCGCTCTTTGTAATGTGCGTATCTGGTTCATGTCTTTTCTCAATATGAGAAAAATAAAGCCAACGTTATCTTTTTTTTTTCTTCCTTTTTTTTTTTTTTTTTGATGCTAGAGATCAAGAAAAGTAACTGTTCAATAAATACAAAATTGAGTATAAATGAGCGTAAAATAGTTTTTATCAACAGCGATTATATTAGCAGAGCAAAACGCATGTGCACACACCGATGATTGTCAAAAGACTGTCATCTTTATGAACACGCGCTTAATTCTTATATATATACGCATTAGTGCGCGCTTGACTTCTGAACTCGACGGACCTATGACTGGGGACTGCGTGCACTCATTTTATATAAAACTAGCTGTTGCCCGCGGTTTCACCCGCGTGGAATTCGGTTATCTCGCGGGATGAAACGTTGCCTATGCCCTTCCCTAGGTTCTGAAATTTTTTAAACCGATATTGCCCGATTTTACTTACAACCTGCCTGCAGACAACTAACACATGTGTATCAAATTTCAGCTCGATATCTCAAAAATTACGGCCGTGAGAGTGTCAGGAACAGTCAAACACATGGACACGCGGACGGACATTGTTTAAATTGATCTTGAGCAAGAATATATAAAGTTTGTGTTGTCTTCGACACTTCCTTCCGAATGTTGCAAGCGGAAATTCCATATAAATGTTGCTCCTCTCCAGAACCTGGTGGTGCATATGTTCTTCGAATTACATATAAATGTTGCTTCTATTCCAAATTCATTAAAAAATGGTCCGAAAATCCTGTATTGGCCAAAAATCCTCTCCAGAACCTGGTGGTGCATATGTTCTTCGAATTCCATATAAACGTTGCTTCTATTCCAAATTCATTAAAAAATGGTCCGCAAATCTAGTATTGGCCAAAAATCCTCTCCAGAACCTGGTGGTGCGTCTGGAATGGGAATCGTAACATATGCTCTTAGAATTCTATATAAATGCTTGTTTTATTCGAAATTCATTAAAAAAATGGTCCGAAAATCCAGTATTGGCCAAAAATCCTCTCCAGAATGTGGTGGTGCATTTGGAGTGGGACCCATAACATATGTTTTCAGAGTTCCATATAAATGTTTCTTTTATTCCAAATTCATTAAAAAAATGATCCAAAAATCCATTATTGGCCAAAAATCCTCTCCAAAACCTAGTGATGCATCAGGAGTGGTATTCACACATGCCGTTGTCAGATTTCCCTACTATTTAAATATTGTGAAATACTTATTGTGAATACTTAATTTCTTAATTGTCTGGGTACATGTGAATGCAATGTTTGTATGGCAATATTACTACCAATGGTGGGTATAAAAAGGGGTTATAGTGACATAAGTACAATAGTTGGACATATGGTCTCGCGCAGTTTTTTGTAGATATTGATATGTTCTATAATATTGTAGAACATTTTTTTGTTTTAACATCAATACTTTCCGCTGCGTATTCGATGAAAGATATTTTATGACTAATTTTTTTACACCTTGGGTTAGTAATAGTAGGAATGTCCAGGTATCCCCAAAATTTTTTGGCAATAAATATAGCCTATGTTACTCAGTGATAATGTAGCTTTCTAATAGCGAAAATATTTTTGAAATCGGTTCAGTAGTTTTTGAGTTTACTCGTTATATACAAAAATACCAAAATACAAAAATATAAAAATACAAAAATACAAATCTTTCCTCTTTATAATATTAGTATAGATATAGATATAGATAACGGGACAAAGAATTTTTCTTTTTTGCACGATTTTGTGCTTGTGTTTTATTTATAATCTACTTCATCTAAGTCTGATGTGATCCTGGCAGTGAAGGCTGTTGGCGTCTTTGTCAGTGCGACTTATTCTGGCTATATGAGTCTTAGTCACTTGGCCATATCAACTTAATACGTTAAAAAAAAAAATATATATACTTACCCTTATCTTAATAAACTTTCTTTCACATTTTCCAACATGGGTTATGGGCCCAGACGCGCATATTAAAGTAATGATAAATTAAAGTAATAAATAATTAATAATAAGAAAATATGGCTTTGTCGATGCCCATAGATAAATTGGGGTCGGATAATTATGCAAGTTGGTCTGTGCATATGAGAAGCCTTCTTATTACGTTTGATTATTAGGCTGTGGTTGAACGTGTATGTCCTGAAACAGCAACAACTGAAGAAAGGAACACATGGTTTGTGCTTGGCAGCAAGGCACTAGCCACAATCATTTTCGGAATTAAGGGATCTGAGTTGATCCATATAAAAGGATGTGAAAGATCAAGGAAAGCGTAGAAAAAACTAAGAAGTGTGTACGTAATAAGATACAGGATAAATAATTCTGAGAATTATTCAGAAGAATTCAACAAATTTGGAAATATAGTAGAATCCTTAAAAGATGTCGATTGTAGCGTTCCTGGTGAATTTGCTAGTATATGCCTACTTTGCAGCCTTCCTGATGACTTCGAAAATTTTTTAGTGACGATGGAAAGTCGTGATATGATGATACCGCTTGCGCAATTAAGCGGCGAATTGAAAAAAAAAAGTAAGCGATGAGCATGTGTATGCGGCAAATTCAAAAGGAAAAGAGAGTATGTATGACAAAAGCGTAAAACGAAATAAAGAAATGAATAATCCAGTGCGCGCTTGACTTCTGAACTCGACGGACCTATGACTGTGGACTGCGCGCCCTCATTCTATATAAAATTATAAAAAAAGTTTTTTTGCCGTTATAGCGAAAAATTTTAGGCCGTAAATCGAAAACGTGCCTTAATTGAAGAAGGCCACTATAGCGAGGTGTGGGTGTATTAGATAGAGGCGCCTCATCGCATATGTGTTGCGCAAGAAATATACTTTCAAAGTTCAGAGAATATAAACAAAAGGTACAGTTTGCGACAGGTGACTGTGTTTATGCAAAAGGAATTGGAGAAGTCGTCTTCACAATTAATAACACTAATATCCATTTGTTAAACGTGTTATTTGTTCCAAGTTTATATACAAATTTTCTGTCCGTACACAAAATTATACAGAACAAGATAGAAAAGTTCGGTTAAAACCGAAGCTTAAATACCCTCCACCTTTTATAATCCTCTAAAAATAAGTTCCTATTGCCATATTTATGTATATGACTATTTCAAGTACTTATGCAAATACTGTTTTTTTTTTAATTATAGGCGTTTGCACTATTCAATCACGCCCATTTTTGGCACAGCGTTGGATAACGGTACCACTTATATATACACCAAATTTCAACTTGATAGGCATAGTATTGTGCGATATATAATTTTTTAAAGATACAATTTTTTCGAGGTATGATGAGATTTTCGTTTATTGTGGGCGTGTCTCTTTACCGATTTTGCCCAATTTCAATACGGAACAGCGAAATTGAACTAAGAATACGTATAAAAAGTTTCAATTTGATATCTCAAAAATTACGAACATGAGAGTGCCAACAACAGACGGACACACGGACGGACATGTCTCAAACGATTTCTCTTTTTATGCTGATTAAGAATATATATGGTTTGTGGGGTCTCCGACGCTTCCTTCGATGTGTTATAAACGGATGATCAAAATGAATATACCCTCTTCCCTAAGGTGGAGGGTATAAAAACAATAAAGTGATTTTTACCAAAAATGAAGTGTTAGTAAAACATCAAAATAATGATTTATTGTTCAAACCAAGAGCTACTGGTGGCATATTAACGACATTTTTTAAAGTAAAAACTTGTCCTGCAAATAACTTAATGCTATAAGAAAATATGCAAGATGATAGGATGTTATGGCATTTAAGGTTCAGTCATCTAAACATCAATGATTTAGAAAAATTAAGCAAAAATGACATGGTTTGGGGTATGAAGCTAGGTTCAATGAAATAATTAAATTGTGAAGTTTGTGCAGCTTGTAAAATCACTACAAAACTATTTCCGAATTTCGGTGAAAGATTTACAAAAGCACCTTTAGAATTAGTGCACACGGATATTTGAGAACCGATGCGCATAAAAATTCAAAGTGGTTCTAGGTATTTTATTACCTTTATCGACGGCTACACACGATTCATAACTGTGTACTTTCTGAAGAACAAAAGCAATGCATTTTAAGTATTTAAGCAATTCTATGTGAATGCAGAAAGGCAAAGCGGCTATAAGTTGAAAACCTTACGTAGAGCCAATTGGTCGCGAATATATAAATTCACAATTTGAAAACTGTTGTGTTTGCAACAATATAGATTTATATATTTAGTAATTAGTTAACAAAGGATATGATATAAGTGATAATATTATAATGATGTGCATACAGCAAGACGAACCAGACAACTGAATAATGTCAGAGAAAAACTCCACGTCTTATATAGGCAAATGAAGACGAACATTATCCTGAAGAATTAGATAATTTTATCATATAACTAATTCTGGGAATTTCCATGATAAGCAAATATGCAATATTTCCATGATAAGAAAAAATTAAAAAGGGAATTTCCCGCACAAACAATTCAAAAGGGAATTTCCCGCACAAACAATTCAAAAGGGATTGCTTGTGCTTGTATGTTATTGGTTATCGCTTATCACAAAATATAAGCTACGTGTTTGTGTTATGTGTGCATAACATCTCCCTCTTTGAGTTACTAGGGTGAACGGGAAATGGTGTCAACTGGTTCCCTTCTTGCTGTGATTCTTTTTGGTTGATCCAATAGCTGTGATGGAGTATGGAGAGCCTGGTCTGTAGTTGGTTTCGGTATTTCGAATTCCTTTAATAGTATATCTAAAGGTAATTCAGAATCGTTGTTTGTTTGGTTTTCTTCAGCTTGTGTTTTTGGCCGCAATTGATCCGTATGTGCTCGGATCAACTTTGTTCTGTTACCTAAATCGATTAGAACGTTGTAGACTACGTTACCCTTTCGTTCGATTATTTTACCAGGAACCCAAAAAGTTTTATTTAATTTAAATTCTCTAGCGTACACGCTGTCACCATTTTTGTATATTACTGATTTGGTACTATGCTTTTTATTATACTGCTGCTCCATTTTTCGATTTCGATTAACTGTTTCCTGTTTGTTTTTAAATAATAAGTCGAGCCGTGTTCTAAATTTCCTTCCGATGAAAGCTTCGGCAGGAGTGGTACCATTAGGTGTATTTGGATTTGGTGTTGACCTATAGATTTCCAAGAATGTCTGCAGGATCTCGTGCGAGGTTCCTCCTTCCCTTTCTAGTTTTTTGAAAGATCTTTTCAATGTGTCAACAAATCTTTCTGCTTGTCCGTTTGAACTGGGGTGAAACCGAACTGTTTTGGTATGTAAAATACCTCGTTGTTGACACCAATCTTGGAAATGTTGTGCGCAGAATTGCGTGCCGTTGTCCGAAACAATTTGTTCGGAATTACCGAAATATGCGCAGAATTCTGTTAATATTTTAATTGTCGAGAATGTAGTCATTGATGTCGTTTCGTAGATAGCAGGATACTTAGAGAATGCATCTATAGCGACCAGATAATACTTCCCTTTTACTGGACCTGCATAGTCTATGTGAACTCGTTGTAAAGGGCGTGTGGTTATTGGCCAAGAGCATAAATCAGTTTTTACTGGGTTTTTTGCTGCACTTTGACAACTGCTGCAGGCTTTTATGTAATCTTCAATGTCCTTGTCTATTTTTGGCCAATACACGTAGCTGCGAGCAACAGCCTTAGTTCTTTCGATGGCTATGTGACCACGATGTAATTCTTTCAGAATTCTGCGTCTGAGATATTGTGGTATCACAAGGCGAGTGTTTAGTAGTATACAATTTCCTGTATGGGAAAGTTCATCTTTCCTATAGAAATATGGTAGGATGTCTTCCTGAATGCTATTTTTTTTTATAGGCCAACCGTCTTTGATGTATTTTAGTACCTTTTGTAGATTAGGATCTTTCGCAGTTGCTTTAGATAGCATATTGTGTGTTACTGGCAATTTGTTTATGCATTTGTCAAAGTCATCTTTTAGTTCGTTTTCGAATGTAATTGAAGCAATTATAAATTCTTCCTCTGGTTTGGTGTGCGAGTGTATTATCCTGGATAATACGTCTGCGTGGCCAAAATTTTCGGTGTTTATGAATTTTATTTCGAATTCGTAATTCAAGAGTATTAAAGCCCAACGCTGCAATCGATTGGCTGTGTAGACGGGAATACCTTTTTTTGATCCGAAAATCGCCAGTAATGGTTTATGATCCGTATGAAGTGTAAATTTCCTTCCCAGGATCATTTTGTGAAAACGTTGTACAGCGAATATTAGAGCCAGACCTTCTTTCTCTATTTGGCTGTAATTTTTTTCTTGTGGTGTAAGTGCTCTTGATATGTGCTGGATGGCCTTGACGTTATCGTTTGGAAAAGTATGGTAGATAACTGCCCCAATACCATGATTTGATGCGTCTGCTGCGATGTGAATTGGTAGAGCTGGATTGTAGTGCGTTAGAAGTAACTCCGAAGATAAAATTTGTTTAAAGTTGTCAAACGTTGTTTGGCACTGCTCAGACCATGTGAATTTATTCGATTGCTTTAGAAGATCATCTAAAGGTTTGCGTAATTGTCGCATCTTGGGCACATACTTTTCGTAGTAGTTGATGGAACCTAGGAGAGATCTAACTTCGCTTACGTTGGTTGGCACTTTTAGGTTTTTGATGGCCTCAATTTTTGTTGGATCAGGCCGGATACCATTAGCGTCTAAGATTTGCCCGAGATACGCGATTTCCTTTTTATAGAATTTGCACTTTTCAAACTTTAGGCGGAAACCATATTCTTGGAGACGTTTTAGAAGTTTTTCTAAATTTTCATTATGTTCTTCCACAGAATTACTTGCGAGGAGAATGTCGTCTATGTATGCTCGTGCTCCTAAGATACCTGTGCATACTTGGTCCATTATCCTTTGGAATGCTCCGGGGGCTGATTTTATACCTGGAGTAAGTCGGTTATAACGAAATAGACCCTTGTGTGTATTCACCGTGAGCAATTCTTTGCTATCTTCTTCTATTTCGACCTGTAGGTAGGCATCTGATAGATCTAGGTGTGAAAACACAGTGCAGTTGCAGCATTCCGCGAATATATCTTCAGGTGTAGGTAGTGGGTATTGGTTTGATTCAATTGTCTTGTTTAATCCGGTGGAGTAATCGCCGCAAATTCTGATTTTTCCATTACGTCTGCTGACGACAATAGGTGCTGCCCATCTTGAATAATCAACTGGTGTTATGATACCTAGTGACTGTAAACGGTTTAGTTCTGCTTCCACGTCTTCTCTGACAGCGTACGGAACAGGTCGCTTGGGTATGAAAACTTCTTTCGAGTTTGGTAAAAGTTTAATGTTGACTTTTGTTTTTGTGCAACAGCCTATTGTATTGTTGTCGAATACAATCGGGAAGCGTTCTTTTATTTCATCTATATTTTTCATAGAAATTTGCCGGCACCATGCATTGATAGGTTTGTTCCATAGTTGAAACGCTTCGATCCAATCAATTCCCATTACATTTAGACTTTTTATGTTTGTAATGTAACACTTTAGTGTTTTGCATATGTTATTTAGAACGACTTTTGCTTCGAATTTCGCGAGTAGTTTTACTTCGTTTGTATTGACATCGTTTGCGCTCTCTTCCGTTGCGTAAGCTACGGGCTTGCCAATTTGTTTCCAGGTCTGCTCAGAAATTATGGTTATATCGGAAGCCGTGTCTATTTGGAGCTTTACCGGGTGATGATTGATTTTAAGTACGACGTGTTTCCTTAAATTTTTAAACCTAATTTGTTTGGTGCTGTAGACCGCATTGGCGTGATATGGTTGACGTTTTTTCTTGTCTGTGTGTTTTTTATTTCTGTTACCACGTTGTGCGCTAGCGCAATAGTTGTCCTTGTGCCCGATCTGGTGACATTTTTTACATTTGTGTTGTGTGAATGTACAAAACCTCACGTAGTGAAACTCTCCACATAACCAACAAGGAGTTTTTGGTGTTTTGTGTGAGTTTTGTTTTGTCGTCTTTTCTATAGCGAGGACAGCTCTCTGTTGTTTTTGTTCTAGTAATTTTACGTCGCTTTTTAAATTCAGTATTTTCTCTGTTTCATCGACGAGCGCGTTTAAGGTGACTTCCTTCTTTTCTTCGTTGAGGATGTTTAGTAACCTCAAGCGTATTTCTGCATCATTTGTAGAGTGAAGACCCAAGACGAAGATGAGACATTTGAATTGGTCTATTTGTAGCGTGTTTAGCTTAAATAATTCGCATTGTAAATTCACTTTACTTGCGTACTCTTTGAAATCTTCCCCATCGTGTTTACGTAATTGTAGGCATTTGTACCTTTGCCTCAATGTTGTTTCTGTTTTACCAAATAATTTCTTTAATGTTTCTAATGTGTCCGTAAACGACATTTCAGACGGTATTTTTGGTAGAACATAATTTTTAAACCGCTCGTGTACTGAATTTGACAACTTCCGCCATAGAAGTGAGACTTTGTCAGGATCATCTAGTGATGCCGCCTCCCGTTCAAACACATGTACGTATCTGGTGTACCATGATTCAAAAACTAGACCGCTTTCAGGTTCATATACAAAATCTTGCATAGAATGTGCCAGTGTTTCCATAAGACCAGCATTAGATGACCTGGGCTCTTGTTTAGTGTCCTTTGTGTTCCTATCTGATATTAACTGTGCCAGTTTTTGCAGTATATCGGTGAGTTTTTCGTCGGCCATTGTATTTTATTAACCTTAACCCTCGTCGCCACAAATTGTTGTGTTTGCAACAATATAGATTTATTTATTTAGTAATTAGTTAACAAAGGATATGATATAAGTGATAATATTATAATGATGTGCATACAGCAAGACGAACCAGACAACTGAATAATGTCAGAGAAAAACTCCACGTCTTATATAGGCAAATGAAGACGAACATTATCCTGAAGAATTAGATAATTTTATCATATAACTAATTCTGGGAATTTCCATGATAAGCAAATATGCAATATTTCCATGATAAGAAAAAATTAAAAAGGGAATTTCCCGCACAAACAATTCAAAAGGGATTGCTTGTGCTTGTATGTTATTGGTTATCGCTTATCACAAAATATAAGCTACGTGATTGTGTTATGTGTGCATAACAAAAACTATCTATTGGCAGCAGGTATTAATTATGAAACAACTGTGAGCTACACACCGCAACAGAACGGCATAGCCGAAAGGGCGAATAGGACAATTGTAGAGATGAACCGTTGTATGCTAATGAATTCTGGTTTAAGTGAATCATTATGGTCTGAAGCTGTAAATACCGCTACATATTTGAGAAATAGGTGTCCTACTAAACTTTTGAAAAATAAAACTCCATATGAGTGTTATTTCAATCTTAAGCCAGCAGTGTCCCATTTACGAAATTTTGGATGCGATGCCATTGTTTTGATTAAAAAGCCAGGTTAGTCGAAATTAAAGCCAAAAGGCAAAACATTAAGTTTTGTTGGTTACTCTCATCAAGCCAAGCAATACCGATTTTACAATAAAAATCAAAAATGTATTGTTATAGTGCGTAATGCTTTATTTATGGAAATTTAGGATGATTTATGGAAAATTCATGTCGAGAAAGTGATTCATTACGTGAAAATGATGAAACGAATAAAGTTAATAGTAGTTTTGATATACTATTAAAATCAAATGAAAATGTTCCAGGTCGGTCAATATTAAATGATATTGAAGATGATAACCATAATAGTGATGAACAATCGTATGAAGAGTCAGATGAAAATAAAGTAAAAGGGGAAGACCGAAATTTGAAAGAACTGGAAAAAGGGGTAGGCCAAGGAAAATTATAGCATTAGAGCCAACTGTTGATTCTGCAAACGTGTTAAAAGCAGATCACGATCCCGAGATTGTTGAAGAAGCGTCGCAAGGAGAAAATTCTAAACAGTGGAAGAGTGCTATGAGAGCTGAATATGATTCATTACTGAAAAATAACACTTGGAAACTCGTAGAAAGACCAAATGGTAAAAATGTTGTTGATTGCAAGTGGGTATACGTTACGAAGAAACAAGCAAACGGTGACATAGAGAAACGCAAAGCCCGTCTTGTAGCAAGAGGATTTACGCAAAAATATAACATCGATTATTGTGAAACGTACGCCCCAGTGGTTAAGCATTCAATTATTCGTTTCATTCGTTTAATTTTGGCTATTGCAGTTCAAAAACAGTTACTTGTCAATCATATCGATGTCGTCTCAGCATATCTCAATAGTGACTTAGAAGAAGTGGTCTATATGGAGCAACCTAAAGAATTCGTAAATAAAATGTACCCAAACTATGTATGTAAGCTAAAAAAGGCAATATACGCAGGCAAGCAAGCAGGCCGACAATAGTTGTTAAAGTTTTATTGGAAATTGGCTTTACAAGATGTAAAACTGAAAATTGCCTGTACGTTATACATAATGGTTATGAAATAATTTTATTAGCTGTGTATGTTGATGACATCCTGTTGTGTTGTTCTTCAGAGCAAACATTTGAAAATGTAGTCTGCGCATTAAATAAACGTGATGATGTAATCAATAAGGATCCCCTACAGAAATATTTAGGTATGGAAATAGAACGTATTGGAACTAGAGGAGAAATATATACATCAAAACAAATACATTGAAGAGTTAATTCAGCAGTGGCATATATGTAAAAGTAAAGCACAATCTACTCCACTTAGTGCTGGGACAGTGTTGGAAAAATGTGGCACAAATGGTTGTGCAGGTTCTCTGTCAGGTACATTAATGAACCCCTTGTGGTACGACATTTACCAGTCCTCACGCGTCCTGGTATTGCTCATGTAGTGTCCCGTCTGTCACAATTTAATACGCAACTGACAAACAACACTTTATGGCTGCGAAAAACGTGTTGAAGTACCTAAAGAATATACAGGTATGTTGAAGTTCAGTAAATCTACTAACGGTCTTGTCTGCTACACAGATGATGATTGGGGATCAGATGCGACTTATCGTAAGTCGTATAGCGGTTTTGTTGTCATGCTTGGTAGTAATCCCATATCGTGGGAATCCCGAAAGCAAAATGTTGTGTGCCTAAGCTCAAAGGAAGCTGAATACGTTTCAATGTGTCAAGGGGCCAAGGAAATATTTTTAATGAAATTAGCTTAAATGAGTACACGAAAGATGCAACGACAATTATGTACGACAACCAAAGTGTACAATTTTTGGTTGAAAATCCAACTGGTACAAAAAGGAGTAAACATATTGATATAAAATATCATTTCATTAAAGATAAATATGAGAACGGTGATATAAATATTCAATATGTACCTACAACCGAAAATGTAGCGGATCTACTTACGAAATGTTTAGGAAAAACAATCCATGAAAAACATTGTAATGTTTTATTTAATGAATTGAATATTAAATAAAAAGTACTTGAGTTGAGGTAGGGTTTGTTATGAGTCGCCCTGTGTTCAACACAATTACTTTTTGTATTGCTATTTATATCGATTATATTTTTGTTATATCTATGAATTTTTGTCATCTTTGTGAACACGCGCTTAATTCTTATATATATACGCATTATCTTAGTAAACTTTCTTTCAAATTTTCCAACAACTATCTGGATAAAAACGATATTATTATACCTTAGCATCCGGCTTTCTTTGTAAGCATTCGTGTGAGACCGCATTAAACATGGTTCTCGCCAATTGGAAAAATGAGTTAAAAGAAAAAACACCATTATTTCTGTCTTTATTGACTTACAACGAGCATTTGAAAAGGTGGATCGTGATATTTTGATTCATAAATTGCAAGCGATTGGCGTATATAGTATGGAGTTAAATTGGTTCAAAAGTCATTTAACAAGTCGAAGACAGAAAACCATAAGTTGAACCGCAACATCTTCTGAAAAAGAAGTGAATATTGGCCTACCGTAAGGGTTGGTACTTTCTCCACTGCTTTTTCTTATATATATCAATTATATAAATATTTTTTTCAAATCAAATTTCATTTATTTATAAATAATATCAGTATTAAACAATATATTATTACATTGAAAGTGTTGAGAAATGAGCACAAGGTCAGTATTAAATTTCTTTAATCAAATGCTGACCTTGTGCTCATTTCTTAACATTTTAATATAAAAAGGTCATCTTAACACATATAGAATACCTTACTACAGTGGATTAATTAACAATTTTATAATCAATGAATAATTAATTATTTTATTAATGTTAAGTAAAGGAAAAGTTCAAAACTTTACAAAATAAAATAAATTATTTTTATTTTTATAGTCTTCTAAATTATTTTGTTCTTTTATATTTTTTTATTAGTTTTTAAATGGGAAGTGGGTTTAATCCTAGGACTGGAGGTTAATAGTATCATGCGCGGACTGCTCGCAACGTAAATTACAATTTTGTGTCAGTTTTATAATTCTGTCTCTGACCAATTCTATATTATCTATTGGGTGCAAACGGAGCGTGGAGTAATATCGCGGCTTATTATATATTATTTTCAGTAGTTTGTACTGTACAATTTGTAATTTTTTTAAAAGACATTGTGCTACTTTACTGAATACTGGAGCAGCATAGAAAATTATAGCTTGAAATATACTTTTATATATCAGAAATGCACAAATTTGTAGAAGCTTTACCATAAATATTTTACAGCCTTAGCAGAGGTATTAGGTTAATGGCACAAGTACGACATTTACCAAAGTCGAATGAGAAATACCTGTAGGAAAGGGAAAATCACCTAAGCATGTACAGTTTTATACTCTAATTTATGTTGTGTCCGCACGCCTATTAATTTAAAAACGGGGCAGCTAAAATGTAAGACGAATTTGTTAAGGTTAAATAATATACATTCACCATTTTTTATTTTGATCCGATCAAAAACATCCACATAACTGTAAAATGTAATAAAATGGCAAAATCCGCCCAATTACATAAGAGCATTGTCAAACAATGGGTAATGGGCATAACAAATTTGAAGTTTACATGATTTAAAAAAAAATTATCACTTAGATTTAATCGACATAATATTACTGATATTTAAGATTTTTTAATCATTTCTATGAATTTATATGATTATACCCGGCACCACCCTGTGGAAAAAGGTATATTAAGTTTGTGCGGATGTTTGTAACTCCTAAACGGCAAATGCCACATCCACCTTTAATTATACCGATCGATTCAAAATCAATAAATTTGCGGGAAAGTTACGGGTCGCATTTTCCGAGATTTAGTGCAAGAACGTGTTTTGGCCCAGAAAGAAATTAAAGGAGCTACATATCCAACAAAACTAATTGGAACATAATTTAAGAGGTAAGTGATATGAGGTATTAAATGGTTAGTAGTTCATTAGCTTCATAATTGGCTGCCAAATTAGGACCCGATTGGTTTTTTAAAATCTCCTTCCCATTTCACGAGGAGACTTATGTGAAAAATACCTAGCGTTTACTGACACAACTAAACTAATTGTAGCATAATTTGTGGAGCTAATAAAAATTTTCATTTGTTTAATTTAATTGGAGAAAAATCAGTTTTAAACGTATTAAAATTTTTAAATTAATTTAACGCATTATATATTAAATGAAAGGTTCTAGATATTAAATATTTGTATATGGTGTGCTTTCTAAAAAGAAAGTGACTTTTAAGCTATTTCTGAACAAATAACGGTAAAGGTACATATGTATCGTTGAATTTCTATTCTTCTGAATAACGGTAAAGTAAATATACCAGTATTAAAACGTAAGTAACCGATAAAGTAAATCTTAAACACATACATATACCAACCTTACCTATTTTAAAAATGTCACTAATTAAAGGCCCTTCATATCATCGAAATTACTGCATCTTTTGTATTGGCTATTTTTACAAACAAACACAATTAACTCAAAAAATCTTCTATTGTAGTGTATAAAATATCGAAAATTTATCTTTAAAATTATACCTAATGAATTGGGAATTCCTTATATTATAATTTTTAAATTATTCACATTTAAGTACGATAATTACATTTTGTGTATAGTGTTCGACATAGAGCTCATATTTCTCTTTTTGTTAATGCCTTTCTAAAGTTTTCCTTTTATGATTATTTAAAATTTAGATTCTTAATGTATTTCTTTCTAATGACTTTAATGTCTCAGCTCCCAGATTCTTTAATAAAGCATTTCTCTAGATAGTGCAGAAGTCCATTTATATTGACACCTCCTATAACTACTTCTCTAAACTATCGATAATTTATTATACACTCTGCTCGATTTTAGAATACTTTACCAGATCTTTAATATATCTACTCACACAATTAAGAAAAAATTGATCTTCTAATTAAAGGTGTAAATATCTTTATTGTTGGTAGTTGGGAATTATACAATAAGCTGTAAGACCTAGAAAATGATGATAATTTGGATAATATAAATGATTTTAAAAATTTAAACAACTTATTATTATGTACTCTTTGTATTTATTATTGTATATATATATTAATATATTTATATTTATAACTTTACATATTTTTTGTACATTCTTATTAAATTGTTATGGTTCATTGGACTTTAAATACATGCAAATACATATGTAAATAAAAAAATTAAAAATATATTTAAAAATAAAGTAACACCATTTTTAAATCAAGAAATAAATATAAAATGAATAATAGTACAATGAATGGAAAAAGTCATTGATAAGTTTGAACGAGTTCCTTTTGAAAGAACCATTGAAAATGAACAAGTAAAACGGGGCTATATTAGGCGTATTTAATATTTATATAAAATTACCTTACTTAATATTATGTACTTTGGGTAGGCGTGGTTTATTTGACTTTCCAAATAATATATTATTTAATTCGTTAATATTTTGGCAAAATTTTGTTTTTGTATCCCTTAATTACGAATATAATATTATAAATTTATTTGTCCGTACTTAAGAAAACCCCTAAACACTATATTTTGCAAAATTGCAGGAAGATCCATGGTTGTCCATTTTCAGCAGGATATTTTTAACAATGATGAAGAAAATACCAAATTTGAGCTCTAGACCTACATAGATTAGACATTGTTAAATATAATTAATCATTGTTATTCTTGACTCTTTCCATTTGACCTAAACCATGGATTTTTGCATCCCCACAGTGTAAATACTTTTGTATAACAATGATTACTAAACAAATTATAACATAAATCGTAGACTATGTCGAATAGTCGGACTTAATAGACTTGTTCAATTGTTATTTTGTCAATAAATGGTAGTACATGCAAGTTCTGATTTCACAAGTAAACTTAATATTAAAATTACATATTAAATTTTTATGTTAAAATTAAATATAACAAGTAAAACTTATTATTATTATATTTTAATAATCTATATATGGGCAATTACAGTAAAGTTCGATTTTTGTGCAATTTTTTTTATTATTACTTATTTATTTATGAGTTAAATACAGCCATATAAATTAAAATTAATTAATTAAATTAAAAGTAACAAAAATTATTACATAAAATTTAATTATTTTTATTTAATAGTTACAGAGAGGAAAAAGAATATAAGTAATTGACAACAAATAAATAAATAAAATTTATATATAGTTTTTTAGAAAAATAAAAGCAGATACGTGTGTTGTGGGAAAAATCAAATCCTTGGCTGAGTCTATCGATCATAGCCCATACAAATGTGCATAGCGTGGCAATGTTCGTAATGCTTAAATTAATTACGAATATAATATTATAAATTTATTGATTACTTGAACCAGATAACAAAAAATATCATTTTAGAGCTTTACATGGCCTTCACTATACAAAAAAAAATTTCAACAAAGGTAATTTTCCACTGAGAAATATAGGTTTTTCCCACATTAATGTGACATAGATTAGTTATGTTCGTTCCTTTTTCCTAATGAATTAATAATTTGTTTATTAAAAAAAAAGAAAAACAAATGAGAAAACCAAATTTTTCTTAAGCCAAATCTTAAATACCCCCAACGTTTACGTATAAACGGTGGGCGTGGCAGGTTTTTGCTGTGTCTTCTAATTGTGTATGCATTATACATATATTAGCTGAAAAGTTGAGGGTTACGCTGATTATGTTTTTTTGTAAATTGTGGGCGTTTTTGTTAGATTATTTAATTAATTTTTTTTTCTTTGAAAAATGAAAAATTTTATTTTTCTATACTTGTATTTTCAAAAAATGTCCAAAAGTTACACAAGTCGGGAATTTTTTTTTTGTTTGTTTATGAAATCAAAAAACAATTTTTATATGGGGAGGGTTTCTTAAAACTGTCCGATCCTATCCATTTTCAATGGAGTTCCCTTTTGGGCCAATACATGTCCTTGTAATTTCATCAAAATTTCTCAAAAAATAATAGAACTTCATATGGGGAGGGGTTCCAAAAATGGACCAATCCGGTCTATTTTCAATAGGGTTACCCTTTGGGCCAATGCATGTCCTTGTACCAAATTTCATCAAAATATCTCAAATAATGCGATCTGTAGCTTACACACAAATTTACAAGGACAGACAGGAATACAGACGGACAAACGGACACGGGTAATTCGATTCAGATTTTGATTCTCAATCGATCGGTATAACTGTACGTGGGTGTGGCATTTACCGTTTAGGCGTTACAAACATCCGCATAAACTTAATTCGGTTTTCGTCCATTGTGGGCGGGGTTTTCAACCGATTTTTCACAATTCAAATAGCAATCTGCGTGCAGAAATTATTTTGTAGGTTGTATTAATAATACAATTTGTATTATAATTTTTTTATATTCTTGAAAATATTCCTCTATGCATGTTGCGAAAAAAAAAATTAAATACCCTTTTTGCCTTTCTCTCCTGAGCCATACTTTGTTTCATTTTCACAATATATTTTAGAATTGTCTCCATATCCTTGAAAAGTACAGTTATGCACATAATATAAAAAATTTCCTCAACTTCTCTTTCTATCCTATTTCTAATTCAAAAATTTTACGAAAATGTTTCTAAACTTAGATTTTCCCATAATATATGGGATAATAATTAGAGGTTAGGCAGGACGATCAGCTTACGAAAAAAAATTTAGAATAAATACATTTAAGCCTAAGCGAATGGAATAAATGGCAACTTTTTGATATTTCTCAATGAAAATTAATAGGTTCCATTTCTTTATGCTAAAATTATGTGTGTTCTAAATTTATTGTCTCTCTATTATGATTTTCTACGAAATTATTATTATTATTATTATTAGATTTAATCGACATAATATTACTGATATTTAAGATTTTTTAATCATTTCTATGAATTTATATGATTATACCCGGCACCACCCTGTGGAAAAAGGTATATTAAGTTTGTGCGGATGTTTGTAACTCCTAAACGGCAAATGCCACATCCACCTTTAATTATACCGATCGATTCAAAATCAATAAATTTGCGGGAAAGTTACGGGTCGCATTTTCCGAGATTTAGTGCAAGAACGTGTTTTGGCCCAGAAAGAAATTAAAGGAGCTACATATCCAACAAAACTAATTGGAACATAATTTAAGAGGTAAGTGATATGAGGTATTAAATGGTTAGTAGTTCATTAGCTTCATAATTGGCTGCCAAATTAGGACCCGATTGGTTTTTTAAAATCTCCTTCCCATTTCACGAGGAGACTTATGTGAAAAATACCTAGCGTTTACTGACACAACTAAACTAATTGTAGCATAATTTGTGGAGCTAATAAAAATTTTCATTTGTTTAATTTAATTGGAGAAAAATCAGTTTTAAACGTATTAAAATTTTTAAATTAATTTAACGCATTATATATTAAATGAAAGGTTCTAGATATTAAATATTTGTATATGGTGTGCTTTCTAAAAAGAAAGTGACTTTTAAGCTATTTCTGAACAAATAACGGTAAAGGTACATATGTATCGTTGAATTTCTATTCTTCTGAATAACGGTAAAGTAAATATACCAGTATTAAAACGTAAGTAACCGATAAAGTAAATCTTAAACACATACATATACCAACCTTACCTATTTTAAAAATGTCACTAATTAAAGGCCCTTCATATCATCGAAATTACTGCATCTTTTGTATTGGCTATTTTTACAAACAAACACAATTAACTCAAAAAATCTTCTATTGTAGTGTATAAAATATCGAAAATTTATCTTTAAAATTATACCTAATGAATTGGGAATTCCTTATATTATAATTTTTAAATTATTCACATTTAAGTACGATAATTACATTTTGTGTATAGTGTTCGACATAGAGCTCATATTTCTCTTTTTGTTAATGCCTTTCTAAAGTTTTCCTTTTATGATTATTTAAAATTTAGATTCTTAATGTATTTCTTTCTAATGACTTTAATGTCTCAGCTCCCAGATTCTTTAATAAAGCATTTCTCTAGATAGTGCAGAAGTCCATTTATATTGACACCTCCTATAACTACTTCTCTAAACTATCGATAATTTATTATACACTCTGCTCGATTTTAGAATACTTTACCAGATCTTTAATATATCTACTCACACAATTAAGAAAAAATTGATCTTCTAATTAAAGGTGTAAATATCTTTATTGTTGGTAGTTGGGAATTATACAATAAGCTGTAAGACCTAGAAAATGATGATAATTTGGATAATATAAATGATTTTAAAAATTTAAACAACTTATTATTATGTACTCTTTGTATTTATTATTGTATATATATATTAATATATTTATATTTATAACTTTACATATTTTTTGTACATTCTTATTAAATTGTTATGGTTCATTGGACTTTAAATACATGCAAATACATATGTAAATAAAAAAATTAAAAATATATTTAAAAATAAAGTAACACCATTTTTAAATCAAGAAATAAATATAAAATGAATAATAGTACAATGAATGGAAAAAGTCATTGATAAGTTTGAACGAGTTCCTTTTGAAAGAACCATTGAAAATGAACAAGTAAAACGGGGCTATATTAGGCGTATTTAATATTTATATAAAATTACCTTACTTAATATTATGTACTTTGGGTAGGCGTGGTTTATTTGACTTTCCAAATAATATATTATTTAATTCGTTAATATTTTGGCAAAATTTTGTTTTTGTATCCCTTAATTACGAATATAATATTATAAATTTATTTGTCCGTACTTAAGAAAACCCCTAAACACTATATTTTGCAAAATTGCAGGAAGATCCATGGTTGTCCATTTTCAGCAGGATATTTTTAACAATGATGAAGAAAATACCAAATTTGAGCTCTAGACCTACATAGATTAGACATTGTTAAATATAATTAATCATTGTTATTCTTGACTCTTTCCATTTGACCTAAACCATGGATTTTTGCATCCCCACAGTGTAAATACTTTTGTATAACAATGATTACTAAACAAATTATAACATAAATCGTAGACTATGTCGAATAGTCGGACTTAATAGACTTGTTCAATTGTTATTTTGTCAATAAATAATAGTACATGCAAGTTCTGATTTCACAAGTAAACTTAATATTAAAATTACATATTAAATTTTTATGTTAAAATTAAATATAACAAGTAAAACTTATTATTATTATATTTTAATAATCTATATATGGGCAATTACAGTAAAGTTCGATTTTTGTGCAATTTTTTTTATTATTACTTATTTATTTATGAGTTAAATACAGCCATATAAATTAAAATTAATTAATTAAATTAAAAGTAACAAAAATTATTACATAAAATTTAATTATTTTTATTTAATAGTTACAGAGAGGAAAAAGAATATAAGTAATTGACAACAAATAAATAAATAAAATTTATATATAGTTTTTTAGAAAAATAAAAGCAGATACGTGTGTTGTGGGAAAAATCAAATCCTTGGCTGAGTCTATCGATCATAGCCCATACAAATGTGCATAGCGTGGCAATGTTCGTAATGCTTAAATTAATTACGAATATAATATTATAAATTTATTGATTACTTGAACCAGATAACAAAAAATATCATTTTAGAGCTTTACATGGCCTTCACTATACAAAAAAAAATTTCAACAAAGGTAATTTTCCACTGAGAAATATAGGTTTTTCCCACATTAATGTGACATAGATTAGTTATGTTCGTTCCTTTTTCCTAATGAATTAATAATTTGTTTATTAAAAAAAAAGAAAAACAAATGAGAAAACCAAATTTTTCTTAAGCCAAATCTTAAATACCCCCAACGTTTACGTATAAACGGTGGGCGTGGCAGGTTTTTGCTGTGTCTTCTAATTGTGTATGCATTATACATATATTAGCTGAAAAGTTGAGGGTTACGCTGATTATGTTTTTTTGTAAATTGTGGGCGTTTTTGTTAGATTATTTAATTAATTTTTTTTTCTTTGAAAAATGAAAAATTTTATTTTTCTATACTTGTATTTTCAAAAAATGTCCAAAAGTTACACAAGTCGGGAATTTTTTTTTTGTTTGTTTATGAAATCAAAAAACAATTTTTATATGGGGAGGGTTTCTTAAAACTGTCCGATCCTATCCATTTTCAATGGAGTTCCCTTTTGGGCCAATACATGTCCTTGTAATTTCATCAAAATTTCTCAAAAAATAATAGAACTTCATATGGGGAGGGGTTCCAAAAATGGACCAATCCGGTCTATTTTCAATAGGGTTACCCTTTGGGCCAATGCATGTCCTTGTACCAAATTTCATCAAAATATCTCAAATAATGCGATCTGTAGCTTACACACAAATTTACAAGGACAGACAGGAATACAGACGGACAAACGGACACGGGTAATTCGATTCAGATTTTGATTCTCAATCGATCGGTATAACTGTACGTGGGTGTGGCATTTACCGTTTAGGCGTTACAAACATCCGCATAAACTTAATTCGGTTTTCGTCCATTGTGGGCGGGGTTTTCAACCGATTTTTCACAATTCAAATAGCAATCTGCGTGCAGAAATTATTTTGTAGGTTGTATTAATAATACAATTTGTATTATAATTTTTTTATATTCTTGAAAATATTCCTCTATGCATGTTGCGAAAAAAAAAATTAAATACCCTTTTTGCCTTTCTCTCCTGAGCCATACTTTGTTTCATTTTCACAATATATTTTAGAATTGTCTCCATATCCTTGAAAAGTACAGTTATGCACATAATATAAAAAATTTCCTCAACTTCTCTTTCTATCCTATTTCTAATTCAAAAATTTTACGAAAATGTTTCTAAACTTAGATTTTCCCATAATATATGGGATAATAATTAGAGGTTAGGCAGGACGATCAGCTTACGAAAAAAAATTTAGAATAAATACATTTAAGCCTAAGCGAATGGAATAAATGGCAACTTTTTGATATTTCTCAATGAAAATTAATAGGTTCCATTTCTTTATGCTAAAATTATGTGTGTTCTAAATTTATTGTCTCTCTATTATGATTTTCTACGAAATTATTATTAATACTATTAAAGAAATTCTTGCATAAAGAGTATTGGGGTACTGTACACTTGTGATGAGGTGATATAGGGTACCTAAGAATTAGGCTTTTTCGTTCACTTGTTTTGTCGTGAAGTATTAAATGTATTATATATTATGTAGATTATATTCAGTAGGAATGACAAAAAATTGTAAGTTTACAGTGTAACAGTCCCCGTAGTGAGAAGTAATGGTTTCATAACACTTAATTGATGACTATAAGTTTGAAATGAAAAATTTCGGGCTTGTGGTAAAGCAGAAGTAGAATACTGAGCCATGATCATGCCAACTCTAATGATGACAAAATGAATTAAATAGGACCAATCGTTGTGAAGATATATTAAAAAGAAGATGGTTTAGATAATAAATATATACAATATATTGTTCAATATTTATACATAAATTGTGTGAGTGCCTTACATATAATCCAGTCATCTCTTAATAAAAATACGTTTTCAATATATATATTCTTACTCCGTATCGTAACACGAGTAAATTTAGTCCTTGTGTAAATTTTTACACTCTGTTTGTGGCACTCTCACTGCCGCAAAAATAGAGATGGCACACATAATCTTTAAATGTCCGATTTCTGCTCATAATGACCGTTCTAAACTCTAAAGCCCAAACTCTAATCTTATGTCACTCTTACTGTCGCAAAAAATTGAGATTATTCACAATTGAGATTAGTCATCCTTTTGAAAATTTCAACGGTACATTAATAAAGGAATGAGGACAAACCATTTTCTATAGAATAAAGGTGCAAAGGTATTTGAGAACAGTCACTATTGTTTAATAAGATAACATATCATAACATAACATTCTAAGTTTGTTATGGCCTTAGTTAAGTCCTAAAGGAGTCGTTAAGGGTCAACTATAAAAAGTTTATTCATTAGTATAAAGAAAAGTTGATTGAACAAAGCGTTTTTTGTTGCATATATTTAATTTCCATCCAAAATTCTCATTTTAGAGCGGTCAAAAAATGTGAGATATTGAGTTGAAATTTTAGGTTTAAAATTTATAAACTATATAGGTACTTTATAGGGTAATTGCACTAGTTATAGTTATAGTGTCTGGATTTGATTTATTTTTGACAGCTTCTTAACCTCGCCAATTTGCAATTTTTGTGCTCACTATATTATACATAGCATCTTGAAAGTAATGAGTGTCCATAACCTCAAACGCTTCGCTCATGTGTACATATGCACTTAATGTAAAAACAAAACACGACTTATTTTCGTACCAATCTAAATGCTCTGCTGACACATTCTAATATAACATTTTTTTCAATAGACTGTTTATAATTATATTATAGGATCAAAATATACCTTTCGTAAAATTTTTGAGTTAGAGGGAAAGGAATAGAAAGAAGAGTGCAGTAAATTTTTTTTATATAATATGCATAACTGAAGTTTTTCAAGGATGTAGAGTAATTTCTAAAATATATTGTGAAGGTGAACCAAATTATGGTATAAAAAACGAAGGGGAAGAAATTATGTAATGTGGAAAGGAATTTTTCTAAGAATATAAACAACAAGTGAAAAATTTATTTGACCGTTTTAAAAAACTAAAAGAAAAATTTATAGTCGGTCAAGCTCTACATCACTTAGCTCTTTAAATTATGCTACAATTAGTTTAATGGAATCTGTTCACGATAGAAACTGCCAAATAAGTTACTTAACATAACCAACCTATATGAAAAGCGGTTCTATAAATGTTCCGATCGCATCCATATTTGGCATTTTTAATATTTGCGATTTTTTGCCATATAAATACTTTCATTATAATTGAACCTTATATAGAGGGGGTCTAAAAAATTCCGATTCGGCTTATTTTCAATAGGGTTTTGTTCTGAGTCTTTGTGCCTTATTTCAATAGAAATATCTCAAAAAATGCGACCTCTGGCTTGCGCATAGACTGATTTACATAGACACACACGGGCATGGATAAATCGATTCAGATATCTGAACCGATATGTATTTTTAGCGGTGGGTATGGCATTTGCTGTTTAGGAATATCAGAACAAAGTTAAGTTAATGTACCCTCTTACGTGTTATATGCACTCTTTATATGTCAAAAAATCGCAATTATTAATTAATTGGCTGTGTCAAATTTGGATTCGATTCGATCATTTTTAGAACCTTTTTCCATATAATCGCATCGCTTGTACTGATGTAACTAAAATCATTGTAGCATATTTTGTGAAACTAAATGATCGGGCTAGGCCAACTATACCATTTTCACTAATTTTTAAATGAAATTGTGCTACCCTTCACTTCAGTGATTAGGGTATTCTAAGTTCCTTCTTTCGTTTGCAACACCCTGAAGGAGGCGTCAGAGACCCTACAAAGTATATATATTCTTGATCAGCGTCAAAAACTGATTCAATTAAACATGTATATCCGTATGTCCCTGTGACGGTGCGTCTATCTATTTCAAGGGCGTAAATTTTTGAGATATTAATTTGAAATTTTGTACAGGCACTTTTAGTTTTTGCACAAAGATTGCTATTTAATATGGGCAAAATCGGTCAAGAGCTACGCCCACAATCGACAAAAGTATATTTATTCGCCACAAAAATTAAGCTATAAATTTGATATTTACACCAAATGCATCTATAAATATAAGCTTTATCGAATGCCAAAAATGGGCGTGGTCTAATAACAGACACACTCACAATTAGTAAAAATCTTTATACCACGCCAACCGTTGTGTAGGTGGAGGGTATTTAACATTTGGCCTAAGCCAAATTTAGTTTTCTTACTTGTTCTACTTTAAAATTATTACTTTCCATTACCAAATGACCTTTTCATGTATTTCAATTGATTTTTTCTTAAATTAAGTTAAAAATTGTGTAGTTAACGTAATTAAAATATATAAATAAATGGAGGGAAAACGACTATAATAAAAAGTTTGTATCTTATTAATTGAACATGGCGTTAAGTATATATCTTTTTACTTTTATTTGTCATCAGCGTATGATTCTGCATGGTATTATATAATAAGTGTATACAAAATATGTACAGTTTTATTTAAAAGTCTTCCGTGTTAGTGTTTACATTAATTCTGAATAATTAATTTGCTTAATTTCTTAGATGTTTTCAACTATGTTAATATTTTAATTATAATTAATATTTTAATTAATGCAACAGAGTAATGCTTTGTGTTATTCACCGCGTTCTATCACAATAATTTTCAATTTGTTAGTGTTGTGTTTTAAAACAATGTACATCAATGTGTATATATATATATATAACATACAATGAAATATCAAATAGACAAGTTGTATTAAATTTTTTCAAAGTGAATGTTTCGTCATATCGGTAAATAATTTAATAATATTATATATAATATATATGTTAGTGAAAATATTATAGTATAATTCTGTGGGAGTGTATGGAATACTTAAATACTTAGTATGCATTTATATCTATAGTCACTAAAGGAGTTTTTCGATTTTAGAGTCTAACAATTTTTTAATAAAGTTATGTTCTCAATTATTTTTTGTTTATTAAGCACTTATTAAATACAATACTAGTACAATATGAAAATAATAGCATAATAAATTACAATTCCACTTTTAGTAGAAATTATATGTAGCAGTATAAAAATTGATACTAAATCCTAATCAATTATGGTAAAAAATATATAAAAAATATGTAATTAATTAATGAAAAAGTTATTAAATAATAAATAAGTACAATTATGTTGAGTAAAATAATTTAAGACAAATATAGGGAAACTTATTTTACTAGGTTTATGTTAAAAATACTTTAAAATAATTTTGGAAGAAGTCATTCAATATCTGCACGTTTAGGTACGATGTATTGTACAAAACTTATTTGTCCTTTCCATATGATAAACATTTTTATATAGGGATTCTATATACATACACACATATATAAATGGGTTGTGTGAAAAATGATATAATACTCAGGTAGTAGCTATGTTAACAGCGGTGGCATATTAAATGTTATGGGCGAACCATTGATCACTTTGATGAAATGCTGCAGTTTCGTCACTTCGTCCGTTGGTATAAGTAATACTTTTAAGCATTCACCAAACCACTTAGAGTCAAAACAGTCTTTCCTAAGTTTGGAGATAAAAATATAAAAATAAATCAAAACAAGTAAAAAGTTTGTATTTGGCTTGGGCCAAATCTTGGATACCCTCCACATTTATACGTTTAGCTTTGCGTCATTTTTTAACGACACTGAATTATAATATGGATTAATTTTGTACCCATTTCTAGTATATCGATGAATGGGCTAATTATATATAAATATATTAAATTTCAATATTTATAATATATTTTTGCGGTTGTGAGAAATTTTTATTCATCACGCGTGCGAGCATATATATCTTTAATGTATTTTGCTCATTTCAATAAGCGAACTTCAGACATGAACTGAAAATGTATGTGCTAAATTTCTATAGCTGTAACCGCGACAAACAGACTTACGGACATGTCTAAATTGACGCAAATTTTAAATTTGATCAATAATATATATGTACACATAGTCTTCTACTGGATGTTGTGAACGGAATGACAAATGTACCATACTGCTAACCTAATGTAGAGGATATAAAAATAAAATAAAAATATTTGTTCATCAATTCAAAGTTATAATAATTAAAAATATAAATAAAAATCCAATTTACATGAGACATTAAAAATTAAAAAAAAACGCTTTATTTTGTTATACGGACTAAGGATTTAGATTAATGTCGAAAAATCAAGGGGTAGTGGTGACCCATTAATGATTTTTAAGTAATACTTAAGTTTCGCGACTTCAACGTCAGGAATTAACAGCACTTTCAGGCATTCGCCAAATGCTTCGTGTGTAAAACACTTTTCCCTAAATGTAAAAAATTGGATAATTAACATTTACATGCATTTTTTATTACATATACTCTTACTTTAATATATACACATAAGATATTTTTAAAATAATTTCTTCTAAATGTTTTCATATCCACCACGATAGTATATGAGGGTATATATAAATTTTTTCAACATTTACTACTTCCAAAGAAGACATTGAAGGCCTAGCAAAGTATATATATTCTGAATCTGTCTGTCCACTGGTGAGTGTGTATGTGAAAATAATTTTCTTGGTCGCAGAATTGAGATATCGATTTCAAATTATTATATGCTGAAATGTTGCTACGCTAATAGGTGTTAAAATTAGACTAAGTCGGTTAACCTCCAATAGTGTAACAAAAACTGAGCAAATTTTTAAGAAATTTCTCTATTACTTATAAGGAATATAAAAGATATATCATCACATATACTTCTTACAGTTGAGTTTTTAAGATTTGGCCTGACCCAAATATTGCTTCTTCTCTGTTAAACCTCAACTTTAATTTTGAAGAAAAAATATACATTGATCAAATCCAAATATAGTGGGCGGAATTTGAAATGTTATTATTTCTTATCTAATCGGACAAAATATGTGTTAATGAATATTTTTTGACAAATAATATTATTATTTGTAATAATATTAATATTATTTGTGCACCAAATTTTACAATTTATATTTTGTTCTACCATAGCTATGTAAGAGTTCTAGCAAGATTTGACAGATGTACCCATCAAATTCCTCTCTAAATGCGGTCGTTAAGGATATGAAGCTGAAATTCGAAAGTTTACGATAGTATAAATAGTTTCTTATTTAAATACACCCATGAAATAGTTAAATTGATATATTCCAAAAAATGGTCTTACACCACTTTAATTCACAATGACTCATATCAAATATATTATATAATAACGTTTTCATAATTTTTTTTTGTTGTTAACACTAAGAATCGCAACTATTGATACATTAGGTTGAATTTTTGTTATTATTTTTAGTTTTTGCAAAAATTCCTAACAGCACCAAAAATAATTGGTACACATGCACATATATAAAGGTAACTCACAATTAAAAAAAAAAACTTGTTGGATAATTCTCTACATAAGGTGATATATATTGTAAGGTATACTTTAGTAATCATGGTATGTAAGTGCAATATCTATATGAAAATATGTAGATGTGGAGGGAATAGGAGATTAGAACTAAGCCAAAAGTACCTTTTTTTATACGTACCATCAATATGCAAAGGGTACTACATTTGTTTTGCGCAAACTCCAAAAGAAGGCGTTGCCTCGTACATATACGATACGTTCTTGTTTGCATGGGTGCTTCTATGAATTTTTAACCAACACCTTGCAGTTTCAAATATTGAACTGGAATTTGGTACTATAAATTGTTGAGGTACTATAAATTGTCGTATTGAAAGTGAACAAAGCAAAGCAATGCTAAGAAGGGTCGCAAATGCTGACATGAAATTAGTGTATAAATAATTTCTAAATATGTAAGCATTGAAAATGGGTAAAATGTGTCCATGGACTTTCCTGTAATATTACAAAGCAAAATGTACAATTTTTAGAGTTTTTTCTTTATGACACACTGCAGTAAAATACATGTCTTATGTAGAGAAAGTTTGCTGTTCTTGGATATTTTTGAAACTTATTTATATTATCCAACTTTGTCCCATTAACGGTCAAATAATTTAGCAGCTCGGCTTTCACTACATCAAAGGATTTCAAAGTTATAAAGGGTGTATACGGTGGCCCCATTTTGAAAACTTTAACTCGCGCCTACTAATCTTCTTTTAATTAATGAAAACAAGTGAGATAACTAAATTTGGCTTAGGCCAAATCTTAAATACCTTCCACCTCCACAACGGTGGGCGTGGAAAATAAATATATAATGCGTCTTCTAATAGTGTATTTATTAAGTATCAGCACGCAAGTCTACTTTTACGTTAAATGTGGTTTTTTGTAAATTGTGGGCGTGTATGCTATCCGACCATGCCAATTTTTAGTACATCGATGGATGGGCTAACTTTTAATAAGTGGACTAAGTTTCAAGTTTACAGGTCATCTTTTGTGGCAAATATATAGATTTTTGTTGATTGTAGGCGTATTTGTGATTCGACCAAGCCCATTTGGGATTTGGCACATCACTATAATCAGTGGATGAGATAACTATGTATACGCGTACCAAATTTCAAGTTACTAGGTCAACTTTTGTAGAAGATATAAAGATTTTAATTGATTGTGGGCGGGTCTGTAATCCTAATACGTCAATTTTTGGCACTTCGATGAAGCTTATATTTATAGATGTACATACCAAATTTTAAGTTTATAGCTTAATTTTTGTGGCCGATAAATAGATTTTTGTCGATTGTGGACGTGGTTCTTAATCGATTTTGCCCATTTTAAATAACGATCTGCGTGCAAAAACTAAAAGTGCCTGTACAAAATTTTAGATCAATATTTCAAAATTTACGCCCGTGAGACTGCCTACAATAGACAGACACATGGACACACGGACACACGGACATATGGACATACATGTCTAAATCGACTCAGTTTTTGGCGCTGATCAAGAATATATACTTTGTAGGATCTCTGACGCCTCCTTTTGGGTGTTGAAAACGTAAAAACAAATTTAGTGTACCCTAATTACTGAGGTGGAGGGTATAAAAAGTAAATTTGGATGAGGCCAAATCATGAATACTTTTCTTCTAGGCATAATGTACAATGTGACGAAAATTTTGGGCTACTTATTCTATCTATTCCGCACCATATATTTATACTAAGCATCAAATACTGAGTCATAGCCATATGTATCTTTTTGCACGTCTGTAGGCTTGTGTGCTCCATGATAATCACTACGCTGGTCCCAAAATTATTAATTTTGATTTAAAATTTGAGCGAAGTCGGTCAAAAGGTACGTCCATAGTAAAAAAACTGAAATTTATTAAAGAATGTTTTTCGGACTTGTTCGAGCCTTTAATGCCTAGACTGGTATTTGGCATTAGCCAAATATAGCTTCACTTATTTAATATTATAAAATGAAAGCTATGAAAGAAAGAATGAAACGGACTTCCCGTTTATTACCGCTAAGGCTTAAATAAGGATGCGCTAAAAGACATAAGCCCATACCATGAAATTATTATTATTTTAATGTCAAGATAGGGAAGGAGAACATCTTTTGACCTACGATTAGTAAAGTAAGCCACCATTAAAATACTTCGCGATGATGGTCTGAGGCTGATTCACTTCGTCGGAGCGAGGAATAAGGTTGTCTGTAGCATCAGGTTCCAAATCCATGTCTATCTCTTGGTGCGATCAAGTCAAAATTCAAGTGGATTTCGTTATGATAGACGCATGACCTACTCTTAGTGTTATAGATAAGACGAAGCACCAATATTAATTCCTATAACTAACTTGTTATGTACCGCCAACTTCGTGCGTCACAGCACGACGTTCTCTCTTTCAGCATGCTAAAGACCTAAATAAACTGTACTTGCCAGTTATGATGATTATTATTACTGGTATATTTAAGTTAATTATGATCCTATTAACTTTCGCAATATTTTTGATTGCGATCTTTGCCATCTTCACTATAATTGAACTCCACTACTCCATATTCAAGAAAGCTCAGTTTGAAGTTTTTATGTAATAGACAACATAAATCGTTCATTTTAAATTTAATTTCTGATAACTTTGCTTTTATATTATGTATTCATGTGAGTCGATCTAAGTCTATTCCAAGTATTTGACGTGAGTTAATGAAGCACACGTTTTTTTCTAAGGACAAAATGGATGGATTTACACTTAATTTCCATGTTTGGAATCACAGCTCAAGAATTTATCTAATGACATGATCTGATTCGTAAGAGCACATGTGTAAGATGATAAATTCGTTGTATATTAATTGGTCTATCGTAAATGGAGTTTTTCGTGCTAAGCAATATTCTTTTTCTTCAAATGCTTTCCTTATAAATCCAACAATACGATGGCTTTTCCGATAGTGCCATGGAATTACCTGAATCCAAACTGTCCTCCTAATAACTAGTCCGATGAGCCTCCTAAGCCTCCTGGGAAAACTATTTGAAAAATATTTAACGCAACGTTGGAAAATTTCATTCAAATTTTACAATATTATGCCTCCTCAGCAGTTCTGATTTAGGAAATTTTATGGAACTAATCATGAAGTAAAAAGAGTTTGCAACCACAATAAAACCAAATTAACCGAATTTGGTAACCGTTTCGGCAGGCTTAACTATAAGAGATTCAAATGTTACAGTCAAATTTAAGATAAATATCTTAATTTTTGAAACCATTAGTGTTTAAAAACAAGAAATTTAGACGTACAGACAGATCAAGTAACTAAGTTAGGCTTCGGCCAAATTTTACATTCTTGCAAGTCGAGTTTTACGCTGTGGACGTCTTTTGAAAATTGTGAGTGTGTCTGTTATAGATATGTCCATGCCCATTTTTGGCACATCGATCGATACAAAAATATAAATTTATATAACAAATTCAACTACATTTTTTGTAGCCCTAATAATAGGTTTATTAGTGGCAACCTTGTTATTGTTTTATACAGTTTTATATATATTGCAAAATTTTTCTGTCTTTTTATTTATTTGCTTTTGGCGTAAAAGAATTGAAGAACCAAAATAATTCACTTAAATTTACGAGCCCCCTGTGCCACGATTTATAAAAAAAATTGTAAAAAAAACACTTTAATCACTGTAGATAAATAAAACATAATAACAACACGATCAAATTTGTAGAGTAGCCAGAATATCTGAAATGACATAAAATTAATGAGCAATTAGCGTCAAGCCAACACCAATGCGAATGCATACACAAACTCCAATAAAACAATAATCTACGATCACTAAACTCTGATTAAATTTTACAAATAGAATATCTAATTAAACGAGAGAATGAGTAATGATGATCCAAATGCCACAGGCACTTTGTACAATAGAGCAAACTCTCTCGGCAAAACTTTGACAAAAAATAAAACCAAGTTAAAATCTACATCAGAGACTGTGCAATGGTGGACCAGATGTCGGAGAAACTGGAAATTACTATTTTGGATCAAAGCTCTTCGGCAAATTACGATATTGTAATTCTACTAAATTGCGCTGTAGTTACAAACATATATTATTGCCCATGCATACATGCTACGTAACACACTTTTATAGGTAGTAAAAAAAAAAAAAAAGTTTTCGAAACCTATGATTGAGCTCAAAGTTATAAAAAGTTGCTAAAGAAGGATTTGATTTTTTAGTAAAGTTAGGAATTTGGAGGCCCTTAAATTCATTGGCGTCTTTGCCACATTTAGTCTCTAAAACTAATTCTAATGATTGGCGTTCTTGCGGTGACTTTACATGTAAGTGATCACATTACCATATTCACCATGTAAAAATTATTATTAAATATAATAAACTTTTCTTAAAATATTGGACTTAGTTAAAGAATACTATCACATTCCAAAAGCCGCATTTAGAAAACTGCAAATACTAAGTAAATTGGAACGTTTGAGTTTTTTGCAACCTAGATTTTACTTTTGTCTATATTGATGATGTTCTCATAACTACCAAGAACGATGAAGAACACCCGAATAATTTAGATTAGACCTTAGTATTCGAAATGAATGTAGTCTCAATCTAAAACCAAACAAATGTACATTCAGAGGTAAAAAACGTTGATTTTATTTTTGATTAAGGTCAAAAGTTTATTGACATATTCACCTTTTACCACAGATACATTGCACATCTATGTTAACTGAGATGACAAGTCCAATTTATACAATTTATTTATTTATTTATTTGGTTACGGCAATTATTGTCTATTACATCATATAACTTAAACTTAAACTAAAATTAGTTTCTACTTATTGTTTTACAATAATTAACGACATTCCAAAAAATAAAGACAACAAGTAAGAAAACTAAATTTGACTTAGTCCAAATCTTAAATACCTTCTACCTCTACGACGGTGGGCGTGGCAAATATATATATATATATTATATATTGCGCCCTATAATAGTGTATGTATTACGTATCAGCGTGCAGAGATTTAGATTTTTGTTGATTGTCGTCGTATATGTGATTCGACCAAGCCCATTTGGGATTTGGCACATCAGTGGATGAGATAACTATGTATACGCGAACCAAATTTCAAGTTTCTAGGTCAACTTTTGTGGCAGATATAAAGACTTTTATTGATCGTGGGCGCGTCTGTAATCCCAATGCGCCCATTTTTGGCACTTCGATGAAGCTTATATTTATAGATGTACACACTAAATTTTTGTGGCAGATAAATAGGTTTTTGTCGATTGTGGGCGTGACTCTTGACCAAATTTGTCATTTTAAATAGCAATCTGCGTGCAAAAACTAAAAGTGCCTTTACAAAATTTTAAATCAATATCTCAAAGTTTATGCCCGAGAGAATGCCAACACATGGACAGACGGACATGCAATTCTATATAAACTCAATTTTTGACGCTGATCTAGAATTTATACATGTAAGGTTTCTGACGACGGAAGAAAAAACTTAGTATACCCTCACCACTGAGGTGGAGGGTATAACAACAACAACAAAAAAAAAAAAAACAAGTGAAAATATTACAGTCGGTCAAGCCCGACCTACACCACATACCCACTTGATGTATTATTCAATTTTTTTTCTTTGAAAAATTAAAAATATCATTTTTCTTTACCTACTTTTATTCTCAATAAAATCAAAATGATACATAAGTCAGAAAATTTTTATATCCTGCACCACTCTGTCGTAAAGGGTATATTAAGTTTGAGCGGACGGCAAATGCCACACCCACCTATAATTATACCGATCGATTTAGAATCAAAATCTGAATCGATTTAAGTATGATCGTCTTTGCAAATTTGTGCGTAAGCTACAGGTCGCACTTTTTGAGATATTTTGATGAAATTTGGTGCAAGGACATGTATTGGCATTTGCCGTTTTAGGAATATTAGAACAAACTTAATGTACCCTCTTACGTATCATATGCACTCTTTATATGGCAAAAAATCGCAATTATTAATTAATTGGCTGTGTCAAATTTGGATCCGATCCGATCATTTTTAGAATCTTTTTCCATATAATCATATATCTATTTGGCAACGCATCGCTTTTACTAATGTAACTATAATCATTGCAGCATATTTCGTGAAACTAAGCGATGGAGGGTATTAAATGACCGGGCTAGACCAATTCAATTTATTCATATAAAAATGTAAATCTCACCGCACAGCTTAACACTTAGGTCGCGGTGAGTTTAAAATAAAGATGTTATATAAATTAATAGTTAACAAGCCAAAAAAAAAAAAAGGAAAAAAACTATATTATGTAACAATGTGGCAATTACATATATATAAATATAAATATGTAAAAATTATATATAATAAAGTCTAAATATATAAGATAAAAGAAAAAAAAGTAAAATTAAAATGAACAAGATAGAGAAGTTCGGTTAAGACCGAAGCTTAAATACCCTACACCTTTTATAATCCTCTAAAAAATAAGTTTCTATTGCCATATTTATGTATGTGACTAGAACTTACGCAAATAGTGTTTTTTTTTTTAATTATTGGGGTTTGCGTTATTCAATCACGCCCATTTTTGGCACAGTGTTAGATAACGGTACCACTTATATATATACCAAATTTCAACTTGAAACGCATAGTATTGTGCGATATATAATTTTTTAAAGATACAATTTTTTCGAGGTATGATGAGATTTTCGTTTATTGTGAGCGTGTCTGTTAACCGATTTTGCCCAATTTCAATACGGAACAGTGAAATTGAACTAAAAATACGTATACAAAGTTTCAATTTGATATCTCAAAAATCACGACTGTGAGAGTGCCAACAACAGACGGACACACGGACGGACATGTCTCAAACGATTTCTCTTTTCATGCTGATTAAGAATATATATGGTTTGTGGGGTCTCCGACGCTTCCTTCGATGTGTTGTAAACGGATGATCAAAATGAATGTACCCTCTTCCCTAAGGTGGAGGGTATAATAAAATAAATTACATTTTGATCTGAATTTTGAAATAACAGTATCATAAATCAGAAAGAATATTTGATAGTTCCTTCTTAAATTTCCTGGTGTCAGTTAAGAAATGAAGCGAAGTAGGTACGGAGTTCAAAAGGCGTATCGCGTTTATGAAATATTGCCGTTCAGACATAAGCGTACGATGAGGAAATGGAATAATTTGTTTATACCTCTGTGACCGTGTAAATTCAATTATTTCAAATAAATATTTTGGTTCCCCAAGAGTAATAATTAAGTTTAGCAAAAGAAGAGTTCCAAATTTGAATTAATTATCTAAAGTCATTCCATATAATTTGTTTTTGTATGCAGTTATACTATCGCGTCGTTTTACTTTAAATACATATCTAATGACGGAGTTATACACTTTATTAAGCTTACAAGAAGATACATAGTCACATTTTGAAAAAATTTTACAACCACACAGTAGAATAGGCATTAAATATGTTTTAGCTAAAAGTAAGCGTATATTATAGGGGATATAATATTGAGCAACGCTCTTGACATACCAAACACTTTACCAGTACAGGAGTTAATGTGATTGGACCAGTTTAATTTGGAGTTAAAAGTTAGCCCCAGGTATCAACAATTTTTATTAGTAGTTTGACACATTGACTAAGTCTCTATTAATATTATTAATAAATTCCGGCGCTAAATCCAACGAGCAACTAAGGTGTTTTTTTTTTTTTTGGAGAGGGATAATTTTAGCCATTTTCCAGCATACCGAAAAAGTGGATTTCGTTAAGATATCGTTAAAAATGTGGGGGATATGCGTTATGATGATAGGTAAAATAATTTTTAAGAACTTCGGATTAACATTATCAAAACCTGGTGAATTCGATTAAATGGAAAGAATGCTTTCTAGCACATCCATTTCATTCATGTTAGAAAAATATAGTGGCAAAAAGTTGTGATCTACCACTATGGCTGAATAGTACGATTGCTTAACAGTTTGAGTTGGCAGGTCAACAAATTTTCTACTAATATTATTAATGTCAAGTTCAGTGGATTCATGTATTTGTTTTCTGCCAACTCCAATATCGCGTAAAGTGTAAGGTCATAATAATTGATTTTAGCCAGTCTGACATTATTTGTGACAGTGTCTAGCTTTTTTAAAAATTGCATAAAGTTCCGGAGTTCGGAAGCGCTTCCATATTTTGTAGCAATCATCTCTAATCAACATTAATTCAGCAATACGATCATTAAACCAAGGCGGTTGATTGTAGTACACTTTTATAACTTTGATAAGGCCCCACTTATCAGATAACATTGCGGTATGATGATTGAGATAAGCTAATTTAGTATTAGCAGTAGGCATTAAATAGATCATATCCCAATCTATATTACAAGCACTACTTTCCAAATCTGAATAGATAATATTTTTAAAATCTCTATAAACAGTGTATTTAATCGGTATATTAACTTCAATATGGTACCCAAGAATGATCAAATCATGCTTCGAGAAATTGGGAATGGAAATTTGGTCATAATGACGTATCTTTAAAATATTATTTACGAAGAAAATAACAAGAAGAGTGCTCGATGTAGAGGTAAAGTGTGAGGGAATAATAGTATTTACAGACACTAAATCAACACCCTGCATAGTATCAATTAGTCTATTATCGTTAAGAGAGTTAAATCATATATTCAGACATTTCAGTAAAATCAATGTTATTATTAGGTCTATAAATACAGCCCAAAAGTATCTTAATATTATTCAAATGGATTTCAATAAATTCAAATTCAACGGGGTTTGTATGGTCCAACCTTACATAATACTTTAAATTTAATCCCTGATTTAATATAGATTACTACGCCACCAGCATGACCTAATATGTCGGCGCGTACAACATTATATCCATCTACACTTAACATGGAAACCATATGACAAGGACGAAACTATGTCTTAGAAACGTATATGGAACAGATATTTAAATTCATCAAACTTATTGTTAAGGCTTTGGACTTTCCGGTTGCATAGAATATTTAAAACACTACGCGATACTAAGTTGGAACTCCGTCTATCATTATAACTTGACTCAAAACAAAAACAAACACCCTAAAACTTAAGAAGGACAGCGGAAGCAACACTGACACAGAAATAATGTGAATGTTATACATAACAATTAAAATTATAAAATTAAAAATAAAAGAAGTATATGCAAATGATTCGTGCAAATCATGCAAAAGAATGCAAGTAAAAAGGTAAATAAGTAAATGGTATATAAAACAAGATAGAAAAGTTCGGTTAAGACCAAAGCTTAAACGCCTATAATTTAAAAAAAACTATATTTGTTGTTTAAAAGTGACCTCAATAATAATAAAAGTGGAGGGTATTTAAGATATCAAATTAAAACTTGGCACATTTATTCTTAGTTTAATTTCGCTGTTCCGTATTGAAAACTCGAACGCCTATAATTACTTTTTCTTTTTTATCCTGTTGCTTTTAGTGCGGAAAATAGAATATGTATTAGGAACATTTAATTGCACAAGTTCGCATACTTTGGTAAATAACAACTCAAGATTCTCTCCATCCTTGAAAGGTAAAACAACAATGCGCAAATCTGACGAATAATGTAAGTTTTCTAATTTATCAGATTTGGATTTTAATTTGTCCAGCTTTTTAAATAAATCAGGCATTGTTGCTTCTAAATCAATTACTCTTTGAGAAATTGTATCTTACTCATTTTTAATATGCTCGATTTTATTGTTAATTCAGCCACCACCGCATTGATTTTTACGGATAGCTCATTTAAAATTTTTCACGGAAATGATCGAGAAGAACCTGCCCCTGTTGTTTGAAACGAGCATCAATAAAGCGAATTAAGCAAGGTGAATAATCATCTAGAGTAATTTTAGGAGTTTTTGGTACAGAAGAGAGCAACTGTTTAGACTCCCGCGATCGTTTTGTTTGAGCAGTTGAAGCATTTGAAGCCATCTCTCTCACTCAGTAAAGAAAACCCAATAATAATAAGAATAATATATCAGCCACCAAAACAAAGAGAAATTACAACAGCAAGAAAGAGCTGCAAACCAAAGAAAATAAAATTATCGGTTCTTGTTGATGTTCCAAGTAACAGTTTCTTTCTCCAATAATACAAAAACACCTTACTTTTTTTCAAACGTATGTTAAATTGGGTTCACAATATTCTGTTCCGTTCTTATTTTCTCAAAAACAATAATTTAAAAGTTTTTACAGCATTAATTATACACGTTGATTTCGGATATTTTTTCTCGAATCTTTATTTAAAAATTGTGAAAAAACTTCCGCACCTTGTTGCTTTAAAACAAACATTTTCATTTTATACCCTCTACATCAGAGATTAGGGTATACTAAGTTTGTTCTTCCGTTTGCAACACCCAGAAGGAGGCGTCGGAGACCCTACTAAGTATATATATTCTTGATCAGCGTCAAAAACGGAGTCGATTTAGACATGTATGTCCGTGTGTAGGCATTCTCACGGGCCTAAATACAGGCACTTATAGTTTTTGCACGCAGATCGTTATTTAAAATGGGCAAAATCAGTCAAGAGCCACGTCCACAATCGACCAAAATCTATTTATCTGCCACAAAAATTAAGCTATAAACCTAAAATTGGGTATGTACATCTATAAATATTAGCTTAATCGATGCGCTAAAAATGGGCGTGGAAAGATAACAGACATGCCTACAATGAATAAAAATCTTTATACCTGCCACAGAAGTTGACCCAGGAACTTGAAATTTGATACGTGTATACATAGTTATCTCATCCACTAATGAGCCAAAAATGGGTGTGGTTGGATAATAGACACGTCCACAAAATTTAAAAAAAATTATATTCACTATAAAAGTAGACTACCAAGTTGATACGTAAGACAAACACTATTAGAGGTCGCAATATATATATATTTGCCACATTATGGATGTGAAGGGTATTTAAGATTTGCTCTAAGCCAAATTCTTCTTGTTTAAATCTTTATAATTACTTTTGTATTATTTGCTTAAGTAATTAGTAACCAATTATTAGTTTAGAAATTGACTGTGAATTTGGGCCCGATCGGACCATGTCCATGTAATGCTATTTCACAAAGTAATTTACATGAATATGCCTCGCACTAAAAGAACTTAAATAATTATAGCATTATTGTTTAGTATTAAGGGATGTAAGGCAAGGATCGGTAACCTTTTTAATAGTCTGGCATTTTCCTAAAATATAAAAGTTTTTCGTTTCCTACCGTTTAAAAAACGATTTTTATATTTTATATGAGAATATATTATTAATAAGTATAATGAAAATAATAATACATATATTAACATAACTTAAATTTATTACATACGAACTCATTGCATATAATATACATAAGTTTAATGCGAAGTGTGACGTTAAATTTTTTTTAAAAAATTACCTATTGTGTAATATAAAATGTTACAACATATCTTAAGGCCTTTATAGGGGACTAAGGGAGGAGAAGCTTGGGGTCTTGGGGCGGAGTGATGAACCGACCGATGAAACCAAGTAAAACCTATGACCCGAGTGGTAGAATGCGAATATAGCTTTTCTTCGGAAGTGCGTAGCCTAACTACCACTAAGACCGCCACTGATAGATAAGCTCCTTCTCGAGGTGTCCCTGTTTCTCACAATAAGTAGTGGATCTGTACAACTTGATAAAACCCGTAATCCCACAGTGTTCACCGTGCTAAAAGGATGAATGGTACTATGTGAGACGCCTCCAGATACTGGGCGCCTTCTAGATCTGCAATGAATGCCTATGCGAGAGGAAGTCCTCTAATCCCTTTTTCAATTTATTTTACAGATGATTGAACCTATAAATGTTGAAAACAGCAACCAGGTCTAAGAAGCTGACCTTCCACTGGCGTCTGAAGTAGAAACCGTCAGTCTCCGTGGACAACCAATGGAGATTTCGGAGTCGAACTATAACGACAAAATTCTAACGGACGAAGAAAATACCCTACGCAGCCTTACACTTCTTAGGCTCAAACTAAAGAAGACGGCTCAGGTGGCAGACAGTGGCGCAGAAGTGGTGCCGCTTGGAAATGCTTGAAAAATTAGTGGCGTGCGGGATGTCGTATGAGGAAGCCTACGAACTGAGTAAACGACCCCTGAACGACAACGTCTTCAAGTCCAACCTCATACAAAAACGCGGCCGGCTAAATGATACTATTTCCCCCGGCACCCAGGATCCCCTACCAAAACGGACGGCTACCTAGAAGATAACTTAGCCCTCTAATACCTCGGTAGTACCTACAGTGTCGACGATTGCCCCTTCCTACGAGGAGGTGGCAGAGCTTGTCCATGTAGGAGGTCTTCCAACTAACTTTCTGGGACGATGCTAAATCGAAGGCATGTGTGCTGAAATAAATTTGCGACCAATACAAGGGCACTGTTAAGCCAGAGTTCGCTGGCTGAACGTTCAGGCCTGGCTAGTAGCTACTCACCTGTAAAGGGAAAGAGACGGCAGATTGCCAACATTGCATCCCTGGAACGAAGCTACTTTTAAAGCGGCACATGAAGCCGATATACCCCGACCTCATGTATTCGTGGGCTATTTCTCCGAAAAGGAGGAAAAAAGTACTGGGGACATCCTTCGCCAAAATGAAGGCCTCAAGGTGGACTTTTGGAATATACTGCAACGGCAAAGGAGAGGACTCACGATAAGATTGACAATTGCTATTGAGTAACTATTGCTCGGCAGTAACTCTGAGGAAAACCCTCGATCGACTACGGCTATGGATTGGCGCAATTGAGGCCTAGAGGTAGAGCTCAAAGGTCCGAAAAGGATAAAAAATTTGTACCTGGTACAAAATCTTCGAAGGGTGCCAGCACGTCAACTCATAGCACCGGTGTTCTCTCTGGCGAAACTAAGAAAAAAACGACCTGCCAGAGAGACCGAAATGAGGAGTAAGACTTTAAAGCCTAACCCCTCTAATCCTAATGTTCAAAACCCCGTACAGAAAAGGGATCGACACTCGGAACGTTCTCGATGGCAGGACGAAACTACCGCGGAACAGGCGGAGAAGATATATAAACAAACATGCCGCCATATCCACCCGTGACCATCACTAATACAATCATAGTGATTCAGATGAATCTTCATTACGCTAAGACTGCTTCTGACGCGCTTAGCTGGAGATTCATAACCGAAGGTCACGATACACCTTCATCCAGGAACTTTGGATACATTCTGCAGTCGGTAAAGGCCTCAACACAGAAGGTAAGCTAATTTACGATAGTAAACATGGCCGACCTAGAACGGCCATGATAATTAACGACAAATTGACTTACATCCCCTTTTCAGAGTTTATCCAAGGCGATCTAGTGACGGTCTGGGTAAAGATGCTCTTTATCGGCGGGGAACGGAGTGTCGTTCTCGCAACCGCCTACTTTACAGAGGGCGAGGTCAGGACGTACCTTAGTGGAACCTAGGTCTGCCAAAGCCAAAGCTAGGAAATTATTCAATAAAGCAAAAAGAACAGGCGACTGGACTGAATACAAATCTGTTCTAACTGATTACAATCACAAGTTACGGCGATCCAAAAGGGCTGCATGGAGGGGCTACTGTGAGGAGATTGAAAATCTTTCTGAAGCTGTTCGATTTCAAAAAGCCTTTGCAAAGGGACACAGCAAAGGTATTAGCACTCTTAAGAAAACTGATGGAAGTTTCACGACGACACCATAGGAAAAGAGTCACCTCCTGATGGAAACTCTCTTTCCTGGTTATCTCCTGAACACGAGGCCGTACCCCCAGGAGAACCCATTGGGAGCTCCTACGTAGTCTCGTGAATAAAATCTTTCAACACAAGAGGGTGATATGGGCCCTCTTAACCTTTGGCCCATACAAATCTCCAGGACAGGATGGAATCAGACGCTGCTACAACAAGGATCATCCATCATCGTTCCTGCTCTTTGTAAAATATTTAAAACAAGCCTCCTGATGAGACTTGTTCCACAAAACTGGAATGAGGTTAAGGTAGTATTTTTACCAAAGCGAGAAAACAAGGACGATCGCCTCCCTAAGCCTCAGTCCCTTTCTTTTTAAAACTATGGAGAAAACCTTAAATAATTTTATTTTTATTAGGGAGAAACCCTTTCATAAAAACCAATTTGCCTATCAAAAAGGCAAATCTACTTCGACGGCAAACTCACGAGTGTAATAGAGGGGGAGTTAAAGGCTAAACATATATCCCTAACAGTTTTCTTTGACATTCAAGGGACTTTTGCCAATACGTCATACTAAGAAATAGAATCAGCCATTGTAGACAAAAAAATACCAACGATGATAACCATATGGGTTATTTCAATGTTGAACTTCAGAATTATCACTACTGAGCTTACAGGGACGACTATAACAACTAGGGCCACTGGAAGTTGCCCACAAAGGTGGATACTCTCCTCTAATTTGGACTATGGTCATAGATGAACTGCTAATAAAGCTCAACAATATGGGGTTCAAAACGCTAGGCTCTAAGGACGACGCAGCCATCTGGGGGCTGACATGAACAAGTTTTTACGGAACGAATGCAAATAGCCCTAAAAGTAACATAAAAATGGTGTCACGATAGGGGACTGAACATCAACCCGCAAAAGACGGTCCTGGTTCCATTCTCCAACAAGAGAAAACTTAAATTAAGTAACTATTGTAATTGTTATAGTTCAATGTAATTGTAATAGTTCAAAATAATGAATGGAATGAATACGTCAATAAGAGGTATACGTCCGGTTGGTTTAATGTACTGACAGAAATTAAAAAATGTGTATACATAAAAGAAAAAACACGGCGTTCTCTTTAAGAAATGGCTATTTAGAGTCGTGTTGTTTTATTGTATATAACAGTGCATAACAGTATATAACAGTAACATTTACTTAAACGGTACACAAATATTGTACTCTGATGGGGTGACATATTTGGAATTATAATTGGATAGAACCCTAACATGGAATCTTCACCTTAAATATAAAACTAAATAGTCGATACCCACCTTTTGTGCTTGCCAATGACTTTTCGGAAAAACTTAGGATATGAACCCTAAAATGACATACTGGTCATATACCACAATTATCCTCCGATGCTAACCTATGCAGCTTTGGCATGGTGGCCAAAGGTTAGGCAAACTAGTGCGACAAAAGCGTTGAGCAAAGTTCAACGGTTCGCAACTGTAGGCATCACGGGGGCCAATAGAACATGCCCCACGGATGCAATGGAAATACTCATAGGCCTTCCTCCTCTCTCGATACTAATCGAAAGAGAAGCTGGTCGGAGCGCATTTCGACTACTTCGAATAGACAAACTAAAACCAGATAACCTCAAAGGTCACATGAAGATACTGCAAAACTTCATAGATGACCCAATGATAAAAATTTCGGACTTTTCCCTGGCAGAGATAATACTAAGTCATTTTTGAAATCCCCAGTACAGAAGCTTGGGAAAAAAAATCCATGGTACCCAAACCAGAAGCACTGGAATGGTATACAGATGGTTCCAAACTGGAAACTGAGCAAACCGGGGCTGGCACCGACGGCTCCGGTTTTCAAAGAGCAGTTCAAATGGGGCTCCTTCCTACCATTTTCAAAGCGGAAAAATATGCGATAATGGCATATTTGAAAAAAGTATTTGAAAAATTGTTATATAATCAAATCCATCGTTATCTTATGCAACATAATTTGATTGATACACATCAGTCGGGTTTTCGCCCTAAACACAGTTGTACATCTGCATTGATTAAAATTACAGAAGACATACGTGTAAAGGTGGATGAAGGTAATACAGCTTTCCTGGTTCTTCTTGATCTTACCAAGGCATTTGATAGTGTAAACCATAATGTACTCTGTATGAAGCTTCGACGTGACTTTAAATTTTCTAATACTGCAGTAAAACTAATACACTCGTATTTAACTGCAAGTTGTAGTGCATGAAGAAAATACATCTGAAAGTCTAAACACGTTCAGGGGAGTACCTCAAGGATCGGTACTGGGGCCTCTTCTGTTTTCACTCTATATAAATGATCTGCCAAGCTGTACAACACACTGCAAAGTTCATATGTATGCTGACGATGTCCAGTTGTACTTTGCTGGAAAGTATGAAAATATTCCTGAATGTATTATTAAAATAAATGAAGATTTGGCAGCTGTAAGTACATGGGCATCAAACAACACGTTGGCACTAAATTGCAGCAAGTGTAAATTTCTGCAAATTAATAAAAGAAGCTTATCTGCCAATCAAAACCTGAATATTGTACTAAATAACGAAGCTATCCAACAGGTTAAGGTGTCCACAACTTTAGGTATATTGATTGATGATTCGCTAAATTGGGAAAAGCACGTTTCTTATGCCACAGCTAAATTGTATGCAAAAATGAGAGGTCTATGGCTAACGCAGCGTGTAGTTCCCATACATATTAGAGCGTTGTTAGCGAAAACATATCTGCTGCCAACTTTATTATACGGATGTGAGACTTTCTGTTTTTGCGGTTCAGTGGCTATGCATCGGCTAAAAGTGGCCATAAATAATATTGTTCGATACGTTTATGGATTAAAGAGATGGGAACGTATCTCAGGCCATGTTCAACATTTCCTTGGTCTAAGCATAGATCATTTTTTGCAACAGAAGGCCTTAATATTTCTTCACGCGATAATCTACACAAAAAAACCTACGTATCTGTATGATGTGTTGAGTTTTGCAAGCAGTAATAGAGGGAAAAAAATTATCCAAATAAGACACCACTCCTCCTGGTCCCAAAGGCAATATTTTATAAATTGCATTAAATTATGGAATGCTTTACCTGGTCATATACAGACAACATGTAATCGGAAGTTATTCAAAAAACAACTAACCCTGCTTTACAACTAATTACAAACTATAGCTATTAACATCATGACAGAAACACTAGCTCATCACAGTTATATACTTATATTTTATCAGTACATACATATACACTCTAAATATATGCTTACATACAAACTTATATATATAACAACACGCATTAGTTTCATGAGTTCTACATATATTGTTTTATATATTTTACGTTAATGCCCAAAAATGAATTAATTTCCATTAATTTGAATTGTATTCATATACTAATGTTTATATTAATATATAGTAAGTTATACATTACATGCACAACTGTTGAATTGTATATTATACACACCTATACTATAATAATAAGGCATACGCCTTGTTGTATAGGTGAAAACAAATCGTAAATAAATAAATAAATAAATGGCATGTGCATTGGAATGTCTGAGAAAACGCCTAAGGAAGACGCATATATATATATATATATATATATATATATACACTTATAGTCAAGCGGCACTCAAAGATCTAGATATTATAGCTTTGTAGTGAAATATAAACGAACATCAGAATGTATGAATCTACCTAAAGAGCGCAGAAAACATAATGAGGTGTTCCTTGTGTGGGTGCCTGGTCATGTGGGGATCCCAAAATATTCATTAACCCTTCTAGGAATGCTGCATAGTTTCTGGAGCTCCAAAGAGGCGAGATCAGGGTACTGACTGGCCAATGTACCCTCAGATACTACTTATATAAAATAGGGGCATCTGATAGCTTCATAGGCAGACTTTGTGAGGCGGCCCCTGAGACGCCTGAACACATACTTTGCAACTATCCGGCTTCCAGTAGAAGCAGACATCACACATTTGGAAAATATGTGATAACACTAGAGGAAATCTGGAGCTCTGAGCCCAGGAAAGTCTTCAGCTACTTTAAAAGCCTACGACTCCTGGACTGAGGGCATGTATGTCCGTATGTCCGGGTATTGTTGCCTTAATCAGGGGTGTAAATTTTGCGGTATAACGCTGAAATTTTGTACAGGCACTTTTAGTTTTTGCATGCAGATCGCTATTTAAGATGGGCAAAATTGGTCAAGAGCCACGCTCACATTGGACAAAAATGTATTTGTCTGCCACAAAAATTTACCTATGAACTTAAAATTTCGAATACATGTATTTACAATTAGCCCTTTCTACATAAGACCTAAATATAATCGGCATATTTATATATGCCGAAAATAGGCGTGGTCGGCTAACACACTCTCCCACAATCAATAAAAGTCTTTACATCTATCACAAAAGTTGATTTATAAACTTAAAATTTGGGATGCGTACCCATTGTTATAGTTATGATGTGTCAAAAATGGATCGGATAACAATGAAAAATGAATACGAGTCATTAAAAAAAAAAACACATGGACTTTAACCTATTTACCTAAGAGAAAAAGGGTAATTGGTTGTAAGTGGGATTTTGTTCTAAAGCGAAATAGGTACGATGAAATTGAGCGATACAAAGCACGAACGGAGAATTACATGACGAAATATACATAAGGCCGCCTGAAGGTCTAATGAAACAGTATCCTAGCAAAGTCTTGAAATCTTTTGTATTAAAGAGAAACTAAATTTCGTGATATATAAAAATGAACCGTGTTTGTTTAAAAAAGTTTGTAATGTTAACTTAGTATTACATCGATAATATTCTTATTATTATCGGTTTACATCGATAATATTCTTATTGCTTGTAGCGAGAGGAGACAGGTATTCACCGCAAAGCTACAGATTGTTCACTAGTAAAAGATTGTTCGAAGTAAAAGATAAAGGAAAAGTGCAACATTTCTTAGGTATGGAAATCGATTGAGAAGGAAACACATTATTTTCATAGGACAGATCTCTTATATGAAGGAGTTATTGAACGATTTTGAAATGGAGAATGGTGAGTCGATGTCAATCCCATTAGATCCTGGATATCAAATAAAATGTACCGGTAAGCAAGAAGACTATATTCAACATCCAGTGGTTAAGTGCAATGCGGATCCGCACATGGTATATATAATTTTGGTCAAACATATTTTAAGATATTTATTTGACACACTTGATTTTAAATTATGTGATGAAACTGCAAAACCTTACGAAGATGCAGATTGGGATGGTGATCTTCAAGATCGAAAATCGTCCATGTAATGTAACTGTGTAAAGGAAGCGATATATACAAGGCGTTTGCTACAAGAAGTTGTAGAGTATGGTAAAAGACCTAATTAAATATATATTAAATATATATATATGTAAGGTTCGCAAAAACTTGCTTCAAACCGAGTATATTAAAACAGAAGTAAAAATATCGATATACGATATCATCATGTACGTGATTCTGTACGAAATGGCGAGTTTGTATTGAAATACTGATCCACAAATAAGATGATAGAGAATATATTCACAAAGAATTTAGCGAAATATGTTAGAGAAATAAATTTATCTTAAATATGTATAGGAATATCTATGTTGAGGAAGAGGGTTGGGAATACTTAACAACATGAATATTTCTTTCAAAATTTATATATATACACCTCTGCTATACAATTTATATAAGTTTTTCTACTTTTCATTCAATAAACGTCTTTCATATCATCGGATATAATATTTGTACTTCCTGATTTATGTACATGATGAAACAACTCTAAAAGAGGTTGCAGGTTTACATACATACATATTGCATTGTAAAGTTTAAGATTTAGGAAATGTATCATCTTATCTAGGTATTCAAACTAAAAGTGAAAATAATGGAGATATTTATTTGTATCAAAAAGAGAAAATAAGGAAGTTAATTTAAAGTTGTGGTCTACCATAGGTAAAAACTTGATTATACGCGCTAAAACCCATGTGAATGTATCCTGTTATACAGATGCAAATTGGGCGGGAGATTTTGAAGATCTTAAATTAACTAGTGATTTCATAATTTGCCTTGATAATAACACTATTGCATTATTATGCTGCTCAGGAATTGTTTTGGTTAAACCAATTATTTGATTGACATGTTTTTATTCAAATGCCAATTACAATATTAGAATTGTAAATATTAGTAGTGTGGGATAAGATCCCAACCCAGATAATTTTTACTCCTTTAGGTCAATTCAGAACTCTCTAAGTATTTACAATTATTAAAAATATTATATTAAATTTATTCATCATATTATTTAAGTCTTCAAATACATATTAAGTTGCCAACTAAAACTAATACAATAAAATTTTTTACCCTTGAACACTGCACAATCACAAAACTAACAGAACAAAAACGTTTCATTAGTATTCTTACGTAATTTTCAATTAGTATAACAATAATCCATTATGTAATGGCTCAGATAAGTAAACAATGTCTATTGAACAGAAAAAATAACAAAAGTTGATAGAAAGAATTAGCACACAAACAACAACATAAAATATTACCTAAAAATTATATATATCTAAACTCGCGAAACATTTTCTTGACTTCTATATAAAGAATAAAAACATTTAAATCACAATTTGTTAATAAACAAGTAAGAAAACTAAATTTTGCTTGGGCCAAATCTTAAATAACCTCCAAATTTACAAAGGCGGGCGTGACAAATATATATACATATTGCGCTCTCTAGTAGCATATGTATTTTGTATCACCTAGCAAGTCTAGTTTTATGGGGAATATGGTTTTAATGAATTGTGGGCATGTCTGCTATCCGACCATGCCTATTTTGGCACATTGATAGGATAACTATAGATGTGCATACCAAAGTTTATGTGTCAATTTTTGTGGCAGACATATAGATTTTTGTCGATTGTGAGCGCGGCTCTTCACTGATTTTGGCCATTTTAAATTTTATGTTATATTTTGAAAAAAGACAACGATGATGATTTGGCTTACACCAGATGCAGCCATTTACTTTTACAAACAAAACTTTATATGCTTTTTACTTTTACAAACAATACTTACGCTAGCCGTTTAAATGATATATATTCTTGTGTACATGGAAGGTGAACGGACTTACTTGCACAAACGATGTATGCTTGTTTCACGAAATAGCTGGTAACAATCTTCACATATGCGATCCAGGCGAAAGAACATGGTTTTGTTGAAAATACCCTTGCACTCTAGATCGAAAAAGTTGCTTCGTTTGGACAAGTTGTGATTGTGGGGCAATGCGGTGTATAAAGGTATTAATACAACGAGCAGCACCACTGATATCTCAAGTTTGCGGGAACACATCTATAATTGTGAAAAATAAAAAATTTTAAAAAAATTAAGAATATTTACATAATATACAAAAAATAATGGAGGTTAAAATATAAAGTACGATATACTTAATTAAGGATAATAGGCTTTTTTTTAAATATTGAAAATCGACACCCTAGAGTAAAGTGTCTTCCCTAATTTTATTTCTAGTTAGGATCAAATTCTACTCGATAAATAAAACAGTATCTGTGACGCCTCCTTCCGCGTGCTGCAAAGGTAATGACTAACTTAGTGTAACCCCCGTCCAATGTGGAAGACTCTATTTCTTTGCTAATATTTTGTGTCTTATGTTAAATTGTATTTTCAGCTCTTTTGTTAATCTAGATTTATAAACTCTAGTTGGGAAATTTGCCGTGCAAGGAAGAATAATGATAGACAAGGAGAGAACTTAAACATTGATTACCAATTGTCATACTCAGCACACGGGCAGAAGATGGCTTTGGAAACCCAATATAACGTAAAATATCTTCGCATCGAATGTTGAGTAAATCTACCCATTTCCATGTGAAAATCTCCGAATAGAATTCTCAAAAATTTGTTAAATCCATTCCAACAGAAGTACTTACTAATATATATATATAGTCTCTATATGCTTTTTGGTAGTGAAATTCGTTCGCATTCACTAAGAATCAAAAACTAAAAATCGTAACATAACAACGTATCGTAACATAAAATCCATACTAATCCCAATGATTTGGTGCACTTTTAAAGTAAATAATTTTATATTGTGCACCGCTTGTGGCAAAGAATATGTTAAGTTTGTGAGGATGTTTACTTTTAAAGAAATTCCCTTTGATACCCTAGGGGAATGCTTCGCAGATATGCGGAGTAGGTGGGATAAAGTACCACTTGCGGACCTAAAAACCGGACTTCTAATGAAATATAATGCTGAGAAATGAAAACGGCCCTCAGTACCCGGCAAATGAGGGTGCTAAAATCTCCGGGGACCGCAATGCTCGGGTGGTGGCTCCAAGCTCGGGTGGGTGCTATGCGATTGGTGCCTCAACTGTGCAGATGCCTTCCCCAGGTCTGTATAGTCGACAAACTACTGGGGAATTGCGCATACGAGTCGTATCGCCACGCTCGGAGGACCTTCTGACATCAACTCCTCGCTTGAGGGATCTGGAGGGTGCTTCGGGAGCTGTGGTGGGGGTGACGTTGTTGTGGGGGAACCGTCGGAGGAGACAGGCGAGAGGCGTAATAATATGAACAGGACACGGCTATGGAGAAGTCGTAAATCCTTCATCAAGTTTCTCACGAAACTTGGGGTTCGAGATCCCAGCGTGTTAACCTCTAGAGAGAAAAATTGATGAGAAAGCACTTCTATAATATGCGCAAACTTGACGCAATACTTGGAGTGTCTGACTCATGTGACTCCGGGAGACCTGTCCCTCTGCAGAGGAAGGCAAGGGAAACCGCAAGGATCTGCCTGCCGCCACGTCCGGATCAAATCAAAGAAACGGACGGAAGGAAGATGGATCCCAGGTTCAATCTGAGCGGACTCGTCCTCCATCGGTAGCGGGATCTTCGATCCTTCCTTCGTCACCCCAACCGATGGTAGTAGATTCAGGCTTGGAGGAACTGGCCACTGACGTGCCTACACCTGACAGAAAGGCGAGAAGGAAGAGAAAGAGGAAAAAGAAAAAGGGAGCGCCGGGCGTGGACGCCACGAAAAAACCTATGGGCTCCTGCAGTGGCGATCCGTTTGAAGCGGCTGGTGGAGGAGCGACGCCGGGGGTTGCAGCACTGACAACAAAACTCTCAAATTTAAAGGGTACTGTGGCCACTGCGAACACTGCTGTCAGATGCGCTGCCAAGCGGCAATGCACTAACGACAGTCAGCCTGATAGCAACAGCAAGCGGGCCAAAGTCACGAGCACTCTTGCTTTCGATATCCAAGTGGCCGTAATCGATCGAGATCGTATTAAAGAAAGATCACGACTGAGAAATGGCTACAGGTGGAGGAGAAGATCCTTCGCGCCCTATTCCGCGAAATGGAGACTACCGGCAATTCAGTTGATAGCTTCGATGGAGCGAAATGGAACAGAGGCGTCAAGGTTATGGGCTGTGGTGCGGGGGAGGCTCGCTCCTTTCTCAACAACTGCATCCAGAACATAGGCGAGCACTGGCAGGGTGCGAGGCTAGAAGTTGTTCTGCTGACGGAGATTCCTCTGAGAACGACAGTGAGGGTGTGGGTTCCACCTCCAATCTCGGAGGACGAGTCTATACACTGGCTGATCAAGCGTCAGAATGAAAGTCTCCAGTGCAGCGACTGGAGTATCACAAGAGAGCTTGCAAGGGACAAAGGAGCAGGCAAAGATCTCTGGTTTAGCGTCAATTTGAAGAGTCTGCGGCTCCTTCGTTCCTGTCAAGGCCAAATTAGGTTTGGGTTGAATCGGCTCAGGATGACTCTCCCCACCGGTGGAGTGAAGAATAAGGGTGGTGCAGATAAACTTGCATCACTCTAAGGCGGCAACGGACAACCTTTTTATATTCATGGAATAGGAGAGGGTGGACGTGGCCTTGGTCCAAGACCCCTGGCTACATAATAGTGAGGTTGCCGGATTAAGGTAAGTGTAAAACATGTGTACTAATGAAGAAGGGCTTAAACGTTTTTTTTCTCTCCCAACACAGCTCCCCTGATGTCACTGCAGTAATGGTTGAAAGGGCAGGACATTCAAATGCTCACGGCAGCCTACCTGCCATTCAATGAAGATGATCCTCCTCCATTGGCCCTCGGATCTCTGATTGTCTGGGCAGGGAACAGAGACCTGGATCTGGTTTTGGGGTGCGATGCCAACGCACATCACCAGGTATGGGGTAGTTTGGATACCAACAAAAAAGGTGAGTCCATTTTTGACTATAGTGTTTCCACTGATCTTATTTTATGCAATCGGGGTAATCATCCCACCTTCATGAATAGGTTTAGGGAACAGGTTATTGATATAACTCTTGTCAAAATCGGACTCCTTAAAGGTGAGCAACTGGCATGTGTCCAAGAAATGTTCGTTTTCGGATCATTTTAGGATACTGTTTGAGGTTCACCTTGACAGACCACGTATTATTTATTTTAGGAATCCTCGGAACACTGACTGGACCAAATTCAACACCCTCATATCAGGTCTACGTTCTCCCTCCGTGGAGGAACGAATCGACCAATTGAAAGTGGAGAAAACGGTTACTTTCGTCTCCGAGGTACTGAAGAATGCTTTCCTTGAATAGCTTGGACGGTCAAGTCATTCAAACCGTATAAAACTGCCAGACCGAATGGCATTTTCCCGTCCATGCTACATTCGTTGGACAAAATCGTGCCCTGGCTACATTCCGAGAGTATGGAAGGAAGTGCGAGTGGTATTCATCCCAAAGGCGGGAAAGATAAACCACAGCACAACAAAGGATTACAGACCAATCAGCCTCTCATCATTTTTAATAAAACCGCTTGAAAGGCTACTAGGCGTGCATATCGAAACAAATTTGGGGGCAGGCAACTTCACCCGGGTAAATAGAAAGGTAGATCGGTGGATACGGCTCTACACGAGATTGTCAGGACTATCGAATATTTCCTGGAAAAAAAAGAATTTGTTTTAGGAACCTTCGTTAACAATGTGGATACAAGCTCGATTCGCAAAGCACTACTAAAGATTGGAGTGCACCCGAAAATAGCTCTATGGATTGACACTATGCTACACTGTAGAGCTATGAACTCGACCATGGGTAATTACAGTTTGAGAAAGGCGGTACCCAGAGGCACTCCACAGTGTGGGGTTCTCTCTCCACTGTTTTGGACCGTGGTTACAAATAATATTCTCATGAAACTGAACACTCGTGGTTTTAAGACGATTCCCTATGCTGACGACGTGGTTATTATGGTACAGGGTAAATTTTTACCCATAGTCAGTGAGCTCATGGAGAGAGCCTTGGCAAAACTATCCCGTTGGGCAGGACAAAATGGTCTTGGCATAAATGTTGCTAAGACGGAGGTCGTTCTGTTCACACAAAAATATAAGGTACCTCCGTTCAATCACCCTCGTCTAGAGGGAAGAATGTTGAATCTTAAAGGGAAGATCAAATATTTGGGCACTGTTCTAGACTCCAAGCTCAACTGCATTGTGGGGAAAAGAACAATAAAAGACCTATGTGCCTTCCATCTGTGCTAAAAGACCTTTAGCAAAAGATGGGGCATGAAACCGCAAATTACGCATTGGATGTACACAACGATTGTAAGGCCCATTCTGACATACCGAGCGCTGGTCTGGTGGAAAGCGGTCAACACCAATACACACTTAAATAGTAAAGTTCAACGAGTCACCAGCATCGGCATCGCAGGGGCATTAAAGTCAACGCCTCAGGCAGCGCATGACGTGATGCTTCACTTGATGCCGCCAAGGGAATTCTCAGGTTAAGCCCAAATGCTGGGGCAGTGTCACACTGGGCATGCCTCGATTCTACAAAAGTTTGGAGGTGACAGTTGATGAAGAAAGTGACAACATGGTGGAGAGATATGATTTTGAAAAAAGCTTCAAAGTAAAAATGCCCTACAGAGAAGAATGGAAGTCTGGCACGTAATGGTCTTCACGGACGGCTTCTTCACGACTGGACAGGAAAGCGGTGAGATGGACAGAGTACTCTATCGAATTGTACCATATCTCGCACTCTCTGGCCTCGGCTAAATTATAAACGAACGAAAGACCTACTAAGTCTGCACAAAAAAACGATCTCTGGACTTAGGAGTCCTAACTAGGCACTATCTCATAGAACACATGGCCAGCAGATACGGTGTCCCGTATAATGATTTCTGTAGAAGCTGCAGGGACGAGGAAGAGGCTGAAACTGTGGAGCATCTGCTGTGTTAATGCCCGGCCCTACAGGGAAAACAACACAAAACAATTGGAGTTAGATTCCCAGAGAGTCTAGGATCACTAGCGGATGCTAACATTTTATACCTCAATCAATTTATAGCCGCCTCCGGTTGGCTAATCTGAAAACCCTTTGTTTCGTCGGGTATCACAATGGGCCTATCTACTGGCCTAAGTGAAGCGCACACCCGCCCAACCTAACCTACCCTAGGAATGCTTCTAGTTTTCTAATTATTTCCTACACCACAAAAGGGCACACTATTTCCAATCGCAAATATCACACCCAGTTTTAAGTATACGTATATTTCAGAATAAATAAACTATGAGAATAGGTCTATTTTGAATATCTCTTCAATATATAGTGATATATTTTGATTGAACGATTATTATTCCTCTTATCATACTACCAAATTTAGCAGATTGGAGGTTGACAAGTTACAAGTTATTGACTCCGAGACGAGAAATCCTTTTAACGACCGAAAAGAATGTCTCGACGAAACTTTTAAAGATCAAATAGTCAAACATATAAGCCCGAAAATAAAAATAACGTGCCGTTCGAATGGTGCTTATTGTAACCGTTTTGACTGTGGACAAGGGGAGGGGAAACCTGGGGTCATTAGGGGAAATGATGAACCGACCGATGAAACCAAGTAAAACCTATGACCCGAGTGGTAGAAGGCGAAAATAGCTTTTCTTCGGAAGTGCGTAGCCTAACTACCACTAAGACCGCCACTGATAGATAAGGTACCTCCTTCTCGTGGTGTCCCTGTTTCTCACAATAAGTAGTGGATCTATACAACTTGATAAAACCCGTAATCCCACAGTGTTCACCGTGCTAAAAGGATGAATGGTACTATGTGAAACGCCTCGAGATACCGGGCGCCCTCTGGAGTATAAATGTCTATCTGTGATATAAGAGCTCTGTCTCCTCTAATCCCTTTCTCGATTTATTCTTACAAATAATTGAATCAATAAACGCTGAAAATGGCAACCAGGACAAAGTAGCTGACCTTCCACTGTTGACTGAAGTAGAAACTGTCGCTCGCCCTGAACAACCCATGGAGATTTTGGAATCGAGCAATAACGAAAAAATAAATTAATGGCGGGTAGGATATCGTACAAGGAGGCTTTTGAATTGAGCAAACGACCCCTGAACTACGGCGTCTCTAAGTCCAAACCCACGCAAAACGCAGCCCGCTAAATGATACCCCAGCAGAGTCATTACACCTGACTTTCCGAATACTGAGTGGGACGGTTTCAAATTGAAGGCCATGCAGTCGTGTGTGCATTGCGACCAATGCAAGGGCACTGTTAAGCCGAAGTTCTCTGGCTGTATGTTCAGGCCCGGCTCAGGTCGGTGGGACCAACATCGCACCCCTGGAACAGGGCTATTCTTAAAGAGATAGATGAGGCCGATATACCCGGACCTCATGAAAAAAAAGCCTACGAACTATTTTCCTGAAAAGAAGGAAAAATGTACTTCGGATATCCTTCGCCTCATTGAGGGTCAAAATGAAGGCCTCAAGGTGGACTATTGGAGAATACTTCATCCGCAAAGGAGAGGACTCATGATTGAACTGACAATCGCAATTGAAAATGCTTCGGCATTAACTCTGAGGAAAACTACTACGATCGACTACGGCTATGGATTGGCGCAATTGAGGCCTAGAGGTAGAGCTCAAAGGTCCAAGAAGGATGAAAAATGTGTACCTGGTACCAAACCTTCGGAGGGTGCCAGCACGTCAACTCATAGCACCGGTGTTCTCTCTGGCGAAACTAAGAAAAAAATGACCTGCCAGAGAGACCGAAATAAGGAGTAAGACTTTGCAGCCTAACCCTTTGAAACTCCTTACGACAAGGGGACGTACCTTGGTGGAACCTAGGACTGCCAAAGCCAAAGCTAGGAAATTATTCAATAGGGCAAATAGGGCAGGCGACTGGACTGACTGGCGAACCCAAAGGGCTGCATGGAGGGACTACTGTGAGGAGATTGAAAATCTTCCTGAAGCTGCTCGACTTCAAAAAGCCTTTGCAAAGGGACACAGCAACGGTATTAGCACTCTTAAAAAAACTGATGGAAGTTTCACGACGACACCACAGGAAAAAAGTCGCCTCTTGATGGAAACTCTATTTCCTGGTTATCTCCTGAACACAAGGCCGTACCCCCAGGAGAACCCATTGGGAGCTCCTAGGTAGTCTCGTGAATGAAATCTTTCAACACAAGAGGGTGATATGGGCCCTCTTAACCTTTGGCCTATACAAATCTCCAGGACAGGATGGAATCAGACGCTGCTACAACAAGGATCATCCATCATCGATGTGACAATACGCCGTACTAAAAAATAGAATCAGCCATGGTAGGCAAAAAAATACCAACGATGATAACCAAATGGGTTATTTCAATGTTGAACTCCAGAATTATCACTACTGAGCTTGCAGGGACGACTATAACAACTAGGGCCACTAGAAGTTGCCCATAAGGGGGTTTACTCTCTTCTCTAATTCATTTGGCAAATTGATGCTGATTAAACATTTTGGTTTTGTATCTAACTTCCTTCTGCTACTTAGAATTATTTGAACAAAAGTAATGTATTTTATATATCTACATCTTTACAATGGTGGGTACAAAGACCTTTACTTTATAATAAACTAGCTGTTGTTCGCGGCTTCACCTGCGTGGAATTCGGTTATCTCGCGTTGCCTATGCCCAAAATCCTCTCCAGAATCTAGTGATGCATCTGGAGTGGTATCCACACATGCCGTTGTCAGATTTCAGATTTCCCTACTATTTAAATATTGTGAAATACTTATTGTGAATACTTAATTTCTTAATTGTCTGTGTGTCATGTGTGTGCAATGTTTGTATGGCAATATTACTGTCAATGGTGGGTATAAAAAGGGGTTATAGTGACATAAGTACAATAGTTGGACATATGGTCTCGCGAAGTTTTTTGTAGATATTGATATGTTCTATAATATTGTAGAACATTTTTTTGTTTTAACATCAATACTTTCCGCAGCGTATTCGATGAAAGATATTTTATGACTAATTTTTTTACACCTTGGGTTAGTAATAGTAGGAATGTCCAGGGATCCCCAACATTTTTTGGCAATAAATATAGCCTATGTTACTCAGTGATAATGTAGCTTTTTAATAGCGAAAATATTTTTGAAATCGGTTCAGTAGTTTTTGAGTTTACTCATTACATACAAAAATACAAATTCTTCCTCTTTATAATATTAGTATAGATAAATCAAATTTTAATACCCTTGACACATAAGATGTGTCTCTAATTCCATTTGTAATACCCAAAAGGGGGCGTCAGAGATCTTATAATTATAGTCATATCCACAATTTGTGAAAATAACAACAAGGAAGGAAACTAAATTTGGCTTAGGCCAAATCTTAAATACCCTCCACATCTAAAATAGTATGAGTGGCAGGTATATGATTACGTATGATCACTTATTAGCTTTAGTTTTTTTAGTTTTACGAGGAGTACGTAAATTGTGGGCGCTTTTATTATTAAACTATGCTCATGTCGATTGTGCGAGTGTCTGTTATCCAACCACGTTCACTTTCGGCACATTGATGGATGGGGTATATGTAACTAATTTCAAGTTCATGTGTCCATTGTTTTGGCAGATATAAAAGCGTATCTGTTGATTAAAATAATTGGATAATTGTAAATATGCGTACTAAATTTCAGCTTGAAAGCTCAATTTTTGTGTCTGTTCAAAATTTCTGGGCTTTTCTCAATATCTCAATTTACGCTCGTGCGAATGTCAACAACAGACAGACACCCGGATACAAACGTACATGTCTAGATAGACTAAGTTTTTGATGCTGATCAAGAAAATATATACTGACGCTTCCTTCTAGGTATTATAAACGGAAAGAAAAACTTAGTATATAATAATATGCAAAGTACTTTCTGATGACTTCTACATTGGAAGCACAATTGGTTCCCCAAAGTTCAATACCATAAGTTCAAAAGGGGTTTAATAATTGCCATGTGCAATAGAACTTTATTGTCTATACTTAGCTTATAGCTAGAATGTAGTAGACAATATAATTCGTTCGTTTTAAACTTAATTTACGCAATTATTGACTGCACATGTTGCCCCAGGTGAGCCGATATATAATTTGAATTTTAATATCCATAGAGATCGCTGATTTATGTACCATTATGTAAGTGCTACCGAAATATATTCCAGTTATAGTTAATTTAACGAAGATTTTAAAATTATAAGTTATTTATTTATTTATTATTGAAAAATCAATAAATATTATTATGCACGAACTTTATTTTAATAAGTTTTTTTTTTAATTAAAGGTACTTTTTCATTGAACATCAAACTCAAACGCAGACAAAGCAAAATTTGCCTCTTAGAATTTATTTAATTAAGTTACAAAAATTTATTTAAGTTACAAAAAAGTCAATTATTTGAGATATCTAACTGTTGTTATTTCGTATTTGTATTAAGTACTTAAGTTTTCTGTTTATTGTATTATTGAGAATACATTTGTTTCTAAGTCACTGGTTTGACAAAATTTTTTCACTTCAAGTAAAAGAAAACATCTCTTCCTGTAAATAAACTTTTTGTGTTTATTAAACGTAGAAGATTTTGTCGTTTCTACTACTAAAGAAACAGAAAATTCTATTGAAATAGAATCAGAAGAAAAAGATGTTATTAATAAAGATATTAATGATGAAAATACTAATGCTACTACTAAACAAATTCAAACTACAATACGAAAGAGTGATCGACAGAAAAAACCAAATCCTAAATTTTCAGATTTATATGTTTCATTATTTGAAGCATTTGGTACTGAATTACCAACAAAATTTGAAGAAATTTATAGTTTAAGAAACCGTGATGATTGGTTAAAAGCTGTTAAAAGTGAATTGGACTCCATGATAAAAAACAAGGTGTGGGAAGTGGTTCCAAAACCGGAAAATAAGAAGATACTAAAGTCGAAGTGGGTATTTGTAATAAAAAACGACGCAAATGGTAATCCTGTTCGATATAAAGCAAGACTTGTAGCAAAAGGCTTCTTACAAAGATATGGAGATGATTATGAAGATACTTATTCTCCTGTAGCAAAGCTAAGTACAATTAGGACTGCTCTTGCGGTTGGAGTTGCAAAGGGCTTAATTTTTTATCAAATGGATGTAAAAACAGCTTTTCTTTATGGTGAACTTAAAGAAGAAATATTTATGGAAGTACCCGAGGGCTATCACACGAAACCAAATATGGCTCTAAAGCTTATAAAATCATTATATGGATTAAAACAAAGTCCTCGTTGTTGGAATGATAAATTTAACTCATCTTTAATAAGCTTGGGATTTCGAAGATCAGCCCATGATAATTGTTTGTATGTAAAAGGTGTTGAAGAGAATATTTTGTTATTAATAATTTATGTTGATGATGTTCTCTTAGCGGGAAAAAATATTAAAGTGATTGAGGAAGTTAAATCACAATTATTTTCAAACTTTGAAATGTCTGACTGTGGACCTTTATCACATTACCTTGGAATGAAAATAACGTATGAAAAAGGAGTTCTCTCACTTAGTCAGACTGCTAATATAGAAAAAATATTGAAAAAGTTTGGAATGGAGGAATGCAATGCTTGTGATACTCCTATGGAAAAAGGACTTCAGTTGAGGGTTAGCAAAGAAAAATCGTCTACACATCAATATCGTGAATTACTTGGGAGTTTAATGTATTTGATGCTCTGTGTTCGACCAGACATTTGTTATGCGGTTGGATATATGGGACGCTTCCAAGAAAACTATGATAATTCGCATTGGATAGCATTAAAAAGAGTTTTAAGATATATTAAAGGAACAAATGAATTAAAACTTAAATTCGAAAAGCCTACAAAAACACAAGAGAACGTCTTAGTTGGCTATGTAGATGCTGATTGGGCATCTAATATTGAAGATCGTAAATCCACAAGTGGTTTCATATTTTATGTGTTTGGATGTCCTGTATTCTGGAGTAGCAGAAAACAATCAACTGTAGCTACATCTTCTAGTGAAGCAGAGTATGTAGCACTAGGTCATGCTGTTTCTGAAGGAATTTGGCTAAATGGCATCTTAGTTGATATGGGAGTCGTACAAGAAAAACCTTTTTTGTTATTTGAAGACAATGCTGGTTGTATAGCTATGGCAAAAAATAATGAGTGCAAAAGAGCCAAGCATATCGACATTAAACATCATTTTATAAGAGATCATGTTTCCAAAGGACATTTAAAAATAGTTAAAATAGATACTAAAAAACAAATTGCAGATATTTTTATAAAAGCCCTTGATAAACCTACATTTATATCAATTAGAAATTCACTAAAATTGTCTAATTGAGAGGGGGTGTTGTTATTTCGTATTTGTATTAAGTACTTAAGTTTTCTGTTTATTGTATTATTGAGAATACATTTGTTTTTAAGTCACTGGTTTGACAAAATTTTTTCACTTCAAGTAAAAGAAAACATCTCTTCCTGTAAATAAACTTTTTGTGTTTATTAAATAAAATAATAATTCTCGTTATTTATTCATTATCAAATAAGACTAACAATAATAGTTTTATAAATGGTTTTTGTCGAAAATCGTTAAAATTGATAATACTTTTCATCACTCAACACTAAAGTTATCGAATTCTCAGATTTTTTGTATTTGCTGATTTAAGTTGTCATTTGTTCTTTTCCATATCTTATCGCTGCTTTTCATTCTCCGTCATAAATCGTATTGTTGCTTATGGCACGATGTTACGGCTTTTCACATCTTTTATATGGATGCACTCCTACTTGCTCCAATCTTCATTACTACGTTGAGATGGGATACGCAGTAAGCAATAATCTGCCTGTAGTCTATGCTCAATACCTTCTTTATTTCCATCGAATCAGAATGGTTATTATTCCATGTGGGCTATCTGCACTGCGACCATTAAGTCTGTTTTGCAAGCCCGTGCTCTCAGTCCAGGAGTCGTAGGCTTTCAAAATAGCTCAAGACTTTTCTGGGCTCAGAGCTGCAGATTTCACATATTTTCACATATTTTCCAAATGTGTGATATCTACTATTACTGGAAGCGGGACACATGCAAAGTATGTGTTCAGAAAGAAGGTCGGAGCGCACTTCGACTACTTTGAATAGACAAACTAAAACCGGGTAACCTCAAAAGTCACATGAAGATACTGCCAAACTTCATAGATGACCCAATGATAAAAGTTTCGGACTTTTCCCAGCGGAGATAAAACTAACTCATCTCTACACTATTGAAATCCCAATTTTTATTTTAAAATTTAATAACTAAATGGTTTGAGATAAAAATTCTTAATGAATAAAATATAAAATTCTTAAAGACAAAAATTAAATATAAACAGAATCAAAATTCGAAATTCTCGAATTAACTTAACATATACATATATGTAGATATATTCATTCACATTGTAGTAGAGTAGAACATAATAAGTGTATAATAACTTCAACTAAATTTGGGATATTTCAAATCTCAAGGGATACAAATACCGCCATCGGTATTGTGATGTGATAAATTTAAACGTTTTTGATGTAGGTTCTAATGGTACATAGCATGTGTGTACGAGGTTTTTAGATTGGGCTTACTAACATATGAGCTTCACTTAACAGAGCCTCATATGGCAAATTTTTAAAATTGAATTTAAAAAAACTAAAGGACCCAGAATCAAAATTTTCATGGATTCAGGATCAAAATTTTCATGTGAATTAGTCCTCATCCCAAGTAGGTTGGATAGTATATAGCATGTGCGTACGAGGTTTTTAGTTTGGGCGTACTAACATATGAGTTTCATTTAACAGAGCCTTATATGGCAAATTTTGAAATTTGAATAAAAAAAAAACTAAACGATCCAGGATCAAAATTTTTCATATGGATTAGTCCTCATCCCAAGTAGGTTGGATGGTATTTAGCATGTGCGCACGACATTTTTAGCTAAATTTATTTTTTTATTTATCGAAACTTAGCTAATTCCTTATAAAAATAACAAATAGAAAAAATTTTTATTTTATATATGCTTAACTAAAATCAGCAACAGTCTCCAAACCGCAACAACAACAACAACAACTGCAGCTGCAACAGATTAGAATCTTATTTTTTTAAATTTAGCATACTTAAGAACTAGAAAGTTAATTAATATTAATACAATTCAAATTAATAATACAATGAAATGTAAAAAAAAATAAAATAAAATAAAACAAGATAGAAAAGTTCGGTTAAGACCGAAGCTTAAATACCCTCCACCTTTTGTAATTCTCTAAAAAATAAGCTCCTATTGCCATATTTATGTATTTCATGTACTTACGCAAATAGTGTTTTTTTTTTAATTATAGGCGTTTGCGTTATTCAATCACGCCCATTTTTGGCACAGTGTTGGATAACGGTACCCCTTATATATACACCAAATTTCAACTTGATGTGCATAGTATTGTGCGATATATAATTTTTTAAAGATACAATTTTTTCGAGGTATGTTGAGATTTTCGTTTATTGTGGGCGTGTCTCTTAACCGATTTTGCCCAATTTCAATACGGAACAGCGAAATTGAACTAAAAATACGTATGCAAAGTTTCAATTTTATATCTCAAAAATTACGACCGTGAGAGTGCCAACAACAGACGGACACACGGACACACGGACGGACATGTCTCAAACGATTTCTCTTTTCATGCTGATTAAGAATATATATGGTTTGTGGGGTCTCCGACGCTTCCTTCGATGTGTTGTAAACGGATGATCAAAGTGAATATACCCTCTTCCCTAAGGTGGAGGGTATAATAAGATATAAAACTTTCATACAAACTACAAAATAAGGTAAAAAAAAAGGGAGAGAGCAATCCGGCATCTTATTAATTTAATATTAAACTTTTAATACCCTCAATGGATTTGAGTGATCCATCGTATAAATAATAATACTCATTAAAATAACTGGATATAACCCTTAATGAATGAAACATCTCATAATTGGTGCGACACTGTGAACGTTTAATTAAAACAAAATGCCTACTACATCTTTTGGGCAATTTATATAAACGTCATTCAACAAAGCAGGACAGTTAACTTCCCCATTCAAAAGTTTAATGAAAAAAGAGACACCCAACCAAATACGTCTATTTGATAGCGAAGTCATGTTAATAAGTTTTAAGCGACTTTCATAGGGTGGTAAAGGTCTTTGGGGGTCCCAACCTAAACCGCGTAAGGCAAATCGTAAAAAAGGCTTCTGCACGGATTCAATACTATCCGTCTACATATTATAGTTAGGTGACCAAACGACAACGGCACATTCAAGAACCGGACGTACCAATGCAACATAGAGAGATTTAGTCACGTACGGATCCAAGAATTCTTTGGACCAACGCTTTACAAAACCTAAAAGAGACTCGGACTTATTAACCACAGAGCGAATTTGCATATTAAAGTTAAGTTTCGGATAAAAAATAACGCCTAGATCCTTAAAGAATAAAACATTTTCCAAATTATGACTGCCAATAAAGTAATCAACAACTAATGGAGCATATCTTGAAAATGTAATTTTCTTACATTTATCTAAGTTTAATATCATACCATTAAATTTACACCACTTAACTAATTCCACCAGATCTGACTGTAACAACGCACTACCACCAAGGGAATGATATGAGTGAAAAATTTTAACATCATCGGCAAACATTAAAATATTAGAATGCCTAATGCATGACGGAAGATCATTAATAAATAGGATAAACAAAAAGGGCCCCAAATGGCTGCCTTGCGGTACACCGGATGAAACATTAATAATAGAAGACATGTAACCCTGATAAAGAACACGTTGAGTTCGCCCAGAGATATAAGACCCAACCCAATGCACCAAATTAAGCGGAAGACCTATACGATTCAACTTATATAACAGAAGGGAATGCGAAACCCTGTCAAAAGCTTTAGAAAAATCAGTGTATAACATATCGGTTTGAGTTTTCCCAGAAAATGAACGAAGTATACAACATACTTATTCAATAAGGTTAGTTGTTGTAGATTTACCTTTAGTGAAACCATGCTGAGCGGACGATAAGATTGAAAAGATGTAATGTAGAAGTCTATTCACTAATAAGCGTTCAAATAGTTTAGGGATAACGCTAAGTTTAGAGATACCCCTATCAAATTTCGCGAACCAGTTTTAAAAAGTGGAATAATGTATTACTCCTTCTAAATTTTAGGAAAGTACCCATTACTGAGGCAATTATTAAAAATGGCTGTTAATGGTGCACTTAAAATATCGGCACAATAGATGATGATACATGACGGTATACCGTCAGGTCCAGGGTAATAAGATCTTTTTATGGTCCTTAGAGCGTTTAGTACTTCTGTTTCCGAAAAACGTACTTGGGGAAAGATATCAAACGATTCAAGATAATAAGGATAAGCATCCGCATCGATAATTTTATCACTATAACAATTAGCAAAAAATCTGCAAAGAAATTGCATATTTCAAAGGGGTTAGAAGATTCAATATTATTGTAATACATAAATGATGGAAATTCTTTAACCCTTCTTTTGGAGTTAACAAAATCATAAAACTTCCTCGGATCACTTAACATTCTGTTTTTAATTTTCAGAACATAATCGTCATAACAATTCTTGTTAACAGTATTAAATTTACGCATTTCTTTGGTGTAAATGATATAATCCGCAGAGCGACCAGTTCTCTTATAACGCTTGTAAAGAAGTTTTGTAGTAGCTGGGGTGTGACTCAGCGAGTCCAAAGTTCCTTACAAAGAAATTTGTAAGACGGGCTGTTACTTGTCTCTAGTTCCTTAGATTCGCCTTCTTTATTCGACGTTTTTTTAGCGCGGTAACGGCTTGTGGTGCGGGGCACGGCGTTACTGCAAATCGGTGTGTGAGCGGGTTTTGTGCGGTGAGTGGTACAGAGCGGTGAGCGGTACAAAAAGCGACGTGCGGTACTGGTCGATGAGCGGTTAGATACAGAGCGGTGAGCGCTGCAGGACACGAAAACGTTACTGGGTTCGAACGGCAATCGGTATAGGAAACAAGCGGCGAGAGCTGCAGAGCGGCGTACGATGAAGAGCGATGAGCGTTGCAAATCGATGAGCGGTGCAAGATGCGGAGTGGTGTACGCTGCAAGACACGGCAGTGGTTATTGTGACCACGACGGCGGCGCGACCTAGGCGCTTGCAATATAAATATTGCAGGATATCTAGGCGCGGGGAACAGGGAGACTGCGACGTTGTAATAACGATGGCGCGGCCTAGGCGCATACAATATATCAATATTGTAGGATATCTAGGCGCGATAACAGAGAAACTGCGACGATGTAGCGACGTTGGCGCGGCCTAGGCTCATACAATATATAAATATTGTAGGATATCCAGGCGCGAATACAGAGAAACTGCGGCGATGTAGCGACGTTGGCGCGGCCTAGGCTCATACAATATATAGATATTGTAGGATATCTAGGCGCGATAACAGAGAAACTGCGACGATGCAGCGACGTTGGCGCGGCCTAGGCGCATACAATATGTAAATATTGTAGGATATCTAGGCGCGGGGACAGAGAGATGAGCGAAGGGACGGTGGCGCGTCCTAGGCGCATACAATATATCAATATTGTAGGATATCTAGGCGCGATAACAAGAAACTGCGACGTGACGACGATGGCGCGGCCTAGGCGCATACAATATATAAATATTGTAGGATATCTAGGCGCGAATACAGAGAAACTGCGGCGATGTAGCGACGTTGGCGCGGCCTAGGCGCATACAATATATAGATATTGTAGGATATCTAGGCGCGGGAACTAGGAGACGAGCAAGCGACGGTGGCGCGGCCTAGGCGCATACAATATATAGATATTGTAGGATATCTAGGCGCGATAACAGAGAAACTGCGACGATGTAGCGACGTTGGCGCGGCCTAGGCGCATACAATATGTAAATATTGTAGGATATCTAGGCGCGGGGACAGAGAGATGAGCGAAGCGACGGTGGCGCGGCCTAGGCGCATACAATATATAGATATTGTAGGATATCTAGGCGTGATAACAGAGAAAGCTGCGACGTGACAACGATGGCGCGGCCTAGGCGCATACAATATATAGATATTGTAGGATATCTAGGCGCGATAACAGAGAAACTGCGACGATGTAGCGACGTTGGCGCGGCCTAGGCGCACAATATGTAAATATTGTAGGATATCTAGGCGCGGGGACAGAGAGATGAGCGAAGCGACGGTGGCGCGGCCTAGGCGCATACAATATATAGATATTGTAGGATATCTAGGCGCGATAATCTGGTTAATGCTATGCTCGCAAGAAAACAAATGGGTTAATTCATTACATTAGCTTTATTACTTTAAAATAAAATTCTTGAGCTCACCTTACTAGCTTGACGGCTCCAGCCACACTGTATGATTTCATGAAATTTGCTTCGCCTTTTATAGTGTGGCAGGGCTCACAATTATTGTAAATTTAACTAATATTTATAAGAGATCAACGGTACAGAACTAGCAACAATAACGCAGGAATTTATAAATGCTTACAATAATAATAACAATAATGCAAGAATTCATATATGCTTACTAGATATCAACGGTACTTATGTTTCAAGAATTAGAAATAACAAAGCAAGAGTTCATATATAATAACAACAATGCAAGAGTTCGTATATGCTTACTAAATGATCAACGGTATTATGCTTCTAAAAATAGCAATAAAGCAAGAGTTCATATATAATAATAACAATGCAAGAGTTCGTATATGCTTACTAGATATCAATGATCAACGGTATTACAACTACGCTTCCAATTTTAAATAAATGACAAAGAGTATGAATTCGACAATAGTTTTTTTATACCCTCCACCTTAGGGAAGAGGGTATATTCATTTTGATCATCCGTTTACAACACATCGAAGGAAGCGTCGGAGACCCCACAAACCATATATATTCTGAATCAGCATGAAAAGAGAAATCGTTTGAGACATGTCCGTCCGTGTGTCCGTGTGTCCGTCTGTTGTTGGCACTCTCACGGTCGTAATTTTTGAGATATCAAATTGAAACTTTGCATACGTATTCTTAGTTCAATTTCGCTGTTCCGTATTGAAATTGGGCAAAATCGGTAAAGAGACACGCCCACAATAAACGAAAATCTCATCATACCTCGAAAAAATTTTATCTTTAAAAAATTATATATCGCACAATACTAAGCCTATCAAGTTGAAATTTGGTATATATATAAAGGGTACCGTTATCCAACACTGTGCCAAAAATGGGCGTGATTGAATAACGCAAACGCCTATAATTTAAAAAAAACACTATTTGCGTAAGTACATGAAACAGTCATATACATAAATATGGCAATAGGAGCTTATTTTTTAGAGAATTACAAAAGGTGGAGGGTATTTAAGCTTCGGTCTTAACCGAACTTTTCTATCTTGTTTTCCTTTTAATTGCATTAATGGAGGAAATAATTGGCGTGTTTGGTGATACATGTATGTTGGAACAGAATGTGTGGCGCAAAACGAAACGTAGTGACTTTGCGCCTTACACGCTTAAAAAACTTATTCCTTCTATTTCTGATAGATTTCAATTCATCCGAAAACCAGGCAGGGCAACTTTGTGTGCCATGACTTAATCCTACTGGCATACTTAGGGAAATAGCAGAATAAAGTTTATCATATATAACGGACGGACAATTATCAATGTTCTTAAAACTCAATTCCCAGACCACATTAGATAAGTCAGATAACACGTTGTAATCAGTTTTATGAAAAAGGTAACGATTATTGGTTGAACGATTATTATTATTAATCTCTTCAAAAGATACATTTAGCAAAATAGAAATAGAAGGATGATGGGTATCTTCAGGTGTAACAAGAGGAGATGCCTGTAAAATAGTTAGATTAGTTTTAGTAGAAAAGACCAAGTCTAATAGCCGACTATTAAAATTTAATACATGATTTAATTGCATTAAGCTGAGATCCAAAATTAACTCAAAAATGTCATCATAATAAGAGGGATAGCTAATGGGTGAAGAATACCCACAATCCTTATCAAAAGTCCACGTTACATCAGGTAAGTTGAAATCTCATAATACAAGGATTAAATCATTCGGTCTTAATCGAGAACACACATCAGAGATGAAGGTAAAGTGCTTTAAATAGATATCAATATTAGATGACGGAGGAACGTACGAGCAAGTAATTTAAAAAAAAATATTACCGACTCGTAATTGAACACAAATAAATTCAATATCAAGAGGAATAGAAAAATCAAGTTTACGAGAAGAAAAGGAGTACACCACCGCCCACTTTCCCAATCCTATCCTCCCTATAAACCTGATACCTAGTGCTAAAGAATTCAGAATCATGAATCCTTGGCTTAAGCCAGGTTTCGGTGAAGGCAACAATGTGGTAGTCACAGTTAAGAGTGTTAAGGAGTAAAGTCGACAATTTAGTTTTTAACCCACGCACGTTTTGGTACAGTAAAGACAGGACACTGTTCAGTTTTTTGGAACATTATCAACCGTATTGGAACTAAGTGACACAACAGCTCTTTTACGTGGAACAAAGTCCTTAATGAAAATCCCCTCAGGCCAAAAAGCTTTATTCGACACCGAATTGTAAAGATTAGCCGGTAATTGCAAATTGAAAGACGAAATGTCGCGCTGTTGGGAGACATTAAATTTAAAGATGTCAATATTAGCTGAATCCACATTAGGAATTTTAGCCTTAACGTACTCCATAATCATGTCAACCGTTGTGTCAGCAGCAAGACGAGAAATAAAAATTGCCTTGTGAGCTGGTACAACAGTTAAAACATTTTTAGGAGGAACAGATTTTATTGACTCACACACATTGTTACAATCAGAAATACTAGCTGAACACGGTTCCAATAAAGGAACATTCTGTACATTGCCCAAATTCACTACCTCAGCACTATAAACAGCATCCGTACAATTACTGTTGGAATCAACATCAACATTAATTTGGGGAATATCCTCAACAGCCTTAGACATAGCATTAAAGGTAGAGGGTAAGTTATCATCAATAACAATTGTTGGAATCACAAGAGGAATAGACGTAGTATCCGAATTTAAAGACGACATAGATGTCGTCCGATACGGTACATCCGATATGTTTGGGGCTAATGAATCCTTAGGCATATCAATCTGTTTCACAGATCCACCACGATCCTGAAAAGAACCATCCAAATATTTACAAGACGCCAACAGGTCGTGATAGAAATCAAACTTAGCGGTTAGCTTAGCTAAATCGCTACATAACTCCTTAAAGCCAGTTTGAGTCTGAATAAACAATTTGTAAAAATCGACATCCTTCTGTCGGCAACTCGGACAAGACCAGCGCAATCCTTTTGCGCGATTAATAATATGGTCAAATTGTCTACCCGTGAACCCAGCACACTTAAGGTGAGCAGCTGATTCACATAGCCAACAAAACAGAAATCGTTCCGGGGAAGAATTAATATTTTTATCCTTTGGGCTACTCTTGCTTTTGCATTTAGAATAGCAGCATTCCATCTTGGCAACTTGTACAAAAATAGAGTAAAGAACAAAAGAATAAAAGATCTCTTACAATAACAGAAAACAACAATTACTTAACAGTAACTGCCACCAAAATGTTCACCAAATAAGAGGTAAATAACCAGTTATTCACAAAATTAAATAAAAGAAATTATTAATTTGCAATATTTATACACAAATGAAAAAAAAATTCAAATAAAAATTTTAATTATTTCACTAAATATCGCAATTTTTTGCACAAGCGAAAATAATAATACAATTTGATAACAGAGATGCCAGATTACTTACTTTAGTTTAGGCGTGGTGTTATTTTAAAAGTAAAAGTTTTTTTCTTTGTATTTTACATATGTTTTAATTTTTTTGTATTAAAATCAAATTTATAATTATACCCTGCACCAAGAAAAGATTATATTAAGTTTGTGCGGATATTTGTAATTCCTAAACGGCAAATGCCACACCCACCTTCAGTTATACCGATCGATACAGAATCAAAATCTGAATCGATTTAACCGTGTCCATCTGTCTATGTAAATTTTTGCGCAAGCTGCACGTCGCATTTTTTGAGATATTTTGATGAAATTTAGTACAAGGGCATGAATTGGCCCAAATAGGAACCCTATTGATAATGGACCGGATTGGACCATTTTTAGAACCCCTCTTCCTATGAAGACCCATAATTTTTTGAGATATTTCGGTGAAATTTGGAACAAGGATACGTATTGGCTTAAATAGAAACCCTTTTGAAAATGGATAGGATCGGACCATTTTTAGAACTCCTTTAGAACATATAATTTTTTTTTTTTCAAAAACAAACAAAAAATTAAAAAATTTTCTGACATACATATGTATCATTTTGAAATTTTTAGAAAATACATGTAGGTATAGAAAAATAAAATTTTTCATTTTTCAAAGAAAAATGGTCGGGCTTGACCGACTACAATATTCTCACTTGTTTTTATTTTGTTAATTACATAATGTAAATTATCATATCTCATCTTAACAGAGCTTTGCTAAAATTTATGGCTTGTGTCTTTTCTAGTTAAATTCGTATTTATCTTCACACCCTTATTTGTTGAAACTTTTTAAATTATTTCCAAAATGCTGGACATAGCTTGGTCTTTATACCCAAAGGAAGGCAATCATATCGTTTATCAAACAGGTAAGGCTAATGTATGTATCTTTAATGTATGTATCTTTAGAATAGAATTTTAGAATACAAAACAGAATAAGAGACCAAAAAATACAGGGATACACCAAAGACTACTAGGCAAAATACTGGAGAAAATATCATATAATTGTCTCCTTCCCAAAATTGAAGAATCTAAAGCCTTATTAGATATCCAATTTGGCTTTAGAAAATGCAAAATCAACAACAAAAGTGCTTTGAAATTATCTGAGGCGAGTAAATATACCAAAATATTTTTTCGACGCTAATATCGAGCTGTATCCAGGATACAATTTTAATATACAACACACACACAGAATGAAGAACCAAAAAATACAACGTAACTACAAGGGTACACCAACGAACACTAGGACACACTGGGACCGCTTTCTGGAATATTAAGTACGACGACGTACTAAAACTGCCTTTACTGCCAGCGGTAAGCATAGTAAAATTCGCTGATTACATTGCGCTTACTACGGTAGTCAAACATATTCACAGAATTTTAATGGGTCCTAATAAAGCAACTAAGGGAGTGGTTTTTACTAAGTAATCTCGAACCTAGTACTTTCGTAATACCAGTAGTAGGGTTTTTAGGGCTTTTCCTTTATTACAAGAGAATTACAAGAAAATAAAGTGTTTCCCTTTTTGTATATATTTGGAAAATTCAAATTAAACATGCCCACCTGTAATCGAATTATTATATACATTAGTATATTTCAGAGATTTATTTATAATATTTGACGAAAGAGCAAATCTGAAATACATTTGTAAAAGTGGATGTGGTCGATTAACCTACACGTTTTAAGTGTTAAGTTAAATGCTTTATTTAGGTTTTTGCATTGTTATGATATTAATCATAAACCGGTGTGAATAAATTTGTCCTTTTGTATGTGTTTTTGAACAAAATAAGCACCCCGAAAAGGTGTCCAAATTTGTTCCTTAGATATTTTTTCCTTATATATATACAAAACACCATTTTGTGTATAAAATAAAATTATGAAAATGTATAAAATTAGCTCAAGTGGGTGAATCCGACCACGATGTATTTATAGCCCCTTTTATTTGTTTACATAACTTTGCTCATGTCGTGTACTTTGTCATGCAAAAGAGAATAAAGAGAGATAAGTGTCTCAAATGACTTAACCACATCAATGTGTACGAACTCTAAATATATTTTTAATTGGCATCATATAACAAAATTTATTCTATTTTATTTTTAACTTATAATGTGTAATATATATTGCAGAATATGGAGGTTAAATTTATTTGTTGAATGTAGCTGGTATATATTTCGTAGTGAAGAAGGTATCTTTGTTACTTTATTCAGTGATAATAGGACTTATTTTTAAAACCTATATCTCTTTATATATATCCAAATAGGATGAATGGTATCTCTAACATCAGTGGGATACATTTCAGGAAGGACGGATACGCAAAGATAAATCATATAAGGGGCAACACTTATAGAAACATTTAATATTTTTTTCTGCTCGATGGAGTAGGATAATAGCTTATGTTTTCAAATACCAAAGACTGATTCTTCATCATATGCCACTTCCAAAAAAAAAAAAGCATGTTTAAGCCCACACATTTTTCCAATTATATATACAAATATATAATATTATATATACAATATACATATATAATCGGGACATAAATTATTTTGTGCTTACGATGCGTTCTTACCTGAAGTGCACGTCTTCTTCTTCCATTTTTAAATTGCGATAAAAAAAACTAAAGTACTAATCGATATAATTATACCATGTACCACCTATAACTGGAGAGGATTTTTGGCCAATACTGGATTTTCGGACCATTTTTTTAATGAATTTGGAATAAAAAAAACATTTATATGAAATTCTAAGAGCATATGTTACGATTCCTATTCCAGACGCACCACCAGGTTGTGGAGAGGATTTTTGGCCAATACTGGATTTGCGGACCATTTTTTAATGAATTTGGAATAGAAGCAACATTTATATGGAATTCGAAGAACATATGCACCACTAGGTTCTGGCCAATTCTGGATTTTCGTACCATTTTTTAATGAATTTGGAATAGAAGCAACATTTATATGGAATTCGAAGACATATGCACCACCAAGTTCTGGAGAGGAGCAAAATTTATATGGAATTCCCGCTTGCAACATTCGGAAGGAAGCGACGAAGACAACACAAACTTTATATATTCTTGCTCAAGATCAAAAACTGAATCAATTTAAACAATGTCCGTCCGCGTGTTCATGTGTTTGACTGTTCCTGACACTCTCACGGCCGTAATTTTTGAGATATCGAGCTGAAATTTGATACACATGTGTTAGGTGTCTGCAGGCAGGTTGTAAGTAAAATCGGGCAATATCGGTTTAAAAAATTTCAGAACCTAGGGAAGGGCATAGGCAACGTTTCATTTCGCGAGATAACCGAATTCCACGCGGGTGAAACCGCGGGCAACAGCTAGTATGTAATATGAAAGTTAATTGTATATAAAGTCAGATATGGAAAACTTTCTTAGTCCACCTTAAAAAACGAGGTTTGATGTTCCTAACCTGAACATGGTATGGAAAATTTGGTACCAAAAATTTAAAAATTATATGACGGCGTGCGACATGGATAAAGAAAAAGACAGCAGAAAAATTGCAATTCTTTTATATGTAATGGGTGAGGAAGGAACAAAAATTTATACTACGTTCAAACCTGGTCTAACATATGAAGAAGTCATTAAACATAGAGCCAAAAAAGAATGTGATTTTCCAACGTTATAAATTCTTGTCTATACGTCAACAACCAAGTGAAACCGTAGACTCATTCGTAACAAATTTAAAGGAAGCTGTTACGTCATGTGAATAAACTACAGATGAGTCGGTCTTAGTTAGAGATATTTTTATAATTGGTCTTACGTTTAAAATTGTTAAACATTAAAGACTTAAATCTAGAACAAGCAGAAAAAACTGCCAAGTCTTACGCTTTAAGCCAAAGTCAAGCACAGGAAATGGCAAATAAAAATGGATTAGCCAGTGATGAAATAAATGCGATTTAAAAGTCTTCAAAGGGAATATAAAATTACAATCAGTCATATCCTAACAAATACAAGTCTAACAGAAAAAACACGGATACAAAGCAAAAGATTGTTAAAGGTGTGATCAAATACATAAGTGTAAGTGTTCAGCAATTAGAAAAAAGTGCTTCAATTGTCAAGGTACAAATCATTTTGCAAAATATTGTAAAGTTAAAACTGTTGAGTCTTTTAAAAAAGATATGTCATTAACTAACAAGGCAAATGAGTTTTTTATTGGAGTAGTGAAAACTAAAAATATTAGCTCCATAAAAGGCTCAATTTCTTCTTTCTCAAAAAATACATTTATTAACGATCAAAAATTTTTTTGTGAACTAGATACGGGAGATGTTAATGTTATGTCTCTAAAAACTTTTAAAAATATTAACCACAACAAAAAAGTAAAAATAGTGAAAACACTCATTAACAGAATTTGGTGGCTCCAAAATTGGTTTACCTGAGAAATATACGTTAGATGTTAATGTAAATGAAAGGTATTGTTTATTAAATTTCTTTGTAGTTAAAGAAGACGTTCAAACAATTATAGGATTAAATTTGAATCTTATAAAATGTCACAATGTACAAAGTTTAATAACTAAGGTTGACGAAACGTATAAGAATGGGATAGGTCTCGGTAGTATTAGTGGGGATCCCATTAGTTTAAAAATAAACCCAAAAGTCCATTCTGTCATAGATCCTCCTTGAAAAGTTCCGTACAAAATTTTAAATAAACTTCAAGAAGAACTTGAAAATAAGCAAGAGTCACATAGAAAAATAGAAAAATACAAAAATACAAAAGTACAAAAATACAAAAATACAAAAATACAAAAATACAAAAATACAAAAATACAAAAATACAAAAATACAAAAATACAAAAATACAAAAATACAAAAATACAAAAATACAAAAATACAAAAATACAAAAATACAAAAATACAAAAATACAAAAATACAAAAATACAAAAATACAAAAATACAAAAATACAAAAATACAAAAATACAAAAATACAAAAATACAAAAATACAAAAATACAAAAATACAAAAATACAAAAATACAAAAATACAAAAATACAAAAATACAAAAATACAAAAATACAAAAATACAAAAAGTACAAAAAGTACAAAAAGTACAAAAATACAAAAATACAAATATACAAAAATACAAAAATACAAAAATACAAATATACAAATATACAAATATACAAATATACAAATATACAAATATACAAAAATACAAATATACAAAAATACAAAAATACAAATATACAAATATACAAATATACAAAAATACAAAAATACAAAAATACAAAAATACAAAAATAAAAAATACAAAAATACAAAAATACAAAAGTACAAAAATACAAAAATACAAAAATACAAAAATACAAAAATACAAAAATACAAAAATACAAAAATACAAAAATACAAAAATACAAAAATACAAAAATACAAAAATACAAAAATACAAAAATACAAAAATACAAAAATACAAAAATACAAAAATACAAAAATACAAAAATACAAAAATACAAAAATACAAATATACAAAAATACAAAAGTACAAAAATACAAAAATACAAAAATACAAAAATACAAAAATACAAAAATACAAAAATACAAAAATACAAAAATACAAAAATACAAATATACAAAAATACAAAAGTACAAAAATACAAAAATACAAAAATACAAAAATACAAAAATACAAAAATACAAAAATACAAAAATACAAAAATACAAAAATACAAAAATACAAAAATACAAAAATACAAATATACAAAAATACAAAAATACAAAAATACAAATATACAAAAATACAAAAATACAAATATACAAAAATACAAAGATACAAAAATACAAAAATACAAAAATACAAAAATACAAAAATACAAAAATACAAAAATACAAAAATACAAAAATACAAAAATACAAAAATACAAAAATACAAAAATACAAAAATACAAAAATACAAAAATACAAAAATACAAAAATACAAAAATACAAAAATACAAAAATACAAAAATACAAAAATACAAAAATACAAAAATACAAAAATACAAAAATACAAAAATACAAAAATACAAAAATACAAAAATACAAAAATACAAAAATACAAAAATACAAAAAAAAAATACAAAAGTACAAAAATACAAAAATACAAAAGTACAAAAATACAAAAATACAAAAATACAAAAATACAAAAATACAAAAATACAAAAATACAAAAATACAAAAATACAAAAATACAAAAATACAAAAATACAAAAATACAAAAATACAAAAATACAAAAATACAAAAATACAAAAATACAAAAATACAAAAATACAAAAATACAAAAATACAAAAATACAAAAATACAAAAATACAAAAATACAAAAATACAAAAATACAAAAATACAAAAATACAAAAATACAAAAATACAAAAATACAAAAATACAAAAATACAAAAATACAAAAATACAAAAATACAAAAATACAAAAATACAAAAATACAAAAATACAAAAATACAAAAATACAAAAATACAAAAATACAAAAATACAAAAATACAAAAATACAAAAATACAAAAATACAAAAATACAAAAATACAAAAATACAAAAATACAAAAATACAAAAATACAAAAATACAAAAATACAAAAATACAAAAATACAAAAATACAAAAATACAAAAATACAAAAATACAAAAATACAAAAATACAAAAATACAAAAATACAAAAATACAAAAATACAAAAATACAAAAATACAAAAATACAAAAATACAAAAATACAAAAATAAAAAATACAAAAATACAAAAGTACAAATATACAAAAATACAAAAATACAAAAATACAAAAATACAAAAATACAAAAATAAAAAATACAAAAATACAAAAGTACAAATATACAAAAATACAAATATACAAAAATACAAAAATACAAAAATACAAAAATACAAAAATACAAAAATACAAATATACAAAAATACAAAAATACAAAAATACAAAAATACAAAAATACAAAAGTACAAAAGTACAAAAATACAAATATACAAAAATACAAAAGTACAAAAATACAAAAATACAAAAATACAAAAATACAAAAATACAAAAATACAAAAGTACAAAAATACAAAAGTACAAAAGTACAAAAATACAAAAATACAAAAATACAAAAGTACAAAAATACAAAAATACAAAAATACAAAAATACAAAAATACAAAAATACAAAAATACAAAAATACAAAAATACAAAAATACAAAAATACAAATATACAAATATACAAATATACAAAAATACAAAAATACAAAAATACAAAAATACAAAAATACAAAAATACAAAAATACAAAAATACAAAAATACAAAAATACAAAAATACAAAAATACAAAAATACAAAAATACAAAAATACAAAAATACAAAAATACAAAAATACAAAAATACAAAAATACAAAAATACAAAAATACAAAAATACAAAAATACAAAAATACAAAAATACAAAAATACAAAAATAAAAAAATACAAAAATACAAAAATACAAAAATACAAAAATACAAAAATACAAAAATACAAAAATACAAAAATACAAAAATACAAAAATACAAAAATACAAAAATACAAAAATACAAATATACAAAAATACAAAAATGCAAAAATACAAAAATACAAAAATACAAAAATACAAAAATACAAAAATACAAAAATACAAAAATTCAAAAATACAAAAATACAAAAATACAAAAATACAAAAATACAAATATACAAAAATACAAAAATGCAAAAATACAAAAATACAAAAATACAAAAATACAAAAATGCAAAAATACAAAAATGCAAAAATGCAAAAATACAAAAATGCAAAAATGCAAAAATACAAAAATACAAAAATACAAAAATACAAAAATACAAAAATACAAAAATACAAAAATACAAAAATACAAAAATACAAAAATACAAAAATACAAAAATACAAAAATACAAAAATACAAAAATACAAAAATACAAAAATACAAAAATACAAAAATACAAAAATACAAAAATACAAAAATACAAAAATACAAAAATACAAAAATACAAAAATACAAAAATACAAAAATACAAAAATACAAAAATACAAAAATACAAAAATACAAAAATACAAAAATACAAAAATACAAAAATACAAAAATACAAAAATACAAAAATACAAAAATACAAAAATACAAAAATACAAAAATACAAAAATACAAAAATACAAAAATACAAAAATACAAAAATACAAATATACAAAAATACAAATATACAAATATACAAATATACAAAAATACAAAAATACAAATATACAAAAATACAAAAGTACAAAAATACAAAAATACAAAAATACAAAAATACAAAAATACAAAAATACAAAAATACAAAAATACAAAAATACAAAAATACAAAAATACAAAAATACAAAAATACAAAAATACAAAAATACAAAAATACAAAAATACAAAAATACAAAAATACAAAAATACAAAAGTACAAAAATACAAAAATACAAAAATACAAAAATACAAAAATACAAAAATACAAAAATACAAAAATACAAAAATACAAAAATACAAAAATACAAAAATACAAAAATACAAAAATACAAAAATACAAAAATACAAAAATACAAAAATACAAAAATACAAAAATACAAAAATACAAAAATACAAAAATACAAAAATACAAAAATACAAAAATACAAAAATACAAAAATACAAAAATACAAAAATACAAAAATACAAAAATACAAAAATACAAAAATACAAAAATACAAAAATACAAAAATACAAAAATACAAAAATACAAAAATACAAAAATACAAAAATACAAAAATACAAAAATACAAAAATACAAAAATACAAAAAGTACAAAAAGTACAAAAATACAAAAATACAAAAATACAAAAATACAAAAATACAAAAATACAAAAAGTACAAAAAGTACAAAAATACAAAAATACAAAAATACAAAAATACAAAAATACAAATATACAAATATACAAATATACAAATATACAAATATACAAAAATACAAATATACAAAAATACAAAAATACAAATATACAAATATACAAATATACAAAAATACAAAAATACAAAAATACAAAAATACAAAAATAAAAAATACAAAAATACAAAAATACAAAAATACAAAAATACAAAAGTACAAAAATACAAAAATACAAAAATACAAAAATACAAAAATACAAAAATACAAAAATACAAAAATACAAAAATACAAAAATACAAAAATACAAAAATACAAAAATACAAAAATACAAATATACAAAAATACAAAAGTACAAAAATACAAAAATACAAAAATACAAAAATACAAAAATACAAATATACAAAAATACAAAAATACAAAAATACAAAAAAACAAAAATACAAAAATACAAAAATACAAAAATACAAAAATACAAAAATACAAAAATACAAAAATACAAAAATACAAAAATACAAAAATACAAAAATACAAAAATACAAAAATACAAAAATACAAAAATACAAAAATACAAAAATACAAAAATACAAAAATACAAAAATACAAAAATACAAAAATACAAAAATACAAAAATACAAAAGTACAAAAATACAAAAATACAAAAATACAAAAATACAAAAATACAAAAATACAAAAATACAAAAATACAAAAATACAAAAATACAAAAATACAAAAATACAAAAATACAAAAATACAAAAATACAAAAATACAAAAATACAAAAATACAAAAATACAAAAATACAAAAATACAAAAATACAAAAATACAAAAATACAAAAATACAAAAATACAAAAATACAAAAATACAAAAATACAAAAATACAAAAATACAAAAATACAAAAATACAAAAATACAAAAATACAAAAATACAAAAATACAAAAATACAAAAATACAAAAATACAAAAATACAAAAATACAAAAATACAAAAATACAAAAATACAAAAATACAAAAATACAAAAATACAAATATACAAAAATACAAATATACAAAAATACAAATATACAAAAATACAAAAATACAAAAATAAAAAATACAAAAATACAAATATACAAAAATACAAAAATACAAAAATACAAAAATACAAAAATAAAAAATACAAAAATACAAAAATACAAAAATACAAAAATACAAAAGTACAAAAATACAAAAATACAAAAATACAAAAATACAAAAATACAAAAATACAAAAATACAAAAATACAAAAATACAAAAATACAAAAATACAAAAATACAAAAATACAAAAATACAAAAATACAAAAATACAAATATACAAAAATACAAAAGTACAAAAATACAAAAATACAAAAATACAAAAATACAAAAATACAAATATACAAAAATACAAAAATACAAAAATACAAAAAAACAAAAATACAAAAATACAAAAATACAAAAATACAAAAATACAAAAATACAAAAATACAAAAATACAAAAATACAAAAATACAAAAATACAAAAATACAAAAATACAAAAATACAAAAATACAAAAATACAAAAATACAAAAATACAAAAATACAAAAATACAAAAATACAAAAATACAAAAATACAAAAATACAAAAATACAAAAATACAAAAGTACAAAAATACAAAAATACAAAAATACAAAAATACAAAAATACAAAAATACAAAAATACAAAAATACAAAAATACAAAAATACAAAAATACAAAAATACAAAAATACAAAAATACAAAAATACAAAAATACAAAAATACAAAAATACAAAAATACAAAAATACAAAAATACAAAAATACAAAAATACAAAAATACAAAAATACAAAAATACAAAAATACAAAAATACAAAAATACAAAAATACAAAAATACAAAAATACAAAAATACAAAAATACAAAAATACAAAAATACAAAAATACAAAAATACAAAAATACAAAAATACAAAAATACAAAAATACAAAAATACAAAAATACAAAAATACAAATATACAAAAATACAAATATACAAAAATACAAATATACAAAAATACAAAAATACAAATATACAAAAATACAAAAGTACAAAAATACAAAAATACAAAAATACAAAAATACAAAAATACAAAAATACAAAAATACAAAAATACAAAAATACAAAAATACAAATATATAAATTACATTACATTTGTGAATTGTATTTAGACATTAAGAAGAATAAAAGGAATTGCACTTTGCTAAGATCAAGAGAGATCCCATTGTAGATTACATAAAGCAAAAATAAGAAAGTTTTTTTAAACGGACCCAATTTTATCAATACAGCATTCTTAGTAGAGGCACCAGGCAACAGCGGAGAAGTCTAAAATTACACGAACGAGACAGAAATTTACAAATGTACAGATAATTTAATTTAAAAATTATTAAAGCCTAATGCGGACTTATTATTAATATTAACAGAAGACTCAACAGAAGAAATTGATATACACTGAATGAAACCATGTTGACACGGCAAATTACCGACCTTGTTGATGAAAGTCTTTTCGTCATTATTAATTCAAGAAGTTTATATAAAACACTGTGCTTTGCAAAGCCCCTATAATTATTGACATCTTTTGCACAAATTATATACAAAAGAATAATATATAGCTTGATATAAATATATCAAATGAATTAATCTAATTCAGAAATGCGTCAGACAGATTAGCAGTAATTAAATAAAACTTTTAAAAAAAAATTTCATAAAAAGGTAGGCAATCGAAAACTTATCTAAATATTCCGAACCCTCGTAGCGCCTGATGGGTGAAAATCCTTTGATTTTCCGTTTTCAATCGACAAAGTTATCAAAAGTTTTTGGGGTAGCCAAAAGTTTATTTTTAACTTTATTACTATAAATTGCATAGCACTTATTTACTGAAGCTGCACCTAACAGCGGAATAGTTTATATGGTCTACAGTTAAGCCATTGAAATCGCTAAAAAGTTTTTTATTATGCAGTTTTTTAGGAGATCACTGCACGGGGCGGATAGATAAAATCATCAAACGTAGCACCCCAAGATTTTTAAAGTACAGACATAGATATGGCGGAAGCAACGGTTTTAAAGTTTTATTTTTTGTATTATTATTCAATTTAATTTTTTTATTTGAAAAACAAGTGAAAATATTATTGTCGGTTAAGACTTGATATATTATTCAATTTCATTTTTTTCTTTGATAAATGAAAAGTTTTATTTCTTGTATTACTTCTAATTTTTTTCTTTACAAAATTAAAAATTTTATTTTTCTATACCTACTTGTATTTTCAAAAATTTCAAAGTGATGCATATGTCAGAATTTTGTTTTTTATTATACTTTCCCCACCCTATGGAAAAGGGTATATTAAGTTTGTGCGGATGTTTGTAATTCCGATCGATACAGAATCAAAATCTGAATCGATTTAATCATGTCCGTCTGTTTCTCTGTCCATGTAAATTTGTGCGCAAGGTACATGTCGCATTTTTTTAAATATTTTGATGAAATTTTGTACAAGGAAATGAATTTGCCCTATTGGAAATGAACCGGATTGGACCATTTTTAGAACCCCTCCCCATACAAAATTTTTTTTTTATTTCATAAACAAACAAAAAACAAGTGAAAAGATTATAGTCGGTCAAATACCCTACACCACTTGATTTATTATTCAATTTAGTTTTTTTCTTTGATAAATGAAATATTTTATTATAACCTGCTTTTTCTATACCTACTTGTATTTTCAAAAATTTCAAAATGATACATAAAAAGTTCAAATTTAATGGAAAATGTTATAACCATTCATAGCAAGCATAGAACTACTACCGGTGAAAATATTTTTAAGCAAGTTGTGAATATCACTTTCCAAATATAACCTGAAATGGAAAAAAATTAAAATGTGTAACAACTGATAGAGCTATGATGTTGTGTGGTTAAAATAAAACATCAAAACGTGGCCCAGGTAGGATGTGCAAAACCCATAGTTTAACAAGCACATATCTTAAGAATGATTCAATTTAAACCATTTTAAATATTGCGCATCCTTGGACCAAGGTACGCCTTTATTCCTAAAAGCATTGAAATATCTTAAAATCCAAAACCTTGAGCTTACATTTACATGGATATACAACAGAAAAAGAAACATGCTTAAATCGATAAATCAATTTTTAAATTCATTTAAATGAAAATATGATAGCTGGTCAAGGTCGACTTTTTACCATCACTTAGTTTTACAATTAATTTAGTTATATTAGTAAATGCGAAGCATTGCCCTATTAGTTATTTTGTGAAATATCATTATATAGAAAGAGATTCTAAAAATGGTCCGATCTGGTTCAAATGTGCCACAGCCAATTATTAAAATAATTAGCTATTCTTCATCAAATTTTGTCAGAAAATTTTTAGAATTGTGATTTTTTTTCGTATAAACACTTTTATTAGAATGTGACTATGGTCTATGAGGATGGGTTTTAAAAATGGTAAAATTCGGTCCATGGAATTATTACATGTTGAGCCAATACATGTTCTTGTACTAAATTTCATGAAAATATCTCAAAAAATGCATCCTGTAGCTTGCGCACATATATACAATTAAATACAAATTACAAACTTAATATACCGTTTGACTCAAATGGTGCAGGGTATAAAAATATGGCAGTCACATGTCTAAACATTTTAAGAGATATTTTTCACCTTTTTTCCTTAAATAAGACGAAATTTGAATTTCCTTAGTACTAATTAAAAAATAAAATAAGTTAACTTGTACGAAAAAGTAACTCTAAAATAATTTCTCATTGGTTAAAATTTGACTAACACAAATACAACAATTAAGAAAATTAAGCTTGACTTGGACCAAACCTCAAAAATCTCAAATCTTCACATCTACAAACAAACGGTAGGCGCGGCAATCTCTAATAGTTTATGTATTACATATTACGCAAGTTGCAAGTAAACCCCGCCATCAAAGAGGTGCGTTTCTATGTTATTCTATGGTTCGTATTACGCAGTATATTTAAAAAAAACCTTAAAAACTGAGCAAGCTGTGGAGCAAAAAGTTTCTTACATGCAATCACAATCAGTACAAAATGTTCAGTCTAAAAAGGTTGTATACCGCCTCCTACTGTATTTTGGACGACTTTTTTTATGCGAATTTTCCTTTATTTTAATTCACTATGCATCTTTGGCATTTATGGAACGTATCTTTAATTTTTATATAGAAACCAATTTTTTATGGTTCTTTTTCGTGAGTATTTTGTATGGAACGTATCTACCACATTAAAACAGATTCAAGTGTATGATAATAATATTCATATGTATGTATATATCAATTCTTACTTGAATGATCTATACCAAATATCCAATTAATCCAAAATATCTAAACATGAACAATATGCTGAATTATTTTAAGTGGTATTAAAAAAATTGAATTTCTTTATTGCGTATATATGGTAGATTGTATCCAATGTTTTTATTAAATTGTATTATTATGTGCACATCTTGCCCCTATCATATTTATTAGTAGGTTGAAAGCATTTTATTATTTAATTTTTTTAATTAAAAATAAACCATTTCATCATGCGACTCTGTTGCCTTACAGAAATTTTGATATATATTTTTATATATGTTTTAATAAATAACAAGGGTACCCCCATTTATTCTCTAGTTAACATAGATTAATTGATTTATTTTCCATTTTAATTTCTGTTAGTTAACATAAACGATCAATCACTTATTAATGTATTACTTATATGTGTGAGGGTGCGCACTTAAACCAGTTTGATTGATTAATTGACTGACAGCTTAACTAACAACTTTCTGATTACGTGTGTATATCTATTTACATCGGAGATTGTGTGCAATTAAAATTTTTATTTGTTGATTTTGCATTTGTTTGTATATTGTCTTTATCAAGTTACATTTGATGCGTTTAGTTCAGATTTTAGTATCACTTTCGCTTCGTTTAATATTGTTATCGATGTTTCCTCGTTAATATTCTGTAAAGGACTAGCCGGTTTTATTATAAGCAAAAGTATTTGAACTTTTTCGTCTCTTGTAGCTGCCGCTGATGCTCATTTCTACCACATGGCACATACAATTTGCACACATAAACTTATTTAAAACGAATGTTTTGTAATGTTTTAACAGCAACTTGTTGCTAAGTATATATACATTTAAAAGGAGGCTTTGGGAACCCTATAGAGTATACATTTATTTTTTGATCTGCATCGATACGTTTAATGATGCAAGTACATCTTATGTTGAAAGGTATGTATATATATTCTTAATTTATATATATAAATTGGTAAAATAAATTGGTTGACATACGTTCACAAAAATTCCTCAAGTTAAATATACCGGAGACCTTCAGCTTGTTTTGTGTATAACTAAATACTATATTCAGCCGGTTATTTTTATTGAAAACCGACCTAAATGCTCTAGATTATGTCTGTTTTAAACTTCTTATTCTGGTTATTTTTTTAAGTGTTTCATTACTACGCTACTTATTTCTAGTCAAGTTTCTACAAACAGCCCATTTCTTCTATACGTAAACCTTCAGATGATTTTACACGACTTTTAGTACTACATACGATTGCTCGGCAAGCGTATATATTATTATTATATATATTTAAAACCAAAAACGCCATGCCATGATCCGTTTTATGAACAATAGAAGCGCAAGAGTTTTATAATGATGAATGATGCGTTTAGATAGAAAAGTTCGGTTAAGACCGAAGCTTAAATATCCTCCACCTTTATTATAAATCAGGTTATTTTTAAACAACAAATATGGTTGTTTTTATACCCTCCACCTTAAGGAAGAAGGTATATTCATTTTCATCATCTGTTTACAACACGTCGAAGGAAGCCTCGGAGACCCAACAAACCATATATATTCTTAATCAGCATGAAAAGAAAAATCGTTTGAGACATATCCGTCTGTGTGTCCGTGTCTCCGTCTGTTGTTGGCACTCTAACGGTCGTAATTTTTGAGATATCAAATTGAAACTTATCACACTTATTCATAGTTTAATTTCGCTGTTTTTTGTTAAAATTGGGAAAAATCGGTTAAGAGACACGCCCACAATAAATGAAAATCTCAACATATCTCGAAAAAGTTGTATCTTTAAAAAAACATGTATCTCACAATACCATGCCTATCAAGTTGAAATTTGGTATATACATAAATGGTACCGTTATTCAACACGCTAAAAATGAGCGTGATGAATGACGCAAACGCTTATTATAAAAAAACACTATTCGCATGAGTACATGAAATAGTAATATACATAAATATAGCAATAGGAACTTATTTTTAGAGGCTTATAAAAGGTGGAGGGCATTTAAGTTTCGGTCTTAACCGAACTTCTCTATCTTGTTTTATTTACAAATAGTTTTTTTTAATTATAGGTGTTTGGGTTATTCAATCACGCCGATTTTTGGCACAGTGTTGGATAACGGTACCACTTATATATATACTAAATTTCAACTTGATAGGCATAGTATTGTGCGATATATAATTTTTTAGAGATAAATTTTTTCGATGTATGTTGAGATTTTCGTTTTTTGTGGGCGTGTCTCATAACCAATTTTGCCCAATTTCAATACGGAACAGTGTAATTCAACTAAAAATATGTATGCAGAGTTTCAATTGATATCTCAAAAATTAGGACCGTGAGAGTGCCAATAACAGACGGACACACGGACGGACATGTCTCAAATGTTTTCTCTTTTCATGCTGATTAAGAGTATATATGGTTTGTGGGGTCTCCGAGGCTTCCTTCGATGTGTTGTAAACGGATGATCAAAATTAATATACCCTCTTCCCTAAGGTGGAGGGTATAAAGAAAATATTTTCAACACATTAATGCTTTAACTCCTACCCGTGACATTAACATTCACAGCTTAGTCCTGTAGTATATGTTAAAACAAGAAATTGAAAAAAAAAATCTTTTAAAAGGACCTAGCTTTTGTATATACAGAAAGCTTTTGTTTGTACATAATTATTCTTTTAACGCTATACATACTCGAAATTTAAGAATTACAATATGACTAATGAGATGTAATATTAACAATAGTGGAGCAAGCTATTTTTAGGTCTGTCCAGTCCATTTATTTTAACTCATACACGATATGTAAGTGTTTACTATATAATTTATAGACTATTGTGGAGAGTTTCTGAGATAATTGAGTTTGGGTTCTGTAAGGCGCAAAGTCACTACGTTTCGTTTTGCGCCACACATTCTGTTCCAACACACATATGTCACAGGGAACCAAACACGCCAATTGTTTTCTCCTTTAATACAATTAAAAAACTATTGTCGAATTCATACTCTGTTTTGTTTATTTAAAATTAGAAGCGAAATTGAAATCCCGTTGTTTATTTTATTGCTTAATAAGCGTATATGAATTCTTCCTTTATTGTTGCTATTTCTATTTTAAAAAAACTTAATACCGTTGTTTGTTATTTAGTAAGCATATTTAAATTCTTGCTTTATTTTTGCTACTTCTATACCGTTGATCTTTTTATAAATATTAGTTAAATTTAATATAATTGTGAGCCCTGCCACACTATAAAAGGCGAAGCAAATTTCATGAAATTACGCAGTGTGGCAGGAGCCGTCAAGCTAGCAAGGTGAGCACAAGAATTCTTTTTAAAAATAAAGCAAACGTAATGAATTAATCCATTGTTTTCTTGCGAGCATAGCATTGGCCAGATTCCCGCGCCTAGATATGCTGCAATATTTTTATATTGTATGCGCCTAGGTCGCGACATCGTCGCTTCGTTTGTCTCTCAGTCCCCGCGCCTAGATATCCTGCAATATTAATATATCGTATGCGCCTAGGCCGCGCCAACGTCGCTTCATCGCCGCAGTCTCTCTGTCACCGCGCCTAGATATCCTGCAATATTTATATATTGTATGCGCCTAGGCCGCACCATCGTCGTCACATAGCAGTTTCTCTGTTATCGCGCCTAGATATCCTACAATATCTATATATTGTATGCGCCTAGGCCGCGCCATCATCATACATCGCAGTTTCTCTGTTATCACGCCTAGATATCCTGCAATATTTTTATATTGTATGCGCCTAGGCCGCGCCATCGTCGTTACATCACAGTTTCTCTGTTATTGCGCCTAGATATCCTGCAATATTTTTATATTGTAAGCGCCTAGGCCGCGCCATCGTCGTTACATCGCAGTTTCTCTGTTATCGCGCCTAGATATCCTACAATATCTATATATTGTATGCGCCTAGGCCGCGCCATCGTTGTTACAACGTCGCAGTCTCTCAGTCCCCGCGCCTAGATATCCTGCAATATTTATATTGCAAGCGCCTAGGTCGCGCCGCCGTAGTGGTCTCAATAACCATTGCCGTTCTTGTATCCTGTAACCACCACCGCTCTGTACGCTATACCACTACCATTCGTAGCCAGAAACGCACACCGCTCTGTATCCTGTACCGCTTGCTATTTGTAATTAGTAACGCGCATCACTCTGCAAGGCCGCTGCTCGTGTATCCTGCAACATTCACCACTCTGCAACGCTCATCGCTCAGCAACATCGCCGCTCTGTAACCTTGCCGTTTTGTATTTAGTAACGCTCGTCACTCTGCAACGCCGCCGCTCTGTATCTTGTACCGCTCATCGATCAGCACCGCACGTCGCTCTTGTACCGCTCACCGCTCTGTACCACTCACCGCACTTGCACCGCTCACACACCGCTTTGCAGTAACGCCGTGCCCCGCACCACGTCGAATAAATGAAGGCAAGTCTAAGGATTAGAGACAAATAACATCCCGTCTTACAAATTTCTTTGTGAGGAACTTTGGACTAGCTGAGTTATACCCCAGCTACCTTCAAAACTTCTTTACAGTTCTTGAAACAATTTTATAAGTGTAAATATTTATTGATATAACTTGTAGAGTACTAAGAATATTATAATTGCTTATATAGATTATATAAAAATATATATCAGATTAGCTATTCAATCGATTATACATTAAATAAAACATTCCGCATGAAAGTCCTCCCTAATGGGAACAAAGTATTTGCAACGGAGAACCCGCACTTTCAATGTTCAGTAGTTTTAAATGCTATATAATGTCTTAGTGTCGAGTTCATAATTTAGTTTTTAATATAATTTTTGCGAATTAATTTCCGAAAATTTCACAATAAAAAACATTATCGATTTTTTTTTTAAAATAGACACATATACATTGCCTATAGTAACTTTTCCCCTTTCCTTTGATATATATTATGTATAATATATTGTATTTATTGAGATTAATTACGTTTTCATAGTTAAACAAGTGAAAATATTAGAGTCGGTCAAGCGCGAACACCAAATATCCTTCACCACTTGATATAGTATTCAATTTAATTTGTTTCTTTCATAAATGAAAAGTTTTATTTTTTGTACTACTCCTAATTTTTTTCTTTGAGTAATAAAAGATTTTATTATAACCTGCTTTTTCTGTACCTACTTGTATATTCAAAATTTTCAAAATAATACATATGCACCACCCTGTGAAAAAGGGTATATTAAGTTTGTGTGGATGTTTATAACTCCTAAACGGCATATACCACCTAAGTTCAATTATGCCGGTCAATTCAGAATCAAAATCTGAATTGTTTTAACCATGTCCGTTCGTACTCCTGTCTGTCCATCTAGATGTGTGCGCAAAGTACCGGTCGCATTTTTAGAGATATTTTGATAAAATTGGTACAAGAACATGTATTGACCCAAAAAGAAACCCTTTTAAAAGTGGATAGAATCGGACCATTATTAGAACCTCTCCTCATATAAAAAATTTTTTTTTTTTCATAAACAAACAAAAAATAAAATATTTTTTTGTCATATGTATCATTTTGAAGATGTTAGAAATACAAGTAGGTATTGAAAAAGCAGGGTATAATAAAATTTTTTATTTTTCAAAGAAAAATTTAGAAGTGGTACAAGAAATAAAAATTTTCATTTATCAAAGAAACAAATGAAATTGAATAATATATCAAGTCAATGGTCGGGCTTAATAGACAATAATATTTTCATTTGTTTTTCAAATAAAAAAATTAAATTGAATAATATATCAAGTGGTGTAGAGTATTTGGAGTCGGGCTTGACCGACTATAAAATTTTGACTTGTTGCTCTTATTTTAACGATTTGTAAGTTGGGCAAATTTAAATACAACAAAGCGTAAGTATATAATGTAGGTGATGTTACATTTATTTTAATGCAAATCAAGCAAGTTTTATTGTAACAAAGAAGGGCGGCAATGTTAAGGTTGTTTGAGATTTATTATAGATTTATTATATAAGCAAAGAAAATTATGAACAAATCATCAATCATCAATCAATCATCACATATTTATTTTTCTTTATTAAAATACTCTCCTGGACAATGTAGCAATGCCAACAAAATTTGCTTTGAAGCAATGTATTTTATAATTCTTTCTTCTACAACAGTAACGTAAAATACTAATCCACACATAGCATTCCTCGCTAGTAGAATTTATTTTAATACATATGTGGGTATTCTAAATAAATTTTTTTAGATAGATCTTCGTTCAATCCAAACTGCTAACTTATGTTGTGTAAATGTTTATGTTTACCATATTGAGTTTATATAATATGTACAATTTGTCATCACTACACGTCGGAATGAAAATGACAAATTAAATGAAGAACTTGCTATAATAGCAAAAAACGAAAGACAAACGTAAAAATTTTAAAAATTACAATAAAACTACTAATGATGAAAAGAAGAATATTAACTGTTGTGAATGCGGAAAGCGCGGGCACATTAAATCACAGTGTACTAATAAAAAAAACAACAACGCTATGGTTTTAACTTTATTCGATAACCGTTATATAAATGAAATTAATAGTTGGATAGGTGGTAGCGGTGCAACTTCAAATGTGCAAAAACAAAAATATGTTCACATCTATGAGAATGTCTAAGCAGAATATTTTGTTAGCCTCTGGTGATTATATATGTGCGGAAGGTGTTGGTATTGTTAATGTCAAGTCACCTTATAACGTACTCTATGTTCCAACACTAAAAGCAAATTTTTTATCTGTAAGCAAAATGATTAATAAAGGTTGCACACTTATTTTTCAAAAACGTAATATGGTTGCGAAAACACCTAAAAATAAAGCGGAATTAAAATTCGGAATTTTTACTACGATATTAAAGTTGAACGACGAAAAGATATTAATCGTTGAGGATCGACAATGCGATTTGTGGCTCAAAAGGTTTGGTCAGGTAAATTATGCTGATTTAAATGAATTATATGACATAGTAATTGGTGTAGATAAAAGTTTGAACGAGAGTAAACGAGAATGTGTAACTTGTGCCATGTGCAAAAATAAGTCAAATCAATTTAAAAGTTATGGTACTATTTTTACAAGTACTCCGCTTGATATTATACATAGCGATACTTGTGGACCTATGCGTACTACAAGTGAAGGCGGTTCTCGACATTTCATCACTTTCATTGATGACTATACCAGATTTGTATATATTTATATTATGAAAAATCCGAGGCATTAGAATATTTTAAAAAATTCCGCAAAGATGCAAAAAATAAAACTGGTTTTAAAGTTAAATCATTACGTACAGATAATGGACGTGAGTATCTGAATTCAAAATTCAAATCTTTTTTACAAACTGAATGTTTTAAGTACCAAACGACTATTTGTTATACGCCTCAACAAAACGGAGTTTCAGAGAGAGCCAACCGCACATTAGTGGAGCTTCGTAGATGCATGTTATTAGAGTCTGGTGTAAAACAATCTTTGTGGCCGGAGGCAATAAGTACAGTAGCTTATGTGCGTAACAGATGTCCAACGAAGGTTTTAAAAAATAAAACTCCCTATGAATGTTGATTTGGACGTAAACCAAATGTAAGTCATTTACGAGTTTTTGGCTGCTTAGCAGTCGCTCTTAATAAAAGGCCTGGAAGGTTCAAAACTATGCCAAAAGGTGACAAATTAACGTTTATTGGTTACTCGTTTCAATCTAGAGGTTATCGTTTATATGATAAGTCAAAGAGATCAGTTGTCATCGTACGTGATGTAATATTTTTCGAAGATATATTTTCTTGCACAAAAAATTCAACAAATAATCTTAATGCAGAAAAATGTAAGCAAGACGAACTTTTTAATGTAGATATAATGCCCTATGTGATGCGGTCATCACAAATAATTCAAAAAGAACCACCATTAGAAAATCAACAAGAATTACAACAATAACATCTAGAGGGTGAACAGCAACAACAGCAAGAGTTATATACGAACGATGATGAATATATTATTGATAATACAATATTGAACCTGTTCAAATCGCTATAAAAAGAAAAAGGGGAAGGCCTAGAATTGAACGAACTGGTACAAGAGGACGACCTCGTCAAATACGTTTAGTTGAAAATGAAATCAATCATTTGTGTGCCTACGTGCATAATCCAAAAACAGTTGACAAAGCGCTGCAAAGTGAAAATGTAGAACAATGGAAAATGGCTATGAAATGTAAATACGAAACTTTGCTAAAAAAAGGTACATGGGAATTGGTAGAGAAACCACCAAATAAGAATGTAGTAGGTTCGAAATGGGTCATTATGACTAAAACTGATCCAAGTGGTGATGTCATTAAATATAAGGCGAGATTAGTAGCGCAAGGGTTCTCCCAAAAGCATCAAATTGACTACAATGAAACTCAACATTAGGTATTGCTGTACGTGAAAAATTACTAGTTAATCATGTTGATGTTGTCTCAGCGTTTCTAAACGGAGAATTGGAGGAAGTGGTGTATATGTATCAACCGAAATATTTTGTTCATAAACAACATCCTGATTACGTATGTAAATTAAAAAGATTGATTTATGGCTTGAAGCAGGCCAGTAAATACTAGAATTTAAAAATCAACTACATACTTCTCAATATCGACTTTACAAGGTGCAAGTCGGATAATTGTTTATAGAAAAAATATATTGACGATAGTTTGGTGCTCATCTGTATATACGTTGATGATATATTGATTGCAGCTAAATCAAACGAGATTATGTCACATATTATAAATAAATTGAATGAAAGTGTAGATGTTGTAAATCGAGGTGCTGTACAATACTATTTGGGTATGCAGATCGAAAGACATGGTGAGAGAGGCGATATTATTTTACATCAATAGACTTATGTTAAGCACTGATTGCAAAAATGGGTATGACTGAATGCAAACAAATTTCAACACCATTGCCAAGTGGTTATGAACTTTAGAAATGTCAGAAGGAGTCATGCAATGGTTATAATGGTCCAATTTCTGCAAGCAAATTATTCAAATATATGGCTTCCTTCACAGAAGAGGCAATCGCCATTTATTCTGTTTCGGTTGTACTGAACGCAACACTATTTTGACGTTTAGATTCCAAAGAAAATACACAATTAGTCAACATAAACGCATAACCGGTCGTCATAGGACTTTCTGTCAATAGGATTGCTGCCCTAGTCGGCATCTACATAATCTACAATAGGCTCGCCTGTCGCTCGATACACTAATTTGTATTTAATTAATAAATATCGTAATACATGTTTAATAGCAGATTGATGGTCTTGATGAGGGTTCTGACTTGGCTGTGCAAGTTTAGAAACAGAATTTAAAATATCTGGCCTAGTGCATAATGCCAAATACATCAGTGCACCTATAGATGATTGATAACTAGTTACGTCTACTTGTACACAATCTGTTTTTGTACAACCAATTCGGAAAACAGCGTCAAGTGAAACTTTACGACACTGTTCCATTTTATGTGATTTCAGAAGTTCTTTTATATAGTTTTCTTGACCAATCGAAATTGCACCTGTTTCCCCTTCACGCTCTATGTTCATGCCAAAAAATCTGTTATGGGACCTTTATCCACACAATCAAACTCATGCTTGATTAGTTTTTTAATATGGATCAAGTAATTTTTAACTTCACTGCTAATAATAAGATTATCTACATATACAGCAATTAGATTTAATTTACCTTTAGAATACAGACATGGTTCGTTGATACAAGGCGTAAAACCAATTCTTCGGAGAGCATCATCAAGACTTTGATTCCACTCCCTTCCAGACTGTTTCAACCCATAAATAGCTTTATTAAGTTTAAGCACATTGGGGCTTGCAATACATTCGAAAAATTCGGGTTGGTGCTTATAGACGACATCATTGAGTTTACTATTCAAGTATTCTGTACATACGTCCATTTGGTGAGTATAAATTTTTCGTTCTACAATATCATACGAATAGTTGGGTAACGTACTACTGGTGAAAATGTATCTGTGTAATTCACGCCAAACTCCTGGTTACAACCCATAGCTACCAATCGGGCTTTAAAACATTTTACATTTCCATTTTTATCATATTTAACAGTATACATCCATTTTGAACCAATTACTTTTGCGTCTTTTGGCAAATCTACTACAGTCCAAGTATTGTTTAAAATAAGCGCATCATATTCTTCTTTCATGGCTTTTTGCCACTCATTGGCATATATACTTTTTTTTGCCTCAGCCAAATTTCGAGCAATTTTTCTTGTGTGCTTTGCATTATATTGACAGTATTGTATTATTTTCTTGGCCTTCCAGGCTTACCTGTCCTGATGATTTTTGGCTTACCTGCTTTAATTGTTTTTTCAGTATTATTATTATCACAAATATCTGGAACCTTATTTTTAACATCGTTGACAATTTCCTCATCGGCAGATTCATATGTTTCTTCAGTGTCAGTATCGTTAACACTATCATTAACAATATCGTTATCGTTAAATTGTAATTTATCTTTTTTTATTTATCAATATTGGAGTCAAATTTTCTTTTTCATCATTATTGCATAAGACTGCATCGGAAAAATCAACTACATTTGCCTCTATTGTACGTTCCATAAATATCACTTCACGTTTTTCTACAAATGAACATGGGATACAGGATCATACAACCTATAAGCTTTGAATTTAGTAGAATACCCGACCATTATATAAGATTTTCCTTTAGGTTGAAATTTCTTGGTACGTTTAGTTTCTAATGCAACCGCTGGTGATCGAAAAATTCTAAATCATTATTAAAAATAACTTTTGAATCTTTTTCCACTATTTTAGCCACCGAAATAAAGTTTCCATTCATATTTGATACGTACAGCACGTTTCTTAAAAATATAGGATCTTTTTTTGTTAAAAATCTCACATCACCAACGCCATCTGCTTTTATATATTTATTACCAGCTAAACTAATTTTTTCACTGTGGTGTTCTAGTGATGAGACCATATTAATATCGCAACACATATGCGAAGTTACACCACTGTCGAGTACCCAAGTGCTTGAACTTATCTGTTGAGCATCTGTTGCAGCTAGTACATAATATTCGCTCTCTTTTTCACTCACACTTGATAATTTTTTTACCTTTATTTCGACAATTTGCTGCATGGTGACCACGTTATTTACATTTGAAATATTTTACGTTTGTCTTTGTTTCTTTTGACGCCATTTTATTTCTAGCCACATATGTCTGCGTTTCGACATTCTCCGAATTAATCGTACTTTTTCGTTGATATTCTCCTAGAAGTTTCTATTTGATTACACTTAACGATGGCAGATCGTCTCTTGTCTCTATAGCTACAACAAAATGTTCGTATTCCTTAGGCAAACTAGATAGCAATATTATAACCATTAAGTGCTCCTGTAGCACAATACCCGCTTCGCTTAATTTTTCAATTACATTGCAGAAATCATTTAAATATTGAGGCATTTCTGCAGTACTACTCATACGCATATATATTCATTTTTTGTACAGTGACACCGGTCCTCTTGAGCAATGTATATTCTCTAAAGCTTTACATGCTTCGGCAGACGTTTTACAATGTTTAAAACGGTTTAGCTGTGTTGATTTTACACTTAGCACGATGGTTGCTAGGGCTTTTTCATCTAAACTTTCCCAATCCGATGGAATTTGTGCTTGACCTCTTTTATATTTTACGCAAACCACTTTCCACTGGTCTGCGTGCACAAACACACCCTTCATCTGCGTTCACCATGCGTCGTAATTATTATCGTCGAGTTTTTCTATATTGTATTTTCTGCGAATTTATAAACGTGACGACTGGGCCCATAACCAATGTTATGGTAAATCCAGAAAAACCCGAAGACAAAAAAAATTACTACGTTATTTAATTTCGTTTTTAATACAAATTAAACTTTAATTATTTAACTTCAAGATGAAACTTCTAGACAAGACAAAAACTAAACTCAAAGTCATATATTATAGAGAAGATAAAAGAATAATGAATTCATATTATCGATAACTTAACACCTTCATCAGACAATGTTGCTGATATATGCACGAAATTGCTACCAAAGGTTAAACATTTAAAATTTTGTAATATGTTGTACAAGAATTTTTGAAACGTAAAATATTTATGTCGCGTTTGGCTTGAGGGGGAGATTGAAAGATAGATCTTCGTTCAGTCCAAATTGCTAACTTATATTGTGTAAATGTTTATGTTTACCATCTTTAGTTTATATAATATGTACAATTTGTCATCACTAAGTTTTTCTTTCAATAAACACGCTTTTTCGTTTCTTACAAATTTAATAATCTACTTTTAAATAAAAATAGTAATAACAATAACACAACACTTTAATCTGCACATATAATTAATTGTTACATTCGAAATTTTAAAAATATTAAGCCCACCATAGTAAAGTGTCCTCCTCCGATTCAGAGGAAGAGGACACCAACACGATCAAGGTAGTGGTGCTACAAACGAGTACTTCTAGAAAAGCCCGAGTGGTTGACAAGAAACGTTTGGAGGCACAAAAACGTGAAACCATAGAGACGGTGAGGAAATGGGGTATAATTTTTGGCGGCGAACCGAACCCATTCGACTTCATAGAGCGTATCGAGGAAATGGCCAAAACGTGTGGCCTGGAACTTTCACTGTTACCAGCGGCCATGCCATAGGTATCGAATCACAATAGCGGGACGCACCATAACAAGTTGGGAACCACTGTCCGTTTAAACTTACCTTAAATTGCAATCGCGGAATGCATGATAAGCATCTTCGCGATTGCAAGTGTGGAAGTTGCAAATTTGGAAATAATTTACGTCAAGTAGGCATTTAACATAGTTAAATTTAAGCTTGCAATCGCGGAATGCATGATCAGCATCTTTGCGATTGCAAGTACTGTAATATGAATATAGTATGTAATATAAGTGTGCCCATTATTTTCGTCAAGCTGCAATGTAAGCATTTGGCAGTTTGACAAAAGTTAAATAGAAGCAAAGCACCACCACCAAGAAAATAAGTGTTTAAAGATATTGGAACAAACACTTTTATGTTGTAAGAAGTGGCATAAAACATCAATGTGCTGTTCCGGCATTGATATAGAACGAAGTTATTCAACAACCAGAACATCATCCTAACTTTTTAAAGCAGCAGCTCATCATCAATTTCAGCACAAACAAAAAATAACAACTAACAACAACCTCAACAGCAGCAACAAAGCAACAAAACTACATTTTTACCAGCCCCCACCTTAATAGCTCTAAAAATGATGTAAGTACCAATTCCGTAGTTGAGAAAATTAATTATAATTTATTTAAGTGCTGATTCCTTTTTTTTTTTTTGGTGAAATAAATATCAAACAAGATAGAGAAGTACGGTTAAGACCGAAGCTTAAATACCCTCCACCTTTTATAATACTATAAAATAAGTTCCTATTGCCATATATATCTATATGACTATTTCATGTACTTACGTGTTGTTTTTTTTTATTATAGGCGTTTGCGTTATTCAATCACGCCCATTTTTGGCACGGATAACGGTCCCACATATATATATACCAAATTTCAACTTGATAGGCATAGTATTGTGCGATGTATAATTTTTTAAAGATACAATTTTTTCGAGGTATGTTGAGATTTTCATTTATTGTGGGCGTGCCTCTTAACCGATTTTTCCTAATTTCAATAAAAAACAGCGAAATTAAACTATGAATAAGTGTGCCAAGTTTCAATTTGATATCTTAAAAATTACGACCGACGGACATGTCTCAAACGATTTTTCTTTTCATGCTGATTAAGAATTTATATAGTTTGTGGGGTCTCCGAGGCTTTCTTCGATGTGTTGTAAACGGATGATCAAAATGAATATACCCTCTTCCCTAAGGTGGAGGGTATAAAAATTAAGAAATAAAATAATGAATAGGGAACAAATCATAGAATTAGTCAGAGCTGCCGTCGAGACCATAACAGGTGATTTTGGACAACAGTTGGACGGTCTGACGCAGAGACTGAATGACCTAACACCCAAAGCAAGTCCGACTTACCAACAGGTGACCGTCAACCCTAATGTAACGAACGGGTCCACCACATCAGAATTTATAAAATCATTATCTGAATTCAAAGGTAACCTCGCTGCTTGTCCAGCGTGGAGGTATGCGGCACGTATTGCTATGAGCTATTACCCACAGGGGACAGAAAATTATTTCGTGGCCATAGCCATCCTTCGAAATAAAATAACAGGTTTTGCTAATACTGTACTGTCAGCTTTCAACAATGTATTAAATTTTGACGCCATTATTGCGAGACTCGACCAAACTTATGCAGATAAAAGACCACTGCACATCTTAGAAAATGAATTAAGTGTTCTTAGGCAGGACAATAAATCCATCTCAGAATATTATTATTTGGTAAACAAACAGTTAACCTTGATAATCAATAAAAACAGAATGACCCATGCTGATAACGAGACAGTAATCGCTGCTTTAAACGATAAGGCACGATAAAATGCCCTTAGAGTTTTCATTTCCGGTCTTAAACGACGACTTTGTGACATATTGTTTTCCTCAAATCCCCCAGATTTACCCTCGGCCCTGGCCATAGCTCAGGAGCTCGAGGCCAACCAACGGCGAAACGAATTCGCTCGAATATTTGCCTCTGGAGGCACAAATAGGTCGAATCGACCTAATAATACTCGTCAAGAAGTCTTGCGTAATAATAATCAAGCGTTCCACCCAAGTAGGAACCATAACAATAGCTCAATAAATGGCCATTACCATATGGCCAATGCAAATCAGTTTAATGTTAATAATCAACCGTTTAACAATCGTAACAATCAGTCTCGACGAACATCGAACATAAATTATGAGAGTCTAACCCCCATGGACCTTATAATACTTTGGGATATACTAACACTCTTTATTTTAGGGCAAGGTCCCACCCACCTTTTATTTACAAAAATTGAACGGAAAAACTTTAAAATTTTCAGTAGAACCTGATGCATCTGCCAATTTTGTAAAAAAATTGGAGGGTGTCCACCTTATTAAACTAAAACGACCAATTAATATTGAAACTGTCAACGGCATTAGTACTGCAGAATTTGTATGTAAGATATTTTTATTTGACCTCTTAGTGACAATTTATGTGCTTCCCAATCTCTACGAATTTTATAGGTTATGATCTATTAAAAGAAACTAACGCCATAATAGACGTTGGAAAAGGTACCGTTCACTGTGTAAGCGAACTTAATTGCTTAGGTTACAAAAATAGGGTCAACAATACCGTAAATGATGATTTCGAGAACATGCTAGCAAACAATTGGTATGCCTTTGCAAATTTAGATAGAGCACTGCCCTACAACACAAGAGTTTCTGCAGAGATAAAGACTAAAAACGACAACCCTATTTCAGACCATACCCGTATCCTGCCTCGGTGAGAGGCTTTGTGAATAAAGAGATAGAAGCACTGTAGACGGTATCATAAGGAAGTCATATTCAGCATATAACTTCCCAATACATGAGGTCAAGAAGAAGGAATTCGACGAAGAGGGCAATCCTAAACACAGACTAGTAATTGATTTTAGGAAATTAAACGATCATATATATGGGGACAAATATCCAATGCCGGACATATAAGTTGTTTTGGCTAATCTGGGCAACTCAAAATATTTTACCACCCTCTATCTTAGATCAGGCAAATTATTTTAAAAGAGGCAGACAGAAAAAAGACAGCCTTTAGCGTGAAAATAAATTTTGTCGCTTGCCTTTCGGTCTAAAAAATGCACCTAGCATTTTCCAAAGGGCAATCGATGACATACTCAGAGACGATATAGGAAAAATGTGTCAGATCTACATTGATGATAATATAGTTTATTCTCCCGACGAGGTAACACACGTAAAGGATGTAGAGAAAATTATTCAAAAATTAGGTAGAGCAGGGATGAAAATATCTTCTGAGAAGGCCTAATTCTTTAGAGGAGAAGAAAAAATTTTATGCTTTAGAATATCAGGCAAGGGCATATCAACTTGCCTAGATAAGATGAAGGCAATAGCGGAATGACGAACCCAAATCGCTGAGATCACTAAGGTCATTTTTAGGACTCTCAGGTTATTACAGAAAATTTATAAAGGACTATGCAGGCATCGCTAAACCACTTACTAAATATCTCCGTGGAGATAACGGGAATGTTGGGGCAAAATTTTCAAAAAAAGTTAAGGTAGAATTCGATCAACAAGCGCGCAATGCGTTTAATAAACTTAAACAAATTCTCATGTCCGAGGACATTATACTAGCCTACCCCGACTACAATAAATCTTTTGAATTAACAACAGACGCTTCAGCAGTAGCTATTGGGGCAGTCCTCTCACAAAATGGAAGACCAATAACTATGATTTTCCGAACCCTAACTAGACAGAAATAAAACTACGCGACAAGCGAGGAGAACTCTTTACCATTGTATGGCCTTTAAAAAATTTGAGACATTATCTGTATGGGGTTACAGAAATCCATATATTTACGTATCACCAGTAGCTTACATTCTCCATATCAGAGAAAAACCCAAATAGTAAAATAAAACGTTGGCGAAACTTCATAGAAGAATTTTCACCCCAGTTTCACTATAAACCTGGTAAAAAAAAATACAATAGCCGATGCCCTATCCAAGCAAAATATTCACATTATATCCAATTCCTCAGAAACAGCGACACAGCACACAGCGAGCTGTCCCTCACAAGAACTATAAAAACAATCGACTGTCCTGTTAATCAATATAGAAATCAACTCGTGATAAAGAAAGGAGAAAATGACCGTAGCCTCCTAAAAATCTTCTTTCATAACCTACTCAACCGTTGTTGGCTTAATCAACACGTTGGGGTCTATCATAAATGCAGGAACCACTAACGTACTACAATGTGATTTTCCAACCCTGGCAGAAATCCAGGACCCTTTTCTGACAGCTTTTCCGCTTTTTAGAGATTGTTACCAACGAACATAACAGGGCTCATAGAAGTCTGCAAGAAAATTTTATACAAATTATAAAGAACTATTATATTCCTGGCATAAAAAAGAAATTAAAGTCTGTAAAAGCAAATTGCCGAATTTGCGCAGAGAATAAATACCAGAGGATGAATGATGCCAATGAATTTACACTCTTACCTAATTATCCAGGGGAAATACTCCACATAGACATTTTAATAATGACCAAACAGCAGTTCTTAACTTGTGCGGACAAGTTCACTAAATTCCGATTGTATCAAGGTCGACTGTCGATATAAAGTCAGTCTTGTTACAAATACTGTCAAGATTTAATAACGATCAAGATTAGTGGTAGATAACGAGAAAGCGTTTCAATCTAACACCTTAGGTACCTTGATTCGCAATCACTGGCGCACAGCAATTTTTTGTGCCAACCATGCATAGCACAGGTCAAGTGGAAATATTTCACTCGACATTGCTGGAAATAGCTCGATGTATGAGAGAGCAACAGAGTATAACAGACTCAGTGGAGCTTCTTTTGTTAGCTACATATAAATACAATCACAGTATTCATTCAATAATAAAAGCCAAACCATTCTACGCCCTATACAACTCAGATAAACATAAAAGAGCTAAAATAAGAGACAAAATTAAACAAGCTCAAGACCGACTACTTGGTCGACATAACAAAGATTCAACAGCTAGAACGTTTCAAACTGAGGATATATTTTGTAAAACGTAACAAACGTTTAGGAAATAAGTTTAGCAAAATATTTGAAAAAAAAATTGTTGAAAGAGACTTAGGATCCACAGTCCTTATAGAGGGTAAAAGAATTCACAAGGACAATGCTTTTATTTATATGCAACAATTGTAGACTACACGTCATCCCACTTTATAGCAGTCACAGCGGGCAACGTGATGACCTATGGCAACTACAGCCAAATCATTCACGGCACTAATCTGCCCGATTTTGCCACCTTTATCATGGAAACTCAGAAAATACTTTAAAATACAACCGATGACCGACTTGCATACGAGTTGAAACACCAAAGTACAGAAATACAACGCCTTCTGGATACTTTAAAGCTGCACAAACGAATAGCCAGGTCTTTGGACTTTTTAGGCTCCACATTAAAATTTATTGCAGGAACCCCAGATCACGACGACTACAATTATACATAATGACAACTACAATTATAAATAATGAAAATAGGATAATAGAAAACAATAACCTCCAAAGAAATATAAATAGTATTATGCAGGAAAAAATTAACGAGATTACAGAAAGAATAAACCAGTTGCAGGGAAAGAGGGATAAACAAACTCAGACTATTTTGTGGCAGCTGGTTATGACCAGAAATGCGGAGGTAATTACACACTTAAATAACATTGCACTGTCTATTATGTTGGCAAAAGCCGAAATTATTAATCCAACTATTTTTAACGTTGAAGAATAGAGAACCTCCTAACCACGGAGTCAGTTCCAATGAGAATAATCGACTTATTGAATGTCTCCACTATTAAAGTATGGCAGAATGACAATATAATATTGTTTGCTTTAAAATTGTCTTTGCTATCAAATGTCTGTAGTCTTGTTAGGGTTTATCCTGTATGGACTACAGGCTAAAGGCGCTGTGGTCAACTTGAAGGAGACAAATGAAGCAGCTTATTGCCAGAATAACTTTATCCCTGTAAAAGAATGCAAAGAGACTAACTCTGGTAATAGATGTCGCCGGAGCTCATCAGAGTGCCTAGCCCAGATCCTCAATAACAATACCGTTGTCCAACACGAGCGGCCATTAATATGCCGGCAGTACACGTAGTTTCGGACGGAACACTAATTCTGAACGACGTCCCACACACCACAGTCATTGATCAAGAACTGGTAAATGTGACTCGAACCTTTTTGGAAACATTTTCGTACCAAATAATCATAAACAATACAAGACGCGAAACATCAATCCCGCACTACAAACCGCATCCACCGAAGATCTTGCATGTCGAACAAAAGGAGCACCAAGTTGAATTGTCATTGCCCCTTTTACATGGCATAAGTATGGATAATTTAAAAGCGCTGAAGGAATTTAAGACACAGGCATCAATGGCACTTACTATGGGCGGCACTCTAATCCTAGCACTAATTGGATGTTTCCTTTTGCGAGCGGTCATCAAGATAAGAAGAAGACGAAAGCCAAGCAATTCACCAGACGATCTCCAACTTGCCTTGGAACAAGTGCTGCGTCGCAATAAACCGTAAAAATTCAACAAACATACATTTACAAATCAAAATAATAATAATAATAGTAGTAATAAGTAGTAATAAGAAAAATTGGCAATATTATAACCCTCAGCAATCGAGGGCGATCTATTTTAGAAGGGGGAGAGTTAAGAACCATAGGTGTCAAATGACAATAGCATGATGAACCATAACAAGTTGGGAACCACTGTCCGTTTAAACTTACCTTAAATTGCAATCGCGAAATGCATGATAAGCATCTTTGCGATTGAAAGTGCGGAAGTTGCAAGTTTGGAAATTATTTACGTCAAGTAGGCATTTAACATAGTTAAATTAAAGCTTGCAATCGCGGAATGCATGATTAGCATCTTTGCGATTGCAAGTACTGTAATATGAATATAGTATGTAAAATAAGTGTGCCAATTATTTTCGTCAAGCTGCAATGTAAGCATTTTGCAGTTTGACAAAACATAGTTAAATAGAAGAAAAGCACTCGGCGTTGTCGAGTCGTTAGTAAGTTCTCAATCAAATATTAACTCATACAAGAGAGAGTAGAAATAGAAATAACACTTGCCGATGGTTCACGCCGCAGCATAACGCAAGTGCTTACATGTACGGTACAATTTGGCAACATGAGACATAGGCTGCAATTCAGGATCATGCCACAACCTTGCAAAGACGCCTTTTCTGGTTTTAGCTTCCTAGCAGCTTTTCAAGCTAAGCAGGCGCATCCATTCAATTCAACCAGCCTTCCACAATCGTTGAAAATGGACTCATTGCCCTGGAGCCAAAGCGTGCACCTGGCTTGGCCAGAAGATTAACTTCGTGAAATATGAAATCCAAACTCAGGTGAAAATGCCGAGCTCAGAAAAATCCTAATGTAACGCGGGGCTCGCCGTTGATGAATCCCGACGTGACCCCTACTAGCCGTGTAACCAATATCTTAAATGAAAATTTAAATAATGCTTCAACACAACACCACACTGTCTGGACGCGAAAGTCGGACAGCAACGAAGAGAGAGTATCCGACCCAGAAGCTCGGACGACAAAGTCGAACAAGTGTGTAGTTCCATGTAAATATTAACAACTCAAAGCTTCTTAACTTATCGATCGAGAATTCCGATGTTACTTCTAGCCGTGTTAACAAGGTCTTATACGCAAAAGCAAACAATGATGTAACACAACGTCATACTGCCTGGTTGACATCTAATCAGTCCACAACTCAAGGTATTGCTAAAAAGTTGGTTGATATTTGGTCCATCAGCACCCCACCCGAGATCATCAGCGACCGAAAGGGTTGTAATACTCCCCGTTGTAATACTCCACGGATGGCATGTAGCAGGAAAACTGCCGGTAGTATTACGGCAACTAGTACCACAGCTTCTCGAGCAGCTGCCAATGGGTCGGAGATATAAACGCCGCTACATCCTCAAGGAGGGTACATTCATAGCCATAGCACGTAACGATTTACCAGGTCTGAGGGTCGCCACTGTATGCCAATGTCGTTTTCAGGATGCTGCATGTAGAAGTTATTGTTCTATATTTTATATTTTTTATATATTTTATTAAAATTTTATTTTTTAAGACGAGAAAAATTATTTTCTACAATTGTTTGACATTAGATTCTAATTTTTATATTCAGTAAAAATTGACATTCAAAATTAATCAAAATAACATAATCCAACATGTAGATACCCTACATCACTCCCCCTCTGAGAGATTTTAAGCTTAATAAATTAAATGTTACACGTTTCTTGTTAGTTTTAGTGGTGGTGTTTGTGTTGGTGATAGGTGTTTCAATAATAGCTGGTTTAAGTCTATCAATAGAAATTGTTTTAATTATGCCATCAATCAGGACTTTGAAAAATTTGGGCTCTTTTTCGACGACTTGAAATGGACCGTCGAAAGGTTGTTGAAGATTTCTTTTATTTATGCAACGGACAAAGACGCACTTGTAATCTTTCAATTGCTTCGGAATAAATATCGCAGTATTAGGATTATTATGATGACTGATGGACGATCGGACATTTTTAAAATGTTCTTTGAGATTATCCAAAACCTCTGAGCAACTGGCACTAGATCCTTGAATTAAGAGCTTAGCAGGTAGACTTAAATTCTATCCATAAACCATGGCCGAAATATCTTCTTTATGAGTTGATCTTAAACCATGGAGCACAATCGGTAACTTATCAAACCATTTGTTTGGATCATTTTTATCCGTGAGAGAGACCTTGAGTTGTCTATGGAAACGCTCAATCATTCCATTTGATTGCGGATGATATGGGAAAGTGACAATCCTATGACAACCAAGAAATTTGGACAACTCAGAAAATAATTCTGACGTAAACTGTGTACCCTGATCGCTAGTTACCTCTAATGGAACACCGAAGCGAGGGATATAATTATTGAAAAATGTTTCATTTATAGTTTTTGAATTAATATTCCTTAAGGGATAAACTTCGAGCCATCTAGTAAAGCTATCAATGATATTTAAAAGGTAGCGGTGATCCTTGGAAGGAGGTAAAGGACCTAACAAATCTATATGGATGTGTTCAAACCTGCACTTGGGTATAGGAATTGCAGAAACAGATGATTTAGTATGACGGTTGATTTTAGATTTTTGGCATTGTAAACATTGACTGGACCAGGTATTGAGTTCTTTACTCATACCAGGCCAAAAATATCTTGTACTAATGAGTCTTCTTGTAGTTTTTGTACCAGGGTGTGATCTATTATGTAATTTTTCAAATATAATTTTCCTCAGACTGGGTGGTACATATGGTCTTGGACATGTCCCTGACATTTCGCAGTATGTACCGTATGTCAATTAAGAGATATATTCTAGATGCTGAGTCTGTCTTGGGCTTCTCTCTGTTTTGGAATTTAATGCCATTGTTAATAATTTATAATCCGTAAAGGCTGTAAACTGTCTTCCTTCAAGTATGTGTTAAAAATGTTTGATGCATAAATAAATAGCTAACAGTTCTCGATCAAACGTACTATATATAATTTTAGACGGAGAAACCTTTTTTGAAAAGAAGGCTAATGGTTCCGTTGAACCATTCGAGCATTGTTGAAGAACACCACCAATTGCAATGTTTGAAGCGTCTACCGTTAAAGACAATTTTGCTTCACTATTGAAATGATTCAACAGAACCTTTGAAGCAAAATTTTCTTTAATACGCTCAAATTATTTGATGGATTTATCATCCCAAATTAAAGCTTTGTCTTTAGTTTTAGCAGCAGTATTAATAATAGCATGTATTGGACATGTTAGCTCTTCCAATTTTGGAATGTATCGATGATAATAATTGATAATTCCAACAAATTTTTGAGCTTGTTTGACGGACTTAGGACGTTCAAAGTCTTTTATGGCAGATACTTTGTCTTCAGAAGGTCTAATGCCATCTTTTGAAATATTGTGTCCTAAAAAGTCAATAGATGTAGTGCCGAAAACACATTTAGATGGTTTAATATTTAAACCATATTCCTCAAGTCGATCGATTTTTAAATAATTTAAATGGTCAGATTCCGAATCACTAGCAATAAAAACATCGTCAATGTATACAAAAGTAAAATCTAAACCACTAAATACTTCATTCACAAACCTTTGAAATGTCTGTGCCGAATTCATTAACCCAAATGGCATTCTAACAAATTCGAACATGCCAAATGGAGTTGTAATGGCTGTTTTGTATATGTCAGCTTCAGCCATAGGAATATGGTGGTAAGCTTTTACTAAATCTAATTTGGAAAATATAGATTTGTTCCGTAGATTTATACTAAAATCATGAATGTGAGGCAACGGATAGCGATCAGGCATAGTGATACAATTTAAACGTCTAAAATCGCCACAAGGACGCCATTCATTAGAGTCCTTTTTGGCTACTAAATGGAGAGGTAAAGCCACAGAAGATGGATGGATGGCCTCCAAATACCTGATTTGACTAAAAAATCGAATTCTGTCTTGGCGATTTTATATTTGATAGGATCTAGTCGTCTTGGTTTTGAGAACGGAAGGACTCCTTCAGCCGCTAGTCTATGTACAGTATTGTGTTTGACCGGTTTGGTGTAATCTGGTTCAGAGGTCAAACTTGGATATTTCTTCAATAGTTCGAAATATTTATTTTCTATGAGGAATAATTTGGGTAACTCTATTTTACAATAAGCCATAATGGCATGGCAAATGTCGGCAATTAGAAAAATAAAAGGAAATTCACGGCGAAGATTCAAATTAACATTTAACAGTTTCTTGCCGTACGTTGGTATAGAGGAGCCGTTAGCAACAGTTAATGTTATCTCGGACAAACGTTTTTGGTGCGGAAATTTGGAAGGAGGTAAAACGGATATTTCTGCACCACTGTCAATCAAAAATTTTAGACCGTTATCTTTATCAAAAATAAATAGGCGACGTGATGAATATTCAAAACTTCCATTGTCAGTCGCCGCAACAATGGACGTATTTAGTTTGTTGACGAATTTTTGAAATTACAGGGCTGAATACATTTTTGGGCTTTGTTTTGGTATCTGTGGCGATACCAAAAAAGACCATTATTTCGTGAATTAGATCTGCTACGTGAGCGTGATCTAAGTCGAGAAAAAGGTCTAGATTTGCGCTGATCTATCTGTGACTTCAGACTCGTTACCTCAAGCATTAATTTGTTGATATTCTCACAAAGTAACGTTTGAGTCTTAAGTAGTGACTGAATTGCCAAACTATTTGCATCATTGGAGTAAGAACTGATACCATGCACTTCTGACGGATTACTTACTTCCCAAATGTTATCAGCTAATTTAACTAAATCATTTATATATGTAATGTTTGAGCCAGTAAGAGCATGGTTAAACTCTTAGGTAAGTTTTTAAGCCATAGACGTTTAAGCACATCAGGACTAAAATTTGATCCAGAAAGGATTAAGAGATGTCGATAAAACTCGGATGGTTTGCGATCTCCCACATCTGGTTCGGACAAAACTCTATCTAATCGAGATTTCTCACTCAGTCTTTCAATGAAAATTTTTTTTAAAGAAGAACAGTCCTAATTGTTTCTTGCGGTAGAGAAGTAAGTACATATTCATAATTAGTTGTGTTTTGTGTATTGCCTTTATAATTAAATTGTCCTTCGGCTTGTATGAACCAAGCGTCAGGAAAATCAGACCAGAAATAGGGAAGTTTAACAGATGTAGCACAAATTTCAATATTAATTGTATTGTTTTCTGTGTTTGTATGTATTAGTTAGGTTGTGTACGTTCTTGTGTCATGTTTTCTAACATGAGATCTATCATGCTGTGATTGGTGAAAGTCCTATTTGTTGAAGTATATGGAGAGAAGAGAGAATTTACAATGATTTATAGTTTAAAAGTTAGATTAATATACAATAATAAATGACAATTGAATAATTTTAATAATTTTGAATGAAAGATTTTGAAATTTGTTTTTTGGTTATTTTTTAATGAAAATTTTTTTGAAGTCCTTTTTGATTTTTCTTATGTATGAAAAATATCCTTTTTGAATATATATATGTCAATATACTTTTTATGACATATTTTTTTTATGTATGCAAATTTTCATATATATATTCCGAACGCATACATCTATATTCTTCTTATCAATGGGGACATTCCTCCGTTGATTTACCCGTTCTTGATTTATAACTATTGTTGTTGTTATTATTTCTGCAATTGCCGCTGTTATGGTTGTTTTCGTCGTTATTGTTATTCCCGCTATTATTATTATTAATACTTCTGATGCGTTGTTTCTGCAGCTAGTTATTGAAACTAGAAATTGTTTTTTTTTGAGTATAGATTTAGGGATATTGAAAATTGTAGGATCGCAGGATCGCTAATTATAGATTATAGAAGTTATTCTTCTATATATTATATTTTTTATATATTTTATTAAAATTTTATTTTTTAAGACGAGAAAAATTATTTTCTACAATTGTTTGACATTAAATTCTAATTTTTATATTCAGTAAAAATTGACATTCAAAATTAATCAAAATAACATAATCCAACATATGGATACCCTACACTGCATAATATGATTCTTTTCTTTTAATGTTCCTAGTAATCACCATTTGTTTAATTTTCAAATTTCAATTCATTTCAATGTCAGTATTAAACTTTTAAAGTAGAAAAAATTCAAACAGCGAATGTTTTTTATCCAAAGGGGGGAGGACGTGTGATGAGGAAAGTCGTCCCTCGTTTTCCCCGTCAACTAATTTCAAATAAGAAATAATTGTAATTTATATATAAGGTCTAGGGTAGAAAACTTAGTACTAAAATTATATTATTGTAGATCTGGCTACCACCAGTCGCTGCCACGTCATCGCGTACTGTCCGAAGGTATAATAGGAATGCGATTCCAATATTTCCAACTGGAAATATCGACTTGAGAAATGTTCGCATATTTGTCGCTGGTTGTCGTGGTGAAAAGATATAAGGGGAATCGTTCAGCTGACACGCGAAGGGTAAGTACTGAAATACTTGTATAAAATATTAGTGTACAGTACCCAAGTCTGTACACCTACAGTGAGAGATCTAGGGTACAGGACGTAGCGTCTGCATAATTGGAGTGAAGATATTTAAGATGTACAGGACGGAAGTCTGTACACATACAGTGTGAGATCTAGAGTACAGGACGTAACGTCGATACAATTGGAGTGAGAATATTTAGGGACTACAGGACGCAAGTCTGTACACTTACAGTGTGAAATTTAGGGTACATGACGTAAAGTCTGTACTCTAAATATATATATATATATACATATATAGTTATAGATGCGTTGTACAGGGCTACAGCCTGTAGCGAAGCAGCGACTGTAGCCAGGACAATAGAGTTAATTAAAGAAATATAATTGAAATATATATACAGGGTGTCCGCCGGGAAAGTATACTACTCGCAGTAATTCCATTGTAATCCTGGCTGTATGCGATGTGGTACCGTCTTGTTGATACCACATGTTAATCAAGCCCAAAGCATGCAGTAGTGGCATTAAAAAGTTTTCAATCATATCACAATATCGCACCCCATTTACAGTTACCGTTACGCCGTTTTCATCTTCAAAGAAGTAAGTAAAAACCCCTCCCCATATAAGGTCCTATTATTTTTTGAGATATATCAAAGAAATTTGATAAAATGATATGTATTCGCCCAAAAATAAACTCTTTTGAAAATGAATAGGATTGGACCATTTTTAGAACCCTTCCCCATAAAAATTTTTATACCCTCCACCTTAGGGAAGAGGGTATATTCATTTTGATCAACCGTTGACAACACATCGAAGGAAGCGTCAGAGACCCCACAAACCATATATATTCTTAATCAGCATAAAAAGAGAAATCGTTTGAGACATGTCCGTCTGTTGTTGGCACTCACGGTCCTAATTTTTGATATATCAAATTGAAACTTTGCATACGTATTCTTAGTTAAATTTCGCTGTTCCGTATTGAAATTGGGCAAAATCGGTTAACAGACACGCCCACAATAAACGAAAATCTCAACATAGCTCGAAAAAATTGTATCTTTAAAAAATTATATATTGAAAAATACTATGCCTATCAAGTTGAAATATATACATAAGTGGTACCGTTATTCAACACGCTAAAAATGAGCGTGATTGAATAACGCAAACGCCTATAATTTAAAAAAAAACACTATTTGCGTTAGTACATGAAATAGTCATATACATAAATATGGCAATAGGAACTTATTTCTAGAGGATTATAAAAGGTGGAAGGTATTTAAGCTTCGGTCTTAACCGAACTTCTCTAACTTGTTTATTTTTTGTTTGTTTATGAAATAAAAAAAAAAAAAATTTATATGGTGAGAGGTTCTAAAAATGGTCCAATCCGGTCCATTTTCAGTAGGATTTCCCTTTGGGCTAATATATGTCTTTGTACCAAATTTTATCGAAATATCTCAAAAAATGCGACCTGTAGCTTGCGCAAAAATTTACATTGACAGACGGACATGCTTCAATCGATTCAGATTTTGATTCTGAATCGATCGTTATAATTGAACAGGATGGTCCAGGGTATAAAAAGTTAATAAAAATGGAGTTTTTTGTATTGATATATTTATATTTATTTGCATTTTTATTATACCCTTCACCTTAGGGAAGAGGGTATATTCATTTTGATCATCCGTTTACAACACATCGAAGGAAGCGTCGGAGACCCCACAAACCATATATATTCTTAATCAGCGTGAAAAGAGAAATCGTTTGAGACATGTCCGTCCGTGTGTCCGTGTGTCCGTCTGTTGTTGGCACTCTCGCGGCCGTAATTTTTGAGATATCAAATTGAAACTTTGCATACGTATTCTTAGTTCAATTTCGCTGTTCCGTATTGAAATTGGGCAAAATCGGTAAAGAGACACGCCCACAATAAACGAAAATCTCATCATACCTCGAAAAAATTGTATCTTTAAAAAATTATATATCGCACAATACTATGCCTATCAAGCTGAAATTTGGTGAATATATAAGTGGTACCGTTATCCAACACTGTGCCAAAAATGGGCGTGATTGAATAATGCAAACGCCTATAATTTAAAAAAAACACTATTTGCCTAAGTACATGAAATACATAAATATGACAATAGGAGCTTATTTTTTAGAGAATTACAAAAAGTGGAGGGTATTTAAGCTTCGGTCTTAACCGAACTTTTTTATCTTGTTTTTTATTTATTTACTATTATCATCAACGGTTCTACTCATGTATAATGTCTTAAATAATATTCAGTAAAAACTAAGTAATATATATTATATTTTACGAATAATGTAACATGATCTCTCTCTTAAAACGCGTCATGTTAGGTATGTTTTGTAAACTGTGAGTAATGGCATTTCTTAGCATAAATGAGAAACTGGAGTTCTAATTTGAGTAAGGAATATCTAACAGGTCCGATATTACTATTTCTATTAGAATGTGAATTGTAATCTTTCTAAAGATACCTAGGTCTGTACCTCTGATTATATGATGTAAAAGACATAATGTTCTACATTTAAAGTAATTGTCACAGAACACATTGAGCACATAGGTGGAAATACGGGGCCGTACTCTTTTAAGCCGTACACGTATATTTATTGTTAAGATCTGCACTCAGGAGATGTCTCCTATAATTACATGCACCGTGCACCGCTAAATAAGTCGAATGTTCTGAGGCGTAAATCACTGAACAAATGACAGAGATTTTAGCATTCCGTAAACCTTATTAATAGTAATGTTAATATGTATGATCCAAGCCAAGTGTCTGTTAAATCTCATTACATATTACAACTTAAAAAATTTCAATATTAGATCCGATTAATCCGATTAATTCAGTATGTACGTTCAATCAGTTTACACCTTCATATATAAAAAAAAATACTTGTTTTTTTGTGGATTAAGCGCTAAACTATTACTTGCGTACCTAGCTACACTTTAAATGTTATTATTAAGTTTGGATGAACGATTACTAAGCACTGCCAACTTGGCACAACTTAAATCAACTGCATATGTGCGATACATTTAGCAATATCACGTGTTGTGCTACGACGATCTGAATCGATATTGGCGTTGAAATGGATCTCATCGACTTTAACTGGTTAGCCAAATCGTTGAGTAAAAATCGCCAGAACGAAATTTGACAAATTAATTTTGACACTATTTTTCTTTCAAAGCTTCATTCCCATCTAACTTCATTCCCACATAACTTCTTGATGAACTTAACACGTCCACTATATTAGATGCGCAGGGTACTTAAGATTTGGCCTAAGCCAAATTTAGTTTTCTTACTTGTTTATTACTTACTAGCTGTTGTCCGCGGCTTCACCCGCGTGGAATTCGGTTATCTCGCGGGATGAAACGTTGCCTATGCCCTTTCCTAGGTTCTGAAATTTTTGCAACCGATATTGCTCGATTTTACTTACAACCTGCCTGCAAACACCTAACACATGTGTACCAAATTTCCTGGTGGTGCATCTGGAGTGGGATCCATAACATATGTTTCCATATAAATGTTGCTTTTATTCCAAATTCATTAAAAAATGTTCCGTAAATCCAGTTTTGGCCAAGAATCCTCTCCAGAACCTGGTGTTGCGTCTGGAGTGGCACCCATAACATATGTTCTCAGAGTTCCATATAAATGTTTCTTTTATTCCAAATTCATTAAAAAATGGTCCGAAAATCCAATATTGGCCAAAAATCCTCTCCAGAACCTGGTGGTGCTACTGGATTGGGACCCATAACATATGTACTCAGAGTTCCATATAAATGTTTCTTTTATTCCAAATTCATTAAAGAAATGGTCCAAAAATCCAGTATTGACCAAATATCATCTCCAGTACCTGGTGGTGCATCTGGAGTGGAATCCATAACATATGTTCTTAGAATTCCATATAAATGTTGCTTTTATTCTAGATTCATTAAAGAAATGGTCCAAAAATCCAGTATTGACCAAATATCATCTCCAGTACCTGGTGGTGCATCTGGAGTGGAATCCATAACATATGTTCTTAGAATTCCATATAAATGTTGCTTTTATTCTAGATTCATTAAAAAATGGTCCATAAATCCAGTTTTGGCCAAAAAATTACCTCCAGAACCTGGTGTTGCATCTGGAGTGGGACCCTTAGCATATTTTCTCAGAACTCCTTATAAATGTAGCTTTTATTCCAAATTCATTAAAAAAATGGTCCAAAAATACATTATTGGCCAAAAAACGTCTCCAGAACCTAGTGGTGCATTTGGAATGGTATCCACACATGCCGTTGTCAGATTTCCCTACTCTTTAAATATTGTGAAATACTTATTGTGAATACTTAATTTCTTAAGTGCCTGTGTACATGTGTGTGCAATGTTTGTATGGCAATATTAATATCAATAGTGGGTATAAAAAGGGGTTATAGTGACATAAGTACAATAGTTGGGCATATGGTCTCGGGAAGTTTTTTGTAGATATTGATATGTTCTATAATTTTTAGAACATTTTTTTGTTTTAACATCAATACTTTCCTCAGCGTATACGATGAAATATATTTTATGACTAATTTTTTTACACCTTGGGTTAGTAACAGTAGGAAAGTCCAGGGATCCCCGACATTTTTTGGCAATAAATATAGCCTATGTTACTCAGTGATAATGTAGCTTTCTAATAGCGGAAATATTATTGAAATCGGTCCAGTAGTTTTTGAGTTTACTTGTTACATACAAAAATACAAAAATCCAAATCTTTCCTCTTTATAATATTAGAATAGATTATAATATATAATATAATATATAAACAATTATATTTGGTTATTGTTGTTGTTTGTTGACTTTCTTTGCTATTGGATATTTTCCAATAATAGGCGTGATGTGTCCATAACTACATTCAGTTTAATCTTGCCTAAAAATAACAGCATTTGCTAACATAACAATGATTTAGCACAACATTTGTATACATATGTAATATATGAACTTTCGAATTCTAAATTAAAAATTTAAGATTTTATAGTGAACGTGTTAATAACATTGTGAAACGAAGCTTTTTTATTATATTATGATTTCTTTGTTTTGTACATTTTCGGTATGATTAATAGAGTGCTTTGTTATGTTATTATAGACTCTACATACCTGCTGATTAAAACTCCGCTTTTTGCTACAATGAATATATCTCCTAAAAAACCGAAATTTTTTCTGTAATTTTTGAATTTGTTATTAGCTTCATTTTATTCCTTTTGTTTTCCTTTTAGTTTACGTAATGATTTAAGTTTGGAAATGCGTGTCGAGTCCTTTGCCTTTGATGATCTTTTTCTTGTATACTGGATCTAGGTTGTGTGACGCATTCTAAATGCGCAAGGTTTAATGGTAAATAGTTTGAATAAATAAATAGATGAATAGATCAAAGAATCTTCGTTGGTTATGCTAAAGGTGTCATAGTAATATTGACCTTTACAAACTACTTAAACTCAGCAAGATTTTTCTGAAACAAAAAATTGAAATAAACTTCCCCAAAATTTAAGAGCATGATCTTTTTAATGATTGTTCTTATTTTATATTCTTATACATCTGCCGAAACCATAAAAAGTTTTATTATTTTAGATGTAAGTATAATGTTTGGTGGAAGTATTTTATTAAAGGTGCGCACTTATATTTTCCAATTTTCTTGCTCGGTTGATGTCGAGTCTGTGCAAACTAGAGTACACGCTTATTTACATGTCCTGTTCATGTATTCTTTCCTCTTTGACATTTCTGCATAACTCCAATATGTTTTTTTTTTTAAAGAAGTATCAAGTGAATAAAAATTCTGACCTTACTATTTTAATTTCTAATATCTTTGAAATATAATACTGAAATATATCGGTACTTACATTATTATAATCTAATTAGTTATTACCAATTTTTTGTGGCATTTTTGAGCTTTGCCTTATTCAATTGAATCATATTTTTAACTATCAAAACAATTTATTAGACCTTGTTTTCTCTAACTTATTAGAAATAGTGGTCTCTCGTTCAGAATCATTTGTTTTACTACCCATTTCTAGTTTGCATGTGAACGAAACCCACATGGTTTATTTTTACCCTTTAATGCCTGCAAACAATTGGTGCACAAAACTAGAGAAAGCGCGTGGCGTGCAACAGGTCAAATACCTATATAGATTGTAATCGGTCAGCCATGATGATGAAATGCCAATAAATATCATTACAACAAAGCAGATTGTTGTTGTTAATTCCCTGTATATTAATAGAAGTGCGTCCCTCTTTTATGACATTTTAAATAGTGCGATTGCCTTATATGTCCCTTGGTTAAGAATTAATTGTTTCAGTCATATCTGTATTTGCAAGGAATTAAAGTAAATCAGAAATCGTAGAAATAGACTATTCTTTACTATATTTTTGTAATTATTCAGTTGAGAAACACAACTTTTATGGTACTTGAATTGCCAACGAAAAATAAGGCACAGTTTTAGAAAGGATCCTAAAAGTTTTTTCAGTTTGTTAATACCTAACGTGTAGGACCTACATACATGCGTCTTAATGATAATTCATCTTCTGATTTTTTGTGATATCTAACATGTTTTCTTCATTCATTGAACAGACTTATTCAAGTAGCAGTGTTTCTTCTTTCAACTATTCATTTCTCATTCAAAGTTATTATATATTCCCTAACATTATCGTTTGCAGTGCAGAAGTTCTTTAAGCTTTAAGATCTTTGCAATTGTCTTGTTTATAATTCTTTTTAATTGTAGTGATATCATACATCAGTCTCTGCACATATTTTTAATTTATATCTTTCCACGGGTATTTTCCGTGATATATGAAAAAGTAGCTTTATTATAGCATTACATTAGGGTGTCAGTAGACGTCTATTGATAATTATAGGCGATAGCTAAGCTCTAGGAGCTTTTAGAATGCTTTTTTAACAAAAGGTTAATTCGCTCAATTCAATTTATTATTTCTCCCTGTCAGCATTGCTTTAGTAGTTGCAGATCCGCCACTACGAAAGCTTATTAGAATTTTGTGTCTCATTTTTATAGGGTTTTCCAGAGGAAAATAAAGGTATGTAATCAATTCGATTTTAACAAAGCCTTCGAAAGGGTATATTATGACTTACTTCTTATCAAAATTGTACTGCTCGGCTTTCCGCCAAACTTTTTTATACCTATATTTAACTGTTCGAATTATGAATTATTAATTGAATAACTCATTTTGTCTTGTTTCATTTTGATTGAAAGAGTTTTAACGATTATAATTTTTTTTTTCATTTTAAGATTCAAACGTGTGAAAATGTGCTTAATCAGTGATTGATGATTACATATTACTTGAACGCGCATATTTCCACCTCTAAAATTATGCATTTGTTCAAATAAATTTGAGATATCATATTCTTGTTATTTGGAAGCGGTGTTGTATTTGGAAGAGGTTGGCCCACGCCCTTTTTACTTTTTTTTTTACAAAAAGTATATGTATATAAATATTTTTAAAACCACCATAATATGTATATGGGGATATATATATCACTTTTTCAAAACGTTCATGCCCATAAAAAGGCGCTGGAGATCTTACAAAATATATATATATATATATATATGTTCACTAAATCAACATTGAGTCGACCTAGTAATGAATGACTGTCGTCATGTCTGTATCATTAACAAATGGAAATTAATGTTTTAAATAATAATTTTGCTATAATCTCCAATATTCAATTTATTTTTTTTTATTTTGTTTTGTAGTAATCATCCTCCTGATCCCAAAAATGTACACTTTAGTTCCAAACTTGGCAGAAATGTTAGTAGTTTTCAAGTGCAAAGCGATATTGAAATTGGACAAAATCGGTCAAGGGATGCAACAAAAATTTATAAAAGAAAATTTTTATGCGCTGGAGATTCTACAAAGTATATATATATATATATATGTACACTAAATCAACATTGAGTCGATCTAGTAATGAATAGAAACCCAATAACATTAAACAAATGGAAATTAATGTTTTAAATAATATTTAATATATGTTTTAAATAATATTTGTTAATTTCATATATACAATTTATTTTTTCTGTTCTGTTCTGCTCCTGGTCGCAGAAATTTACACATCAATTCCAAACTTGGCAGAAATGTTGATGGTTTTCAATCTCCAATATTCCAATTTGCACCACCCTGTGGTAAATAATAGGTTCGTGCGGATGTTTGTAACTCCCAAACGGGAAATGCCACACCCATTTTCAGTTATACCGATCAATTCAGAATCGTTTTAACCATGTCCATCAGTCCTCCTGTCTGTCCATCTAAATTTGTGCGCAAGCTACAAGTCGCATTTTTTTTAGATATTTTAATGAAATTTGATACAATAACATGTATTGACCTAAAGTGAAACCCTATTAAAAATGAACCGAATTGGACTATTTTTAGAACCCCTTCCCATTTAAGGTCATATTATTTTTTGAGATATTTCGATGAAATTTGGTACAAGGATATGTATTGGCCCAAAAAGAAACCCTTTTGGAAATGGATAGGATCGGACAATTTTTAGAACCCCTCCCTGTATAAATTTTTTTTAAGTTCATAAAGAAACAAAAATTAAACAAAATTTTTTGACACGTATAATTTTGAAATTTTTAAAAATACTAGGTTATAAAAAATAAAATTTTTCATTTATAAAAGAAAAAAATTCAATTCAATTATATATATATATATAAAGTGGTGTAGGATATTTGATGATCGGGCTTGACCGACTATAATATTTTAATTTGTTTTATTTATAATTAAGTCTCCGTTAAAAATGTTCCTTAGCAAGATGATTGTATAAGTATTCATATTGGAAACGGTTCTTAATATAATATAGAAAACATATAAGATAATTAATTTGTAACAAAATTAATTTATTATTAAATAATTTGACTTTTACGATATTAAAATTAATAGTTCTGCGCCTTTGGTAAAATTCACTTATATAATAATATAGTTACATGCTATATAAATGAATATTTACCTATTTTATATTATGATCATTACTACTACAGATTATTTTCTCTCTTTTTAAGTCCTCGAAATTTTTATTGTTAACTTCACACGTTATTATATTTTACTTTTTTAGTACATTTTAAATTAAAAATGCTATCCTGAACCAAAAAACAAAAAATAGCCCAAAATAAATCTGTAAATTAGCAACCAGATAACACAAATTATATATTTACATTAAAAAAAAAAATAAATGTAGAAAACAAAAAACCCTCTTCAGAGAGGTACATACTTGATTAGTGGAGTCACTATTCAAGTAAGAGATAATATCTTATGCATACGTAAATTATATTATATCGAGGCGAAAATGGAATGAAACGAGATATCAAAACTCAACAACAAACCATCCACACAAAATAAGCACGTTTATGCCAAAAAATGAAGCCTACAAAAAATATATACTAATGTATTTTTTATACAAGTGAAAATATGATAGTTGGTCAAGCCCGACCATCAAATATCCTACACCACAGTTTATATTCAATTTAATTTTTTCTTTGAAAAATGAAAAATTTTATTTTTCTATACCTACTTGTATTTTCTAAAATGAAACATATGTCAGAAATTTTTTTATTTTTGTTTGTTTTTGAATTAAAAAAAAAAATTATATTAGATTTTTTATATTAGATTTTGTTTCTGAATCGATCGGTATAATTGAAGGGGGGTGTGGCATTTACCGTTTAGGAGTTACAAACATCCGCACAAACTCAATATACCCGTTTCCACAAGGTGATGCAGGATATAAAAAGGAAAAATTAATGACATTGATTAAAGCTATTTGCTTTCAAGACTCAGGTTGATGTGTAGAAAGTGTAGATTCGTTTCTAACAAATAGCCTCTTATATGAAAGCTTAAGAGATTAAGAACTAGCACAAATTGGAGGGATGAATTCCCAAAATTTTATATACTCTCCCTCGTAGTGATGATGGTATACCAAGTCCGTTTGCAACACCCAGAGGGAGGCGTCAGAGACCCTACGAAGTATATATATTTTTGATCAACATAAAAAACTTGGTCGATTTACACATGTATGGCCGTATGTCCGTCTGTTGTTGGCATTCTCACGTTAGTAAAAGTTTGAGATATTGAAATTTTCTACAGGCACTTTTAGTTTTTGCACTCAGATCGCTATTTAAAATAAGCAAAATCGGTTAAGAGCCACGCCCACAATCGTTAAAAATTTAAATTTGATAAATATGATATTAAAAAAAAGGGCGTGGTCGGTTAAACGAAACGTCTACAATAAATAGAAATCTATACATCTGCCACTGAAATTGACTTGTGAATTTTAAATTTGGCAGGCATATTTATGGTTAAGCTATCCATCGATGTGTTAAAAATGGGCATGGTCAGTTAACAGACGCTCCCACAATCAACAAAAAAATTTATGTCTACCTTAAAAATTTACATATGAACTTGAAATTTGCTATACATAATATTAATTATCCCCTTTATCAATGTGCCAAAAATGAGCGTGATCACGCAACATACACGCCCACAACTTACAAAAAACCTTATTCACCATAAAACTAGACAACCAAGCTGATACATAAGACATACACCATTAGAGGCAATATATATGTATGTATTTACCATACCCACCGTTATGTATGTGGAAGGTTTTTAAGATTTGGTCTAAGCCAAATTTAGTTTTCTTACTTGTTACTAAATATTTTTAAAAAAAATTTAAATTTGAGAAATATTTTTTAAAAATTTGAATATGCGCATAAATGGTTATCCCATCCACTGATGTGCCAAAAATGGGTGTGGTCGGCTAACAGACACGCCCACAATTTACAAAAAAACATAATCAAATATCAAATTTTCTTTGTCCATTACAGGTGGGTGAGGGTTACTGTCCAAATTTATAGAAAGTTTTCATAATTAATATTGAAAAAAAATTATTTTTTTATCCCTTTTAGTTCGCCCGTTATAAAACAAAAACCCTTAGAGCTGTACCGAATGTTTTGTAAAATGGCAGGGACCAATTTAACCTATTTGTGAATTTTTATACCCTCCGCCTCAAGGATGAGGATATACTAAGTTTGTTCTTCTATTTACAAAACCCTAAGGAGACGTCAGAGATCCTACAAAGTTGCAATCTTTCAATAGCCACGTCCACAATCGACAAAAATCTAATTATCTGTCACAAAAATTGAGCTATAAACTTAAAATTTGGTATGTACATCTATAAATATATCATCCACAAAAGTTGACATAGGAACTTGAAATTCGGTGCGCGTATACATAATTATCCCATCCACCGATGTGCCGAAAATGGGCGTATTTTAATAACATATACGCCCATTACCGACAAAAATCTATATATACGCCACAAAAGTTGACCTGTGAACTTAAAATTAGTGCACTTAATAAAGGTTAGCCATCGAAATTTGGTTAGAAATCACAAATTTGGTATACATAATATTAATTATCCCCTTCATCGATGTACCAAAAATGGGCATGGTCGGATAACATTCGCGCCCACATTTAAAAAAAAACATAATAAACGTAAAAGCAGACTTGCATGCCGAGACGTAATGTATACACTATTAGAAGGCTCAATATACAATATGTAAACATAATATTTGTCCCGCCCACCGTTGTGGAGGTGGAGGGTATTTAAGATTTGGACTAAGCCAAAATTAGTTTTCTTATTTGTTTATTTTTGCTCCGGTACTCTCACGGTACACATATTTATTATCAACGTAAATATCAAAACGATAGGATATTGAAAATGGGCAAATCGATCCAGGGACTAGCACACTTTTGAAAGTTCAGCGTGCTAAACTAGGCTTTATATTTCGATTCTAGTAAAACAATTTTGGATATAAAGGAAAATCGATATTAGTCATTTATTTTTACATTTTAACAATAGTTGAATAAAACAAATTGACACAGACATTCAAAAGATATATGAACAAGACAGAGAAGTTCGGTTAAGACCGAAGCTTAAATACCCTCCACCTTTTATAATAATAATAAGTTCTTATTGCCATATTTATGTATATGACTATTTCATTTCATGCGAATAGTGTTTTTTCTTATTATAAGCGTTTGCGTCATTCAATCACGCCCATTTTTGGCATAGTGTTGGATAACGGTACCACTTATTTATGTATTAAATTTCAACTTGATAGGCATAGTATTGTGCGATATATAATTTTTTAAAGATACAGTTTTTCGAGGTATGTTGAAAATTTCGTTTATTGTGGGCGTGTCTCTTAACCGATTTTGCCCAATTTCAATAAATAGCGAAATTAAACTAAGAATAAGTGTGCCAAGTTTCAATTTGATATCTCAAAAATGACGACCGTGAGAGTGCCAACAACAGACGCACACGTGGACACACGGATAGACATGTTTCAAACGATTTCTCTTTTCATGCTGATTAAGAATATATATGTGGTTTGTAAGGTTTCAAAGGCTTCCTTCGATGTGTTTGTTGTAAACGGATGATCAAAGTGAATATACCCTCTTCCCTAAGGTGGAGGGTATAAAAAGATGTGCATATATTTTATAGAATAATTTCCTAATGTGTAATGAATATAAGCAATGCATATTTCATGTCGATATCTTAATTTTTGCAGCCTTGAGAGTGCAAACAAAAAACAAAATAAACGCAGTACATTCACACGGAAAAACAAAAGGGTGCAATCGACTCGGCTATTGTTGCCGATCAAGAATATATATATATAATATACAACATATATAATATTTATATATATTTACATTTTGAGTGGTGTGGCACCGTTCTGGCATTTTGAACATTCAATCATTATATCTTTACGATGAAAAAGCAAATTATAACATGAGAAGCCGAATTTAAACACATCGATTTGCACAAGGAATAAATCAAATAAAACTATGGTCGAGTTTAATAAAATTTGGGTATTTGTGGTAATAAAATAAAAGTGATCTCGAACATATGGTGTCAGGCAAATGTAACGATCAACGCCTAAATATAAAAGCGCAAGTGAAGACTTACATATGCTATTAGCAGCGGCGTTCAAAAAACTCCTCCTCTATCTGGATGTACCCATGAATTCCAAAAGATAAAATTCATTGTTTTTTGCAATTTATTATTTAAAATTTTTCTTTGATTCGGTTTGTTGTGTATATACTATATGTTATAAAAATTATGCCAAATGTAGAGGCATTTTTTCTTTATTATATTACATATATATATTAGATACCTATATATTATAGTTTATTAGAGCAATTAATCACTTTCATCACAAATTAAGACTATAAAAGTGATAATTATTAACATATTTATTCATAGACACTTGCACAAATTAACAGAATTAAGAGAAACATTACCTAAATGTGTGTCTCTACTTTAAATAACCGGTCAGCAAGATTACAACTGCAAAAATCAACTAAAACCTAAATACTATGAACCTTTACCACTACGTAACTACAGGCGTTGCAGCAAAAAACACAAACGCTGTGAATATACTGTACATACATAAATTTGAAAACTCATGTCAAAAGAAAAACAGCAGTGCCAAAGACACCATGTATGGGAAAGTGCGTGTTATATATTCTAAGTGTATAATACTAAGCGCGCTCTCTGATCATCAATCGGAGTCGTAATGGCTCTGTATTTCTTATCGTAGGTACAGACTCATGTAATAGTTATTTGCACAAATAAGTACAAACTAACCCGAATTAGTCCAACAACAGCAGAAGATGTGAAATAATATACACTGGAGTACCAAAAAATGAGAACACACATCTTGAACAAAAATTTGCATTAAAAAGTTAATATTCCAAACTATATAACAAATTTTTTTTCCCACCACAATGATAAATATCACTTTGTCAAAAAGTTTTCAACGGCGGGGAGATTGTCTCGGAGTCATGGTATATACGCCAAGGGGATATCCATTCACACATATTTCTTTCAGTACTGCATTAGTTAAATATGGTGTAAGTTTGAGATATCTTCCATATTTGCGCTAAATTTTGTGTTTGTTTTCGTGACCATGAGAAATTTTTGTAAATTGACAAGATTAAGAAGTTTAACTACTTAAATATTTCATACTATGGCCAGTTAATAATTTTATTTTAATGCTTTAAGGTTGTGTGTATCGAAGAGTATGTCTGAGCAAAAATCAACTTTATACATACATGAGTTGAGTCAGTTAAGGCTCCGGCAGATAAGGCGCTTCCCTTTCATGCTTTGCCAACAAAGTCAAATGATATGCATGATTTATATAAACATGTTACTATAACAAAACGATGCCCTTCGCTGCAAGGCGTTGCTTGGTTCAGAAAAAAATGTGGTTTCCTCTTTACACGCGTTCAAGCTTTTGACATTAGAGATTAATTAATTTAAAAAAGAGCAAAATAACGATACATATAGATTTAAAAAATAAATAATATAAAATATTTTAAAATGAAAAAAAGTAAAATAAATCAATAATAATTATAAAGCACTATATGCTTATCTTGAATTGAACTTTCAGCGAAGCGCTCTGTATGACTATAGTGTTCTAAGTAGAGAATGTTAAACATTGTGGTGATATGGAAGTGAACATACCAGGCAATGTCTCTGATCGGCTTTAACTAGGCGAAGCTCACTTCTAGTTGACGCACAATCTCCGCGCAATATCACCGGTTAGCTACCTTTACATCCGTCTTGGCAACGTCCTAATGTGCGCAGCGAACAGACTGTTGAACTGGGCTGGCAACCCGCCAACTGTAAAAACTTTTACCATGAAAAGTTGTATGAAGAAAATAAAACGGACGCACCCTCTTATTGGCGGCTCCTGCAAACGTTTAAACGAACCCGAATGTAAGAACACTTTACAGACCTTGTGCTACTATCCATCTGGCGATTTGAAGATAAGTACCTGGAATGTAATAATACTTTACAGACCTTGTGCTTCTATTGATCTGGCAGCTGGCCGATGCCCTTAGTAAATATAAAGCTGTGACGGTTTTGTGGTAAATAAGAGACTTCATCACTTAGTCTCACGATTCCCACCAGTGAAGGAACGCCTAGTCACAATCCACCTCAAGGCGAAGTATTTTTATATTAGCCTAATTTTCATACACGCCCCGGGAGGAAAAAAATTAAAGGACCAAGGAAAGCTTCTATCAACACTTAGAACAAGTATATAATAGCTGCCCTTCCCATGATATTAAAATCGTTCTAGATGATTTTAATGCAAATGTTGATCACAAAGATCATATTGCGATAGATGGACGGCATGATTCTAGTGTTATCTATGTGCGGGTGATCTGGGGCGCTAACATCGATTCGGATAACTACCTTATTGCAGCCAAGGTCCGCAACCGTTTAAGTAAAGCTGCAATCACAACAGACAACTGTGGTTTACTCCACTCGGCTCTCTCAGCTACTTGCTGAGAGTCGTCCTTTTGAACTCGACGTTTTTGTACAGTGGATACATGTGTCACACTCGATGTGTACTGCCGCTCTGAGAGAGCTCGGATACCAGGGACCGCTTCGGCGGATGCACAGAGGAATGAACGAAACGCGGAAATTTTATGAATGGGTTTAGCTTTTAACCGAGGGTTTCAAATCAAGCCTTCTTCCTCTTTTAAAGACAAAAACGGGATCACAGATGTACAAGAAGCTTTAAGGTTATGGGGAGAACACTTCTCCAATCTGCTTGTTGGAAACGATGAAGTGGATGGAGACCTGAACATAGAAACACCAATCACTGATGATATTATATATCCACCTCCTAACCAAAATGAGATAAAAACAACTATCTTACAGCTAAATTATAACAAAGCTGCAGGTTCTGATGACCTTCCTGCTGAGTTGTTGAAGGCTGGTGGTGATGAGTTATTGGAACACATGCATCAACTCATTAACAATATTTGGTTGGAGGAGAGCATACCCAGTGATTGAAACCTCACTCTGTGGGACTTATAAGAAAGAAAACCCAACCGTATGCGTCAACTACCGTATTAGTCTACTTTCTGTTGCATATTTAAGACTATCTGGCGTAATATGTTACCGTTTGGGTCCAGTTACCACCCAACTGATGGACAACTATCAGTGTGGATTCATAACAGGTCGATCCACTGTTGATTAGATATTCACGTTATGTCAGATCCTAGACCCAAGAAAAACAAATTGACACCCATCACCTTTTTTGTCGATTATAAAGCCGTGTTCTATTCTCCCTTATGCACCAATTGTTTGCCGCTATGTCTAAGTTTGGTATCCCCGCTAAGCTTATAAAACTTAACAAACCACTTTGAGTAGTTTGTTAAGGTCTTAGACAGGGCGACAACCTTTCGTGTATCTTACTTAACATCATCATAAAAAAGGTGTTTTGGAATGCTGAGGTTAACATTAGTGGCACAATCTTCTACAAAAGTGTCATGCTCGCGTATGCTGATGATATTAATATCAATGGTCGGAAAGCGCAGGATGTTACCTCAGCATTTGCAAACCGATATAACTTCGAGGTAGTTAAGGAATTTGGTACAGCCATAAATGACTCCTTGGTGTACAGAACAGGATAAAACTCACTCCAAAACCGAAGGGCGTTCTCTTTGCAACGGGTCAGAAACCTACATAAGTTATAATCGGCCAGTAATGATGGCGAGGATGCATTGTAAGGTGTCTTATCTTTTTCAAAATATATAGAAAAACAAGTGAAAATATTATAGTCGGTCAAGCCCGACCATCAAATGCCCTATACCATTTGATATATTATTCAATTCATTCAAAATGAAAAATTTCATTTGCCTATACCTAATCGTATTTTCAAAAATTTCACACTGATACATAAGTCAGAATTTTTTTTTTATTTTTTGTTGTTGGAAATAAAAAAAAACTATCTTGTTTTTTTTTTCGAAGTTCGGTTAAGACCGAAGCTTAAATACCCTCCACCTTTTATAATCCTCTAGAAATAAGTTCCTATTGCCATATTTATGTATATGACTATTTCATTTCATGCGAATAGTGTTTTTTTCTTATTATAAGCGTTTGCGTCATTCAATCACGCCCATTTTTGGCATAGTGTTGGATAACGGTACCACTTATATATGTATTAAATTTCAACTTGATAGGCATAGTATTGTGTGATATATAATTTTTTAAAGATACAGTTTTTCGAGGTATGATGAGAATTTCGTTTATTGTGGGCGTGTCTCTTAACCGATTTTGCCCAATTTCAATAAAAAATAGCGAAATTGAACTAAGAATACGTATGCAAAGTTTCAATTTGATATCTCAAAAATTACGACCGTGAGAGTGCCAACAACAGACGGACACACGGACACACGGACGGACATGTCTCAAACGATTTCTCTTTTCATGCTGATTAAGAATATATATGGTTTGTGGGGTCTCCGACGCTTCCTTCGATGTGTTGTAAACGGATGATCAGAGTGAATATACCCTCTTCCCTAAGGTGGAGGGTATAACTACATGGGGAGGAGTTCTAAAAATGGTCCAATCCGGTCCATTTTCAAAAAGGTTCCTTTTTGGGACATACATTTCCTTGTACCAAATTTCATCGAAATATCTCAAAAAATGCGATCTTTAGTTTGCGCACAAATTTACATGGACAGACAGGACAGACGGACATGGTTAAATCGATTCAGATATTGATTTTGAATTGAAGGTGGGTGTTGCATATGCCGTTTAGGAATTACAAACATCTGCACAAAATTAATATACAAGGTTGTGCAGGGTACGTTAATCTTATTACATAACGTTAATCTTGATACAAACGTAATATGATTTTGTGACCAGTGCATTTATTTAATACACAATGTAAAAGTAATATCTCTACCATGTCCTATATAAAGCTATAAAATTTAAACATATACGTTCCCTATGTACACTATTATACATTGTTAGATGGTTACATTGACTTTGTCATTGTCTTTTTGTTTTAGAAAATAAAAAGTCTCTGAAGAAGCCAAAAATAAGTGACTAAACGTTGGACAAAACATAGAAAAGGAAAAAAGGTGCATTACCAAATAAAAATGATTTGAAATGATATATCATAAAACCAATCATATACAATATTATTATTTATATTAACACAAAAGCGCGATTCGACAAAACGGAAGTGATATTGGAATTCACTTTTATTCAACGCATTCTATATATTTATCCATATATATACATATAAATATTTATGCTGATTAGATAAAATATCCAAAAAATACGTGTATACGTGTGAAGTTCATTTATCCACATATAATAAAATATATTAAAGATAGATTAAAGTTGGCAACTACGTGATTGTGGATTTTGTCAAAAGATGGGTTTTACACTTTCTTTTGCTTCGTTAAAGAGTTCAAAGTAACTAACCCATACTTTTATACCCTCCACCTTAATGATGAGGTTAGTTTATTATTTAGTTTATTCTTCCGTTTGCAAAGTATATATATTCTTGATCAGCGTCAAAAACTGAGTTGATATAGACATGTATGTCCGTGTGTCCGTCTGTTGTTGGCGCTCTCACGGGCGTAAATTTTGGGATATTTATCTGAAATTTTGTACAGATACTTTTAGTTTTTGCACGCAGATCGCAGATGGGTAAAATCGGTCAAGACAAAAACGGCCCACAATCGACAAAAATCTAATTATCTGTCAAAAAAATTGAGCTATAAACTTAAAATTTGGTATGTACATTTGTAAATATATCATCCACATTCAATACATTTGCCACAAAGGTTGACATAGGAACTTGAAATTCGGTGCGCGTATACATAATTATCCCATCCACCGATGTGCCGAAAATGGGCGTATTTTAATAACATATACGCCCACAACCGACAAAAATCTATATATACGCAATAAAAGTTGACCTGTGGACTTGAAATTAGTACACTTATTAAAGGTTAGTCCATCCATCTATGTACCAAAAATTGGCATGGTCGCCCACCGTTATGTATGTGGAGGGTATTTAAGATTTGGCCTAAGCCAAATTTAGTTTTCCTACTTGTTACTAAATATTTATAAAAAATTTAAAAATTATTTATAATTATAATCCGTTATTAATAATAAATTTGAATTAAAACCTCTAATATATAAGGAAACCCCTAAAAAATGTTATGGACTTAGTTTTTACCATTATACAAGAATATACTCCTCCCACATAAATTGACAATTTTTGAACAAAATTTCACAGAGAGAGGGATTTTCTCACATAGAAGAAGGACATTGGCCAAATAAAAATTTTATTAAAGGGTTGCTTCTTAACCACGTCTATATTGTGTAAACAATTTAGGTGAAATCCGATTCATGTCGTGAAGATATATTTATATGACCTAGGAGGATAACCTAAGATTTATAGAATTTTAAAAGTGCACACTTAACACAAAGACGGGAATAAATAAGTATACTAGTTCTGTACACATATATAAGCCAATATATTCTCCCAAAATATTACTATTTACTTACCATTTCTGATGAACACTTTATTATGCACAAATCTAAATATGAGTGATTTTTGGAACTCTTTGTATTACAATTTTAATGAAACAAATGTTCTTCCTAGGGCACTGCTCAAAAAGTTCTAATTCAACAATTTTAATATCCTAATCCTTTTATATCCCACAAATATACAATTTGATATAGAAATACACGCACACTTCTATGACAAGCCTTAGCATTTTTATAGATTTACATATCTTGGCATTTGTTCGAATATCCTTTTATTATCCTCTAGCTGATGTAAATAAAATGTCTTTGGCATATAGTAATATATGGTTATGATTAATATTATAATAAGGCGCCAAATAAGTGTAAACTGAGCTCTCTAATAATCATTAATGATTCCTTTATCTGACTGTTTATTCTCATTACCATCAGTTATTAACAATATTGTGGTAACGTATTAATTATGGTATTGTATAGACCAGGAGTATCAAAAGCAATAAAGTAACGGGCCACATGAAAAATTCTTAAAAATTTATTTTTAAGTGGAAAATGCAAAGCAATTAAAATCCATCATATAGTAAATTTATTTAAATAACCACATTTCAATGTTTCTGAGGTGGCTTTAGGAGGGTGGCGAAAAAATAATTAGAATATAAAATCAATAAATGTTTTTTATGAACTCTTTTGTGGAGGATCTGACCGTCACGCAAGCTTTTCGCAAAAAATCTTTTCAAAATCGCGATAACTGTATTTTTGAACCTATTTTGATCTGTAATTAAAAACATAAAATATTAAAACAAAAGTGTGTAATCTCCAGCTATGCTTTATGTTTTTCTCTGTCTGCGTATAGTTTAAATTTACTTTTATATAGTTTAAATATATTTTTATATCATTATGAACAGCGAAGGCCATTTCATTAATTCATGCTGATATTGTGCTATTGGACAATGGTTTAGTTTTCAGTTTTTTGCTTCTTCCCAACTTATCACCATATTGACCATATCTAAAGCAACGGCTAAAATGAGATTTTAATTGTATGATTCTTAGATGCTTTGGTAAATTTCAAAGCTACCAAATAGGATGCTTTAAATGCTTCTTTATGGCTCGTTATCTCAGTCGTATTTTGTTGATTTTTTAAATCTAATGAATGGCACTGAAAAAACTTTAAAGGTTTGCTTTGCAAAGATGGATGCATTGTTTCCAAAGGAGGGACTGATTTATATTATGGATGATTTCATACTTTCCTTGTTATGAACCTCGTAACGCACAAATCTTTTGATACCCTCTACTTAAGAAGAGAGGTTTAATTAGTTTGTCATTCCATTTACAATACCAAAAGGAGGCCTCAGAGAGCCCACAAGGTATATACACCTTGTGTCTTATATTAATTTGCATAAAAAACTAAGTCGAATTGCATGTCTAATTACGTGTATATCTGGTTTTGGCACTCTCACGATAGTAAAAAGATTACACAAAATTTTACCTATACAGTTAAAAATTGGTATATATATTTATAATTACGACTCGACTTGCAAATTAATACGTAATATATGTACTATTAGAGGGCCTAAACATATACCTGCACTGCCACATTTCAGCTCAATATCTCAAAATTCACGTGGATATTACATATTTAGATCGGCTAAATTTTTGATGCTAATCAAGATATATACGTCTCCCTCTGGTTCGACCCCCTCTGATATATTCCGAAAATCTGAATCGATTTAACCATGTCCGTCTGTCCGTCTTTCCATGTAAATTTGTGCGCAAGGTACAGGTCGTATTTTTTAAGATATTTTGATGATATTTGGCACAAGAAAATGTTTTGGCCCAAAGGGGAACCCTATTGAAAATGGACCGGATTGGACTATTTTTAAAACTCCCTCCCATAGGAGGTCCTATTATTTTTTTAATATTTTGATGAAATTTGGTACAAGAATATATATTGACCCAAAAAGAAACCCTTTTGAAAATGGATAGGATCGGACCATTTTTAGGACCCCTCCCCATATAAAAATTTTTTTCATTTCATAAACAAACAATAAATAAAAAAAAATTAAAAAAAAAATAATTTAATAATATAGCAAGTGGTGTAGAGTATTTGATGGTCGGGCTTGACCGACTATAATATTTTCACTTATTAATTTCTAAGTAAAACTATTATATTAAAATCAGTAGATCGCCCTCATCAGTAGATCTTTACCAGTTGAGCCAAATCCACCTTTACAATTTCATGCGCAAATGGTTTATATCAATAATTCGCACTTTCAACATCACAACCTCTACACCATTTTTTTACAAATTAAGCTTCATTATGTTATATGTAATGAAAAGATGAGTGACCGTATCAAATCTAACTACTTGTCAAACTGTTTGGTTTGTACTAAAGTAGCCAAAGCTACAGAGTGGCGAGCGTTGCTGTTCCAGAGCTATAAAAGTTACTAAATACAAGTGCAGTGTTGCAGAGCGATAAACGTTACTGAATACAAGTGACAAGCGTTACGGCAATGGTTTTCAGAGACAGCAATGGCAGCGTGACCTAGGCTATACAATACGAATACTGCAGGATATATAGGCGCGGGGTACAGAGATAGCAAAGGCGACGCGACCTAGGTCATACAATAGGAATACCGCAGGATATTTAGGAGCGGGGTACAGACATAGCAACGGCGATGCGACCTAGGCCATACGAATACTACAGGATGTCAAGGCACGGGGTACAGAGATTGCTATCGATGGCGATGCGACCTAGGCCGCACAATATAAATACTGCAGGATATCTAGACGCGAGGTACCGAGATAGCATGGGCGATGCGACTTAGGCCATACAATACGAATTCTGCAGGATATCTAGGCGCGGGGTACATAGATAGCAACGGTGATGCGATCAGGCCATACATTACGAATACTGCAGGATATGTAGGAGTGAGGTACAGAGATAGCAACGGCGATGTAGAAACAGCGACGGTGCGCAATCTAGACCATGCAATGTAAAAATTGCAGGATATCTGACTAATGATGCGCTCGCGGCCAAGTCACTCAAAAAGAAGCAATATTAGTTTTTATTTCTTACGATTTATTTATTCCACTCACCTTATCTTGTGGAAACACTACATGATTTTTTACAATTTTTCACGTCTTTTATAGTGTGGCGGAGCTCACATTTATTCTAACTTACTAAGGGCCGTTTTCAATATCTTCTGGTTTAATTTAATTGTCACTTTATGTTGCTATTAACGAAATTTCGTTTTTACGACTTACGATTAAATTTAACCGCACATATCTTCTGATTAAATTTAACCGAAAGATAACAGAGACTTAACAAGAGGAACATATGATTTTGACAATGTAAAAAAATTGTTTAAACGTTGAACAATTTTAATAATTGATACTGTTGTAAGGTGAGCAAAAGACCAATATTGATCAACTCAAGGTTAACCAATGGTGATGCAAAACATCTTATTCACAAAAACCATGCACAGCAGATTGGATGCTAGCATTTCGATGGGCGCTACCCTACCAACATCAGTGCATGCTAAAACTTGAGCATCCGACCACACTTATGCCTAGCAATGCAAAAATATCGTCTGATTCAGAAAGATCATGCTTGTAGGCATGCTATTGCTTTTGAGTTTGGCTACATTATGCTTGTTGCAATTCCCATATGAATTGTATTAGAATAGGACACACTTATGAATGATTTTAATAAATGTTGATTTTTCCGCTAAAAGTTGAATAATTTTATTTTTGTTTATAAAAAACATATGTTTTTCTTAGACAGAGTTGATATAAATGTGTACTAACAAATTCGTGAAAGCGAAAAAATGTATCCTCTGGTTACAGGTCTCTGTTAATTTATCATCTAGTTAACGGAGACATTAAAAAAGTATATTGAAATTGCAAAAATTATTATTCTAAAAAAAATTCATAATATATTATTATTAATTAAAAAATATTCTTAAAATAATATATTCTAAATTTAATAATATAGATAATAAATGTTTTCGATTTGAAACAAAAGCTAAAACTCCCATAAATAATAAAATTATTGATAAATAAACTATTAAATTTACCATTAGTTTTAGCCCTAATAGTAATAAAATTCTTGAATTGCGTCTTAAATAATAATAATAACAAAGTAAGCAAACAATTCAATATAGCGGGAATTCTAATTTTCAAATAAATAGTAAAGCAAAAATAATACAACAAATAAACAGAGCAATTCAATGTAGCGGGAATTCTAATAACGTATAAAAAATAGTAAAGAAAAATAATACAATAATAAGTAAAGCCAGTGCGCTCTTGACTTCTGAACATGACGGATGTGTGGGGGTATTTTATTTTATTTAAGTAATTTATTTAAATATGCTACTCGCTAGCGGTCACAATGATTACTGGAAAGCTTGCTGTATATTATTGCTGCTATTTATACGCTAAAAAATTACTGGGTAAATTTACAAGGGATTTTCCCAAGATAACAATACATGAAATTCAAATATATTTACATGTGATTTTCCTAAGATAAGAATACATGAATATCATTAGAAATGTCTGCCACGTTGTCTGCAATATGGGTCTGAAATATGTGGCTGCAATATGTATATTGTATCTGCCACATTACTCCCCCCAAGCTGTAGAATGGACCCTGAGTCTTACCGTTCTGCCGCTTCTGGTTGTATATGCATTGGGTTGTAGATTTACATTACTACTTTGTCTCGTCGTTAGATGTGGCTCTTCATTAATCACGAATGCTGGTTTGAGGCGATCTATTGAGATATTGGTTTGCCTACCGTTGACGTCGATTTTGAAATATTTCTCGTTGCGTGATACCACTCTAAAGGGTCCTTCGTACGGAGCTTGCAAAAGACGACGCACTGTGTCATTACGGACAAAAACGTTCTGTGAGCTGAATAACTCCTGTTGGATGAACGGTGCTTCTTTAGCATGGTTAGACGCCGGAGTTGGCCTAAGTTGTCGCATGTAGGCCCGTAATTTTTGGACAAATACCTCTTTGTTTATGTTGTCTGTGTTGCTAGCATGCAGAAACTCGCCTGGTAGCCTCGTTGTTGCGCCAAACATAAGTTCGGCCGGTGATGCCTTAATATCTTCTTTATAAGCTGCATGAAATCCTAAAAGGATAAGGGGCAGCACATCGACCCATTTCTCCGTTTGGTGGCATTTGATGCTAGTTTTGAATGTTCTGTGCCATCTTTCGATCATGCCGTTTGCAGCTGGATGATATGCCGTTGTTTTAAAATGTTTAATACCGAGCAATTTATTTAGGTCGCGGAAAAACGCGCAATCGAATTGTCTTCCTCTGTCCGTAGTAATACGCAGTGGTACTCCAAAACGGGCTATCCAATTGGAAAAGAAGGTAAATGCCACATTTTCCGCTGTTATATTTTCGAGTGGGTATGCTTCTACCCAACGTGTAAAGCGGTCAACACATGTCAAACAGTAGCGATATCCTCGGCATGGTGGTAACGGCCCAACTATGTCTATATTGATGTGTTCGAAGCGTTCCCCTACTAAATTATAGGTAGAGATGGGAGCACGATTGTGTCGGGAAATTTTTGCTTTTTGGCAAGCCATGCAACTTTTTGTCCACTCCCTGCAGTCTTTATTTATATTTGGCCAAACAAACCTGTCAGTGACCAACTTATTTGTTTTACGTATGCCTGCGTGGCATAAATTATGGATCGAATGGAATGCAATTTTCCTCCAAGGCATCGTTATCCATGGTCGTACCTTTCCTGTACTTAAGTAGCACACTACTTTAGCGGATGTACCAGGAATGTTGAAGGTTATGAAATTTAAGTTGGTACTGTTGTTATTCATATATTGCTTTAATTCCTCGTCGGTCTTTTGGCTCTCTGCTAATTGTGCGTAGTCGATTGCACCCGATAAATGTATGGCTTCAATACGTGAGAGTGCGTCCGCAACATTATTCTGTTTACCAGGTAAGTATCGAATATCCGTGGTAAACTGGCTGAGAAAGTCCAAATGGCGCGTTTGACGAAGTGACGATTTATCGGACTGTTGTACGAAAGCAAACTGCAGTGGTTTGTGGTCCGTATAAATGAAAAACTTCTGGCCTTCTAACATATGCCTAAAATATTTAACAGCTGTAATGTTCATTTAATATTTATGTAATGATTTATGGGTTAAGGCAAAGGATCGCCATGTTATAATTTGTTTTTATGTTATGCTAAGGTTTATATTGGATTATTTAGAATACCCACATTTGCTTAGAAAGCAAAGTCCACTAGCTTAGAATGCTATGTGTGGGTGAGTATCCTTTTTATTCGTTTATTTTTATAGATACTTACAATTGCTCCATTAGAGCAAAATCCAGTAGCAATTATTTGCTATGTCTGGGTAAGTAACTATTTATATGATTTTATATAGATCAATCAATATTCAACTACCTTTAAGATTATTTTATTGATTGATAACTAATTGTACATTTTGTTCAACTTATATACTAATTTTACTTATGAGTATGACCTACTAACTTATTTACCTACTTACTTACAAATTGTAAAAAAAGAAAATAATGCTTAGCCTTGAAAATATTGAACTTCAAAATAATGCTTATTACGCTTAACAAATATAATGCTTACAATGCTAAATATTTATTACACTGAAATTGTGTAGTACAGTGAGTTATATTAAAATTGTATAGTACACTACACCCTTACCCTAAAAAAAAAAATTTTTTTTTATATAGAAAGAAAAAAAAAATTTTGTGTGTTCATTATATATTTTATATAAGATTAATTTGTTTTATACGGTTTCAACTCATTATTGTGTACTTCTTTAAGTAAATTATTAATTTCTATAACTGAATTTACTCCATTCTTAGACATTATTTTATAAGGTCCTACGTATGGTTTTTGATATTTTCTTCTATTCCTATTCCTTAATAAAACAAAATCACCTATATTTAAATTTAAAGGGGTGCTGTCTTTAATGTTACTGTTTAAAGTACGTTTGCGTTTTTCTAATTCTATTAGCTTTTTGGCTCTTTTTTGGGAATACTGGAGTCTGACTTTTAATTCATTGGAGTAATCCTCCAGATTGTAGATTTTTTCGTTCGACATAAAATTATCACTTGGCAAACATGGTATTTTTCCAAATACTAATTCAAATGGCGTATAGTTCGTTGTCACATGTGGTGTAGTATTGTATGCAAAAGAGTAATAGGGTATCCATTTGTCCCAATTGTCATCTTCCGTACATGATAACATATATTCATTTAACACTCGGTGGTTACGTTCTACTATTCCTAACGTTTCGTGATGGTACGGGGTTGAGAAGATCTGTTGGATTTTTAGGAGTTCGCATATGCTTTTTAGAAGTTCATTTGTAAACTCTGTACCTCTATCGGATTTTAAGACTTTGAAGTGACCATATTTTAGAATAAGTTGTTCGACAATTGTTTGAGAAATTGTTTTTGCGTCTTTACTACGTATTGGAAATGCGATTGCATATTTTGTTAGTGCGCATTGCATCGTTAGAATATACCTGAATCCATTTGAAATCCTTAGGGGTCCTACTGTATCTATCTCAACTACTTCGAAACTGCTGTTTGGTGTTACAGTAATAGTTTGTGGTTCTTTAGTATGTCGTATCTGTTTATTTTCTTGACAATTTGTGCAGTTGTTAACAAATTTTTTGACCATTTTGTTCATGTTTTTCCAGACATATCTTTGTTTTAATTTTAAAAGAGTTTTTCTGATACCTAAATGTCCTCCTAGTGGGCTGTTATGAAATTCGTCAATTAATTTATATTGTATCACTTTATCTGTTATTCTCTGAGGGTCTTTATATAATATAATATTTAATAATTGTTCTTTTTTATTTTTCTTTTGTTGCAATTTGTTGAATTTTTCTTTAAAAGCATTCTCAGTTATGAACTTGAATATCATATCATTCTTGTTCAATGCTACATTAAATATCTTTAATTTTTCTAATTGTGATGTCAGCTTCTCCATAATCGAATCTAAATTCGGAGGATTATCACTGCACCTTATTATTATATTTTTACTTTCTGTGTGTATTTTAACTTTATTTTTTCTTGTAATGTTTTCAATACATTCAAATTTTATTTTTCTTAAGTTATTAATGTCAGAAATAGATGTGCAATCCCATATATGAAGTTGATCAGACTTCTGGGGAGTTGAACTATTTATATATCTGATTTTTCATATCGTTAGCTAACTCAATATTTTTCAATTTTTGCCCTCTGGTTACAACTTTTATTTGTCTTGGTATCATATCTTTTAGAGTGTCTGAATCTATCTTTATTCTTGATAATGCATCAGCATTTGTATTGTTTGAACCCTTTTTATATACTATTTCAAAGTCGTAGTCAGATAACTCCATTCTTATCCTTGTCATTCTAGATGAAGGATTATTATGTGTAAATAATGATATTAATGGTCTGTGATCAGTGACTACTATGAATTTTCTTCCAAACAGGTAGGGTCTAAAAAATTTTATTCCCCAATATATTGCCAATAATTCTTTTTCTATAACTGATTTATTGATGTCGTGTTTAGATAATGTCGTACTGGCATAAGAAATTGGTAAATCATATCCAATTTCTCCTTGGGAGAGAATTGCTCCTAGAGCAAAATCAGATGCGTCTGTAGTTAAGACAAACGTTTTGTTAAAGTCCGGGTATTGTAATATTGATGGATTCATAAGTTTATTTGACGTCTGTTATTGTCATTTTGTCTTAAATTATTTTGGTTTTGTTTGAAACTGTTTCTATGTAGTGTCGCTTCTAAGGAAATCTTACAACTTCTAATTTAATTATACACTTAGAATTTATGGTGCCTACTCTATTTTCTACGTATATTAATACTAAACAGAAGAGTGAGTGACAAGTGGATGAATGTATAAAATTAAACAAACTTAAGCACTAGAAATCAGAGACGCGCGCCTTACGCTCCCAGTCACCGTAGCGGGTGGGTTCAGGGCCGGAAGGTCCACCAATTTCGCCTGTGTGGGGTTGGTGTTGTTGGGCCAGGGGCTTACGGCAAACGGTATCTTAGTTCTCAGCTTTTTTTGCAATTCAATAAATCGGGTACTTTTGGCCTTCAATTGGCCTTGCACTTGCTGGCACATCGTGGAAGTAGAGAAACAGGCCACTTGTTTGGTCACTCGCGGCATTAGCCATCGGCTTTGTTTAGCAATATTGGCCATTTTATTTTATTTTTCAAATTTTGTGTCCTCTATTATGGCAATAAATTAGGCAGTATCGTGATAGGATCGAAAATTTATCAGGATCATAGTTTGCAGGGTCAAAAAAAAATTTGTCAGGATCGTGGTCGGCAGGATCAAAAAATTTTGCTTCAGGATCGTGGTCGGCAGGATCGCCATGTAATGTTCATTTAATATTTATGTAATGATTTATGGGTTAAGGCAAAGGATCGCCATGTTATAATTTGTTTTTATGTTATGCTAAGGTTTATATTGGATTATTTAGAATACCCACATTTGCTTAGAAAGCAAAGTCCACTAGCATAGAATGCTATGTGTGGGTGAGTATCCTTTTTATTAGTTTATTTTTATAGATACTTACAATTGCTCCATTAGAGCAAAATCCAGTAGCAATTATTTGCTATGTCTGGGTAAGTAACTATTTATATGATTTTATATAGATCAATCAATATTCAACTACCTTTAAGATTATTTTATTGATTGATAACTAATTGTACATTTTGTTCAACTTATATACTAATTTTACTTATGAGTATAACCTACTAACTTATTTACCTACTTACTTACAAATTGTAAAAAAAGAAAATAATGCTTAGCCTTGAAAATATTGAACTTCAAAATAATGCTTATTACGCTTAACAAATATAATGCTTACAATGCTAAATATTTATTACACTGAAATTGTGTAGTACAGTGAGTTATATTAAAATTGTATAGTACACTACACAGCTTTATAAGCAGCCAACAGTTCTCTGTCGTATGTGCTGTATTTAGCTTGCGCTGTCGAAAGGCGTTCGGAATAGAAGGAAAGTGGTTCCCAATCTTTCCCATTGTGTTGTTGGAGCATTGCGCCAATTGCTGTGTTGGATGCGTCTACCGTAACAGAAAGTGGGGCGCCGGGTTTAGAAAAAACTAAGAGTGTAGCTTTACTCAACTGCTCTTTACACTGATGAAATGCTTCTTTTGCGTTATCGGACCAATCAATTATCGATTTATCTTTTTTGTTGTTACCTTTCGTTAAATCGAATAAAACACGTTGACATTCTATGGCTTTAGGGATGAACCTCCGGAAAAAATTTATCATACCTAAGAATCTCCTCAGTTCGCATACTCGCTTAGGCAAATTATAATTTAGAATCGCCTTAACACGTTCTGGTGGTGGACGCAGACCATCCTTACTAAGTAGGTAACCTAAAAAGACTACTTCCGGCTGGCCTAGTATACATTTCGCTGGATTAACTATGAGTCCATATTCGAGTAATTTTAGGAATACTTTTCGCAGATGAGTTCGATGTTCTTCCTCATTCTTCGATGCAATTAAAATATCGTCGAGATATGGCCAAGCGAAATCGAATTCGAAAAGGATGTTGTCCATCAAACGTTGAAATGTTTGTCCTGCGTTACGCAAACCGAAACACAAAAAAGGAAACTCGTACATTCCGAAGGGAGTTGTTATGGCGGTTTTCGGGACATCAGTGGGTTCCACAGGAATTTGGTGATACGTGCGCTTCAAATCAATTGAGGAAAATATGCTGCACCCGTGTAAATTATGCGTGAAGTCGTGAAGATGCGGCAAGGGATATCTGTCCGGTTCAGTGACACTGTTAAGTCTGCGAAAATCACCGCAAGGACGCCATTCGCCGTTTTTTTTCTTCACCATGTGCAAGGGACTAGCCCATGCACTCCTTGAAGGCCTGCAAATGCCAGCTTCGAGCAGCGCTTGAATTTCCGCCTTTACGATTTTCAACATATCTGGAGCAAGACGTCTAGGCTTTGAAAACATAGGTGGTCCTTTAGTAACAATATGGTGAGAAACGCTGTGCTTAGGATTTGGAGCGTGCACATTTTCAAGAAATAAATCTTTGAATTCTGCTAGTATATCGTGGAAGGGAGTCTCGTTATTTACAAGTGAAATCCTTGATATATCGTCAATAGTGGTAATAGCGCAGAATGACGAAATCTTCGTTAAATTGTCCACGAGTTTACTTTCTCGTACGTTGACACTTAAGTTGTGATGGGCTAAGAAATCAGCGCCAAGGATGGGCTGTGACACATTGGCTATGATAAACGTCCATGAGTAATTACGGCGTAACTCTAAATTGAGTGTTAGAGTTTTTACTCCGTAGGTATCGATTTTGGTCTTATTAGCTGCATACAAATGTAAATTAAAATCTTTGTGACTGCGTTCGTTTTTTAACGGAGGAATCACGCTTATTTCGGCTCCAGTATCAACTAAAAACTTTAAATTATTACTTTTATCAGTAATAATTAATCGGCGTGTGCGTTTCCGTCTGTCGCCAGCCGCCTCGGGCAACAGACTATTTAGTTTAAAGATTTGATGCACGGTTTGCGGCATTTACTCGCTTTGTCACCAAACTTAAAATGATACCAGCATAATCCGTTTTGTGTTGCTGACTCTCGGCGTTTTGATCGAGATCTGCTCCTGGTTCGATAATGCCTATTTTGATTAGCAGATTTTTTCAGAGCGGCTATCTCTTGCGACAATTTAGAAATTTGCTGAGCCAATGAATTGATGTTCACAGGTTCCGCTTAGACCTTGTGTATTTCCGGTGTTTCGTTGACGTCAATAATCTTGTCTGCCATAATAGAAATTTTCTCTAATGTCTCATCACTAATTGATACAATAGAGCGCACATTCTGTGGCAGCCTACTTAGTCAGATGGATTTGATCAAAGCGTCGTTAATCTCGTTGCCGGCGAGCTGTTTCATCTCTCTTAATAGCTGTGAGGGACGCATATCACCTAACTCCAGCTCCTGTAGTAGCTTCCTTATACGTTTCTGCTCCAAATCTGTAAATCTCTCAATAATTCGAGATTTCTGCGTATCGTACAAATCGGCATCAGGCGGATTCAAAATGATGTCACTCACTTGGGCTAATACGTTGCTTTCAATTCCTCCTACTACTGTATGGTACTTCGTTTTATCTGCAGATATACCAGTAGCAATAAATTGGGATTCTATTTGGGCGAACCATAACTGTGGTTTCTCGTGCCAAAACGGAGGAATCCTAATGGCGACTCGTGATACTTCCGCATTACTTGGCTGATTTTCGTTGTTCATGTCGGGGTCACCAATTTGTGGGGGTATTTTATTTTATTTAAGTAATTTATTTAAATATGCTACTCGCTAGCGGTCACAATGATTACTGGAAAGCTTGCTGTATATTATTGCTGCTATTTATACGCTAAAAAATTACTGGGTAAATTTACAAGGGATTTTCCTAAGATAACAATACATGAAATTCAAATATATTTACATGTGATTTTCCTAAGATAAGAATACATGAATATCATTAGAAATGTCTGCCACGTTGTCTGCAATATGGGTCTGAAATATGTGGCTGCAATATGTATCTGCAATATGTATATTGTATCTGCCATAGATGTATGACTGGACTGCGCGCACTCGTTCTGTGAATGTAACGGGAAATAAAACGGGAAATAAATTTTATTAGATAACTGGACATATGAGCTACGTCTCAGTCCACGTCAATTTTATAGTTAAAAAAAAAAAAAAATAATAAGTAAAGCAATTCAATGTCTTCAATATTTAAATAATTTTAATGCTGATATATGAAAATAGAAAATAGTAGTATGTTTGTTTATCATGACGTATGCCGGGTTCTGGTCTTCTTTAGAAAACATGCTCAGTGTGGGGCGCAAAACGAGCGGTGAGACTTTGCGCGTCACACTACTTCCCTTCTTCGCTGATGAAAATTTCGCCATGTCCTTTACACGTTATCATGAAACGTCGGTTTCCAATAAAGTATCTGTGGCGGCGGCGCTTGCGGGTACTTGTGTCCAATTTATCTGAATGTCTACTGAAATATGCTTCCAGTTCCCTTCTAGCGCTTGGTGACACTGGGACATCGTAGGTGTACGTCGGCATGGTATCATGGACTCGTTGGGTGTTTTTACGTTTTTACGTTTACACTGCAGAGGTGGACGGCAGTGCTGGTTCTTGGATTTTTAAATCTAGTTCGGTGTAGCATACCTGGATACTTCATGCGGTGTTCTCGTTCAGGTTTGTTCGAGCGTGCTTCGTGTTGGGACTGGTCTTGTCTTACCTTCGACATTTGCCTAGGTCTTTTGTGCCAGCCAGACATACGGTATTCGGGGGTCACATGCATGGATAGTGACAATGTGTTGCGGTCGTGAATTTATCTGGGACTCGTTTCTTTTTATTCATTGACGGCATGTTGACGCTGGGCTTAGTTCTCCGTAAGACGGACAATTCTGCTATGGGACGGGAATGTTTTTATCGTTCGGTTCTATCAAAGCGTGTGTCGTGACGTGGCTCATCTTTGTATGATATCTCCTTATGTGTGTGACGATGTACTTATTTAAGCCCAAGTGTATTTCTAGCATATATTTAGGAGTACTTTGTGGTAGTAAAATTATTTTTTTACCCTGCATCACCCTGTGGAAAAGGGTATATTAAGTTTAAGCGGATGTTTGTAATTCCTAAACCGCAAATGTCACACCCACCTTCAATTATACCGATCGATTCAGAATCAAAATCTGAATCGATTTAACCATGTCCGTCTCTTTTCCCGTCTGTCCATCTAAATTTGTGCGCAAGCTACAGGTCGAATTGTTTGAGATATTTTGATTAAATTTGGTACAAGGACATGTATTGGCCCAAAGGGGAACCATATTAATAATGGACCGGATTGTACCATTTTTAGAACTATTTTTTGAGATATTTCGATGAAATTTGGCACAAGGATAAGTGTTGGCCCAAAAAGAAACCCTTTTGAAAATGGATAGAATCGGACCATTTATAAAAAAAATTTGATTTTTTTAAATTTTGATATCAAAAAGAAACAAAAATTTTGTGACACGTATCACTTTGGGTGTAAAAAAATTAAATTTTTTATTTATCGAAAACAAAAATTAAAGTGAATAATATATCAAGTGATGTAGAGTTTTTGATGGTCGAGCTTGACCGACTATAATATTTTTATTTGTTAGATTATGAGTTTGTACTGCCAATTCCTGTAGACGGTTTTTATACCATGCCGGATCTTAAACGTTTGATTTCTCTTGTACTGTATATTTTCAATGTAAATAAATTATATATTAAGAGATAACTGTAAATGTAATCTCAACTCTATCGCAACTATGCAACACAAACAGAGCTAAATCAAGTATTAAAAAAATTAAATTAGTAATGGTGAAGTTTAAGATCTACATTATTAGATGCTCTCATGAAGAAAAATCCTTAAAAAATTCTTCTTGAAAGTGTCCACCTTGATTACGCACATTCCTTCCAGAAGCATAATTTTTCAATTTTTGGCATTATTCAAAATCCAAATTCAAGTATCCAAAATTTATGTTCAAAAGCTTAAAACTAAACTAAAAGCAATGGAAAAAGATTCAATACTAATTCAAGTAAAGGTTAAAAAAATGCTCCTTAGATATGGAGCAACACCGTTAACAAGTAACAAGTTATGCAATATCTTGGAGGAGAGCTGCATTTAAACTGTCAAATTAAATTGGGGGATAGGGTTCAAATACGTTGCTTTTCTTTAGCACGTTGTGGCAACTTGACGCGTGCCTCATCTCCAAGTTATCAAGTTGTAGTGCGCACTACATATTTTTTGTCTTATAGCTAATCAATAAATGCAATGTTGGGTTGGCAACTCTGTGATTGCGGAATTTGAATGGCTCAGCCCCTCATGAAAGACATCCATCATAGTCGGGCTAGAGGACGCCATGAGAGAGTCCCCAAGCCTCATGGACTTGATAGACGACACTTTTAATGATCGCACTTACCTTTACTGAAAAAATATAAAAAAGTAAAAAAAAAAAGAAAAAAAATTAAAGTCAAGAAAGATAGCAACACCAAAAGCGAAATAAAAAATCAAATAGTGGACACCACAAAAATAAAATTACACGTGGTGGTTTTTAACCTCAAAATGATTTTTTTTTTTTTTTAAACAACGAAACGCTTAGAACAAAAAAAAGCACAACCACACTCTGTGAGCAGAACTGTCGCACTGTAATTTTTTTTTATATTCAAAAACAACGAAGAAATATATAGAATATTTAAAGAGAAAAGCACAACCACACTCTGTGAGCAGAACTGAGTTGCGGATACATTAGGTAACAAAGATAAAAATCTTTCTGTCAAGTTCGATTTTGACAACGTCAGTGTTAGAAAATTGTTTTGGAGGGGTGAAACGTCCAATTATGAAGAATCCTGATGCACTAGTGGCTCGACTGCAAGCTACATACATATATGTATTCCATCTTCAAGATGAACTACAACTTGGCGTAAGTAGCTCCTTGACTCTTTTGAATCGGAACTTGAAATGGACCATCGAAAGGTTGTTAAAGATTTCTTTTATTTATGCATTGGACAAAGACGAACTTACAATGTTTCAATTGCTTCGGAATAAATATCCCAGTATTAGAATTATTATGATGACTGATGGACGAACGGACATTTTTATACCCTCCACCTCAGTGGAGTGAGGGTGTACTAAGTTTATTCTTCCGTTTGCAACACCCAGAAGGAGGCGTCAGAGTCCCTACAAAGTAGGGCCACACCCACAATCAACAAAAATCTACTTATCTGCCACAAAAATTTATCCATAAACTTGAAATTTGGTACGAACATCTATAAATGCTAATTTCATCGATGTGTCAAAAACGAGCGTGATCCGATAACATACATGCCCACAATCAATATAAATCTTTATATCTACCACAAAAGGTGTTCTACGAACTTGAAATTTGGTACGCGAATACATAGTTATGGGTGTGGTCAGTTAGCAGACGCGCCCACAATCGATAAAAATCTATATATCTACCACCAAAATTGACCTATGACCTTGAATTTGATACAATGAAGATTTGCAAAATCAAATATTGATATATCCAGAGCAGACTATATCAGACAAATAGTTATGTTATATTTTCCGTGGCATAATGAAGTAACAGACATTTTAGAAACGACAACGAACAAACATGTTCTTCACATAGAGACTTGATAATGACAAACCAACAACAATTCGAAAAATTTTCGGTAAACGAATTGGAAAACGCTTTAGAGGAAATTCAGAACGATAACGATGGCTTTTCTGAAAATGAACCAACCTGACAAGACAACGTTGCTGCATCGCAGTTATTAGATGAAGAATTCAGAGCTCTGGCTGTGCTAGTGATTAATAGAGACATAAATATACTTAATATAGACGAAGAAGAATATGACGATCAGAGTGACGGTGTCCGTTTAATAAAACATGTTAACATTCGTAAGGTCTCTGAATAAAAAGCAACGGATATATTTCCAACATGTACTGTGTAAGATAAATAGAAAAGACGTGGTATGTGAATTTGTGGAAAGTGGCGCGGGAGTAGGTAAAAGTCGCTTGAAACAAACAGTGTATCAGGCAATAACACAACCATTTAATTCTCTTCCTGGATCCAGTCGTCCGGAGAAATCCGTCCCTTAAGTAACGATACCGTTAATTCCCTTATTGCTAGATTGATTGAAGTTAAACTTATTATTATAGATGAAGTGTCGATGGTTGATTCTAAAATGTTAGGTTTCCTGGACTTAAGACTAAAACAAATATTTAAAAGTACAAAGTCTTTTGGTGGTTTTCCAATTATCGTCTTCGGTGATTTAAAACAACTTCCACCTGTAAGTGACAAAGAGATTACAGGACTTTTGCAATTGCTTTAAATAATATGGCAGTTGGACAAATGAATCCTAAAGACATAGATTTAATCATATCAAGGACAGTCAATTTACATACAGAAGTCCCTTTGGATGCTATACATTTATTTTGGTTTAATAAGGAAGCTGACACATATTATACACAGCGTTTAGCATAGATTTCGACGGAAGCGCATATTTCTAGTTATGACGTTATTAAGGCTGACTCTTTAAATGAACAACAAAAACAGACAATTTTAAATACAATTAAGAATTTTAAAACGTCGGAGACTCAAGGAATTCTCACAGAACTTACGTTAAAGTTTTTGGCATTCTCACGGGCACAAATTTTGAGGTATTGATCTGAAATTTTGTACAGGCACTTTTAGTTTTTGCACGCAAATCGCATTTAAAAAAGGGCAGAATCGGTCAAGAGCCACACCCACAATCAACAAATATCTATTTATCTGCCACAAAAACTGAGCTATAAACTTGAAATTTGCTATGTATATCTATAAATAATTCGTTCATCGATGTGCCAAAAATAGGTATGGTCGAATAACACACACGTCCACAATTTACAAAAAACCATATTCACCATAAAACTAGATTATGAAGCTGATAAGTAATACATACACTATTAGAGGGCGCATTATATATATATATTTGCCACGCCCACCGTTGTACATATGGAGGGTATTAAAATTTCGGCTTAGGCCAAATTTAGTTTTCTTACTTGTTTTATCTTATATTAACGACTATTGACATGTATAAACTGCAAAAAAATTACTTAATTTTAATAAAAAATAACTTTATAGCAGTAGTACTAATTTACACATACGCTTTTATTGAATATATGTGTTTTAATATCCAATGTGATTGATATTTGGTTTTGACTAGCTTGCAACATTTTCAAAGTATTTTCGTTGAGATAGTCATATAGGGCTATCCTGACCTTGGAATTTTTGCCAAAAGCACTTGCTATGTACCCCAGTTCACCAGTAGAAAGTTTTACTTGTTTACCGATATATAATTGACGATCAGTTTCTACTTTAAATAAGTTTCGAACTATTATTTCTCTTTTATTCACTACTTTGTAAATGGTACCGCGTTTTTGCTTAGTTTTAAAAATTTTCCAAGTAGTAAAATGTTCTTTCTTGTAATTTAGTGATGTAGTACACCATTCTACAGTACCCCAAAACGCCAATCGGCAAGTGTTTCCTTGCCCTTTTACGTCTAAGTTAGAGGCAACAAGTATGGCATCCACAGCTAAAAAAATGGACTTTTCAAACTCCAGTAGAGCATAATATACATTCTCTTTATTAAACGATTCTAGTTGGGGTTGCAATTCATTGACATATTCGTATTCTTCATTTTCTTTAAATATGCTCCCATTTAAAACTGATTCATTTTTAAAAAGAGTGATTTTTGCTACAACCGTATCATGTCCAACACTAATGTTTAGCTTACTCTTAGACTTGATAGTACACTTGTAATACCGTATCGGTTTTAATTTTATAACTACTGCGTAGATAGGTTTTAAATAATCCGGTTTACAAATTAAACCTCTTTCCATACGTTTTGCATTAAATTGAGTAATACAAATACCCACGCGATCTCCTGTTAAAGCGATTTGAATAGGTTTATGAAAAGTTTGTATAGATTTAACTTTACGAATTTCTTTAATAGCCGGAAATTCAATAGTATCATTCACTTTAATCAGACCTTGTACTACGGTTCCGGTGCATATAGTCCCTAAAAGTGTTTAAATATTAGTCCTATAAAAATACATATTTTAGTGTAATAACCTTGGCCTTTGATGGAAAAACAATGATCAATGTACATAATGAAAGGTTTCTCTAATTGACGTTGAGGTTGAGAAACATTCTCTTTTAAACGGGCTATGATCTCCTGTATACCTGTCCCATTTTGCGCTGATACATAACAAATGGGTACGCTTTCACCAAATTGAGTATTTGAAAATAATTTGCGCAATTTTCTCGCTAGTTTACAAAGGTAAGTGTTTTTCTGTCCGGGCTCCAATAGATCAATTTTATTAACGACAACAATAAGTTTACGGTGCAATATTTCCCCAATCACTATGCATTCCGCTGTTTGCGTTTGTACACCTTTTTGGACGTCCACCACCAAAAGCATTAAGTCAATGATATGTGCTCCTAAAAAAGACTTTTAATAGCTACAATTAAATTAGTTTATGCTTACATTTACCCCCTATGACAGTTTTTATTAAACTGGCGTGACCTGGACAATCCACAAATGTAAATTGAACTTGTTTTAACTCCGGTTTTTGTAATATTATATGGGATGGAGCCTCCGTTAAAGTTGCACTAAACCCTAAATCTAACGTGATACCACGTGTACGAGATTGGGGATTTTTGTCAAAAGCAGCCGTGCTATCTATAGAACTGAGAGATTTCGCCAAAGTTGTCTTACCAGAATCCACGTGACCAAGTAATCCGACATTATAATTTATAATCATGCTCAAAATAAATTATGTTCGTTTGTTTGATTGCAGAGAACGGTGCTACACTAAAAGTAGACTAAGGTATATTAATTTAATTTTTTATAAAGATTATGAACATAACCACAGCGACGAGTGAAGAAATTATCTTTTAAAGGAATCTCTTAAATGTAGTCGCCGTGAGAACGCACAAAACAAAGGCTTCAAAGCGTGCTTTTTTTCGATTTCTGTTGTGACCAAAAGTTTTAATTGCAATAGTAATATGCTATAATGTTTCAAAATTTATATAATGTATATATAAATATTATAAAAATATTGCAAATAACGCACTTAATCTTTGAATTATTTCATATATTAAAGGATAAAAATAAATGTTCTCTGTCAATATCTTTTATTTCTTTAGGCAGTCAGTACTACGTAAATTATATAAAATGTACTATTTTTTAGTTAATTAATACTTGATTTGATTATTTTAAGTTACTTCAACAGAGTGAAAGAATTATTTGGCCCGAAATTAATCATGTGGCCATAAACAAATACGAGAGTGAAGATAACATTAGACATTAACATTAGTGAAAATAATATTACTTGAAGTTAAAAGACAATATTGTTTGCATGTATAAATTTAATGTTGAAATTCCATGATTTGAAGACGTCAATGATGTTATTAAATTTAAAAAGATCATGAAAATCTATTCTGCTGGAGGGGTATTTAGAGCAGATGAAGATGATATGGTTATTATTGTCCTTCACATTGCATGAAGTACAAGCATCTGAGCATTTCAATCCAATAAAATCGAAACAGCATTTGTTGTATGTATGACCAGACATTAAACGATTTAAAAGTTTAATATCATGAGGGTTAAATTTTATGTCAACAAACCCATTAAATGTATGAAAAAAGCCCTTACATATGTTCGCAGAAATAGCAGAGTACGAGTCCTCCCACCCATTCCTGATAGCAGAATAGATTTGAGAGAGGTTTTTTAGTTTTAAGTTCAAGTGCGAGAGTCGTATAAGTTAAGAGTCACTGTCCGTTAAAAGCCAATGTCCGATTCAATTTGTGCAGAGTCGCAAATTGTTTTTTTTATGATAGTCAAATTTAAGCTTGTAATCGCGGAACGCATAATCAGCACTTCCGCGATTGCAAAATAAGTGTGCCAATTATTCATGTCAAGCTGCAATGTAAGCATTCTGCAGCTTGACAAAAATTATTTAAATAGAAGTAATCATAAGTATTATGATTATTAAGTAATAAGTAATAAATAAGAATTGATTTAACTGATGGCCAACGTGGGGCCTTAACAAATAAATAAACAAATAATAGGCGCCCAACTAACAAGTGAAATAAATCCCAAATGTTTTGAAAAACACCAAAATTCTATGTTAAGAATTCGTGGAATGGAAAAACTAGTGAAATAAATCCCACATGTTTTGAAAAACACCAAAATTCTATGTTAAGAATTCGTGGAATGGAAAAAGTGAGTGAAAATAAAAATAAAATTTCAAACTCAAAAAACAAAATGTAAACTTGAAAAAATTGTAAATTATTGAGGCAAGGAGAATATATCGAAAAACTCTTTGATTTTTCTTCAAGAAAAACCCTAGAAAAAAAACTTATAAAAAAACAAAAAATTTATATACAGTTACATTATAACAAACAAAAAACACTCGCAAATTACTCAATTATTCAAAAAATAAATGTTTTATGTGGGTGAAATACACATCATACACGGATTTTACTGCATTAAAATAAAATCAAAACTACAAATACTACCAAAAAATAATTAAGCTTTAAGACATAACATCTAAATAACGAATCTATAAAAAATAAAAAATACAAATAAAACATTTAACAAAGCTGCCCTATTGTTGTTACTCCTGGTATTTCAACACTTTCCACACCTTTTTGATTCAACAAAATCTAACATTTTTGGCGCATCAATAGCCTCCAGGAGCGGAACGAAAGAAGTGTTATTAACAAGACAAAAAAAGGCAAACAACAGCAATCCCTGCACTCTTACTTGGCAAAAAGGAACAAGTAGCAAAACCTTTGGTAATCTTGCAACACCAACTAAAGAGGGAGAAAAACAACAAGAAAAATCATCGTTTAAGAAAATTGAAACAACCAGCAACAGCCTCAACAACAGAGCAACGAAACTACATTTTTACCAAAACCCACCCTAATGGCTTTAAAAATGATGTAAGTACCAATTCCGTGGTTGAGAATATTAATTATTATTTATTCAAGTGCTGATTCCTCCCTTTTTGGGTAAAATTATTAACTATCTATAAAAACTTATTATTAAATATTAAAAAATTAAGAAATAAAATAATGAATAGGGAACAAATCATAGAATTGGTTAGAGCGGCCATCGAGGCCACAACAGACAATTTCGGACAACAATTGAACGATCTGACGCAGAGACTGAATAACCTAACACCTGACGCAAGCCCGACTTACCAACAGGTGACAATCAACCCTAATGTGGCAAACGGGTCCACCACATTGGAATTGATAAAATCATTACCTGAATTCAAAGGTAACCTCGCTGCTTATCCCGCATGGAGGGATGCGGCACGTATTGCTATGAGCTATTACCCACAGGGGTCAGAAAATTATTTCGTGGCCATAGCCATCCTTCGAAATAAAATAACAGGTTCGGCTAACACCGTACTGTCAGCTTTCAACACTGTGTTAAATTTTGACGCCATAATTGCAAGACTCGACCAAGCTTATGCGGATAAAAGACCACTGCACATCTTAGAAAATGAATTAAGTGTTCTTAGGCAGGGCAATAAATCTATCTCAGAATTTTACGATTTGGTGGACAAACAGTTAACCTTGATAGTTAATAAAAACAGAATGGCCCATACTGAAAACGAGACGGTGATCGCTGCTTTAAACGATAAGACACGAGACGATGCCCGTAGAGTTTTCATTTCTGGTCTTAGACGACCACTTTGTGACATTTTGTTTTCCTCAAATCCCCCAGATTTACCCTCAGCCCTGGCCATAGCTCAAGAGCTCGAGGCCAACCAACGGCGAAACGAGTTCGCCCGAATATTTGCCTCAGGAAGCACAAATAGGTCGAATCGACCAAACAATACTCGTCCAGAAGTCCGTAATAATAATCAAGCGTTCCACACAAATAGGAACCATAACAATAGCCCAATAAATGGCCATTATCATATGGCCAATGCAAATCAGTTTAATGCTATTAATCAACCATTTAACAATCCTATGAATCAGTCTCGACGAACATCGAACATAAATTATGAAAGTCAATCAAATGTCAATACAAATCAGTTCAATATTAATCAACCATTTAACAATCCTATGAATCAGTCTCGAAGAACATCGAACATAAATTATGAAAGTCCAACCCCCATGGACGTTGATCCAGGATCATCAACGTTTAGAAGAGGAACGGATAATAGTAAACGCACATCGCGAAATCAAAAGATAAATGTAGTCAGTACACCCCACATTCGGGAAGAACCCTATAACACTTTGGGAAATATTAACACTCCTTATTTTAGGGCAAGGTCTCAACCACCTCTCATTTACAAAAAATTTAACGGAAAAACTTTAAAATTTTTAGTAGACACTGGTGCATCTGCTAATTTCGTAAAAAAATTGGAGGGTGTCCAGCTTATTAAACTAAAACGACCAATTAAAATTGAAACTGTCAACGCCATTAGTACTGTAGAATTTGAATGAAGATATTTTTATTTAACCGCTTAGTGACATTTTACGTGCTTCCCAACCTCTACGAATTTGACGGTATAATAGGTTATGATCTATTAAAAGAAACTAACGCCATAATAGACGTTGGAAAAGGTACCGTTCACTGTGGAAGCGAACTTAATTGCCTAGGTCACAAAAATAGGGTCAACAATATTGCGGTCAAGGCGTCACGTGTCCCTATGACCGTAAATGACGATTTCGAGAACATGCTAGCAAACAATTGGTATGCCTTCGCAAACTCAGATAGAGCACTGCCCTACAACACAAGAGTTTGTGCAGAGATAAAGACTAAAAACGACAACCCTATCTATTCCAGACCATATCCGTATCCTGCCTCGGTGAGAGGCTTTGTGAATAAAGAGATAGAAGCATTGTTAAAAGACGGAATTATAAGAAAGTCATATTCAGCATATAACTCCCCAATACATGTTGTCAAGAAGAAGGGATTTGACGAAGAGGGCAATCCTAAACACAGACTGGTAATCGATTTTAGGAAATTAAACGACCATACATATGAGGACAAATATCCAATGCCGGACATATCAGTTGTTTTGGCTAATCTGGGCGACTCAAAATATTTCACCACACTGGATCTTAAATCTGGCTATCATCAAATTATTTTAAAAGAGGCAGACAGAAAAAAGACAGCTTTTAGCGTGAATAATGGTAAATACGAATTTTGTCGCTTGCCTTTCGGACTAAAAAATGCACCTAGCATTTTCCAAAGGGCAATCGATGACATACTCAGAGACGATATAGGAAAAACGTGTCAGGTCTACATGGATGACATAATAGTTTACTCTCCCGACGAGACAACACACTTAAGAGATGTAGAGAAAATTATTCAAAAATTAGGTAGAGCAGGGATGAGAATATCTTCTGAGAAGTCCAAATTCTTTAGAGAAGAAGTAGAATTTTTGGGCTTCAGAATATCAGGCAAGGGCATATGAACTTGCGCAGATAAGGTAAAGGCAATAGCCGAATATGAAGAACCCAAATCACTGAGATCACTAAGGTCATTTTTAGGACTCTCAGGTTATTATAGAAAATTTATAAAAGACTATGCAGGCATCGCTAAACCACTTACTAAATATCTCCGTGGAGATAACGGGAATGTTGGGGCAAAATTTTCAAAAAAAGTTAAAATAGAATTCGATCAAGAAGCGCGTAATGCGTTTAATAAACTTAAACAAATTCTCATGTCCGAGGACATTATACTAGCCTACCCCGACTATAATAAATCATTTGAATTAACAACAGACGCTTCAGCAGTAGCTATTGGAGCAGTCCTCTCACAAAATGGAAGACCAATAACCATGATTTCTCGAACTCTAACTAGACAGGAACAAAACTACGCGACAAACGAGAGAGAACTCCTTGCCATTGTATGGGCTTTAAAAAATTTGAGACATTATCTGTATGGGGTTACAGGGATCCATATATTTACGGATCACCAGTCGTTAACATTCTCCATATCAGAGAAAAATCCAAATAATAAAATAAAACGTTGGCGAAACTTCATAGAAGAATTTTCAGCCCAGTTTCACTATAAACCTGGTAAAGAAAATACAGTAGCCGATGCCTTGTCCAGACAAAATATACACATCATATCCAACTCCTCAGAAACAGCAGACAGCGAGCTGTCCCTCACAAAAACTATAAAAACAGTCGACTATCCCGTTAATCAATATAGAAATCAACTCGTGATAAAGAAAGGGGAAAATAACCGTAGCTTCCTAAAAGTCTTCTTTCAAAAATTCAAACGTTATTTCATAACCTACTCAACCGTTGTTGGCTTAATCAACACGTTAGGGTCTATCATAAATGCAGGAACTACTAATGTGCTACAATGTGATCTTCCAACCCTGGCAGAAATCCAGGACCCTATTCTGACGGCTTTTCCGTCCGTTAAATTTCTTCATAGCAAGAAACTAGTGATAGATGTCGTCAGGGAAGACGATCAATTAGAGATTGTTACCAACGAACATAATAGAGCTCATAGAAATCTGCAAGAAAATTTTATACAAATTATAAAGGAGTATTATTTTCCTGGCATAAAAAAGAAATTAAAGTCTATAATAGCAAATTGCCGAATTTGCGCAGAAAATAAATACCAGAGGAAACCTCTTCAGATGCCAATGAATTTTACACCCTTACCCAATTATCCAGGGGAAATACTCCACATAGACATTTTAATAACGACCAAACAGCACTTCTTAACTTGTGTGGACAAGTTCACTAAATTCGCTTCTGTCATTCCTATTGCATCAAGATCGACTGTCGACATAAAATCAGCCTTGTTACAAATACTGTCAAGATTTGGTAATGTAAGATTAGTGGTGTCAGATAACGAGAAGGCGTTTCAATCTGGGACCATAGGTACTTTGATTCGCGATCACTTTGGCGCGCAGCAATTTTTTGTGCCAACCATGCATAGCGAAAGCAATGGTCAAGTGGAAAGATTTCACTCTACATTGCTGGAAATAGCTCGATGTATCAAGGAGCAACAAAGTATAACAGACCCGGTGGAGCTTCTTTTGTTGGCTGCATATAAATACAATCACAGTATTCACTCAATAATAAAAACCAAACCATTCGACGCCCTATACAACTCAGACGAACATAAAAAGGCTAAAATAAAAGACACGATTAAACAAGCTCAAGACCGACTACTTGGTCGACATAACAAAGATGCAACCGCTAGAACGTTCCAACCTGGGGACATAGTTTTTGTAAAACGTAACAAACGTTTAGGAAATAAATTTAGCAAAATATTTGAAGAAAAAATTGTTGAAAGGGACTTAGGATCCACAGTCCTTATAGAGGGTAAAAGAATTCACAAGGACAATTTGAGATAGATATTCCCACCTTTCTGAAATGCAATTTATATGTCTTTACAGGCTTTTATTTATATTAATAGCGAGTTCGTATGAAACAATTATAGACTACACGTCATCCCGCTTTATAGCAGTCACAGCGGGCAACGTGATGACCTATGACGACTACAAGTTTTTGATAAATAATGGAAATAGGATAATAGAAAATAATAATTTTCAAAGAAATATAAATGGTATTGTACAGGGAAAAGTTAACGATACTACAGAAAGAATAAACCAGTTGCAGGAGGTAATTACGCACTTGAATAACATTGCACTGTCTATTATGTTGGCAAAAGCCGAAATTATTAATCCAACTATTTTTAACATTGAAGAAATAGAGAAACTTCTAACCACGGAGTCGGTACCAATTAATAATTAATAATAATAATTAACATAAATTAACATTTACAAATCAAAATTTACATGCCTCTATATGTATTTGCTTTTGTTCATTTTCTTTTATTGTATTCTTTTTCTATCTGTATTAAAAAGTATATTAAAGTTAAAATATGCCAACATTATTATGTAATTATAAGATCAACCCACACAGAATTGTGTGCTTTATTGACAAATGTGTATGGTAGGGTTTTACATTTAAACATTTTTACACAGAAGAAACATTAAATCAATTGTGAAAGCATTTGATGTTAGCATATGTAAGAGAATCTACAATACAATGACGATAGTAAAAATATGAAAATGAAATGTAATAATAAAATATGATAAGAATAATAATAAGTAAAATTGGCAATATTATAATAACCCTCAGCGATCGAGGACGATCGATTTTAGAAGGGGGAGAGTTAAGAGTCACTGTCCGTTAAAAGCCAATGTCCGATTCAATTTGTGCAGAGTCGCAAATTGTTTTTTTTATGATAGTCAAATTTAAGCTTGTAATCGCGGAACGCATAATCAGCACTTCCGCGATTGCAAAATAAGTGTGCCAATTATTCATGTCAAGCTGCAATGTAAGCATTCTGCAGCTTGACAAAAATTATTTAAATAGAAGTAATCATAAGTATTATGATTATTAAGTAATAAGTAATAAATAAGAATTGATTTAACTGATGGCCAACGTGGGGCCTTAACAAATAAATAAACAAATAACTTATACTTTGCAAAAAATTAGCTATGTATTTCAATTCCTGAGTGTGAAGAAGTCCAAATAAGTACAATACGAGCAATATCAGAGAAGTTGATTTTTTGCGTAATATTGGAAAGAAGGCAATTGTCGTTCGAAGCAGAAGAAAAAAGGTTACAAGGCTTTTTACTATGAGGGAGACTGTCATTTATAAATCATGTCATTTGATATGGCAACAAGTTCACTGTACAGAGAGGAAGTCCTTTGTTCAAATTTGGAAAGAAAATTTTGATTGTCCGAAATATTGCAAATAGTAATTCCAGAACAAGATTGCTGAATAAATGCATCAGTGTTTCTCCACATTTTAAAGCCATTATGGCATTTTTTCAAGATATATTAAAGATGGTTTTAGAGGCAATATTATCAAAAATTGAAAAGAGATTAAAACGATTGTAAACATAAGCATAACTAAAACTTGTAACTTCTGCAGATAAATAGAGGTAACATTAAGCTAAGAGCATGATTTTAGACGATTTGCACAAGAGTTGATGGACATAGATCAAGACATCTACATGGAAGATTATTCTGAAATGATTTGATTCTGGTGTCCATGTATTTAGGTGAAAGGTTCTTGCATACTAAATTTTCGTGAAAACTGTAATTTGGTAACATTATTTGCAACATTTGGAAGTTAACCCAGATTTAAATGATGTGACCATTTTTATAGCATTGCAAGCGGGAATCGCATTTTTCATAACTGAATTATAATGTTCACTAACTTAAAGGCTATTTTTGGTGAGACTACCCAAAAATTTTATGTTCTTAACAATTTTTAGTTGGATAGACCCTGCATGAATATAGGGTTCCCTTCTGGCCCCTTTTGCAACGTACATAAATTCAGATTTATCAAAGTTGAATCGAAGATTTAATGCACCGCAAGTGTTATTAAGTTTATTTAACTTAATTTGAAGGCCTGAGACTGAGTCGTCGAATTGAGAAAAGAGGATAATGTCATCTGCATATTGAAAAATTTTAGTTTTAAGATCTTGAATTTTATGGATTTCCATAGTGACGATGTTCAGATATATTGTGCTGGAAACTCTGGAAATATTAATATTTTATTAAAATTAACGAAGATCTGACAGCTACAAACACTTGGGCTTCAAATAACTCCTTGGCATTAAACAGCAACAAATGTAATTTTTTGCAAATAAACAAAAGAAGTTCATTTACAATACAAAACTCGAAAGTCTGTTAAAGAACGAGGCAATCCAACAAGTTAATGTTTCAAAAAGCTTAGGTGTATTGATAGATGAAACGTTAAATTGGGAAAAACATGTCTCCTATGCTAGGTCAAAATTATACGCAAAATTACGAGGTCTATGGCTCAAGGTATAGTTCCTATACACATTAGAGCCTTGCTGGCAAAAACGTATCTTGTACCAATATAATTATATGGATGTGAGACGTTTTCTTTTTGCTATTCAACGCCTATCCGTCGACTAAGTGGCGTTAAACAACACTATACGATACGTATATGGATTGAGACGATGAGAACATGTGTGTCCACTGTTTTCTAGGTTTTTTCAGCAAAAAGTTTTTTTACATAGAATAATATATATGAAGCAACCATCATATTTGTACACTTTATTGAAATTTGAAAATAGTAATAGAGGTAGAAAAATCATTCAGATGCGATAGTATACCTCGTGGTCAAAATAACAATATTTTATAAGCTGCATTCAAATTTGGAACGCTTTACGCAGTCAAATTGTAAAGAAGAAAAATAGCGCCACCTATTTTTCTTTTACAATCGCTCGTTTTTCACCACAGCAATGATTTTGCCAACTCCAAGTCAGGGCCGCCAACTTCAACAAATGACCCTCTCTGTGGTGAAACGTCCTTACGAGAAAAAGAACGTTCGAGATGTGCGAGAATCGAACGTTCGAGAGAACGTATGAGCGATTTCCGTGCATAAAAGGGAGCGCGAGCATAGTTGGAGGAATTCATAGTTGGCTAGCCTCAGAGGTTACATGGTGAGTTTCTTTTGATTTGTTAATTAATAAACGGTGAATTAACCACTAAAATAATTATTACTAAAATAAAACTTTAGAGTATAATAGTAACAAATAACAAAATCAAGTGAATTATTCATAAATAAAAGTAATAATTTGAGGTAAAATGTAGTGAATCCTGGTGCCGACGGTTTTCCCTGGCACGTTTAAAAATTTATCATTTTAAATTGGCGCCCGAGCAGGGACACATTTGTCGCAGGCACGAATAGGGCAGCACTGGTTTGCGCATATGAGCAGTGGTGCCAGGCCAGCAAACAAGGAGGAGAGTAAATAATAATAAGAAAAAAGAAAGAAGTGAAGAAATAAAAAAAAATGGCGTCATGAGAAAGAAAGAAAATTTTATTACGCAGTTGTTGAACGACGTTCTAACGAGAAGAAAAGAAAATTTTATTGCGCAGTTCTTGAGTGACGTTCTAACGAGAAGGAAAGAAAATTTTATTGCGCAGTTGTTGAGTGATTTTCTAACGAGAAAGAAAAAAATTTTTATTGTGCAGTTGTGGAGTGGTATGCTGACAGAAAAGCATAAGAAAAATTTTATTGCACAGTTGGTAAGGAGTGATATGCTGATTTTGGTTCGTGTGTGCTACAGTGTTTGATGGAACATGATAGAAAAAGAAGATTAACGCAACAAAAAGTGACAAATAGAAATTGTAAAGCTGTTAAAATTATCATGCACTTGTTATATTTCATGCCATAAAAACGTGGAGGTTACATTACAACAGCGAGAAGTAGTTGCCTGATAACCTACAAGGCATACGTATTCTTTTGCGTCATCAGAATCTGAGCCGCGAAAGCTAGAGGTTCAGTCAGATCACGTACAGAATTTTAGACGAGAACTGTAGCACACACTCAATGATTGCTAACTCAAAATTGTGAAGACGGTTAAACGTGAATTAGTATAGAGCAATAATGCAGTGACGGTATTGCCAACGGTAGGGAGGCTAACGGATACGGAACTGTCTTCCTGCTTTTCCTTTTTTTTGATATATGAAGCGTTATAGATATTATATAAGAAACTGTATGTATTAATATGTTATTTGACTTCATCAGGATTTGGTAATTCAAATTGAGTAGAAGTCATACCTGACTAACCGTCCTTTTTGTAACTAAATTTTTTTTTTTGCCTCCCCACAGGTACATCGTGCAAAGGCTTCGAGCGAGCTAATTCGGAGTCAGCATCGGAAAAAAAAATATAAGGTAACTGTTTGTTTTCTTTTTCCTTTTGGTTATTATTATATGGCGGTTATGAGGGCAAGACTAGATACACTATATTGGGAATAGGTAGGTAGGTTCTTCTATATTTCTTCGTTAGACTTTTCCACTTTTCGACTTTTCGACCATTTATACATGTCTTCTTGATGTTTTGTAAAGTTGTTTTTTTTTTAATTTTTTTTATTGTATTATTGGGTGGAAAAGTATTAAACAATCCTTAAAAATATAAGTAAAATCAGTAAAAACAAGCCACATTTGATTACACAAGTCAGAGCCACAACTTTGCTTTTTTACGGCAACTTTGTTTCTATACATTTATATGGGCCTCGAAAATAATAAAAATATTCTGCCAGCAAAATTTAAGAGCATGACACTCCGTCTCTATATTTATAAGTCTCTGGCTATAGTTTTTTGACGTTTTGTAGACCACGAGATTGCTCCACCTTGTAAAATAAACACATATCCTGTTGTTGATTTACGGCTATCACTGTCACTGGCCCAATCAGAATCGCAAAAACCAATTAAATCACTCTCACATTTGTTGTAAACTAGGCCTTTGTTAATAGTACCCTTTAAGTAGCGCATCACTCTTTTAACAGCTTCCCAGTGAGCCTTACCTGGATTGGTGCAATATCTACTGAGCACATTTACTGCATATCAAATGTCTGGACGAGTTATCTGTGATGCAAAAAGTAAGCATCCAATAGCTTGCATGTAAGGAACGTTTGACATACTCTGCTTATCTTTTACTTTCGTAGGGCACATTTCGGATGATATTTTCTGGTTGCAATCGATAGGTTAGCTGATTTGCAATCAGCCATATTAAATCGTGTCAATATATCAATGTGACGTAAGCAAATTTTCATACCCAGTACTGATGATACTTCTTCTATATCCTTCATTTTAAATTGAGTGGATAACTTATTTTTCAACCATTTGGTTTTATTTATATCATTGCTAAATATAAGCACATCATCTACCTAAATTGCCACATATATCATACTTCTTCCATTTCTACTATAATATATACATGGATCTATTTCGCTTCGAACAAGACCAATATTGAGTAAAACTTCATTTAAAATTGCGTTCCACACTTTACCCGATTGTTTAAGTCCATATAAGGACTTCATTAATTTACACAAGCGGCCTGTACCATCGTCAAAGCCGTCGGGTTGAAACATATATACTCCTTCTTCGAGCCTTCTGTTCAAATATGCCGTAACAGCGTCCATTTGATGTATGTGCATATTATATTTAGCAGCTAAAGCGATCAAATAACGAATAGAAGTGTACCGCACTACAGGTGTGTTCATAGTAATTTATATTTTTCTCTTGTGAGAACCACGAGCGACCAATCTAGCTTTGTAGTGCACAGGTACGCCGTTTACATCTGTTTTGGTTGTGAATACCCACTTGCAAGAAACCACTTTTACACCATTGGGAGGTTAAGTTAACACCCAAGTTTCATTTTCAACTAGAAAAGCCATTTCTTTTTCCATAGCTTCTTTCCATTTATAACCATTTAGAGATGACAATGCTTCATTCACAGAAATTGTATCGTTAAACACATATTCCATTGCGCAATAGATGTATTGTTTCGGTGTTTTTTGCGCTAAACGTTCAGATCGTCCGATTTCAATTTCGCCTTCATCGTTTATTTAATTTACAACATCAACGCTATCTCCGTATTCATCATCATTACTATCAGCATCATTTTGTATACCTGTATCTACATTGTTTAAGGACAGTTCGGTTTCAGCATCACTTTGTGTATCTGTATTTTTTACTGCTGGTTCTATGGTTGAGTATTCCCCCTCTCGACAAGCTTTAGACTCCTGGCTATACCCCATTAACAAACATTCTGTAAATTTTGGTGCTAATTTATTTTGTTTTTGTTTTAGAATATGTACTAAAGCTTTGCAGCTAAAAACTCTAAGATATTTTAAGTTCGGTTTTCTTTTAGACCAAAGTTTTTCAGGGCTTATATTATTTCCACGACATGGCACAACGTTTGTCAAAAAAGAAGCTGTTACTACGGCTTCAGCCCAATATTCTTTACTTAAGCAACTATCTAACAATATACAGCGAACTCTTTCCATTAACGTTCGATTCATTCTTTCTGCCACTTCGTTTTGTTCAGGAGTATACTGTAGTGTGCAAATAAAATAATGCACACCTGTTCTTAGATATGATTTAATTTCACTGTAATTGTATTCTCATTCTGACCTTAACTTTAATAGAAATTGTAATTATATTCTTACTGACCTTAACTTTAATAGAAATTGTAACTGTATTCTTACTGACCTTAACTTTAATAAAAATTGTAAAAATTGTAATTGTAACACACTTGACACACATACATTACACTCACACTCACTTCCGATTAAAATAACCTAGTTTAAGTTTATGCTTACTAATCAATTCTTTGGAATAATTTTAATATATAAGAAGACAAATTTTTCAAATAAAGGCAGACTAAAAAACTCAACTTGGCTGATAACATATTATTGAAAACTTAAAATCAATACTGCGATTCGCGGGATTCTGAAATTGCGCGTTGCGCGACGACCACAATTATTGATCATAACAAAAATAACAAAAGTAACAAAAAACAAATTTTACTCCTTTTAGTATCACTATAACTCATTATATAACAATACAGGCAAGTAGTTTGGTGGATTATACCGTGTGTTTTCAAATATTCATTAAAAGCTTTGTTCACATATTCCGTTCCATTGTCTGTACGTAAAATTTTAATACTTTTTTCTCACTGCTTTTCTGCCATATTCTTAAATTGGATGAATTTCTCAAATGCGTCACTTTTATTTTTTAATGGATAAACAAATACCTTTCTAGACCAATCATCAACAAATACCAATACATAAGCATTTCCAGAATGTGACTTAATTGGTAGTGGTCCGAGTATATCTCAATGAACAATTTCCAATAATTTACTTGCTCTTGTGCCATTTTCTCTATTTATTTCTCTAGTTTGTTTGCCTTTAATGCATATTACACATTCACGTTTTTCCAAATTGCAATTTACGCCTAAACATGCTTTTTTATTTTGTTGTAAGTTAATATCACATATATGATCTAATCTTCGGTGCCATAAGTTGCCATTTTCTTTTGCAATAATTATTCTTTCATTTCTAGGTTCACAATTTAATTTTCCACCAAACTTGCTGTTGCTAATAACTTTTTTCCATTGTAAATTTTACAATTATCTTTATTGAAGATGACAGTGTTACCATTTTTTGCAAGTTGTCTTACAGATAATAAATTTGTACAAAGTCCAGGGACGTATTCCACATTTCTAATAACAGTATCAGTGCGTTTATTTTTTAATTCAAGAGAAACTGTAACATCTCCAGAATATTCAACACTAAGTTTACTATCATTAGCAACCACATTTCTTTTTTTGGAATTTTTCTTTCGTTTATAAGTATACCATCATCGCTTGTCATATGATTTGTAGCACCAGAGTCAACAAACCAATCAGTTGCTTTATTCCTCAATAGGAGGGAAGCAAACAACACGTTTTCTTTTTGTTTCGTCTCCATGCCGCATTGTTTTACTTTGTTAAAATTTCTTTTTGGACAATTTTTCGCGTAATGATCAACTTGTTTACATGAATGACATCTAAATTTTTGAGGAAATTTCTTGTTAGTGAACATAGCACTTTCTGCCGTTTTATTGTCAAATTTAGAATCTTACAGTAAAATGTTCTTCACAACATCCACACTTAACTTTGAATGTGAATTCTCTACAGCTAGAACCAATGGCCGAAATTCTTCTGTCAAACCAGCCAACATTAATGACGCTGTTAGCTCATCGTTTACCGTCAGTCCAGCGTTATTCACTTTTAAAGATGTTAATACCATCGCACCTACATATTCCTGTATATTTTTAAAATCACACAATTTCATTTAAACTAATTGTTTCAATAATTCGACTTTTCTTGTTAGTCCGCTGTCTTCATAAGCGCTCATTGACGCATCCCATACTTCTTTAGAGGTTTTTGCTGTACCTATATGAGAAAAATTCGTTGACACTAACATCAGAGTTAACTCTGCCAATGCTCTTTGGTCAACTTCAACATCTTTTTCTTTGTCACTTTCACAAACCACCTTCTAGCATCCTATAAGTGATGACTTGGCGTGAAGTTTCCACGTATCAAAGTTTTCACGACCTTTTAGTTTTTCAAACGGAAATAAAACTGTATTGACAGCCATTTTTCCAATAACTTTAATACAAATTTTTTAAAAGCGTATACCGCGTGGCATAAAGCCCATAACCTCTTGTGAAAAATGAATAAAACGCGCGTGTTACTTTGTATCTATATGCTACAAGAGTTTATTTCAGACTAACTTCAATGCTAAAGAACGAATATAAAAGAATATAAAGAAAGAGATAACTATAATATTACGAGAGTTGTTGTTCTCTTCACAACACAATTATAAAAAAAGATTTAGCATTGTATTATTAGGAATTTGTGATGCAAATTTTACGTTCACGTATGTTGACGTTGGAGATTTGGGCAGTCAAAATGATGGTGGAGTTCTAGGAAGAAACACCTATGGAAAAAAACTTTTCAATAAGTCTTAACTTGCTATTTCAACCCATATAGATTCTTTCATTAATAAATTTTTATAATTTTTGTTTTTTAAATTAAATAAAATGTCTTCTTTTTGAATTAAATTTATTAACATATCGTCAAAAACGTTTTTACTTCGATCAGCCATTTTTTTTTTAAATTTTCATAATATATCTCAGTTACGAAATATCATATAAAACAAAATTACAAAATTAACAAAACGGAATAGAAAATAAATTATACTAAAATGGGCTACCTTACCCGTTCTCAATATGAGAGAAAATTGAATAAATAATAAAATAAAATTCCCTTTTGTAATTCCCTCTCAGGGAAATTTCTCTTTTAAAATTTTTTTTTCATGAATATTACGAGAAAAAAATATCGTTGCTAACTATCGTTGCTATCTTGACGCAAGTTTTTTTATGTAAAAACTAACTTTTTTATTTTATTCGTGTAGATGGCAACTTCCGAAAAGTCGGCAAAAAAGTCGTTGTTGTCTTTACGCACAATTTAGGTCAACAAAAAGTTGTGTAAATATTATAGAAAATTCATTTGTTTACCTAGTCAGTTGTCACAACTTTTAATTTCCGAATGACCAGGTAAACAAAAAAGAGGCATTGTTTTTTGTACACTTTTAACACTTTATTATATATCATCGCGGTTTCTTTAGAGCAAGTATTGAACTTGGCGATGTTACTCCGCACAATATCAAACAATTAAAAAAACTTAACACTGTGGTGTTTCCTGTCTCCTATAACGACAAATTTTATGTAGATGTTTTAGAGGCTGGTGAATTGGCGAAACTGGCTTATTATAATGACATTGTAGTAGGCGCTGTATGTTGTAGAATTGATATGACAGAAAATCTGAGACGTTTGTACATAATGACATTGGGCTGTTTGTCGCCTTATCGTCGGTTAGGAATAGGCACTGTTATGTTTCAACATATTCTTAATTATGTACAAAAAGATGGAAATTTCGATAGCATTTTTCTGTAAGTATTTTGAGTTTACTTAATTTACTATTATAGTTAATTTAATTTTCTATATTATGCAGGCATGTTCAAGTAAATAACGAAGGTGCTATAGAATTTTACAAGAAATTTGATTTTAAAATTGTTGAAACCAAAGAACACTATTACAAAAGGATTGAACCAGCAGATGCTCACGTTTTACAAAAAACTCTACGTACCACGATAACATCTCTAAATCATATACAAAGCAATGGTCAAATAGAAAAAAAAGAAAAGAAAAATAACCTATTTTAAATATAATTACGTTAGTTTTGCACATTATCATCGATTATTTTACAATTGAAAAATAAAGGTTGTCGAATAACTTGAGCAAAATGTGTTTACTATAATATATGAAGAAGCGCAGTGTATAATGCTAGGAGTACTTTAATCTACGTAAAATATGCATGTAGTAGGAAACTGTGCGCTAGTTATTCTTTGAAAAATTTTTGTAGATGGACAATTGGGAAAAATTATCACATTTAGTTTAATTCGTTAAGAATTAATTGTTTTTAGTTTATATTGTGCTTGCTGAAATATACGTGCTTCGCTACGCTTTTCGAACGTATATATTATAAGTGGAGTTATGGCAATGTGGTAAACCTATACTTCGGAAAGTTATTGCTTTTTCTTAAAATACCTTTAACGTTTTTTTCTTTTTAATCAATCGAGTTCTACTTCAAAATAAAACATTGTTTTTTATTATACCTTGCACCTTAGTGATGAGAAAGTAGTAAGTGTGTTCTTCCGTTTGAAACACCCAGAATGAGGCGTCAGAGACCATATACCGATATTCTTAATCAGCATGAAAAACTGAATCGATTTAGACATGTATGTCAGGGTGTGCGTCTGTTGTTGGCATTCCTACGGATATAAATTTTGAGATATTAAGCTGAAATTTTGAATAGACACTTTAGTTTTTGTGCGCAGGTTGAAATACAATCGACAAAAATATATATATATATACCACAAAAATTGAGCTATAAACTTAAAATTTGGTATGTACATCTATAAATATTTGCTTCATCATAAAAATGGGCATGCCTACAATGAATAAAAATCTTTATACCTGCCACAGAAATCGACCTAGGAAAATTTGGTACGCATATACATAGTTACATATCTCATACTATCTAATAAAAAGAATAGTTTTTACAATTTTAAAAAGTAATTAAATTTAACTTTCCTGTATCATCAAGAGCAACAAAAATATTTTTTCAACATTTTTCTAACATTGTCTAGTTTATTACAAACAGAAAGTTGATCTGTTGTCAAAGTCAACTCTTCAGCTAAGTTGTTGCTAAAATGTATGCTTTGGCCGTTGATGAACTGCTAGATGTACAACCCTTGCATCCATTCATGAATTAGAAAACTTAACATTCTCCGAAACACTTCCTACAACTATTAACGTAATTTTCATTTTAAAACATTTCCATTTCTTTTTCTTTTTTTTTTAACGTATTAAGTTGATATGGCCGAGTGACTAAGACTCATATAGCCAGAGTAAGTCGCACTGACAAAGACGCCAACAGCCGTCACTGCCAGGATCACATCAGACTTAGATGAAGTAGATTGTAGATAAAACACAAGCACAAAATCGTGCAAAAAAGAGACAGCAATTAATAAGCAAGGTTATCAACAAAATAACGAAACGAAAGCATTGAAAAATGCTGACACAAACTCAATGAGATAGGTTGTGCTTTTATAAGGGTGTTATAGCAATTATAATTTATCAAATAACTTCGGTTTCCGGATAAAAGCGATTAAGTCGGAGTATATGTTATAGTTATTAGAAGCTAAAATGCTTTGTAAACACGTAAAGTTAGAAAAGAAGGAAAACAAACTGCGGACATTAGCATATTTGTTACAGACAAGAATCATATGTTCAGCATCGTTCACCGAATTACACATTTCACACAAATTAGTGTTAACTGCACCTATAAGATTTAAATAACGTGCATCAAACGTGTGACCACTAATAATTCTGTTCAAAATTAAAATTTCATGAGGTTCCAGCGAAAGACCGTGATACCATGGGTGGGGTGGTATCTCAGGAACAAGAGCATAAAAAAATCTGCCCTTGTTCTGCGAGGCAGATCTAAAAGAATCATTCCACAAGCTTCTCAGGGCCGACCTCATAGCGCTGAGAGCGTCGCAAAACGTAAAACCGACATGAGAAACTTGGCCAAGCGTAACATCTTACCTTGCCATGTAATCAACTTTTTCATTAAAACTTACACCAGAGTGACTCGGAACCCATAGGATATGAATATCAGTAAGACAGGAAGAATTGGTCAGATTGATAATATCAGCAACAAGAAAATTGCACGAATCCTGATGCTTTAAAACAGTACAAGCATTTAGACTGTAAAAATAGAAAGTTTTTATACCCTCCACCTTAGGGAAGAGGGTATATTCATTTTGATCATCCGTTTACAACACATCGAAGGAAGCGTCGGAGACCCCACACACCATATATATTCTTAATCAGCATGAAAAGAGAAATCGTTTGAGACATGTCCATCCGTGTGTCCGTGTGTCCGTCTGTTGTTGGCACTCTCACGGTCGTAATTTTTGAGATATCAAATTGAAACTTTGCATACGTATTCTTAGTTCAATTTCGCTGTTCCGTATTGAAATTTGGCAAAATCGGTTAAGAGACACGCCCACAATAAACGAAAATCTCATCATACCTCGAAAAAATTGTATCTTAAAAAAATTATATATCGCACAATACTATGCCTATCAAGTTGAAATTTGGTATATATATAAAGGGTACCGTTACCCAACACTGTGCCAAAAATAGGCGTGATTGAATAACGTAAACGCCTATAATTTAAAAAAAACACTATTTGCGTAAGTACATGAAATACATAAATATTGCAATAGGAGCTTATTTTTAAGAGAATTACAAAAGGTGGAGGGTATTTAAGCTTCGGTCTTAACCGAACTTTTCTATCTTGTTTAAAATTGTTCTGGAGAGACAATTCAATAGCTTTATAGATAGCAAAAAGCTCACCAGTTAAAGAGGACACTTTACGCATAATCCTGAACAAATGGAATCTTTTCGACACAACATTGAATATTGCACAACCTGTGGTGTCATTCATGATAGATGCATTAGTGGCCATAACTGAAAAGGACTTATCTAGGTATTCATTTAATAAAGAATAATAATGTTGTTTATACATACAAGAAGGAGTATTTGTTTTCTTAGAGAAAGGGGTCTTCGAAATAATCGTCAATTTCGTACAAGCCGTATAGGTGGTAGGAGATTGTATATTATCAAAAATTTCTTGAAATTTGCTGTATGCAAAAGAATAGCTGTTATTAAGCTGCGAATTGTTTTTGACAAGTAAAAAAAGGTCCTTGTTGTTAAAAGCAACTTTAAGAAGTTCTTTGGCTGCTAAGAACATAGCTCTGAGATCAGGCGGGGGTTCGTTAGTTAGCACATATAGAATATGTGTAGGAGTCGAAGGAGAAAGACCCAAACAGCGTCTTAAGCTCGAATTTTGCAGTACATATGGCTTTTTATCAATATACTCAGGAGAATGCGATGTTACGGATCTTGCATATTCAACCTTGCCCCGGACAAAGCTTCGATAAAAATTTAAAGCTACATTGGGATTTAAACCTCCTTTTACAGTAGTAAGCTTCTTAATTAGGTTAATAGAAGAATGGCATCCCCTACTGACAGAGTCGTAATGTTCTTTAAGGGTTAGACTGCTAGTAATGGTCAGACCAAGAAACTTTAAACTGTGTACCTGAGAAAGTCTATGACCATTGACGGACAGATTGACTGAGTTTCTAGAACCCTTGCGAAAATATAAGACCTTTGATTTATTGATGTTGACGGATAAGTCAAGATTGGAGCAAACACGGGCAAACGACGAAAACGCAGCCGATAGACAGGTACAGCAGTGTCAAAAGAACTGTGAGACGACATTAAAATAAAATCATCAGCATATTGAAAGAGTTGAATGTTCTCACTTTCAACTTGATGAAGGGAATATAGGTTAAAAAGAATGGGACTCAGACAGCTCCCTTGTGGAAGGCCATTGAAAATCTTGACATTCGCATTACCTAAAAATAATGTTCTCTCAGCAAGAAACGAAATAATCCAGTTAGAAAGTTCAGGATGGATCCTGAACTGAATCAAAATATTTTTTAAAACTGAGATTCTGACACAATCATAAGCACTGCTGATATCAATCGTAGCTACCACAACTTTGCACCTACGCGCTTTCATTAAACTGACTTTAAAAATAAATTCGTTTAAACACCTAGTGGTAGACATGCCTTTCCTATATGCAAAAGATCTCACCGGCAGCAGGTTATCACGATTTAAGACAGAGACTAATCGATTCTTAACCATCAGATTTATTGATTTAATCAAAACAGACAATAAAGAAATAGGTCGAAAATTGATATAAACATTAAGATCACACTCCTTTTTTGGAATAGGGACTACCCGGACAATTCTCCAAGAGGGTGGTATACTACAATTAGTAAACAAGTTGTTAAAAACATCTAGTAAGGACGACTTAAGATGAGGATTAAGAGCTTTGATCATACTATAGGTCACACCATCATGACCTCCTGCAGAGTGAGAAACTTTTTTGGTTAACACTTCATTGAATTCAGAGACCGAAAAAGGGACAATGGAAACCGGCTTGTCAAAAGTAAAATTTTCCTTGTTGTTGTTAGGAACCTTGTCACATAGAAAACTTAGAAAATCAGCATTATTATTAATGGACCAGGAACTTCTATCACGACTCTTACATCCGTTAATAGCATTAACAAACCTCCAAGTCTCATTAGAGTTTGGACAATCATTTAAATTAGAAATTTTTTGTATATAGCTAGTTTTCTTAGCTCTTTTGACCGCACTTTTCCAAATTTTCTTGGATGATGAAGCCTCCATTAAATTTTGAAAAGAAGGATATTTAAGAGCTCTTTTACGAGCAGCCTTTTGTTTGCGAAACAGAACGGACAACTCATCGTTGCACCATGCTTTAGGAATGAAATTAGTGAAATGAAGTACTCTGGAAAGTGGCTTCACTAATTTGGAAGCGAAAGAAATTCTTGAACGATTGGACATTATCAAGATGACCATTAAAATTAGAAAGATTCTGATGAAGCTTATTTTTAGAAAGAAAAGTGCGATTAAATCGTAAAGAAGTATGTACTTCGATTGTTGGGACACCTTGTGAACAAAGTTGCAAAAAGAGAAAAAAAGAGTTGTTTATCTTAGTAGTAGACAAGAAAAGAAGTAGTAGACAGGCAAAAAGAGAACGCAAGAAAACAAGAAAAAAGCTGAAGCTGATTTTGTCATAAAAATGAATTGTATCTATTAAAAAATGAAATAAAATAAAAGAACATCAAAAACGTACGTAAAACAAACGAAAGTGAACGTCCATTTTTGGTCCTAGTCGAGCCGAATCGGTCTAATACCGGTATAACCCGCGCCTACCTTAAAACATATCTAACTCAGAAAATTACGCGTGTCGAACCGCCATATTGTTGGCTGATTGCGCATTTGCCATCTATATCTTATTGGTATCTACACATCTTTGTTGGCTAACTACCAATTAATCAATGTCACAGGAAGATTTGTCACCTCCACATCGATTTGAAGTACAGACACCACCGCAAAATATGGGAGAACTTCGTACAAAATTGCTACAACGTGAACAAATCACAAATCAAGTCCTACTTGAACACGAAAACATTCAAACCTCTTTATCCTCTCTTACGGTTCACCAGTTGGAGGTGAAATTATCGCTATTGGAGCGGAAATATGAAAGTTTCGATAGGATTCAAGCACAGCTTGAATCGCTCGATGAATCACAATTCGAAAGCAACCACAGGATGGACTTTGAAAATTCTTATTTCAACCTAAAATCTGCGCTATTGGAACACATTGCAACTTTACGATCAGAAGCAGCAGAACCTAGTAGTAGCAGTACCTGGGTAATGACCAATACAACACAACGAGTAAAATTACCAAACTTACAACTCCCAAAATTCAGCGGACATTTTAAAGACTGGCTAGAATTTATAAATATTTTCACAGTTTTAGTTCATGAAAACGATCAATTATCACCAGTAGAAAAATTTCAATACATTCGCTCTTGTCTTACTGACAGCGCAGCTAAAGTTATACAATCGTTCGAAATCACTGCATCAAATCACAGTCAAGCATTAGATGTGTTAAGAACGAGATATGATAACAAAAGGTTCATATTTAAATCACACATCAAACATTTATTTGATATCACAAAAATCAACAAACCAAATGAAACGACTTTGGGAGAATTGATTGATACCGTAAATTCGAATATAAGAGCGCTGAAATCTTTCGCATCGGATGTAGAAATGGAATTATATTACATTTGGTCTGCTCAAAGTTAGATACCGCCACATTAACTAAATGGGAAGAAAACTTATCTTTAATTGAAGAAGGCGGCGTTGCCCAAAGTTCCAAGCTACCATCTTGGAACGAATTAGCAGATTTCCTAGAAAAACGATGTAAAACATTGCATATTATCAATGACAATCAATAAACAAAACAATCATTTCAACAATTACCCTCATCAAAACAATCAGCATCACACGTGGCGTCTACGCAATACACCAAATGTATATTTTGTAAAATCTCTCCATATCACACTCCATTTCTATGTAAACAATTTACTACACAAAGCACAAAGGAAAGATTTCGCACTGCAAAACAATTAAAATTATGTCTAAATTGTCTTGGAACCAAACATTTGGCAAATAGTTGTCCATCAGTAAGTCGTTGCCGTCGATGCAAAGAAAAACACCACACATTATTACACTACGAAAATCCAGAAAAAAGTAAGTCATCTGAATTAATAACACCGAATGACGATAAAAATAATTCAAACCTAAATCGGTCCACTGACACGCAAACTAGTCTCCAGGTAAACCAATCAAGTCATGTCATTTTGGGAACGGCTAAGGTTGAATTGTGTACTCCACATGGTACATCTATTGTGGTTCGTGCTCTGTTGGACTCAGGATCGCAATTGCATTTCATCACTGAACGCATAGCTCAACATTTAAAGGTTCCTAGACACAAAAATAACATAAATATCACAGGCCTTGGTTTAAATGGCACAAATGTATACCAAACGTGTGTTTGCACAGTAAAATCTACAAGAACCGGTTTTTCCACACAAATATTGTCAGCAATAAATCCACAAATTACGTCTTTTCAACCATTAGATTCAATTGATCGTTCTCAGTTGAATATACCCGAAAATATATCGAAGGGGCTAGCTGATGATTCATTTGATATACCTGGTCCAATAGATTTATTAATTGGTGCAGAATTATTTTACGATTTATTAATGATTGGGCAAGTAAAAACAAACTCATTGAGCATTTTACAAAAAACAAAACTTGGCTGGATTGTGTCTGGCTCAGCAGTTCGCAGCATCATTAAATCAAATAACAATCGGGTGGCAACACTTGCATCTGCTCAGAAATTAGAAAATGAATCGCTTTCCAACGCTGAACTGTCATTAAATCAAATTGTAAACAAATTCTGGCAAATAGAAGAAGTACAAACAAATGATCGGCGAGAATTTACATCAGAAGAGCATGAATGTGAAAAATATTTTAAGGAAACTACAAAAAGATGTTCTAAAACTAACAAATTCATTGTAAGACTGCCGGTCAAAATTCATCCGATTGAACTAGGTGCATCAAAGCAAACAGCCGAAAAGAGATACTTCAACAAAGAAATAAATATGAACTCTTTAAAGCATTATCATAAATCAAAATGGATTCAACAACAATTTTGGAATCGATGGAGAAATGAATATTTGAAAACTTTGCAACAAACAACAAATGGCCTCAAAACAACATACAAGTTAATGATATGGTACTTCTACAAGAGGATAGTACACCTCCTCTCACTTGGCCCTTGGGTCGTGTGATTGCAACGTGTCCTGGTGCAGATGGAAAGGTTCGAGTGGTGGAGGTAAAAACGTCAAAGGGCATATACAAAAGAGCGATAACGAAGCTTTGCAAGTTACCTATTGAACAGGGTTCAAATGATATAACTGTCAAAAGTTTGGTTGAAAGTTTCTCTTTCAACAGCGGGGAGTATGTTGGGACACCTTGTGTACAAAGTTGCAAAAAGAGAAAAAAAGAGTTGTTTATTTTAGTAGTAGACAAGAAAAGAAGTAGTAGACAGGCAAAAAGAGAACGCAAGAAAACAAGAAAAAAGCTGAAGCTGATTTTGTCATAAAAATGAATTGTATCTATTAAAAAATGAAATAAAATAAAAGAAAATCAAAAACGTAAACAAACGAAAGTGAACGTCCATCGATAATAATGGGAAAATGATGAGACCCACCCAGAAAAGAGGCATCTGCCTTCCATGTCATATGACAATTAGAATTAGTAAATGATAAATCAAGAATAGTGCCAACAGGGTTCCCCAGGCTTCTAATGAAAGTGGGTGAACCATCATTTAAACACGAAAGACAAGAACTTTCAATAAGACGTTTGAGAAGAAAAGACGGGTTAACATTAATCGTTTTGATTACGACAATGTCAAGATCAGAAACATAATTAATACGTGAAACCTTAATGGATTTTTTAACTGCAATAGCAGCTCCCCCATAATTATCTGGTCTGGTTTTGAAAAAGATATTGTAGTTTAAGATTTTAAAGATAGAATCAGAATCATGCATCGAAAAGATTTCTGATAAAAAACAAATATCAAAATTGTAGTGGTTGAGATAATATTCTAAAGTATTCTTATTAGGTAAGAAACTTTGAATATTATATTTCAGGATTTTCATCGTTATAACCATAAGAGGGTCTTGAAAGAGTAATAGACCTATTATTTAAATCAGAAACAACATTGCTTATTTTGCAGGAGAAATCGTCAAAGACACGAGTGCAAGAAGGGTTAACTTTCGCAAAATTACTATAGAAAAACGATTTGAAATCGTTGAGGATTTTTTCAAATTCGGACACTTTAAAAGGATTTGAATACAAGCAAGGTCCTGGTGGAGCGGACCTCTTTTGTGGGAGACTAGATTGACTCGGTCTTAGTTTCTGAGGCCTTTGTTTTACAACTTTGTTGTATTTCTGGCCAGAAAGAATTTTATTGATAACTTTGTCACTGTTTATCAAATTATCTCCATCTTGTAATGGTAACGATGGAAAGTTTTCCTCATAATCATTAAAAATGTCAAATCTATTAGAAACCGGGTACGAAGCACGAACTTCGCGCCTTGATAAACGTTTCAATGTCATAACTTTGAGAATATTGGATTCCTCAATCCATTTGGGACATTTATTTTTGTCCTTAACGGTATGAGAGGGATCAGCACAAATTATGCATTTCGAAATCGTACAAAGACCGTTGCAATCACTATTCGACCCACATTTAAGGCACCTCTGAACTTTACTACGGCACCCTTTTACCGAGTGCCACAATCTTCAACATTTGGAACATTGCCTCACAGAGGGATAAAAAAAGTTCACAGTTATTGATGCATTTTCAAGGAAAACTTTGAAAGGCAGATTGGATGATTTAAAAGCCAATTTTACAGAGAGAGTAGGTGAGGCTTGGCCGTTCTCTTTATCAAATCTTGTGAATCTTTTGACAAAAGCAACAGGAACACTAGAAATTATATTTTCCATAATATACTCATCAGAATAGATAACAGGGACATTGCGAATGACACCAAAAGTGTAAATAAAAGTATCAGGAATAAAAGATTTAAGGCACAGATGACTTAGATCTTGCTTAACAAAGTTGTTAGCATTTAAAGCCGAATTGAATTTAATACGGAACAGAGACTTACCAATCTGTTCAATATGGCTGATTCCGGTATTTTAACAATCTTTAATCTTTTGTGAAAAAAATGGAGGGCCCCGAAGACCATCAATATTGTTCTTGTCCCCATTTGTGAGAGTAACAAGCACAATAAAATCACCATCATAAGCTTCCGGGTACAAAACAATAGGTTTGGAATGCATTGAGTTTGACTCACCCCCAGCAATCAGAGGGCAGCCCTGAGTAGAAGCATTATTAATATTCACAGTGGAAACATCTTCAGCACCAGCCAAAACCGGAGCCTTTCTCTTAAGTGACTCCTCATGAAAGACATCCATCATAGTCGGGCTAGAGGACGCCATGAGAGAGTCCCCAAGCCTCATGGACTTGATAGACGACACTTTTAATGATCGTACTTACCTTTAACGTGAATAATGGTTTTTAACCTCAAAATGATTTTTTTTTAAATTTATATAATGTCTTTATTCAAAAGCAAATCTTATAGTTAGAGATGTTACAACCTAAGATATTAAACGATTATAAACGAGGAACACATGTGAAGATAACACTACATATGCCCCCCTCGTAATTTAGGATCCTGCCCGTAGTATCCAAATAATTTACTAATTTTTTTTTTTAATATTCACACCATAACGACTACGGGGAAAATCCTATACAATTTAGGGTTTTGGTTTCCTTATTCGTAACATATATTTATCACGAGGTGGATCCAATATTTGATTTTTAATTTCATATTTATCTTTTACATTATTTTTACATTGTTTTATATTCATATTTTTATCAATATTAGACATATCTTTAAGCGTTGTAGGTTCTTCTAGTACTTTATCTATGTTTTCTGTTGTTTTGTTAGATTCCTTTTGATTTTCACTAATATTTACGTTATTTTGTTTATCTATTTGATCATTAACGATACTTATTCTTTCTAAAGGATCAGACAATTTACTTAAATTATGATCATCTTTACATACAGAGCATAAAATAATTTGATTTGCATGTCTTTTCCAAATTTGTTCTTTTATAGTTTTTACAATATATGTTTGCTTTCCTAGCTTTTGTACAATTCTAGCTTTGATCCAAGAAATTCTCCCTGGAACTGAATAATCTTTAACAATAACTTCATCATTTACATTAAACATAACTTTACTAGATCCTTTAAAATATTTCCTTTGTTTATGTTGTTGTTTTTTTACATATCTTTTAATTGTTTGTGTTGTTTTCATTTGAACATGTTTATATGGATTAAGTATATCTAATCTATTTCGTAAATGTCTTTTATTAAACATAAAATAGGCTGACGAAACACCAGTACTAACATGGGCAGTGTTTCGATAGTCTAATAAAAAACGACATAAAACATTATTGAAATCTTGTTTTGAAACTTTATATAAATTTCGTTTAAGCGCATTTTTAACTGTTTTGACTGCATTTTCAGCCTGTCCATTCGTAATATGAATAATACCATTATTTTCAACAAAACGTTTAAAGTCTTTAGACGTGAAAACTGTACCATTATCGGACACTATATATTTTGGAAGCCCAAATCGCGCAAAAATTTCTTGTAACCGAGCTAAAGTTGCTTGACAGGTTGTATTAGATCCCATATCCAAACACTCTATCCATTTACTTGTACTATCTATTAGTATGAGAAACCAACGATTACAAATCGGGCCAAAAAAATCTATATGTACTCGTGACCACACTTCATCGGATCTTGGCCATGTTAATAATTGTTGTTTCGGTGGACTAGCGCGCGTCATTAGACAAGGTTCACAGTGTTTTGTGACCGCTTCAAGATCTTTACCTTGAGTAGGCCACCAACAACATTCACGCGCCATTGATTTCATCTTGATAATGCCCATATGTGTCGCATGCAAAAAAGCTATAACATCTGCTTGTAATCGTTTTGGTATAACTACGCGATACCCCCAAAACAAACAACCTAATTCTTCAGAAAAGTCCTCTTTTTTTACGAAAAAATGGTTCAACTTCTATATCAGTACATTTATTAGGCCATCAGTACATTTATTAGGCCATCCTAACATAATAAACAACCTGCTTCAACAGTTCGTCATTTGCTGTATAAGCTTTAATCGTATCAAAATTTAGAAACCCTTCTTCGCCAAAACTATGTTGCATAAAAGTGACATAAACATCATTTAAATCATCATGTTCAACATACTCATCATTTTGAGGATAACGTGAAAAATAATCTGAAACGTTACTTTTAGATCTTACATGTACAACATCGAATTGGTATCCTGACAAAGTCAGAGCAATTCGTTGTAATCTATTGGATGCCATTAACGGAATCCCTTTCTTGGGTCCAAATATATGCTGGAGTGGCTTGTTGTCGGTTACTAGTATAAATCTACGGCCATATAAATACTGGTGAAACTTTTTTTACACCAAAAAGAATAGCAACCGCTTCACGATCTAATTGTGAATACTTTTGTTCAGTTTGAGACAAAGTACGTGACGCGAATTCTATTGGTTTTTCAATACCATACCGATTGACTTGTGATAACACGGCTCCTACTCCCACGGGACTAGCATCAACAGTTAATTTTGTAGTGCTATTGTAGTCAAAATGAGCCAGACAGTGTTTACTAACAAGTAATTTTTTACAACTATCCATAGCGTTTTTACATTCTTTAGACCACGTAAATTGCTTATCTACCTTAAGCAACTGATACAATGGACTCAATAATGTAGAAATATCTGGTAAAAACCTACGATAAAAATTTACGACTCCTAAAAATGCCTGTAATTCCCGAACGTTTGTAGGATATGGTATGTTAACAATATCTTTAATCTTCTCAGGATTAACGTGTAATATCAATGATATGACCTAAATACTGAATCTGTTTACTAAAAAATTCACATTTTTCGCGACGAAGTTTGAAACCTGCTCTCTGCAATATAAACAGAACACGATTTAACCTAGCTACATGGACCTCTCTATTCGGGGCACTAATTAGAATATCATCTAGATAAACTACCACTCCTTCAAGTCCAGTTAAAAGTGCATCCATAATTCTTTGAAAAATTGATGGGGCAGACGCAATACCATAAGCTAATCTTGTATATTGAAAAAGACCTTTAGACGTTGAAATCGTGGTAAATTTCCTAGAAGCTTCATCTAACTCCAATTGTTGATAAGCCATACTAAGATCAAGTTTTGTAAATTCTTCACCACCATGTAGTCTAGCAAATAATTCCTCAACACGAGGTAATGGGTACCTTTCTATATTAAGAAATGGATTTAGCGTAATTTTAAAATCACCACAAATGCGAACGCTACCATCTTTTTTAATAATCGGTACTATGGGCGTACCCCACTCACTGAAACTAACGGGCTCTAACACCTTTAATTCCACTAATTTATCGATTTCTTTTTCAACTTTATTTTTAATTGCTAACGGCAAAGGTCTCGGGCGACAAAACTTGGGAACCACATTTTCTTTTAAACTCAAACTAACTTGTCCTTTGTTAAACAATCCTAAGCTACCATCAAGTAAGTTTGAAAATTTTTGTACTAAATTCACTTCATCTCTATCAGAGGGTCTAGACGTATAATTTAGATTTCCAATTTTAATTTTAAACGCTTTCTAAAATTTTCTACCCAACAAAGGTGGTCCCCCCTTTTTAATTACAACAAATTCCATTAATTTGGTTACAGAACCATAAGTTACATTAGCATCACACACACCCATTGACAAAATGCTACTACCATCGTAAGATTTCAATAACACTTTAAAAGGCTTTAGTTTATAATTAAACAAATATTGATTATAAAATGTTTCAGGCAATAGATTATTTTTAGATCCTGTATCCAATTGCATAGAAAACTCTTTGTAATTTAAAATAATTTTAATTTTAATTGGACCATCACTTAACGAAGAAACTGAAAACAAACTAATGTCTGATTTTTCTACAAAATTTATATTTTGATTTTTACACATAACCTTAAGATGACCTCTTTTGTTGCAATTGTTGCATTTGTAATTTTTAAACTTACAGGAATCTGCTTTATGATTCTCGTACCCGCATACCTTGCATAATTGTTGTTGCAAACGCAATTTATTTTTTTCATGGGTGTTCTTTTTATATTGTTGTTGCTGCTTTTCTTGTTGTTTGAGCTGATAATGCTGTACATTCGTTTTGTTTTTAACAAAATATGCCGAGTCTTCGGTTTTAACCTCACTTACGCAAACTGCATGTGTTTTACGTATACAATCAGCGTTGTTAACAATTTCAATAATTTGTTCTAACGATGTAGAAACCGGTTCTAAAAATATTTTGTCACGGGCTGGACCCTTTTCCAAACCCATAAAAAATTTGTCTCTTACCGCATTTTCGAGATGCGCACCAAAATCGCATTTTACCGCCAACACTCTAACTCGCACAGACCAGTCACTTGCTGATTCAGATGGTTGTTTTTCAGCATTATAAAATTTGTACCTTTCAAAAAATCCAGGTGTGACTGGCTTAAAATGTTGTTCCAAAATTTCAATACAGATCCCATACGTTGTACTAGAATCTTCGATTAACTTTGGCCAAAGTAAATTTTGTAACAATTTATACGCATCTTCTGACACTGATGTAATAAAAATGGCTTTTTGCTTTTCAGCACCAGTAATCTCATTTGCCACAAAAAATTGTGACAGCTTTGTTTTAAAAATGTGCCAGTCATTATTAGACACGCAAATGCTGGAACATTCCCAACCAATTGTGTACTCATTTTATTATATTTATATTTTTTGCCATACAAAACAAACTTTTAATTTTTACTTTTATTACTTTTTACTTTAAAATGTAACTTTTTAATTTATTTTTACTTTTCACAAAAAAAATAATTTTTCAATTACGCAAAAAAAAGCTCGTCGCCATTATAGTGTCTTTATTCAAAAGCAAATCTTATAGTTAGAGATGTTACAACCTAAGATATGAAACGATAATAAACGAGGAACACATGTGAAGATAACACTACAATTAAAAAAAAAAACGAAACGCTTAAAGAGAAAAGCACAACCACACTTTGTGAGCAGAACTTGTAAAGAATCTGAAGTGTGCTGGGGTAGACCCAGGGCCAGCCAGAGTTCAATGCAAAGAAAATTTGTTCTTTTTGCGAAAAATTGTATAAAAAAAAAGATGATTTGATTTTTCTATGCAAGTTTTCTTTCACAATGTATTTATTGCTAATGATTGCTTATAATGTACTGTACAAAAACAAGAAAAGGTTTAATACTTTGCTTTCGACTGTGTGTGATCAAGTTAATTATGTTTACTTTTATATTGTTTTGAGTCTTTGCTAATGTGAATTGTGTCTTTGCTTAAGCTTGCTGTGTTTTGAGAGGAGTGGCTCACTCTCACCTATGCTTGTCTATTGTAGTATACCTTAGCTGTGTTTTGCCTAATGTAAAATGCCTTGCTGTGTTTTGAGAGGAGTGGCTCACTCTCACCTAAAGAAATATTAAAATATGCCTAGCTATGTTTGAGAGGAGTGGCTCACTCTCACCTAAAGAAATATTAAAATATGCCTAGCTATGTTTGAGAGGAGTGGCTCACTCTCACCTAAAAAAATATTAAAATATGCCTAGCTATGTTTGATAGGAGTGGCTCACTCTCACCTAAAGAAATATTAAAATATGCCTAGCTATGTTTGAGAGGAGTGGCTCACTCTCACCTAAAGAAATATTAAAATATGCCTAGCTATGTTTGAGAGGAGTGACTCACTCTCATACCTATTTCCCTACGCTCGAACTGACTTCCTACCTGTCAGCCCTAAGACTAGCTAATTTCCTACGCGGTGATCGGCTTTTTATAGGCCAGCGGCTGAGCTTTGCTTATTAATTGCAAGAGCTTTGTTGTAAGTTTACGCTAGTTACAGCTGATCTTAACTACTGGTGTGCAGTGTTGCCTATGACAGAGTTACTTAATAAAAAGGTAAACAATCATCAAGCAATCGTATATGTATGCGATAACAAAGCTAAGCATAACGATAAAGAGAAAACAATAGTATAAATTCAAATGATGTAAAGAAAACTAAATATAATAATTCAACAAAAATTAAAACTATACATAATAATTCATATATAACAATTCAAAGGGAAAAAAAGAAAATATATTGGCGATGAGACGTGTGATGGAAATTTTATTTTCCAAGAAAAATTTCCTCATCACACTACCTCCCCCCTTCGGTAGAGTCCTCTTAATGGATCGCAATGTCGCCATTCCTTCTAATTGTCGCCCGGTATGTTTGTCCCTGTAACGTGTAGTACCTCCTTGTTCGCATTCGAGTTGGCAGTCGAGCGAGTTCCCCAAGGAGACGAGCCTCTAACTCCATACGGACTTCAGCTGGCGCAATTACTTCATATATAAATTTTACCCCCGTACGAACGCTTGATGGTTGAGAAACAGGTTTTGGCCTCCTGGAGCACCCCGGCGGTGTCCACGGTTTAACGGCTGTTGTTTGCCACGGCTGGAACAGGTTAGACACCGGTGATGGTTGGTGGTGATCGATCACTGGTGACTGTTTAAGTGAAGTAGGACTTCGCGATTGGAGATCCCATCGACGTCTGGAACAACCCGGTTGTTGATATTCGATACGGCCGGAACGGACCAAGCATTGGTCGTGGCTGTTGATGATTAAATACCGGTATATGTTCACGGCGTTTAGATGCGTGTCTGTAGAACTTGGCGGTTGAGGGCTTGGTTGTCGTCTTCTGGGGCACCCTGGAGGTGTCCATGATTTGATTGTTGCTATACGGCACGGATGGTATGCACTAAATGTAACTTGTGTTGCAGTGTGTTTGCGAAGTGGCTGAGAAGTAGTCTTGTGGTTTGGCTGAATACTGGGTTGCTTGATCTTTGCGGGGATGTCATTCGGCTGAGTTTGGACTCCCACATCTTGTATTTTGGTGCCTGTAGGTAGGTATTCTTTTGTCGGAGTGACTATTTCGTTTATTTGGTCGAGCAAGCGTGATAAATCTGCCGGACTGGATGACCGCTGGGTAGTTTGCGTAGCTTCTTCTTTGGTTGGATGATCTCGCTAATTCTTCTTGATGAACCGTCGGCCATTAATTCATTGAAATTTGTGCTTTCACGCCGACCGGTTATGCCCATCCTGCTTAAAAATGATTGACTAATGATGCAGTTTGTTGTACCCGTATCAACCATAGCGTCTATAGGCGTGTTGCCAATCATGACTGCGGCTGAGATCTTGTTGTCATTGAAAGATAACGGCAGTGGGTTTTCTTCAGTTTGTAATCCGCATCCTGGTTCCGGTAGCATTTGTCGGCGTTGTTGTTGAGCAGCCCGTGATGTCGTTGGTTGTTGTCTACAACAGTCACGGGTCCTAACCCCTATTGCACCACACACCCAGCAGAATAAACGGCTTGTGTTCTGGCATGATGCATGTGTATGCCCTTGGTTGCCGCATTTACGACAGGCGGTATTGGGGTTTATAATTTTGTTACTTGGTGGGCCAGAATTCCGGTTGACTTGGCTGCCTAATGTTCTTGACCTGGGGACCTGTGTAATGCTTTCCATGTCGTCGGCCAATTCAAGTAACTCAGGTAGGGATGCAAAATCACGTCGGCGGATATACCAACGGTAATCCGGCAGCGCATTGTTGTAAATTCTTGCCAGCTTCTCTTCCTTGCTCATTTCCGAGTGGCGCATCAACTCTTGTAACGCAAGGGAGTAGTCTTGGAAGGGTTCATTAGACCGTTGGGTGCGGGAGCGGATTTCGTCGTTGAGTTTTTCGAAATATCTTGAGGGGAGGAAAAACTTGAAAAAGTCCCTTTTAAACGAGCTCCATGTGGTCCAGTGCATATTGTTATTCCGGTACCACACCAGCGCCTTTCCTCTCAGGAATTTGGGCATTGCGGCTGGTAATTCGTCCAACGATATATCATATGTGAGTGCCATTTCTTCAACATCTTCCACGAACTGGAAACTATCTGATCCCCCGTCATAATGAAAATCCCACTTGTGGATAATGCTCATTAGTGTCTTCTTGTCACTTCTGGTTGGTTTGCTGGGTTCTTTCATGGGTTCTTGCTCTTCCGCTCTTTGTTGCTGGGCCAACAATAATTTTCTTTGGATATCTTCTACTAGATTTGCCAGCTCTTCTCTGTTTATTTGCACCTTGTCTGTCGTTTGTGGTGACTGGCCTCTGCTGGTTGGTTCGTTTGGTAACGGTAAACTTTGTGCTTTTGATTCACATTGTTCTTGGTGGTGTAGGATTCTATTTGTTACCTCTTCTTTGTGCTCCATGGTTATGAATTGCACGAGGCAGCGTCGTAGCTCATCAACAGTACCATTTGTGTCTAGACCAAAGTCCACCCTGACGGCCATTAGCTCTTCTTTGCATAGCGTGCGGATCCAGCTAGTGCGTATTTGTGGCATTTTTTTTTTTTTTTGGTTCGCTGTTGGTTTGTGCAGTATTTTATTGTGGTCTGTCAGTTTGAGATTATGTGTGCTGTTGTTTTTATTATTATTATTTTTTTTTTGTATATATTTTTTGTATATTGAGTTTTTGTTTGTTTTTTTTTTTTCCTATCCTACCTATCTATTTTTAATTAGCTATAACTATTTCCAAAGTGTGTGTTTGTTGTTTTTTTTTGCCTATACCTGTTTTATTCTGAATGTCGACCTTCTTTTGTTATGTACAGCACTTATGCTTGGAATAGTTTTTTTTTTTTTTTTTTTTAACAATAATAGTCCCTGCTCGGGCGCCACTTTGTAAAGAATCTGAAGGGTGCTGGGGTAGACCCAGGGCCAGCCAGAGTTCAATGCAAAGAAAATTTGTTCTTTTTGCGAAAAATTGTATAAAAAAAAAGATGATTTGATTTTTCTATGCAAGTTTTCTTTCGCAATGTATTTATTGCTAATGATTGCTTATAATGTACTGTACAAAAACAAGAAAAGGTTTAATACTTTGCTTTCGACTGTGTGTGATCAAGTTAATTATGTTTACTTTTATATTGTTTTGAGTCTTTGCTAATGTGAATTGTGTCTTTGCTTAAGTTGAAGTGTAACTAGTGTAGACGATTCTCTTGCTTGTGTATTTGCTAAGTTTAGCAAGAGCTCAGCCTATGTTAATCTCTTTGCTTTGAGTTTGAGAGTTTAGGTCGACTTACATATCACCTAAATTGTTTGATGAGCCTTTAATCTATTTTAGCTCGCCTGTTGTAATATATCTTAGCTTGTGTTTGCCTAGTGAAAAATGCTTAGTTATGTTTGAGAGGAGTTGCTCACTCTCGCCTATGCTTGTCTATTGTAATATACCTCAGCTGTGTTTGCCTAGTGTGAAATGCCTTGCTGTGTTTTGAGAGGAGTGGCTCACTCTCACCTATGCTTGCCTGTTCTAATATGCCTTAGCTGTGTTTGCCTAGTGTGAAATGCCTTGCTGTGTTTTGAGAGGAGTGGCTCACTCTCACCTATGCTTGTCTATTGTAATATACCTCAGCTGTGCTTGCCTAGTGTGAAATGCCTTGCTGTGTTTTGAGAGGAGTGGCTCACTCTCACCTATGCTTGTCTATTGTAGTATACCTTAACTGTGTTTTGCCTAATGTAAGATGCCTTGCTGTGTTTTGAGAGGAGTGGCTCACTCTCACCTATGCTTGCCTATTGTAATATACCTTAGCTGTGTTTTGCTTAATGTAAAATGCCTTGCTGTGTTTTGAGAGGAGTGGCTCACTCTCACCTAAAGAAATATTAAAATATGCCTAGCTATGTTTGAGAGGAGTGGCTCACTCTCACCTAAAGAAATATTAAAATATGCCTAGCTATGTTTGAGAGGAGTGGCTCACTCTCACCTAAAGAAATATTAAAATATGCCTAGCTATGTTTGAGAGGAGTGGCTCACTCTCACCTAAAGAAATATTAAAATATGCCTAGCTATGTTTGAGAGGAGTGGCTCACTCTCACCTAAAGAAATATTAAAATATGCCTAGCTATGTTTGAGAGGAGTGGCTCACTCTCACCTAAAAAAATATTAAAATATGCCTAGCTGTGTTTGAGAGGAGTGACTCACTCTCATACCTATTTCCCTACGCTCGAACTGACTTCCTACCTGTCAGCCCTAAGACTAGCTAATTTCCTACGCGGTGATCGGCTTTTTATAGGCCAGCGGCTGAGCTTTGCTTATTAATTGCAAGAGCTTTGTTGTAAGTTTACGCTAGTTACAGCTGATCTTAACTACTGGTGTGCAGTGTTGCCTATGACAGAGTTACTTAATAAAAAGGTAAACAATCATCAAGCAATCGTATATGTATGCGATAACAAAGCTAAGCATAACGATAAAGAGAAAACAATAGTATAAATTCAAATGATGTAAAGAAAACTAAATATAATAATTCAACAAAAATTAAAACTATACATAATAATTCATATATAACAATTCAAAGGGAAAAAAAGAAAGAAAATATATTGGCGATGAGACGTGTGATGGAAATTTTATTTTCCAAGAAAAATTTCCTCATCACAAACTGTAGGAAAAAAGATTTCCATTTCTTATTTCACCTTTTTTATTTTCCACCGAAGATGTTGCCATATCGCTGCCTTTATTTGCACTTTGATATATGTCTGATATATTTTTTTTTGGGCCAATACATATCATTGCACTAAATTTCATCGAAATATCTCAAAAAATAATAGGACCTCATATGAAGAGGGGCTCTAAAAGTGGTCCAATCCGATCCATTTTCAATAGGGTTCTTCTTTGGGCCAATACATGTCCTTGTACCAATTTCATCAAAATATCTCAAAAAATGCGACCTGTAGCTTGCGCACAAATTTAGATGAACAGACAGGAGGACAGACGGACATGGTTAAATCGATTTAGATTTTGATTCTGATTCGATCGGCATAAGTGAAGGTGGGTATGGCATTTGCCGTTTAGGAGTTAAAAACATCCGCACAATCTTAATATACCCTTTTCCACAAGGTGGTGCAGGGTATAAATACTCATATGGGGAGGGGTTTTAAAAATGGTTCAATCCGGTCCATTTTCAATAGGGTTCACCTTTGGTCCAATACTTTTCCTTGTACCAAATTTCATCGAAATATGATGAAGGACCGCATTCCGTGCAAAATTATGTTTTGTATCACTTCGGCAGCGGCATTTACAGTGCTATCTAAGAAATATAGTTTCCAGTTGTAAAGCCTAAAAAATTCATTGAGTTTGGACTGACTCATGGACTCAGGGGACTCAGGGTCGCGTTCCTCCAGGGATGTGTGGGTCGAATGGCGTAGCCAGGACGTATTGTGAACATTGAAATTACCAGCAACAACGATTTCACCGTTCGGGTAGTCCTAGAGAATAGTTGTGATGATATTAGAGAGGGTGTCAAAGCCATTAATGGAAACCACTCTCTTCCCGTTTGCGAGGGTTGTCAACAGTGTGGATCAGATATTCACACTATGGATGTCGCGCAAGAGGCAGGCCGAAACTCCGGTAGAGGGACCAAGTGTTTGATGCCCTTCAAACTCTTGGTGTACAGAATTGGAGAAGGCGCGCCAGCGATCGAATCGGCCAGCCATGATGATGATGCTTCGATAAACGAACCCGGAATGCAACGTATGCGCCGGATCATAAATTTTACCCAAGATGTAAATTGGGGATCCTGCGAGCAATATTGTTGCTGGCACCTTTGCGTATACATACCACAAGGCTCTGTGTCTCACATAGGGCAGATATATTGGGCCAAAACTAACGTGAGTGGGCATATACAGCGAAAAAGTTCGCCCGTAGTCTGCGAATGTTGCAGAAATCTATTCTGAATTTTCGCACCATACCGAGTGAGCGCAACGCAAAGAACGACGGACTTGTGCTTTGGGTAGTCTACGATACGACTGAGGAAGGGGTGAAGGGGAGTCCAATCGGTATTATTTTTAATAATTATATATATAAAAACTTTAAATTTACGCTTTCTTTTCGTGAATTTTTTCTCCAAAATTTTTTTAACTAGTGACAAACTAATCTATGAAATCTATAGAAAAAGAAGGAAAACTAGCAATGACTACTACATAAATTATTATTATTTTTTTTTTCTATTTTTGCAAAACTATAAAGTAGTTTTTAATCCTACAATGTATGAATTTTTGTATAAATTTGGTTTATATTTTGGTTATTTGTTAGGATATGGCTTTGGTGTGTATTTTATATGTTATGATGTGTGTTTTATATGCTTTAGTTTATTTCACTATATATCAGTGGATGTGCGCCGATTTTGTTTTTATTTGTGACACTGTGCTTATTTGTGTAAAATTTTTTTTTGTAGTTTTGTTGTTAATGGAAATGTTCTTGTAAGCTTAATATATAAAAAGTAACTATTAATTGGTTTAGATTATTTTTTTTTCTATCTATACTAATATTATAAAGAAGAAAGATTTGTATTTTCGTATTTTTATATTTTTGTATTTTTGTATGTAACGAGTAAACTCAAAAACTACTGAACCGATTTCAAAAATATTTTCGCTATTAGAAAGCTACATTATCACTGAGTAACATAGGCTATATTTATTGCCAAAAATTGTTGGGGATCCCTGGACATTCCTACTATTACTAACCCAAGGTGTAAAAAAATTAGTCATAAAATATCTTTCATCGAATACACTGCGGAAAGTATTGATGTTAAAACAAAAAAAGTTCTACAATATTATAGAACATATCAATATCTACAAAAAACTTCGCGAGACCATATGTCCAACTATTGTACTTATGTCACTATAACCCCTTTTTATACCCACCATTGGTAGTAATATTGCCAATTAAGAAATTAAGTATTCACAATAAGTATTTCACAATATTTAAATAGTAGGGGAATCTGAAATCTGACAACGGCATGTGTGGATACCACTCCAGATGCATCACTAGATTCTGGAGAGGATTTTGGGCATAGGCAACGTTTTATCTCGCGAGATAACCGAATTCCACGCAGGTGAAGCCGCGAACAGCAGCTAGTTATTTATATATTGACACTATTAATTCGGACGATGGATTTTTATGTTTTGGATAACTGTTTGTATGTTTTTGGTTGAGTTCATTATTTTGTTTTGTATGTTCGTGTATATTATTGATTATAAATATTTTTAGAAGCGGGCGCTATTGATCGGATCGAAGAACAAACAACTATCTTGTCCATTCAAAAGGATAGTAAAGTTCAAAAGGATAGTAAAATTTTACCATATAAGGAGTTCTGCATGCAGCGAAATAAATGGTAGTATGAAGGTGCAAGTTCAGAACTATATGGCGAGTGACCAAGTATGTGAGAGCCATTATCATGGTGAAAAACAACACTTTTGGATTTGTCACTTCTAGCCGCTTTGCTTGAATTGCATCGCTCAGTTTGGCATGTTGTTGAACGTACACGTTTGAATTGATCGTTTGTTTATTTGGTAAAAGTTTAAAGTGCAGAATTCTTTTTTCCCCTCAGACTGACAATATAATCCCTTTTTTGTGAATTTTTGCTTTGATGTCACCTGGACTGGTTCATCTTGCATCACCCACGATTAATCTTGTTATAAACTATTCACTTTTTATCGCCAGTAATTAATCTTTTGAGAAATGGATAAATTTCGTTGCGTTTCAGATGTGAATCGCAAAATTTAGTTTTGCTGAATTTTGGTTTTAATTTTAATTTTACAAAAAAAACCTGAATTTACCATTATTATTTAATATAATGAATTTTATTACAATTCTTAGTAAGATTAAATGGCTGTACTTAGCTAAATAAATAAATATATATACTCTCTATGCCATAGAGAGTGACAAAGTGACAATGAGATATACCTCCATGGTGATTGGTATAAATCCTAGTATTTAAATACATAAACTAATATCATTATCAGATTTATAATAAAAATGTAGTATGGCATAATATTTTTAGGATTAAAAAGATTTAGCATAAATGTTTTTAATGTGACTGTGGAGTACTTTTGTAGAAAAACAATACAAAATTTAGAGCTCGAAATTATATAATTAAAAGTATTCATACTTTTGAGTATAAGTAAAAATACATGTCGAATCTGCAGCAATTTAATTGGACATGTCAAAAACTATTAACTTCAATCTGCCGCTGATCGTAAGAAAATTGTACGTCTTTAAATTAAACTAATTTGATACATCTTCAACATTGAATGAAATAAATTTAAAACTTGAATCTTGCCATGCTAACGACATAAAAATTGATAAGTGAATTTTATTAAAAATAGCTAATACATGCACTAGAGGATAGTGTTGGTTTTACCGTTAGCACCAAATTAGCACCAAACTTAGAGTTGTTTCTTGCTTTCTTTTTGAGATAAATAAACAAAAATTAGAGATATTGTGAGAGTCCGATATTTAGTTATTTTTTGTTTCAGGATCTAAGAAGATTTTCGTACCTTTTGCTTTTTACATAGACGAGCATATCCTCCTATTTTTATATACATTTTTCTCTGAATTATGTCAAAAAAGTGCAAAAGCATATAATCTACAATGGTGGGTGTGGCAAATTTATATACATATATATATGTATACTGCGCCCTTTAATAGTGTATGTTTTACGTATCAGCTTGGTAGTCTAGTTTTATAGTGAATATGGTTTTTTGTAAATTAGGGGTATATATGTTATCGGACCACGCCCACTTTGGCACATTAGTGGATGGGATATCTATGTATACGCATACCAAAATTTCAAGTTCTTACGTCAACTTTTGTAACATATATAAAGATTTTTATTGATTGTGAGCGTGTCTCTAATCCGAATACGCCCATTTTTAGTACATCGATGAAGCTTATATTTATAGATGTACATACCCCATTTCAAGTTTATAGCTCAATTTTTGTGGCAGATAAATAGATTTTTGTCGATTCTGAGCGTGGCTCTTGACCGATTTTGCCCATTTTAACTAGCGATCTGCGTGCAAAAACTAAAAATGCCTGTACAAAATTTCAGCTCAATATCTCAAAATTTACGCTAAAAACAGACAGACACACGGATACACGGACATACATGTCTAAATCGACTCAGTTTTTGACGCTGATCAAGAATATATATACTTTGTAGGGTCTCTGCCGCCTCCTTATGGGTGTTCCAAACGGAAGAACAAACTTAGTATACTCTCATCATAAATTGGAGGGTATAAAAATAAAAAGAAATTATAAGAACTATTTAGGATGAACTAGTTCACTTTTTCAGTTAGGTAAATCGTTCAAAATAACTAGTTCGTTACCGAACGATGCAACTCTGGATGCATGCAATCTGTTTTTTTTTTTATTTTATACATTCTTACAGTTCTGCTCACAGAGTGTGGTTGTGCTTTTCTCTTTAAGCGTTTCGTTGTTTTTAAATATAAAAAAAAAAAAAACCCTTGACTTCTAAACTCGACGGACCTATGACTGGGGACTGCGCGCACCCATTTTATATAAAATAACGGGACTCTCTCTTTTGCACGATTTTGTGCTTGTGTTTTATTTATAACCTACTTCATCTAAGTCTGATGTGATCCTGGCAGTGGAGGCTGTTGGCGTCTTTGTCAGTGCGACTTACTCTGGCTATATGAGTCTTAGTCACTCGGCCATATCAATTTAATACGTTAAAAAAAAAAAACAATAAAAAAAATCATTTTGAGGTTAAAAACCATTATTCGCGTGTAATTTTATTTTTGTGGTGTCCACTATTTGATTTTTTATTTAGCTTTTGGTGTTGCTATCTTTCTTGTTGACTTTAATTTATTTCTTTTTTTTTTACTTTTTTATCTTCTTTCAGTAAAGGTAAGTGCGATCATTAAAAGTGTCGTCTATCAAGTCCATGAGGCTTGGGGACTCTCTCATGGCGTCCTCTAGCCCGACTATGATGGATGTCTTTCATGAGGAGTCACTTAAGAGAAAGGCTCCGGTTTTGGCTAGTGCCAAAGAAGATGTTTCCACTGTGAATATTAATAATGCTTCTACTCAGGGCTGCCCTCTGATTGCTGGGGGTGAGTCAAACTCAATGCATTCCAAACCTATTGTTTTGTACCCGGAAGCTCATGATGGTGATTTTATTGTGCTTGTTACTCTCACTAATGGGGACAAGAACAATATTGATGGTCTTCGGGGCCCTCTATTTTTTGCACAAAAGATTAAAGATTGTTACAATACCGGAATCAGCCATATTGAACAGATTGGTAAGTCTCTGTTCCGTATTAAATTCAATTCAGCTTTAAATGCTAACAACTTTGTTAAGCAAGATCTAAGTCATCTGTGCCTTAAATCTTTTATTCCTGATACTTTTGTTTACACTTTTGGTGTCATTCGCAATGTCCCTGTTATCTATTCTGATGAGTATATTATGGAAAATATAATTTCTAGTGTTCCTATTGCTTTTGTCAAAAGATTCACAAGATTTGATAAAGAGAATGGCCAAGCCTCACCTACTCTCTCTGTAAAATTGGCTTTTAAATCATCCAATCTGCCTTTCAAAGTTTTCCTTGATCATTTTTATCCCTCTGTAAGGCAATGTTCCAAATGTTGAAGATTGGGGCATTCGGTAAAAGGGTGCCGTAGTAAAGCTCAGAGGTGCCTTAAATGTGGGTCGAATAGTGATTGCATCGGTCTTTGTACGATTTCAATATGATTTCTCTTATACCGTTAAGGACAAAAATAAATGTCCTAAATGGATTGAGGAATCCAATATTCTCAAAGTTATGACATTGAAACGTTTATCAAGGCGCGAAGTTCGTGCTTCGTACCCGGTTTCTAATAGATTTGACATTTTTAATGATTATGAGGAAAACTTTCCATCGTTACCATTACAAGATGGAGATAATTTGATAAACAGTGACAAAGTTATCTATAAAATTCTTTCTGGCCAGAAATACAACAAAGTTGTAAAACAAAGGCCTCAGAAACTAAGACCGAGTCAATCTAGTCTCCCACAAAAGAGGTCCGCTCCACCAGGACCTTGCTTGTATTCAAATCCTTTTAAAGTGTCCGAATTTGAAAAAATCCTCAACGATTTCAAATCGTTTTTCTATAGTAATTTTGCGAAAGTTAACCCTTCTTGCACTCGTGTCTTTGACGATTTCTCCTGCAAAATAAGCAATGTTGTTTCTGATTTAAATAATAGGTCTATTACTCTTTCAAGACCCTCTTATGGTTATAACGATGAAAATCCTGAAATATAATATTCAAAGTTTCTTACCTAATAAGAATACTTTAGAATATTATCTCAACCACTACAATTTTGATATTTGTTTTTTATCAGAAATCTTTTCGATGCATGATTCTGATTCTATCTTTAAAATCTTAAACTACAATATCTTTTTCAAAACCAGACCAGATAATTATGGGGGAGCTGCTATTGCAGTTAAAAAATCCATTAAGGTTTCACGTATTAATTATGTTTCTGATCTTGACATTGTCGTAATCAAAACGATTAATGTTAACCCGTCTTTTCTTCTGGTCTCAGTATGCTTTCCTCCCAATTTACCCTTGAGAGTTCTTGAAATGGAACTAACCCGTCTTTTAAATTTTATTGAGCCTTTTGAGAATGTTTTGGTCTGTGGTGACTTTAACTGTCGTCACTCGGCCTGAGGTGATTATTTTAATTCACCCCGGGGAAACATTCTCAAACGTCTTATTGAAAGTTCTTGTCTTTCGTGTTTAAATGATGGTTCACCCACTTTCATTAGAAGCCTGGGGAACTCTGTTGGCACTGTTCTTGATTTATCATTTACTAATTCTAATTGTCATATGACATGGAAGGCAGATGCCTCTTTTCTGGGTGGGTCTCATCATTTTCCCATTATTATCGAAGTACATGCTTCTTTACAATTTAATCGCACTTTTCTTTCTAAAAATAAGCTTCATCAGAATCTTTCTAATTTTAATGGCCATCTTGATAATATCCAATCGTTCGAGAATTTCTTTCGCTTCCAAATTAGTGAAGCCACTTTCCAGAGTACTTCATTTCACTAATTTCATTCCTAAAGCATGGTGGAACGATGAGTTGTCCGTTCTGTGTCGCAAACAAAAGGCTGCTCGTAAAAGAGCTCTTAAATATCCTTCTTTTCAAAATTTAATGGAGGCTTCATCATCCTAGAAAATTTGGAAAAGTGCGGTCAAAAGAGCTAAGAAAACTAGCTATATACAAAAAATTTCTAATTTAAATGATTGTCCAAACTCTAATGAGGCTTGGAGGTTTGTTAATGCTATTAACGGATATAATAGTTGTTGTATTCTTCAATTTAAGTATCTATTTATTAATGATCATACAAATTCGTATATACATATTAACTTATATGTAAGTGAAGATAACAAACTTATAAAACTAAAACTGAACTATTACAACATCTCTCTCTCAAAGTAAATAATTAAAAATATTTTTGTAAAAGATATTATAATAATTTATGACTGGTGACGAAGCCATCTCGAATTCCTGCGACCTATTGAGCCGTCTTCAAGTTTAACCCAGTAGGCGCATCTTCTACCTCTGCAATAGTAGCCTTTATCCATCCTTTATTAAAATGCTTATACCAAACCTTCTCCCCTTTTAAGAATGGGCGCTTCATTTTGCTATGTATATCATAATAACTTTTATTCTTCTGTTGCTTTAAAGAAATGTTCGCATTGATGTTTGGTATAGATCGTGGTATAAACTTGTCAATCATAGCCGGAATCGTGTTTTTCTGCTCATGAGTAATTCAAGGGTTAGCATCAATTTCTTTTAATGGAGTATTTCTATATTCCAACAAAGCCATCCAGAGTTCAACGTTATCTTCTTTTGCTTTCTTTATTAAATTTATAGCGATTCCAACAGACCTTTCCGCTAACCCGTTTGATTGGGGGTAGTTAGGACTAGATGTAGTTATTTTAATTCCTAAAGATTTACAAAAATTTTTAAATTCATACGAGTTAAACGGCATGTTGTCAGACACGATCTCTAATGGGATACCATGATGCGAAAAACATTTTTTGAGCTGTGTAGCACATTCAACAGATGTTTTATTTTTTAATTCTATGATATCCAAATAACGTGAATAATAATCAGATACTATAAGGTAAGACTTGGCGGCGTATTCACAAATATCAATACCTAATTTAGCATATGGCAGCTTGGGAACTTCATGTGACAGCATAGGTTCCTTAATATCCGCCGAACGATACTTTTGGCAAACATTGCAGCTTGATACCATATTTTCAATATCTTCGTTAATTCGTGGCCAGTGTACTATAGTCCGTGCACGTTTTTTAGTTTTTTTCAATTCCCAAATGTGAAACGTGCAGCTGAGATAGCACATCCTTACGCAAACTCTTTGGCACAATTAATCATTCATTAAAAAATATTATGTCATCTTCCATAATTATATCATTACGCAATTTCCAATAAAATTTTATTTCATCTGGCAAACTTTGTTTATGTTTTGGCCATCCATTTAATAAAACTTCTCGTAATTTAGATAAACATTCATCTTGTATTATTTCTTTTTGAAACTGGATCAATTTTTCTTCTGTAACGTTAATTGTATGAACGAATTCATTAAAATCTTCAATTTCTGAATCATTTCGAACCGTATCAAAATAACGAGATAAAAAATCAGCAACAAAAAGATATTTGCCTGGACAGTAAACTTAAATGATGTCGTATTTGACTAAACTTAATTTCATCCGTTGGAGGCGCGCTGAAGGTATTTTCATTAAATCTTTCCGCATTATTTCTACTAAAGATTTGTGGTCACTTTTAATAGTTATTTTCCTACCATATATGTAGTAGTGAAATTTTCTACACGCAAAGACCACAGCTAAAAATTCTTTTTCTATTTGGGAATAATTCACCTCAGTATCAGTCAAGCTTCTAGACGCAAATGCAATCGGTTTTCCTTCTTGCATTAAACAAGCTCCTACACCAAATTTGGACGCATCTGTTTCAATTGTAATTTCTTTCGTATCGTTTAAATTTTGTAATACAGGTGCATTTGCTATCATGGTTTTAATTTTTTCCAAACAATCACTGTGCGCTGGTAACCACTTGTATACCGTGTTATTTTTTTAAAGTAATCGTAAAGGTTGTGAAATCTCTGCTAAATTAGGAAAATACTCGCGCATATAATTTACCATTCCAAAAAATTTTTGAAGATCAGTTTTATTTTTTGGTGGTTCAATTTTTAAAATAGCTTGCACCCTTTCAGGATCACATCGAATTCCATCAGCGGATAAAATTTTTCCCAAATACTTGACCTCCTGCACACGAAACTAATTATTTTATTTGTATGTAATTTATTACCATTAAATCTAATATTTCGCTCTCTGGCTCTGTTCAATACACTCTGTAACGTGTCATCATGTACTTTAGCTGTATTAGTAGCAATCAGAATGTCATCTATGTAAACATGAACATTTGGTATATCTTGAAAATTACGTTCATTGTATTTCTACGTATGTGAAGTTAAAAAGTTTTAAAAAGTTATTATTCTCTGAGAGAGAGAAGAAGGAGAGAGAGAAAAAGAGAGAATCCGAGCCTCCCTCTATACTATAGATGGTGCAACCAGGCCACGCTTTTTACTTTTTAATTTCACGCTTTACGTATTTACTACCTTTTTAAAGTTAGAATTACTCTCTCCAGAGAAAAGTAAAGAAACCAAAAATCACATAAACAAAGAACTGAAAATTTTTGACCATTTTTGTTTTAAAATTTTACATATTAAATAATTAAATAATAATGTTGTGAAAAATTTTTTTTTTTAATTTAAAGTATGAAACATGTAGAACCTTTTTTATAAAGTAATTAAAAATTAGGATATATTAACATAACCAAATAGAGGATGGTTTGTACCCTTATTTTTAATAATAATATAAATAAATTTATATGAATCACTAACTTCTTTTTTAACGAGCAGATTGTCGAGCATCTGGACTAATTATTATTGGACTAGGTACAATGCTGAAGGTTTCCTAGTTCAAGGTATATCCCCAATTTTTTTAGGATCAGAGTTAATGGCACTTGTCTATGACGATATATGTGAAAATTGCATTTTTATCAGGTAAATAACTATCTTTTTTTTTAACGAGCAGATTGTCGAGCATCTGGACTAATTATTATTGGACTAGGTACAATGCTGAAGGTTTCCTAGTATAAGGTATATCCCCGATTTTTTTTTGATCAGAGTTATTGGCACTTGTCTATGACGATATATGTGAAAATTGCATTTTTATCAGGTAAATAACTAACTGTTTTTTTAACAAGGAGATTGTCGAGCATCTGGACTAATTATTATTGGACTAGGTACAATGCTGAAGGTTTTCTAGTATAAGGTATATCCCCAATATTTTTTGGATCAGAGTTATTGGCACTGGTCTATGACGATATATGTGAAAATTGCATTTTTATCAGGTAAATAACTAACTTTTCTTTTTACCGAGCAGATTGTCGAGCATCTGGACTAATTATTATTGGACTAGGTACAATGCTGAAGATTTCTTAGTATAAGGTATATCCCCAATTTTTTTTGGATCAGAGTTATTGGCACTTGTCTATGACAATATTTGTGAAAATTGCATTTTTATCAGCTAAATAACTAACTTTTTTTTTAACGAGCAGATTGTCGAGCATCTGGACTAATTATCATTGGACTAGGTACAATGTTGAAGGTTTTCTAGTATAAGGTATATCCCCAATTTTTTTAGGATCAGAGTTATTGGCACTTGTCTATGACGATATATGTGAAAATTGCATTTTTATCAGGTAAGTAATTAATTTTTTTTTTTAACGAGCAGATTGTCGAGCACCTGGACTAATTATTATTGAACTAGGTACAATGCTGAAGGTTTCCTAGTATAAGGTATATCCCCAATTTTTTTTGGATCAGAGTTATTGGCACTTGTCTATGACGATATATGTGAAAATTGCATTTTTATCAGCTAAATAACTAACTTTTTTTTTTTTAATGAGCAGATTGTCGAGCATCTGGACTAATTATTATTGGACTAGGTACAATGCTGAAGGTTTCCTAGTATAAGGTATATCCCCACAATTTTCGACCTATTTCTTTATTGTCTGTTTTGATTAAATCAATAAATCTGATGGTTAAGAATCGATTAGTCTCTGTCTTAAATCGTGATAACCTGCTGCCGGTGAGATCTTTTGCATATAGGAAAGGCATGTCTACCACTAGGTGTTTAAACGAATTTATTTTTAAAGTCAGTTTAATGAAAGCGCGTAGGTGCAAAGTTGTGGTAGCTACGATTGATATCAGCAGTGCTTATGATTGTGTCAGAATCTCAGTTTTAAAAAATATTTTGATTCAGTTCAGGATCCATCCTGAACTTTCTAACTGGATTATTTCGTTTCTTGCTGAGAGAACATTATTTTTAGGTAATGCGAATGTCAAGATTTTCAATGGCCTTCCACAAGGGAGCTGTCTGAGTCCCATTCTTTTTAACCCATATTCCCTTCATCAAGTTGAAAGTGAGAACATTCAACTCTTTCAATATGCTGATGATTTTATTTTAATGTCGTCTCACAGTTTTTTTGACACTGCTGTACCTGTCTATCGGCTGCGTTTTCGTCGTTTGCCCGTGTTTGCTCTAATCTTGACTTATCCGTCAACATCAATAAATCAAAGGTCTTATATTTTCGCAAGGGTTCTAGAAACTCAGTCAATCTGTCCGTCAATGGTCATAGACTTTCTCAGGTACACAGTTTCAAGTTTCTTGGTCTGACCATTACTAGCAGTCTAACCCTTAAAGAACATTACGACTCTGTCAGTAGGGGATGCCATTCTTCTATTAACCTAATTAAGAAGCTTACTACTGTAAAAGGAGGTTTAAATCCCAATGTAGCTTTAAATTTTTATCGAAGCTTTGTCCAGGGCAAGGTTGAATATGCAAGATCCGTAACATCGCATTCTCCTAAGTATATTGATAAAAAGCTATATGTACTGCAAAATTCGAGCTTAAGACGCTGTTTGGGTCTTTCTCCTTCGACTCCTACACATATTCTATATGTGCTAGCTAACGAACCCCCGCCTGATCTCAGAGCTATGTTCTTAGCAGCCAAAGAACTTCTTAAAGTTGCTTTTAACAACAAGGACCTTTTTTTACTTGTCAAAAACAATTCGCAGCTTAATAACAGCTATTCTTTTGCATACAGCAAATTTCAAGAAATTTTTGATAATATACAATCTCCTACCACCTATACGGCTTGTACGAAATTGACGAATATTTCGAAGACCCCTTTCTCCAAGAAAACAAATACTCCTTCTTGTATGTATAAACAACATTATTATTCTTTATTAAATGAATACCTAGATAAGTCCTTTTCAGTTATGGCCACTAATGCATCTATCATGAATGACACCACAGGTTGTGCAATATTCAATGTTGTGTCGAAAAGATTCCATTTGTTCAGGATTATGCGTAAAGTGTCCTCTTTAACTGGTGAGCTTTTTGCTATCTATAAAGCTATTGAATTGTCTGTCCAGAACAATTTTAAAAAACTTTCTATTTTTACAGTCTAAATGCTTGTACTGTTTTAAAGCATCAGGATTCGTGCAACTTTCTTGTTGCTGATATTATCAATCTGATCAATTCTTCCTGTTTTACTTCCTATGGGTTCCGAGTCACTCTGGTGTAAGTTTTAATGAAAAAGTTGATTACATGGCAAGGCAAGCTGTTACGCTTGGCCAAGTTTCTCATGTCGGTTTTAGGTTTTGCGACGCTCTCAGCGCTATGAGGTCGGCCCTGAGAAGCTTGTGGAATGATTCTTTTAGATCTGCCTCGCAGAACAAGGGCAGATTTTTTTATGCTCTTGTTCCTGAGATACCACCCCACCCATGGTATCACGGTCTTTCGCTGGAACCTCATGAAATTTAAATTTTGAACAGAATTATTAGTGGTCACACGTTTGATGCACGATATTTAAATCTTATAGGTGCAGTTAACACTAATTTGTGTGAAATGTGTAATTCGGTGAACGATGCTGAACATATGATTCTTGTCTGTAACAAATATGCTAATGTCCGCAGTTTGTTTTCCTTCTTTTCTAACTTTACGTGTTTACAAAGCATTTTAGCTTCTAATAACTATAACATATACTCCGACTTAATCGCTTTTATCCGGAAACCGAAGTTATTTGATAAATTATAATTGCTATAACTCCCTTATAAAAGCACAACCTATCTCATTGAGTTTGTGTCAGCATTTTTCAATGTTTTCGTTTCGTTATTTTGTTGATAACCTTGCTTATTAATTGTTGTCTCTTTTTTGCACGATTTTGTGCTTGTGTTTTATTTATAACCTACTTCATCTAAGTCTGATGTGATCCTGGCAGTGGAGGCTGTTGGCGTCTTTGTCAGTGCGACTTACTCTGGCTATATGAGTCTTAGTCAATCGGCCATATCAACCTAATACGATAAAAAAAAAAAATTTATTTTATAATTTGTGGAACATTGCTGAACGTATAAAAATAAATAATATACACCGTTTTTTGTATAAAGAAATTTATGATTAATAGTGTTTTTTTTTCACAATAATGCGTAAAATGTCCAAACAATACAATGCGAAGGAAGAAAGCCTTTGAAGTGCAAGTATGAAACGAAAATGATCAGCTTCTTGTTTGAGTAAGCTTACGAACAATTTTGGGCCGCAGAACACAAAGATATCGAGAGTACAATTATGGAGCAAGAAACGTATGATATTCTTGTAAAAGCTGGGTATTACCGCGCTTGCATTAAAGGCTTATCAGCTTTTGATAAGGTAGTAGGCGGTATGACTTGGTGCATTGAATGCTCTAATTATGACGTCGATATTGACTTACTCTTTCATGAAAATTTGACTTTAGGACAAAAAATGTAAGTACATGATAATAGCTTAGACATTTTTTAAAAAAAAATTAAAATGTGTAGAGGTCTAGTGGAAAAAATTGTAGTAATTTTACCACAAATGAAATGTCCCCATCTTATTGAGCCACATCAAATTCAAGCCCTGGAATTTCTGAGTATATATAAAATTATACAGTGGTTGGTTAAGGCATCGGTAAGCGGAGCATTAAAAGTTAAACTTACTTAAACTTACACATATATTATATGTTACTTTATATCAGGTAGAAAATACAATGGAACGTAATTTATACCTAAGGAAAATCGCTGTAGGACAGTTTTACAATAATTATCAATATAAAAGTGACGAAGAAAATGCGGAGAAATTACTTGGCGCATCAAATCTCGTAAAGAAAATACAAGTACGTACGTTTTTACCTTTAAAAAATGCGCTATTTAAACTATTAAACTATTAGGAGGCCTACAATTCAAATTATCAGATTGAACACATTTCTAAGGAAGATGAAGGTGAAAGTATATCAAGTGCCTCCATAATTTTATTGAAACATAATTATCCAAATAGTATTACTAATAATAGTAAAATAGTCTCATCATCACCAATTGCTCCAAATCAAGAAATATACGACCGCGCAATATATCAGGTATATACTATCATTGTTTTTTTTTTTGTGTATTTTATAACGGAGATGAAGATAAATACGTACATATATTACTAGCAAAGGCATAATACAAAAATGTTAACAGAGCTGTGTTTAGATATAAGAATGTACATGCACCTTTGGAGGCACAGTATGTCATTCGCACCCAGTGCAACATATATCTAACATAAAATAGGCTCATTTTAAAAAATACTATTACTGTATAAATTTTAAAGCGCACAGTATGTTTAGACTAGGTATTTTATTTGCGATGAGCAACAAAAATAAGAGGTCACATGAAACATTCGATTAAATTAGTTGACAAAATGAGGTAAACCAATCCATACGACAAATTGCAAAGGGGTACCTAAATTTGTCAATTACTTTAATGTAATTTTAAAGTAAATATAGTTTATAAAGCAATAAATAACACGGAAAGGACTCATGTAAAAGCTTTTAGGCGTCTCCAAAATCAGTTTTGAAATTTCGTATTAATCCTTAAATACTAAACCAAATGTATATAAATGTATGTAAATTTGGCAGATCTGTTTATATTAGTATCCATTATGTTTACGCCTCTTCTGACTTGCTGATATTATAGTTGAAAGTTGCTTCCGTATTGCTCCCGAACCATAAGATCTGTAGACCTGACATTTCTTATAAATAATATGAATACTTTATATCTATTTATTTATTTTTTTTTTATAACGGAAAAAACCTTTATGAGTACCACGTTGTCATGTGGGAGTCTTCATCCGCGCGATATACCCACTAAAAAACGCACTCCGCTGTTTCCTATCCTCCCTGCGGTACCACTTTACAGTATTACTTCACAGGGAAGAAGAAAGCCCAACCCTAACTACAGTTGAATTTTAACGGGTTCGCGCATAACCAGCCCTACTTCACAGGGCCTATGCGTAGTTCCTTATCCTTTCTAAGATCCTAAGGCAATTTACTACGCTGTTAGCAAATTTGCTCATGATGTCATATATTTGGGGAGATTGTAACATAAAGCTAGTAATGTTACTAGCCTCCAAACGCTGCCTGGCAAATTTTGGACAGATAAATAACCCATGCTCTGCGTCTTCCATCGCATCACATTGTGGACAATAGGGGTTTTCAGCATGTCTGAATCGGTGCAGATATGCTTTGAAGCACCCATGACCGCTTAATAACAGGGTTAGGTAGAAATTTACCTCCCCATTTTCCCTATTAACCCAAGGCTAAAGCCGTGGTATCAGTTTATGCATCCATTCCCGTTGGCCGACGAAGGCCACTTGTTTTGCCATTCCAACATAGATATCTGCCTAGTTGAGACATAGGTAGATCTACGTCCCGGGCGGGCATAATGTTGAATATGCTTTTTCTCGTTGACCAACAGAGTGATAGGTATCGTCCCTGCGATAACACACGCCGCTTCGCCCGAGACAGTACGGAAGGCGCAATATACTCTCAGGCAAGCCAGTCTGTAGACTCGTTCAATTAGCCTTCGAAAAGATTTGAATTTCATGGCATTATTCCATATACTTGCCGCTTATAGCATTATGCTTTTACGGCTTTCATAAGAACTTTTCTCTTAAGTTGCTTAGGACCTTTGGTATTGATCATAATTCTTGTTAGTGACGTAATAGCATCACCTGCCTTTCTTTGCACGTATTCCAAGTGATGTTTAAATGATAGTCTGTCATCGATCACCGCCCCGACATAGCGTACGTATCTAACGGACTCGATTCTAAAGTGACGTACACATATCGTGGCCGTTTTTCCTCTTTTTACGGCTAAAGATTAATACTACCAACAGATTCGAGCCAGCGTTGAACTAACCTAATGGAGTCGTTAGCTGCATTTTCTATCTCGCTGATGTGTTTGCCTAGCACTACAAGGGTCACATCTTCAGCAAAACCGATGATTTTTACACTACCAGGAAAACCAAGCTGTGTTATATCGTCATATATGAGGTTCCAGAATGAATACTTTATATCTAAATATCTTTGTGGGTTAAATCGGACCATGTACCTTCCTACAATTTTAGAAAACGTACAATTTTTAGGGGTTTTCCTTTATTACAGACAAACCAAAAGAGACAAAAAACTTTGCCATAAAATTAACGAATTATATTTGGAAAAGTCAAATTAACCACGCCCACCTAAACTGGACCTATTTTGTATGTACGGATGGATCTTTCAGGTAATTTACGGATTCCCTCACTAAAGGAGTTTGGTTCTTTCGAGGCGATCCAGTTATTAAGCCAAATTTGGATACCTTCGTAGGAAGTGAACTTCGTTTTAGAAAGGGCTAATTGATAGATAGTAGTCTGAAGGCGTAATGTCTAGTGAATGCGTGGTGGTGGGGTAAAATTTCCCACTTCTGCCTTCTAAGTAATTTTTCACTGGTCGAGCAAGATGTGGTCTGGCATTATCATGTTGAAAATTTATTTTATCATGAGTTTTTGTAAACATTGCGAAACATATTGTTGAGTAACATTCAATGCCGAAGCTAACTCTGATTGTGTTTGGGATGGATCTTCGTCCAGTAATGTTTCCGATTCCACATCTTCAAATTTTTTTGATGGTTTTCCATACTCTTTGTCCTCTATGTCAAAATCGTCGTTTTTAAAACGTCGAAACCATTCTTTATATGTGGTATTTGATGGAGCATTATAGCCGTAAATTTCTACGAGCAAACGATAAGTTTCCGCCGCACTTTTCTCTGCAATAAAATAATGCAATAACACTTCCCGCAAATGACGTTTATTTGGAATAAAATTTGATATGCTTCCTTGCATACGCGAATAACAAATGTCATATACCAACAATGAAACCTTACTGTGTCACGCGTCAAATACACGTGTTGCCACATGTAACAAATAAACACAACAAATCTATTGAAAAAAGGGCGAAGTCATATTTGTATACCCAAATGGGTACGTCTAAGTTGCGTTTAAAGACATTATTTCCTAACTATTTGGAAGAGGTTAATGGTTATGGGTAAACTAGATTTGGAATATGCCTAATAGGGGTCCTTGTTATAGCTGTAAGAGATACTAGAAATATTTGTATTGAATTTCAGCTCATTATGTCAATTTTTGCAACCAAAGCGTACGCTAAATCTATGATGCACACTATCGTTACCTAATATCCTACTCATAGGTACCAATATTCAATAGTTTGAGAAAGTTGTACCAAAATCCTTACGATTGAAATATGGAAATATATCCGTTTTTAGCAATACTTACATATGTGAAAAACGTAGTCCAAAATGAAATAAATTACAGATTCAGCTTATCTAATAAACACTTAGAAATCAACTCGGAAGGAAAAAATCAAATGTCGAAGCTTCGTACATACCATTAAAACTTCGAAATTCTACTCAACTTCTAAAATTTTAATAGTATTTGTTATTTCGTTATCTTTGATTACATGAAATTACGGACCGCCTAACTATTTCAGTTTGAGCTTTTGGAATTTTTTGCAAAAAGATTGGAGAACCCTGATTTAAAATAAGATAAAATTTATGCATAGTCAAAGTAGTAGTATAGTGAAGATAGTAGTATAGTACATATAGTATATAGTATATACTAATATAATAAATATGGCTATTTTAAAACATATTCGACTATGAAATTACAATAATTTTTATAAACAGTAAAGTATTGAGTTTTGAAACGTTTGCTTTATACTAAGCCATTTTAAGGTGTTGAGCATTACGTTTGTTGATGTATATCTGTTATACCGCAGGATTGTTGTCATAGCATTATTTTGCAACCTCTGTAGTCTTTTTAACTGCTCATCCACACAACACGTATATAATATTGTTGATCTAAATTTTTATTGCTGCTAATAGAGATACTTTACTTCTTAATCTTTTGAATACGCCAATCTTTTTACACATGTAAATATCTTTTTACATATGTAATTTACATGTTCTTTTAATTTTAACTTGCTGTCTATTATAAAGCCGAGGTACCTTACACTGACAATTTTTTCAATATTTTTATAATCTATTTTATATATTTCATTGCTTGACATATTAATTTCCATAATTTTTGTTTTACTTTCATATAACTTCAGCTTGTTCATTTTTAACTAAGTGTTTACTTTGTCAATGTCATATTTCATGTTTTCAATGCATAATTCTTCTGAACTTGCTTCTCTATACATTAACGTATTATCCGCATATAACGCTATTTCACATTTTTTTAACACATTTGACATATCGTTTATATATAATGCGTACAGTAACGGACCCAAAACAGATCCCTGAGGTACTCCATAATCATTTACCAATGGTGACGAGATAAAATCTTTGACTTTTACACGCTGTGTTCTATTTTCCAAGTATGATTGAAACCACTTTAGTTCAACTCCTCCTATACCATACATTCTTAATTTTTGTACCATTATGTTTCTGTCTACTGTTTCAAATGCACGTTTAAAATCTAAGAACATCGCCATCATTTCTTCTTCACTTCTTTCTCGATTTTTCCATCGACTTATTATATAAATTATCGCTGTTTCACATGAGTGTTTTTTTTTTCTAAAACCAAATTGAAATTTATAATATTCCATTTTTTCAATGTATTTTTACAACTTCCTCTAAGATTTTTTCACATATTTTTAACGTATTTATTGGTCGATATTCTTCACATTTATTTGTTTTTGGGACTTTGTCAATATCATAGTTTCTTTTCAGCTTTGTAGAAAAACTCCAGTTTCAAGAGATCCATTTATTATTTTTAGCATTATTGTGCCGCTCGACCCCCAATTATCTCTGGTCCATATGTCTTTTTAGTCCGATTTATTCCTTATTTTATTACAATCTTTTTTAGTTCCGATGAACTTATTGCACTAAATTTAAATCGACTACACCATTTTCAATTGAAATTGGTAGAAAGGCAATTGAAATTGAGAAATCGCAGAGGCACATTCAAATATTATTGTAAATAATAATAAATAAGTAAATAAAAAAAAAATTGAGAAATCGCATTTGAAATTGGGAAAAACGCATTTGGAATTGGAAAAAACGCATTTGAAATTGGGAAATCGCATTTGAAATTGAGAAAACGCATTTGTATTTGGGAAAAACACATTAAAAATTGAGAACACATCTTTAAATGAAATTGTAAAATCGCAATTGTAATTGAGAGAAAAGTATTTGAAATTAAGCAATCGCATCTGTAATTGAGAAAAACGCATTTGAGGTTGGAAATTTTTTTTCTTAGATAAAAAGCTATAAGTATATCTCATTTTTTAAGGTCTTAACATTTTTTATAATATTTTTAACAATATAATATTACAACATTTTTATTAAGTAAAAATAAAAAAAAATTGGGCGGTACAGCTAGATCCCAACAGGCATATTCCCCATATTGATAGCCTTTTCATAGAAGGTGGTGGTGTGTAGCACAAATCTGGCACAATCCCCAGCTGTTACCACCTCTATATCTTGGCTCTAATATTTTCCAACCAACCTTCGTTGGCTAACACGAGGTGGTACTGGCGTTGGGAGCACAATATTCACACACCTATAGGGTTAAACATGGGCGAGTAAGGGCTTATACGTAAAGGGTTTGCCTCAGTGTTTTCAAAGACTTCTTCCAAAGTGGAGTGACATGGGGCATTATCACAAATAACTAAAAGCTCGTCTAATGCATTTCCCATGTCACTCCACTTTACAAACCAGTTCCGTACCCACTCATTTGCCTGTTCCGACCGAAATGCACCTTGCCGTATAAAAATGTTGTAATATTATAATGTTAAAAATGTTATAAAGAGCATTAAAAATGAGATGCACTTATAGCTTTGTAGCTAATAAAATTTTTTTCCAATTTCAAATGTTTTTGCAATGCAATTCATTTTCTCAATTTCAAATGCGGTTCCCAATTTGAAATGCGTTTTACCAATTTCATTTGAGGACTGTTTTCTCAACTTCAAATGCGATTTCTCAATTACGAATGCAATGCAATTCATTTTCTCAATTTCAAATGCGACTTCTCAATTACAAATGCGATTTCTCAATTTCAATTGCCTTTCTACCAATTTCAATTAAAAATGGTGTAGTGCATATGTGGTTTTATTAACATTACTTCTATCATCATGTTATTAATTGCCCTACTGATCTTTCAAAGGAATTTTTATTATATTTAAAGATCTCTATTTCTTCTCTGATTTTATTATTTTTAATATGATTTTCATTTTCTATATTAATTTCTATAATTTCATGATTAGATATTTTCTCCTTTGTATTATTTGTGGCTCTTATTTTCTTATTGTTTGTAATAACATGGTCAATTATTGTTTTTGATGTTTCTGTAATACGCGTGTATTCTTTTATTGTTTGTTTGAAGCCGTTGCCACAGATACTTATTTCAATTTTCCCTTTATAAAAATTGTTATTGGACCAATCTATGTTGAAATCACCCGTAATAACGATATCACATGTATTATCATTTATGTCCTCTAGTGTGTCATCAAATATTTGGCAAAAATCATCTTCACTGTAGCTAGGTGATCTATATATTACCGCTATGATTAATGTAGTACTTTGAAACTTTGCCTTACAACACAGAATCCAATATTTGAAATTTTCCACCTTCTCAATTAATTTTGTAACTTTAAATGATTCTCTATAATAAATAATTACACCACCTGTTCGAGGTGAGCACGATGTGTTTTGTTCAAATTTATAATCCACTAAACTAATTTCGTGATCCTCTATTTGTTCGGTTAAATGCGTTTCGGATAACATTATAAAATCAACATTTTCTTTATCAAAGATTTCAATTTGATTGAAATTATTTATAAGTGTACACGGTATTTACACTTCTTGATTTTTAATCTATTAACCCAAATCTTTTCATCTTCATGTTTAGCTTATTTTGGTATACCCTTCATTACTTATCATTAGTAAAATGATTCTCATCTAAGCCTATATTTAGTGTTATATTTGTTTGTGTACAATTTATACATTTATTTTATCTGTTGATTAGTGCGCTTTTTAGTTTTATGGTTACCATGACATTTTAAACAAGTTTCTTCATTTTTACAATCTTTCGCCATATGGTTGTATCCTTTACATTTTAAAGATTGAATAATCTGTGTTCCATCATATACCTTGCATCTCTCCCAACCAATATTTAGTTTTTTAGCATCTATTATGTTCGTACATGTAGAGCTATCAGCAGATATTTTTGTATTATATATTGTCTTTCTATTTATTTTGTAGCTGTATTGTTCAACAATTTTAATGTCGCTTGTACTGATTATTGGATTTTTTTTTTAATTTTTTCAATAATTCTTTACGTTCATAGTCAAAAGACATTCCAACAATTTTAATATTCATGTTTATACTTTAATTTCGTAACGTACTTTAATTTACTAACGTTCATTTAATTCATTTTGTAGAGCACTTCGAATCTTTTCTCTTTCTTCTTCACTCTCACTTTGTATTATAATCGTTCCGTTTTTTTTATTTTCGATATCTGTTATTTTTAAATCTGCAGGATTTATTTTTTTTAACTCTTCCTTAGTTTTATTTATATCCTGTTTTTGGTTTTATAATAATTGGTATTAGTTTTACTAAATTTGTTATATTTGGCATCACCTTTGTGTTTTTTACTTGTTCTGCATATGTTAATTTATGATGATCTTAATTTTTTCTTTATCATGCTTTTTATTTCACTGCCATGAAAGAGTTCTTTTATTTAATGTTTTTACTAATTGTTTTGTTGTGGTTTTCAAATTCGTTTATACGATCACACAGATGTTTTGTTTCTTCTACGCTTCTATCATATGATCTGTGCACATCATCAATTTGTTAAGCCTTTCGTCGTAACGACGCTCAATTGCTACCAAGAAGTCCATTATCTCATGTTCATGCTTTTGTAGTAATGTACCAAACTCGTCTTTATAATCCACCAATGCTTGCTTATTTTTGATGACCTCATGTTGAATATCTCTTAGCGCCAGATCAACGTTGTGTATATATTGTACACAGTCATCACACATGAAACGAATTAAGCTATTAGTTTCAATCATTTTTTGTGAAGATCGATCGACACCTGAGCATTTTGTTGATGTGTGATACATCTTACCACACACCCCATACACCTGATTTCAGTCTTCCCTCGAATCAAAAATTTACACTTATTACATTTGGCCATTTCGGCCGTTGATGCAATCCACAAGTTTAAATTTAATTTTCAGAAATTTCCTTAATTTGTATAATATTTGAATTTCTTTTTTCTGCTTTAATGATAGTTTTGCAGTTAAATATAATGTATTTATCAATTAATTTAATTGTAAATTTTATCACTTGTAAAAAGAAAACGTGTATGTCGTACAGATATATTGACAATGCAGTTAGCAATTTTGAAATTCCAAGACGTATTAACTGTACAATAACTTTTAATGGCAATGGACCTAAGCCGGGAAGCCACTCCAACACTTTGAATGTTGCTTTCTAATACGAGCCTTACGCAAAAACGAAAGAAACGTCATAAGCATGGACCACAGCGGACTCATATTAAAAAACGTACTTTTCAATACAGATATTATAAACAATGTACGTTTTACAGAAGACAATTTCCCGTAGTTTTAGCAGATACTATTCATAAAAGTAAGGTTGCTACGTAACTTATTTCAGAAAAGTAGTGTTGACATATGTATATCATGTCGTCGAATTACGAATGCAGTAGAGGTGCACATTATTAAATATTTTACTCTCCCAAAAAAATTTTTAAACACTGATGTAATCAAAATCAAACTTAACCGGCTTTGAACGTAAAGATTAAGTGTTCGCTTCCTTATGTGTCCGCAAACACAAAAATCTTTTACCATTATATAAAAAGCCTACCTGGTCATCATCAATACGTAATTAACATAAGATATATAACAAACACGAACATTATGTGTTTTTTTATACCGTCCACCTTAGGGAAGAGGGTATATTCATTTTGATCATCCGTTTACAACACATCGAAGGAAGCCTCGGAGACCCCACAAACCATATATATTCTTAATCAGCGTGAAAAGAGAAATCGTTTGAGACATGTCCGTCCGTGTGACAATTTGTTGTTGGCACTCTCACGGTCGTAATTTTTGAGATATCAAATTGAAACCTTGCGTACGTATTCTTGGTTTAATTTCGCTGTTCCGTATTAAATTTGGCAAAATCGGTTAAGAGACACGCCCACAATAAAAGAAATTCTCAACATACCTCGAAAAAACTATCTTTAAAAAATTGTATATCGCACAATACTATGCCTATCAAGTTGAAATTTTGTATATATATAAGTGGTACCGTTATCTAACACTACGCCAAAAATGGGCGTGATTAAATAACGCAAACGCCTATAATAAAAAAAAAATACTATTTATTGCTTAAAAATGACCTGAATAATAATAAAGGTGGAGGGTACTTAAGCTTCGGTCTTAACCGAACTTTTCTATCTTGTTTTAAATTCAATTTTCAAAATAAGCCATATGAAGCTCTGTTAAGTGACACTCATATGGTAGATAGTACGCCTAAACTAAAAACCCTGCACGCACATGCTATATAAGTTTGTTCTTCCGTTTGCAACACTCAGAAGGAAGCGTCAGTCAAGTATATATATTCTTGCTTAGCTAAAAAAACTGAAACCGTCCAGGTATACATGTCCGCTCTGTCTGTTGTCGGCATTCTCATGAACGTACATTTTGAGATATTAAGCTGAAATTTTGTGCAGGCACGCCCACAATAAAAAAAATAGATATATCTGCCGCAAATGTTGACTATTAACTTGAAATTTGGTGGACATATATGTATATAGTTATACCATCCATTGATGTGTTAAAAATGGGCGTGGCCGGTTAATAGACGCGTCCACAACCAAAAAAAATCTTTATATTTGTACAAAAAGTTTTAGTTACTAAGTTGAAATTTTGTATGCGTATCCATAGTTATACTATATAGTATACTATTATTTGCCACGTCCACTGTTGTGAATGTGGGGGCATTTAATTTGACCTAGGCTAAATTTATTTTTCTTACTTGTTTTTTTTATAATTCAATATTTCAACTTTAATAAAAAACAAGTGAAAATATTATAGTCGGTCAAGCCCGACTATCAAATACCCTACACCCTTGACATATTATTCAATTTAATTTTTTCTTTGAAAAATGAAAAATTTTATTTGCCTATATCTACTTGTATTTTCAAAAAATTTCAAAATAATACATGTCAGAAATTTTTTTATTTTTTGTTTATTTAAGGAAATCAAAAAAAAAATTTATATGAGAAGGGGTTCTAAAAATTGTCCGATCCTATCAATTTTCAAAAGGCTTTATTTTTGGGCCAATACATATCATTGCACCAAATTTCATCGAAATATCCCAAAAAATAATAGGTCCTCATATGGCTCTAAAAATGGTCCAATCCGGCCCATTTTCAATAGGGTTCCCCTTTGGGCCAATACATGTCCTTGTACCAAATTTTATCGAAATATCTCAAAATATGCGACCTGTACCTTGCGAATAAATTTAGATAGACAGACAGGAGGACAGACGGATATAGTTAAATCGATTCAGATTGTGATTCTGAATCGATCGGTATAATTGAAGGTGGGTATGGAATTTGCCGTTTAGAAGTTACAAACATCCGCACAAACTTAATATACCCTTTTCCACAGGGTGGTGCAGGGTATAAAAATGAAATTATTTGTACTTCAAGAAAACTTATTAATTGATGGTAAAATATAATGGATTATATAAAACAAACGTTATTAGTAAGAAGTTTGGATTTGTCTCCTATTTTTACATAATTCTTGTAGATATAACGCAGAGCTCTAGGCGGAGCACACTTTGATAAACGCTTATGTAGGGTATTGTATAATTAGAAAAAATAAATAACCTTTACGTTGAGCTTTATTGAAATTTTTATATACTAATAAAACAATTTTTGCGAAATTAATTAGAAGCAGGAGGTGTTTAGTAAATCGCACCAAAAATTAAATTGTATCCAGATGCATGTCTTAAAAAGCCATTACCAAGGCGTCAAAGATGAAATGGACACTGGCGTAAAACATTTAAGGGAACAAAATAACGTGAAATCATTGGAAGTAGCAAAATTTACAATAATTAAAAAAATAAATACTTACGAAACAGATATAAAGGACACAATAAAAAAAATTCTACAACAGCGTGACGAAGTTGAAGTGGTTTTAAGAGAAAACAAAGAGTTAAAAGATTGTTTAGCGCATTACAAGATAATGGAGGATCAAATAGAACATGAGTAAGTAAAAAAATTTAAAAAAAAGCTCTTTGTGTCCTGGGCAAAATATTAGACATTATGTATTTATGGGCGTGGTAAATTGTGCGTTGTATTAAATAATAAAGTATGTTCACGTTTTATTGCAAATGCATATTTTACATGAGAGTTCTTGAGAGTTTAGGCCCTCTCTTAGCTCTAAATGTATTATTAAATGGAAATCTACCTTTAAAGACTTCCTTTTCTCAAATTTTGCCTCTCTGCTTCTTTGGTTCATCATAAATCTCAGTCTACACCATTTTTAGTTTAAATTGAGAAGTTCCAAATTATAATTGAGAACTTGCAAGTTGAAATTGGGAAACTGAAGTTTTAAATTGAGAAAACCAAACTCAAATTGAGAAAACTAAATTGAAATTGAGAAAACCAAGTTCAAATTGAGAAAACCAAGTTCAAATTGGGAACTCCCAAATTCAAATTGAGAAAACCAAATTGAAATTGAGAAAACAAAATTCAAATTGAGAACTTCCAAATTCAAATTGAGAAAACCAAATTGAAATTGAGAACTACCAAATTGAAATTGAAAAAAACAAATTCAAATTGAGCAAACCAAATTGAAATTGAGAACTTCCAAGTTCAAATTGAGAAAACCAAATTGAAATTGAGAACTACCAAATTGAAATTGAAAAAAAAAATTCAAATTGATAAAACCAAATTGAAATTGGGAACTTCCAAATTGAAATTAGGAACTTCCAAGTTCAAATCGAGAAAACCAAATTGAAATTGGGAACTTCGAAACTCAAATTGAGAAAGCCAAATTGAAATTGAGAAAACCAAGTTCAAATTGGGAACTTCCAAGTTCAAATTGAGAAATTTAAGTTTTACCCAAATTGAAATTGGGAAAGTGAAGTTTGAAATTGAGAAAACCAAATTGAAATTGAGAAAATCAAAATTGAAATTGAGAAAACGAAACCAAATTGTAATTGAAAAAAATAAAATTGAAATTGGGAATTAAAAAATTCAAATTTTAAAATTTATCTCAATTGAAATTGGGAAAATCAAAATTGTAATTGAGACAATAAAATTTGAAATTAGTAAAATCCAAATTGAAATTGGGAAAATAAAAATTGATATTGAGAAAATCAAAATTGAAATTGGGAACTTCCAAATTGAAATTGAGAAAATAAAAATTGAAATTGGTAATTTAACATTTGAAATTGGGAAAATACAAATTGAAATTGAGGGAATGCATTTTAAAATTTAAATTGTAAGTTAAGAAAATTAATATTGAAAATTGGGTTTTTAGTAAATAAGATAAACCAATTTTTATGCTTCAAACTTAAATATTTCATTCCATATATTTTATTCGTATGTAGTAAAAAAATGAATGGATATAAAAGTAAAAATGCACCTTCACTAGGGTTCAACATTGGTGAGTGTGGACTGAGTCAACTAGATATGTTCAACATACTACAACTTTTTATGAAAGAGCAATTAATTTAGAGGATATGCCAGTTGGAATGTAATGATACAATATTACAATTTTTCACTTAAATTAAATGTTGTTAATATAACTTAAGAGAATCATTTATAAAGTTTTTGTCTATGAATGTATATATGTATTTTAAGTTGGAGAATTTTTACTTTTATATCCATTCATTTTTTTACTACATACGAATAAAATATATGAAATGAAATATTTAAGTTTGAAGCATAACAAGAAAGAAAAGTTCGGTTAAGACCGAAGCTTAAATACCCTCCACCTTTTATAATCCTCTAAAAATTAATTCCTATTGCCATATTTATATAAAAGACTATTTCATGTACCTACGCAAATAGTGTTTTTTTTTAATTATAGGCGTTTGCGTTATTCAATCACGCCCATTTTTGGCACAGTGTTGGATAACGGTACCCTTTATATATGTACCAAATTTCAACTTGATAGGCATAGTATTGTGCGATATATAATTTTTTAAAGATACAATTTTTTCGAGGTATGATGAGATTTTCGTTTATTGTGGGCGCGTCTCTTAACCGATTTTGCCCAATTTCAATACGGAACAGCTAAATTGAACTAAAAATACGTATGCAAAGTTTCAATTTGATATTTCAAAAATTACGACCGTGAGAGTGCCAACAACAGACGGACACACGGACACACGGACGGACATGTCTCAAACGATTTCTCTTTTCATGCTGATTAAGAATATATATGATTTGTGGGGTCTCCGACGCTTCCTTCGATGTGTTGTAAACGGATGATCAAAATGAATATACCCTCTTCCCTAAGGTGGAGGGTATAAAAATTGGTTTATCTTATTTACTAAAAACCCAATTTTCAATATTAATTTTCTTAACTTACAATTTAAATTTTAAAATGCATTCCCTCAATTTCAATTTGTATTTTCCCAATTTCAAATGTTAAATTACCAATTTCAATTTTTATTTTCTCAATTTCAATTTGGAAGTTCCCAATTTCAATTTTGATTTTCTCAATATCAATTTTTATTTTCCCAATTTCAATTTGGATTTTACTAATTTCAAATTTTATTGTCTCAATTACAATTTTGATTTTCCCAATTTCAATTGAGATAAATTTTAAAATTTGAATTTTTTAATTCCCAATTTCAATTTTATTTTTTTCAATTACAATTTGGTTTCGTTTTCTCAATTTCAATTTTGATTTTTTTCAATTTCAAACTTCACTTTCCCAATTTCAATTTGGGTAAAACTTAAATTTCTCAATTTTAATTTGGTTTTCTCAATTTCAATTTGGTTTTCTCAATTTCAATTTTGTTTTCTCAATTTCAATTTGGTTTTCTCAATTTGAATTTGGGAGTTCCCAATTTGAACTTGGTTTTCTCAATTTCAATTTGGTTTTCTCAATTTCAATTTGGTTTTCTCAATTTCAATTTTGTTTTCTCAATTTCAATTTGGTTTTCTCAATTTGAATTTGGGAGTTCCCAATTTGAACTTGGTTTTCTCAATTTCAATTTGGTTTTCTCAATTTCAATTTGGTTTTCTCAATTTCAATTTTGTTTTCCCAATTTCAATTTGGTTTTCTCAATTTGAATTTGGGAGTTCCCAATTTCAATTTGGTTTTCTCAATTTGAACATGGAAGTGCTCAATTTCAATTTGTAAGTTCCCAATTTCAATTTGGTTTTCTCAATTTCAATTTTGTTTTCTCAATTTCAATTTGGTTTTCTCAATTTGAATTTGGGATTTCCCAATTTGAACTTGGTTTTCTCAATTTCAATTTGGTTTTCTCAATTTCAATTATGTTTTCTCAATTTCAATTTGGTTTTCTCAATTTCAATTTGGTTTTCTCAATTTGAATTTGGGAGTTCCCAATTTCAATTTGATTTTCTCAATTTGAACTTGGAAGTTCTCAATTTCAATTTGTAAGTTCCCAATTTCAATTTGGTTTTCTCAATTTGAATTTGTTTTTTTCAATTTCAATTTGGTAGTTCTCAATTTGAATTTGGTTTTATCAATTTGAACTTGGTTTTCTCAATTTGAACTTGGAAGTTCCTAATTTCAATTTGGAAGTTCCCAATTTCAATTTTGTTTTCTCAATTTCAATTTGGTTTTCTCAATTTGAACTTGGAAGTTCCCAATTTGAACTTGGTTTTCTCAATTTCAATTTTGTTTTCTCAATTTCAATTTGGTTTTCTCAATTTGAATTTGGGAGTTCCCAATTTCAATTTGGTTTTCTCAATTTGAACTTGGAAGTTCTCAATTTCAATTTGTAAGTTCCCAATTTCAATTTGGTTTTCTCAATTTGAATTTGTTTTTTTCAATTTCAATTTAGTAGTTCTCAATTTCAATTTTGTTTTCTCAATTTGAACTTGGTTTTCTCAATTTCATTTTAGTTTTCTCAATTTGAGTTTGGTTTTCTCAATTTAAAACTCCAGTTTCCCAATTTCAACTTGCAAGTTCTCAATTATAATTTGGAAGTTCTCAATTTAACCTTAAAATGGTGTAGATCGACTCAGATTTTGATGCTGATTAAAAATATGTATACTTTGTAAGATCTTTGACGTCTCCTTTTGGGTATTGTAAATAAAATGTAAAACTTAGTATACCTCCATCATATGTGGAGAATATAAAAATTATTATATATTGTATTTATAAGACAAATTATGAAATAATTAAACCCATTCTTGGGGCTCTTTGTAGGCTAGAAAATCTCTCATATCTACAAAAATGTACTTATGAAATTGAAGTTAGGCAGACAGTTATTATTAATAATACATCTAATAATAGCACACGCAAACATACGCATTACATACATTTTTATATATGAAGAGCATAATTTCGAATTTGTTTTTGTTTAGTTTGTTAAATTTTGCTAAATGTTAAAAACACATAAACTTGTGGGCGTAGACGACACATTATTACTAACGGTGTATGTATTACGCATCTTGCCAGTGGAGCGTTACACTGAATATGAAAGGCATATAGGAGACCGGGACGAATTTTTCAGACCGGAACTTCCCATTTCGGCAAATTTATTATGATTTCCCAGTTATCGTAAAAGCTTTGTTAACACACGATAGTACAAAGAATGTAGTGTTATAAAGTGTTTTAAAAGTTTGAATAAAATTTTTAAATCAGATAAAGGATAACGCTTATGTGAAGGATTCTCTTTTCAACTTTTGGGGTCCACCAAAGCTTATTTTGCCTTATGCAGGTAATTGTAACATACCATAGGCGAATGCTGCAAGGAAAGAAAAAAAGCCCTTATTCAATAACTAATTATTATTTTTAAACAAAAAGGAATCTGATCATAATATTATTCTTTAAGCTGAGATGAACGCTTATATATAAAGACGGACTTGGCTAGATCGACCCAATATTCGATGCTGATTCAGAATATAAATACTTTGTTGAGTCTCCCGCGCTTCCCTCTAAATATTGCAAACACAAAAATATACATCCTGTGGTGGCCACTTCTTACTTAAATAGGCGTGTCTGTCCACGATATATTTATTGCGAATTATATGAGTGAAAAAATAAGACTTTTTCAAAGTGATTGGAGAAAAATTCTCTATTTAAGAAAAAATAATAATATTCCACGCCCAAAAAAATTATATTGTAGGTATTCAAATAAAACTGAGGTATTTTTCCCCTATTTGGAAGAATGATTTTGAAAGTGCCTAATGATGGTGGATATTTTTGTCATATATAGTCCTTTCTTCTTGTTATACCCTCCACCTTAGTGATGAGGGAATACTAAGTTTATTCCTCTGTTTGCAACACCGAGAAGGAGGCGTCAGAGATCCTACAAAGTAAAATCGATATATCTATCACAAAAATTTATCTATAAAATTGAAATTTGATATACATATTAAAAATTATCCCATATGTGCCAATGAATGGGCGTGGTCGGACAACAGACACGCCCACAATCGACAAAAATCCTTATATCTGCCACAAAAATGGACATATTAACTTGAAATTTAATACACATATTCATAGTTATCCCATCCATCGATCTACCAAAAATGGGTGTAGTCGAAAACAGGAACGCAAAAGCAATATCAAAAGCAGCAAAAATCTATATATCTGTCATAAAAGTTGACCTAAGAACTTAAAATTTGGTGCATTTATTTGATATTGCATTTATTATGATATTTATGGTATTCCCATTCACTGTTATGTCAAAAGTGGCCGTGGTCGAATACCAGATACGCCCACAATTTACAAAAAACCATATTCACCATAAAACTAGACATTACTACACTACACTATTATAGGGTGCAATGTAAATATATATATATTTGCCATTCCCATCGTTGTGTATATGGATGGTATTTAAGGTTTGGCCTAAGCCAAACTTAATTTTCTTACTTATTTTAACCCATATTTTACCGGTACCCGAAATCGTTGAGATAAATTTATATTTTTTGGTATTCGTAACCATTTATACTTCTTTATTCATAATAAAGAAAAATTTACTAAGTCCACCGAGTGGGCGTAACAAAGGTGTTGCGTTTTCGCAACGTTGGTTAATAAGCTGCAAACCAAAACTGAATATATTTTAAAAGTAGACATTCCACGTTCTTGATGTTTTTCAAATGTGTTTTATATGTTTAATGAAGAATTTCAATTAAGATATATAAACAAGAAGACTTCCCGCAAAAGCATTTTTTGGGGTCATTTTTCAAACGAAAATATAATATAAATTGAATTTAATATAAATTAACTTTAATAATTGTTTTATAAAAAAAACTCCAAATACAGTTACAAAACAATAGTTTTCTTTTTATTAAGCATCAAAGTTACTGTTGCGTTTTCGCAACGCCGGTAAAAAATGGGTTATATAAAACTATTATATTAGATTAAAACAAGAATAAATTTGCAGGTTATTAAACAACGTACAGACGCTTTTAAATTATCATGATGATCTAAAAAAACAAGAAGCCGTCTTCAAAGAGCAATCCCGTATAGGTTTAGACAATCTGCAACAAAAAATTGTGTAATATATCTTCAAACTATCCATATATTTTCTTTAAGTGTATTTTTTTATAGTGAATCAGAAGCTTTTTTTATGCAAAAACCCCAAGACCTTGAAGCCCACGTAGCTACGCAAAAAGAACGCATCAGAATTATGAAATTGCAACTGGCAAAACGTAACCGCGGCGTAGTTGCAATAGAACGACAATTAGATAATACACCGGATCGCACTGAGCTGTCACTATATCAAAGACGGTTTCATGAGCTACACATTGAAAGTATACATTATTATTACTATAGCTTTATTTAATAATAATTAATAATATTAATAACATTATTACAACCGATGACGAACATAATGTAATTACTTTTATGGCGTGGCAAATTATGATATGGTATATTATATGTTGTTGTTATGTTTGATGACTATCATCATCATCATTACTGGCCGATTGCAACTTTGGGAAACAGTTGTGTACACTAAGTGTTTGCAGGACATCAAACACTTGATTTCGGCCTGCTTCTTCCACGACGCCTTTCCTTTCGAACACCTAGCTGGATTGATGGTCGGGCTTGACCGACTATAATATTTTCATTTGTTTTTCTATACCTACTTGTATTTTCAAAAATGAAAATGAAAATTGGTACATAGATATGTATTGGCCCAAAAATAAACTCTTTTGAAAATGGATAGGATTTGATCATTTTTAGAACTCTTCCCCATATAATTTTTTTTTATTTTATTAAATAAAAAAAAAAATAATAAATTTTCTGACATGTATTATTTTAAAAACATTATAGTCGGTCAAGCCCGACCATTAAATACCTTCCACCGCTTGAAATATTATTCATTTTAATTTTTTCTTTGATAAATGAGGTTTTATTATTATTATTACTTATACCCTGCACCACCCTGTCGAAAAGAGAATATTAAGTTTGTGCGGATGTTCGTAACTTCTAAACGGCAAATGTCACACCCACCTTCAGTTATACCGATCGATTCAGAATCACAATCTGAATCGATTTAACCATGAAATAAATAAATAAATAAATTTATGAAATAAAAAAAAAAATTTATTATATGGGGAGGGGTTCTAAAAATGGTCCGATCCTATCCATTTTCAAAAGGGTATCTTTTTAGGCCAATAGATGTAATTGTACCAAATTTCATCAAAATATCTTAAAAAATGCGACCTGTAGCTTGCGCACAAATTTAGATGGACAGACGGACAGACGACGTGGACATCATCGTCCACGGACTGGTCCACAACTTTAAAATGTTGAACGTGCGGAGCTATACAGGCTGTACATTTCGATTCTAGTAAGTTATTGTTTAACGTCTACACCTATCGTGAAGACTTATGAGACGTTGGTTTAGGGTTGTTAAGCGTCCCCAGCGCAATTGGACCCGCTGTTCGAAAGATATATAAAAAAGAAAATGGTATTCTTTCAATAGAATAATTTCACAGTGTACGTGCATTTGTCCGAATTTGCATGGTTTTTTTAAAATTTGTCAATAATCTCGAACTATAATACTAATCCAAATGTTTTGAATGTTGGAACCATGAATTTTCCTACAATTTCACAAAAACTTTTAGTTTGTAGCGGTTTTCCTTTATTACCATAAGAGATAAAAAACAAAATTTAATCATTAATAATTTATATATTTGGAAAAGGCTAATTTACCACGCTCACCTGAAATGAACTTATTACGGATGTTAGTATATGTTAGAGGTTTATTTGGCTTAAATATAAAATGCACAAAGTACAAATTCTTTTATATCCGGAACAAACTTGCATACAGTATTACGTTTTACTTGGATTCAAAAAAATTTGACATATTATTTCCTACCTATTTGAAAGAGATGATGATGCTGGTTATACTGGATTTTGCATATGTTATGTTGTTATTGTAAAATATGTGATATATACATATATGTTGTGTGTGTTATTTATTATAAATAAATCAGAAACTATATTTTGTTATAATCAGAATTCGTTGGTGAAAATATAATAATAATTATTAAATTTAATAATTTAATTTTTTTCTCATTAAACCTTATTGTAATTATAGAATAGGAGTTAACAAATTGCATATTTTACATACAAATTTTTTTTTATTTTTAGTAAGTGCCAAACATTTGGAAACTAAACAGAACTATACGTTCTACAACACACTGAGCGATAAGAAACGTTTTATGGAGAAGGAATTGATTTTGTTAAATTCAATTTGTGAAGCTTACAATCAAAGTATGATGACTTTACCAGATTGCGAGGAATTTATTCAACAATTTGAAAGCATTGTGAACTGGGTTAAAGAAATGGAAGCTAAGGTTCGTTTTAAATACAATGAAGAAAAACGAAATATTCAAACACTGAACGACGAATTACATGGCATATTGGAACTGCAGCGTCAGTATGTATCTGCTGTAAAACAATTAACAACAGAGTTTCGGCGTTGCGAACTACTACAACAAAACTTTAGGAAATAGTATTTTAAACATGTGTCAGTTCAAGCAACATAATTGTTTAATTATAATTTATGTTAAAAGCTATACTAGCGCTTACTTAGATTGAATTGATATGTGTATTCATAATGTATTGCACTTTATGGGCACTATCTATTTAAAAGAAATATTGATTGAATATTAAAAAGAAAGGTATAATTACCGTTTGCTTGTGAAGATGGCTGGGCTTTGATTTAATTAATTTTACATAATTTGATCTTTAATGAAAGAGGTGATTTAAACAAAATTTTAACTTTTTTTACATTGCTGCAGAATTTGATAAAAGCCTCGTCCAGTAGAAGCTTTTATCTTTTTAGATGCACGAGTCAGAGGCCGTTGTTATATGTTGGAGATAAATGAAGTGTATGCACCGTATATCTTTAATAGATCGAAAAAGCTGTTCAATGGGTGTCTAATTTAATCGTAGAAAAAATAGCATTGAAGATTGTATATTAGGGTGGGCCAAAGCGCACTTCTTCGCTTTTCGAATTGCTAAAGTGCGGAAAATTTGTGAATTGGTGAGATTAAGAAGTTTGAATATATTTTGATCGCGCGTATTCGCTCTTATGGCAGTTAAACTACACCATTTTAAGGTTAAATTGAGAACTTCCAAATTATAATTGAGAACTTGCAAGTTGAAATTGGGAAACTGAAGTTTTAAACTGAGAAAACCAAACTCAAATTGAGAAAACTAAATTGAAATTGAGAAAACCAAGTTCAAATTGAGAAAACCAAGTTCAAATTGATAAAACCAAATTCAAATTGAGAAAACCAAATTGAAATTGAGACAACAAAATTCAAATTGAGAACTTCCAAATTCAAATTGAGAAAACCAAATTGAAATTGAGAACTACCAAATTGAAATTGAAAAAAACAAATTCAAATTGGTAAAACCAAATTGAAATTGGGAACTTCCAAATTGAAATTAGGAACTTCCAAGTTCAAATTGAGAAAACCAAATTGAAATTGAGAAATTTAAGTTTTACCCAAATTGAAATTGGGAAAGTGAAGTTTGAAATTGAGAAAACCAAATTGAAATTGAGAAAATCAAAATTGAAATTGAGAAAACGAAACCAAATTGTAATTGAAAAAAATTAAATTGAAATTGGGAATTCAAAAATTAAAATTTTAAAATTTATCTCAATTGAAATTGGGAAAATCAAAATTGTAATTGAGACAAAAAAATTTGAAATTAGTAAAATCCAAATTGAAATTGGGAAAATAAAAATTGATATTGAGAAAATCAAAATTGAAATTGGGAACTTCCAAATTGAAATTGAGAAAATAAAAATTGAAATTGGTAATTTAACATTTGAAATTGGGAAAATACAAATTGAAATTGAGGGAATGCATTTTAAAATTTAAATTGTAAGTTAAGAAAATTAATATTGAAATTGGGTTTTTAGTAAATAATATAAACCGATTTTTATGCTTCAAACTTAAATATTTCATTCCATATATTTTATTCGTATGTAGTAAAAAAATGAATGGATATAAAAGTAAAAATTCTCCAACTTAAAATACATATATACATTCATAGACAAAAACTTTATAAATGATTCTCTTAAGTTATATTAACAACATTTAATTTAAGTGAAAAATTGGAATATTGTCTCATTACATTCCAACTGGCATATCCTCTAAATTAATTGCTCTTTCATAAAAAGTTGTAGTATGTTGAACATATCTAGTTGACTCAGTCCACACTCACCAATGTTGAACCCTAGTGAAGGTGCATTTTTACTTTTATATCCATTCATTTTTTTACTACATACGAATAAAATATATGAAATGAAATATTTAAGTTTGAAGCATAACAAGATAGAAAAGTTCGGTTAAGACCGAAGCTTAAATACCCTCCACCTTTTATAATCCTCTAAAAATTAATTCCTATTGCCATATTTATGTAAAAGACTATTTCATGTACCTACGCAAATAGTGTTTTTTTTTAATTATAGGCGTTTGCGTTATTCAATCACGCCCATTTTTGGCACAGTGTTGGATAACGGTACCCTTTATATATATACCAAATTTCAACTTGATGGACATAGTATTGTGCGATATATAATTTTTTAAAGATACAATTTTTTCGAGGTATGATGAGATTTTCGTTTATTGTGGGCGTGTCTCTTAACCGATTTTGCCCAATTTCAATACGGAACAGCGAAATTTAACTAAAAGTACGTATGCAAAGTTTCAATTTGATATCTCAAAAATTACGACCGTGAGAGTGCCAACAACAGACGGACACACGGACACACGGACGGACATGTCTCAAACGATTTCTCTTTTCATGCTGATTAAGAATATATATGGTTTGTGGGGTCTCCGACGCTTCCTTCGTTGTGTTGTAAACGGATGATCAAAGTGAATATACCCTCTTCCCTAAGGTGGAGGGTATAAAAATTGGTTTATCTTATTTACTAAAAACCCAATTTTCAATATTAATTTTCTTAACTTACAATTTAAATTTTAAAATGCATTCTCTCAATTTCAATTTGTATTTTCCCAATTTCAAATGTTAAATTACCAATTTCAATTTTTTTTTTCTCAATTTGAGTTTGGAAGTTCGCAATTTCAATTTTGATTTTCTCAATATCAATTTTTATTTTCCCAATTTCAATTTGGATTTTACTCATTTCAAATTTTATTGTCTCAATTACAATTTTGATTTTCCCAATTTCAATTGAGATAAATTTTAAAATTTTAATTTTTGAATTCCCAATTTCAATTTTATTTTTTTCAATTACAATTTGGTTTCGTTTTCTCAATTTCAATTTTGATTTTCTCAATTTCAATTTGGTTTTCTCAATTTCAAACTTCACTTTCCCAATTTCAATTTGGGTAAAACCTAAATTTCTCAATTTCAATTTGGTTTTCTCAATTTGAACTTGGAAGTTCCCAATTTGAACTTGGTTTTCTCAATTTCAATTTGGTTTTCTCAATTTGAACTTGGAAGTTCCCAATTTGAACTTGGTTTTCTCAATTTCAATTTGGTTTTCTCAATTTGAACTTGGGAGTTCCCAATTTCAATTTGGTTTTCTCAATTTGAACTTGGAAGTTCCTAATTTCAATTTGGAAGTTCCCAATTTCAATTTGGTTTTCTCAATTTCAATTTGGTTTTCTCAATTTGAATTTGGGAGTTCCCAATATCAATTTGGTTTTCTCAATTTGAACTTGCAAGTTCCTAATTTCAATTTGGAAGTTTCCAATTTCAATTTGGTTTTCTCAATTTCAATTTGGTTTTCTCAATTTGAATTTGGGAGTTCCCAATTTCAATTTGGTTTTCTCAATTTGAACTTGGAAGTTCTCAATTTCAATTTGTAAGTTCCCAATTTCAATTTGGTTTTCTCAATTTGAATTTGTTTTTTTCAATTTCAATTTGGTAGTTCTCAATTTCAATTTGGTTTTCTCAATTTGAATTTGGAAGTTCTTAATTTGAATTTTGTTTTCTCAATTTCAATTTGGTTTTCTCAATTTCAATTTGGTTTTATCAATTTGAACTTGGTTTTCTCAATTTGAACTTGGTTTTCTCAATTTCAATTTAGTTTTCTCAATTTGAGTTTGGTTTTCTCAATTTAAAACTTCAGTTTCCCAATTTCAACTTGCAAGTTCTCAATTATAATTTGGAAGTTCTCAATTTAACCTTAAAATGGTGTAGTATGTTGAACATATCTAGCACAATCTCCACTTGTCAACGTTAGTTTAGCTTCGTCAATAATACTTTCTAAATACGCTAAACGTTGTTCGCCTACTCTAGGTGGAGTTGGATTTGGAAGTCCCATATATTTCTTTACGTGGGACTTTATTTTTGACCATGCACCTTCAATAGGGTTCAACATTGGTGAGTATGGACTGAGTCAACATACAAATTGGTTTATCTTATTTACTAAAAACCCAATTTTCAATATTAATTTTCTTAACTTACAATTTAAATTTTAAAATGCATTCCCTCAATTTCAAATGTTAAATTACCAATTTCAATTTTTATTTTCTCAATTTCAATTTGGAAGTTCCCAATTTCAATTTTGATTTTCTCAATATCAATTTTTATTTTCCCAATTTCAATTTGGATTTTACTAATTTCAAATTTTTTTGTCTCAATTACAATTTTGATTTTCCCAATTTCAATTGAGATAAATTTTAAAATTTTAATTTTTGAATTCCCAATTTCAATTTAATTTTTTTCAATTACAATTTGGTTTCGTTTTCTCAATTTCAATTTTGATTTTCTCAATTTCAATTTGGTTTTCTCAATTTCAAACTTCACTTTCCCAATTTCAATTTGGGTAAAACCTAAATTTCTCAATTTCAATTTGGTTTTCTCAATTTGAACTTGGAAGTTCCCAATTTGAACTTGGTTTTCTCAATTTCAATTTGGTTTTCTCAATTTGAACTTGGAAGTTCCCAATTTGAACTTGGTTTTCTCAATTTCAATTTGGTTTTCTCAATTTGAACTTGGGAGTTCCCAATTTCAATTTGGTTTTCTCAATTTGAACTTGGAAGTTCCTAATTTCAATTTGGAAGTTCCCAATTTCAATTTGGTTTTCTCAATTTCAATTTGGTTTTCTCAATTTGAATTTGGGAGTTCCCAATATCAATTTGGTTTTCTCAATTTGAACTTGGAAGTTCCTAATTTCAATTTGGAAGTTCCCAATTTCAATTTGGTTTTCTCAATTTCAATTTGGTTTTCTCAATTTGAATTTGGGAGTTCCCAATTTCAATTTGGTTTTCTCAATTTGAACTTGGAAGTTCTCAATTTCAATTTGTAAGTTCCCAATTTCAATTTGGTTTTCTCAATTTGAATTTGTTTTTTTCAATTTCAATTTGGTAGTTCTCAATTTCAATTTGGTTTTCTCAATTTGAATTTGGAAGTTCTCAATTTGAATTTTGTTTTCTCAATTTCAATTTGGTTTTCTCAATTTCAATTTGGTTTTATCAATTTGAACTTGGTTTTCTCAATTTGAACTTGGTTTTCTCAATTTCAATTTAGTTTTCTCAATTTGAGTTTGGTTTTCTCAATTTAAAACTTCAGTTTCCCAATTTCAACTTGCAAGTTCTCAATTATAATTTGGAAGTTCTCAATTTAACCTTAAAATGGTGTAGTTCCTTGTGCATGACAAGAGAGAAAAAAACAAGATGTTATTAGCGTATTTGTCGGGCAACCCCTCCGAGTCTTCAGAATGAGTTTTTTTATAATTTGAGATCTTTCACACGGGCCGTTCGGTGCTGACCAAAACTTTCTAGTTCTACAATCACTGCTGAGGGTAACCCTATTACAGTAAAAGGACCAATAAATTTTGGTGCCAGTTTTGCCGCGAAGTATTCATTTGCCTTAGACAGAGGGTGTTGGCGAACCAATACTTGGTCCCCAACTTTTCGCTTCCACGAGCGTTTTTTCATGCCGGCTTTGGTCTTTGGATGCTTTGGCCAAGTTGTTGTGCACTAATTCCCATACTTCGTGTAGGACGTTGAGTTTGTCTTTGGTGCTGATGGGTTGTGTACCTGTGCCAGTGGTTACTTCATTGTATAGGGTGCCTGGTAGGCGTGGTTCGCGTCCATATAAAATGTACGCTGGTGATAGACTTGTGGAATTGGAGATACTGGAATTCAAGGCTAGTGTTATCTCGGGTCTACGATGATCGTTATCCGTGAGTTGAGCTATCATTGTTTTTAAAGTGCGATTAACCCTCTCGGTAGGGTTCTCGTGTGGGGCGTAAAGTGCTGTAGTTTGATGTTTAACCCCTATCTTCTCTAAATATCGCCGTAGTGCTTTACTGGTAAATTGGGTACCATTATCTGATAACAGAACTTTGGGTACGTCAAATCGTGCAATGATCTTTGTCCTCATGGCTTTAATGACTCCGTCGGCAGTTGCTTTTTTCATGGGGTGTAATTCGACCAATTTAGAAAATTTGTCTACCATCTCAAGTAGCATAGTGTTACCGTGTGTTGATTAGGGTAGAGGGCCTATGAAGTAGGTGCACAGTATTGACCATGGTTTCTCCGGTATCTGCGTCAACATTTGTCCCGCTGGTTGCTGCTGGCTCACCTTATATCTTTGGCAAACGTCACACTGGAGGACGTATATCTCTGAACATTCCAGGCCAATAATAAAGTGCGGTGATACGGGCGGTTGTCTTTCGTATCCCGAGGTGACCTGCTGTGGGGTCATCGTGATTTTCTCCAAGCACTCGTTTTCTAAGTGGTGTGGGCACACATAATTTCTAGGTGTTTCCCTCGGCTCCGTTATGTTGTGTTGGGATGTGTCGGTATAATTGGTCATTAGTAATAGTATAATCAGGGTATTTTTCCGGGTTAGCTTGTACTTCTGCTATTCACTTACGTAACCATGAACAGGGTCTTCCAGTGCTGGGGAGGCTAAGGACATCTGTAGTAATGGCCGACTGTCGGGATAAAGTATCCGCGACTACGTTGCTTTTACCTTTACGATAGGTTACCTCATAGTTATATTGCTGTAATTCCAGGGCCCATCTAGCTAGTCTTCCGGTGGGGCTATTTAGCCATTTCAACGATAGATGATCGGTGATCACTGTGAACTTATATCCCTCCAGGTAGGGGCGCATTTTTCGGATTCCTCATACAATAGCTAAACATTCTCGTTCGGTAACACTGTAGTTCCTTTCTGCCTTATTTAAGTGTCTGCTTGCGTAGGCTATAACCTTTTCTCCTTCTGCCGTTTGTTGGGTTAACACGGCGCCAAAGCCGACGTTGCTGGCATCTGTTTGTAAGACAAATGGCTTACTGAAGTCGGGGCATGTGAGTACCGGGGCCTCAGTCAATTTTCTTTTCAGCGCCTCGAATGCTGTTTGTTGGGCGTCTGTCCACTTCCAGTGTCTCCCCTTTTTTAGCAAGGCCGTCAATTGTTGTGAGATGTCTGTAAAATTTGGTACGAAACGACTATACCAAGACGTGATGCCCAGAAAACTTCTTAATTCTCGTATGTTTCTTGGTGGCTTGAGATTTGATATTGCCGCAACCTTGTCTGGGTCGGTTTTGATCCCACGTTCAGTATGTATGTGATTTACGTCTATACCCGTCGTTGAGACACAATTAGACGTTTTATAGGGAATTAAGCGTCCCTGCGCCCCCCCCGAAGGAGGTCTCAACTTTAGAACTTACATAATAGGCTATGTAAAGGTTTTCGACCATGCACTACCAGCGATTTTACAGCCCCCGCGATGCTCCCACAAGGGGTCCTACCCGAAAATACGTACTGGCAAGAACCTTAGTTCTTGGGGCTCCAGTACCCCGCGGTACCAAACTTAGTCTTTGGTAGGACTGTCGACCCCTAGAGGTCCCACATTCAGGTAGCCTATTACCCATGGGCTGGTGTCCCGTTTTACTTTATTTGCTACGATTTTTATTGTGATACCTGGATCTTGTCCAGGGTATCTATCTATTTGGCCAGCTCTTCCTCCAAGAATCTGGCGGATCATATTGATAATATTTTCGTATGGGTTATCGTTGGCATCCGGTGGTCGCTCTTTGCATTGTAGGGTGGTCCCAACACATGTTAATGAGGCGTTGAATACGGACAGAAATTTCATACCCAGGATGACCTCCTCAATTGAGTTAGGCATGACTAAGAATGGAAGATCCTTTGCTGATTTTTTAATTGGACAAGGCAATACATGGTTTCACTAATCCTTTTTGCAGAGCCGTCGGCCATAAGGACACTTAAATTGGTGTTTTCGCGTCGACCGGTTATGCTCATCCTGGTAATGAATGACTGGCTGATGATGCAACTCGATGTCCCCGTATCGATCATGGCTTTTACTGGCGTTCCACTGATTAGTATGCTAGCTGAAATCTTGTTGTCGCTGCACGATAATATAGGGCACAATAGTGGGTTTTCCTGGTATTGTAGCCCGCACCCTCGCTCTTGTGGAGTTTGTCTGCGCTGTTGTTGTGCGGCCAGGGATGTCGTTGGTTGTTGTCTACAGCAATCGTGTGTTCTGATGCCGATTGTACCACATACCCAACAGAATAGGCGGCTTGAGTTCCGGCATGATGCAAACGTATGCCCTTGGTTGCCACATTTTCGGCAGGCGGTATTTGGGTTCAGGATTTTATTATCTGGCGGGCCAGGATTTCGGTTTATTTGGCTATTTGCTGTTCTTCCCTTAGGGGTCTGTCCGATACTTTCCATGTCGTTGGCTAGGTCAATCAGTTCTGGTAGAGTGGTGAAATCCCGCCTGCGAATGTACCAACGGTAGTCTGGCAATGCGTTGTTGCAAATTCTCCTTAATATCTCCTCGTTTGTCATGACTGAGTGTCGCTTCAGCTTCTGTAATGCGAGGGAATACTCTTGGAAGGATTCGTTCATGCGTTGCGTACGGGAGCGAATTTCATCGTTGAGGTTCTCAAAGAATCTTGCCGGGAGGAAGTACTTCAGGAAGTTTTCTTTGAACGAGTTCCAAGTGCTCCAGTATTTGTTATTGTTTCGGTACCACACCAAAGCCTTACTTTTCAGGAATTTGGGCATTGCTGTTGGTAATGCGTCCAATAGTACATCGTACGTGAGAGCCATTTCTTCGACATTTTCTATGAACTGGAAAGTATCTGTCCCTTCTTCATAGAGGATGTCCCACTTATGGATAACACTCATGACAGCTTTTTTGTCGCCTGTGAATGCCTTGTTAATCCTCTGTATGTACTCGTTCAATCATACTTGGCTGCTGGGCAAACGTTAGCTTTTTCTGGATTTCTTCTATAAGATTTGCCAGTTCCTCCTTACTTATTTGTATCTTGTCTGCTGGTTGTGGTGACTGACCCCTGCTAGTAATTTCATTTGGTAGTGATAAATTTTGTGTCTTCGCCTCGCATTGTTCTTGGTAGTGTAATATTTTACTTATTTCTTCATTTTTGTGGTCCGTTGTTATATATTGTGCTAAGGAGCGCCGTAACTCGTCGACGGTACCGGATGTATCCAGACCGAAGTCTGCCGTTACAGCCATCAATTCTTCTCTGCGCAGTGTGCGAATCCAGCCAGTTCGTATCTGCGGCATTTTCTGTTGATCAATTTTATTTTTTGCTTTGCAAGTTGAAAAATGTGTTTTGTTGTTTTTTTTTTTCTCTGTTCAACGTTGCACCGTTGTTGGTATGTGTTTTTCTTTTCTCTGTTTGACCTGTTAGAATATTTTTTTTTTCTGTGTTTAGTAGTTTTGTTTTTAAGATCTTTTGCCTAGTAAATTTTCCAATTGGTAGTTTTTCTTTCTCTAAGATTTTTATACGTAGTAAATTTTTTCAAGATTCCATGCTCAGTGAGAGTTTTTTTTCCTCTTTTTAAGTTTCTATGCTAGTGGGTTATGGTTTTCAAGATTCTATGCTCAGGGATTTTGTGTTTTGATTTTCTTTGCTTGTTCCTATACTTTGGGATTTGTACATACATACAAGAGTTTGACGGTTATCTTAGCTTGATTAACACTACACCATTTTAAGGTTAAATTGAGAACTTCCAAATTATAATTGAGAACTTGCAAGTTGAAATTGGGAAACTGAAGTTTTAAATTGAGAAAACCAAACTCAAATTGAGAAAACTAAATTGAAATTGAGAAAACCAAGTTCAAATTGAAAAAACCAAGTTCAAATTGATAAAACCAAATTCAAATTGAGAAAACCAAATTGAAATTGAGAAAACAAAATTCAAATTGAGTACTTCCAAATTCAAATTGAGAAAACCAAATTGAAATTGAGAACTACCAAATAGAAATTGAAAAAAACAAATTCAAATTGAGAAAACCAAATTGAAATTGGGAACTTACAAATTGAAATTGAGAACTTCCAAGTTCAAATTGAGAAAACCAAATTGAAATTGGGAACTCCCAAATTCAAATTGAGAAAACCAAATTGAAATTGAGAAAACAAAATTGAAATTGGGAACTTCCAAATTGAAATTAGGAACTTCCAAGTTCAAATTGAGAAAACCAAGTTCAAATTGATAAAACCAAATTCAAATTGAGAACTACCAAATTGAAATTGAAAAAAACAAATTCAAATTGAGAAAACCAAATTGAAATTGGGAACTTACAAATTGAAATTGAGAACTTCCAAGTTCAAATTGAGAAAACCAAATTGAAATTGGGAACTCCCAAATTCAAATTGAGAAAACCAAATTGAAATTGAGAAAACAAAATTGAAATTGGGAACTTCCAAATTGAAATTGAGAAAACCAAGTTCAAATTGAGAAAACCAAGTTCAATTTGAGAAAACCAAATTGAAATTGAGAAAACAAAATTGAAATTGGGAACTTCCAAATTGAAATTAGGAACTTCCAAGTTTAAATTGAGAAAACCAAGTTCAAATTGATAAAACCAAATTCAAATTGAGAACTACCAAATTGAAATTGAAAATAACAAATTCAAATTGAGAAAACCAAATTGAAATTGGGAACTTACAAATTGAAATTGAGAACTTCCAAGTTCAAATTGAGAAAACCAAATTGAAATTGGGAACTCCCAAATTCAAATTGAGAAAACCAAATTGAAATTGAGAAAACAAAATTGAAATTGGGAACTTCCAAATTGAAATTAGGAACTTCCAAGTTCAAATTGAGAAAACCAAGTTCAAATTGATAAAACCAAATTCAAATTGAGAACTACTAAATTGAAATTGAAAAAAACAAATTCAAATTGAGAAAACCAAATTGAAATTGGGAACTTACAAATTGAAATTGAGAACTTCCAAGTTCAAATTGAGAAAACCAAATTGAAATTGGGAACTCCCAAATTCAAATTGAGAAAACCAAATTGAAATTGAGAAAACAAAATTGAAATTGAGAAAACCAAATTGAAATTGAGAAAACCAAATTGAAATTGAGAAAACCAAGTTCAAATTGGGAACTTCCAAGTTCAAATTGAGAAAACCAAATTGAAATTGAGAAAACAAAATTGAAATTGGGAACTTCCAAATTGAAATTAGGAACTTCCAAGTTCAAATTGAGAAAACCAAGTTCAAATTGATAAAACCAAATTCAAATTGAGAACTACTAAATTGAAATTGAAAAAAACAAATTCAAATTGAGAAAACCAAATTGAAATTGGGAACTTACAAATTGAAATTGAGAACTTCCAAGTTCAAATTGAGAAAACCAAATTGAAATTGGGAACTCCCAAATTCAAATTGAGAAAACCAAATTGAAATTGAGAAAACAAAATTGAAATTGGGAACTTCCAAATTGAAATTAGGAACTTCCAAGTTCAAATTGAGAAAACCAAGTTCAAATTGATAAAACCAAATTCAAATTGAGAACTACTAAATTGAAATTGAAAAAAACAAATTCAAATTGAGAAAACCAAATTGAAATTGGGAACTTACAAATTGAAATTGAGAACTTTCAAGTTCAAATTGAGAAAACCAAATTGAAATTGGGAACTCCCAAATTCAAATTGAGAAAACCAAATTGAAATTGAGAAAACAAAATTGAAATTGGGAACTTCCAAATTGAAATTGAGAAAACCAAGTTCAAATTGAGAAAACCAAGTTCAATTTGAGAAAACCAAATTGAAATTGAGAAAACAAAATTGAAATTGGGAACTTCCAAATTGAAATTAGGAACTTCCAAGTTCAAATTGAGAAAACCAAGTTAAAATTGATAAAACCAAATTCAAATTGAGAACTACCAAATTGAAATTGAAAATAACAAATTCAAATTGAGAAAACCAAATTGAAATTGGGAACTTACAAATTGAAATTGAGAACTTCCAAGTTCAAATTGAGAAAACCAAATTGAAATTGGGAACTCCCAAATTCAAATTGAGAAAACCAAATTGAAATTGAGAAAACAAAATTGAAATTGAGAAAACCAAGTTCAAATTGGGAACTTCCAAGTTCAAATTGAGAAAACCAAATTGAAATTGAGAAAACAAAATTGAAATTGGGAACTTCCAAATTGAAATTAGGAACTTCCAAGTTCAAATTGAGAAAACCAAGTTCAAATTGATAAAACCAAATTCAAATTGAGAACTACCAAATTGAAATTGAAAAAAACAAATTCAAATTGAGAAAACCAAATTGAAATTGGGAACTTACAAATTGAAATTGAGAACTTCCAAGTTCAAATTGAGAAAATCAAATTGAAATTGGGAACTCCCAAATTCAAATTGAGAAAACCAAATTGAAATTGAGAAAACAAAATTGAAATTGGGAACTTCCAAATTGAAATTGAGAAAACCAAGTTCAAATTGAGACAACCAAGTTCAAATTGGGAACTTCCAAGTTCAAATTGAGAAAACCAAATTGAAATTGAGAAATTTAAGTTTTACCCAAATTGAAATTGGGAAAGTGAAGTTTGAAATTGAGAAAATCAAAATTGAAATTGAGAAAACGAAACCAAATTGTAATTGAAAAAAATAAAATTGAAATTGGGAATTAAAAAATTCAAATTTTAAAATTTATCTCAACTGAAATTGGGAAAATCAAAATTGTAATTGAGACAAAAAAATTTGAAATTAGTAAAATCCAAATTGAAATTGGGAAAATAAAAATTGATATTGAGATAATCAAAATTGAAATTGGGAACTTCCAAATTGAAATTGAGAAAATAAAAATTGAAATTGGTAATTTAACATTTGAAATTGGGAAAATACAAATTGAAATTGAGGGAATGCATTTTAAAATTTAAATTGTAAGTTAAGAAAATTAATATTGAAAATTGGGTTTTTAGTAAATAAGATAAACCAATTTTTATGCTTCAAACTTAAATATTTCATTCCATATATTTTATTCGTATGTAGTAAAAAAATGAATGGATATAAAAGTAAAAATGCACCTTCACTAGGGTTCAACATTGGTGAGTGTGGACTGAGTCTACTAGATATGTTCAACATACTACAACTTTTTATGAAAGAGCAATTAATTTAGAGGATATGCCAGTTGGAATGTAATGATACAATATTACAATTTTTCACTTAAATTAAATGTTGTTAATATAACTTAAGAGAATCATTTATAAAGTTTTTATCTATGAATGTATATATGTATTTTAAGTTGGAGAATTTTTACTTTTATATCCATTCATTTTTTTTCCTCCGTTTTTTTTTCCTATGCTAATCCTACTTTGGTGTTTACTTGCCTAACACAATTCTATGCTTTGCCTAATGCTTGTTGCCTAATTCCTGCTTGCCCTACCTGTTAGAATAGCTACTTTGCTTCGTGATGATCGCCTTTTTATAGGCCTGTGGCCGAGCTTTTGTGTGTTTATAAGAGCTTTGAAAAGAGCTTGCATCAATTACATCTGATCTTTTGCTACATATGATTTTCTATGACTAATCCGGGGTTAATTTAAATTAATAACATATGACTTATAACTATTACAGAGTAACTTAACGTTATTTATAGTTCACTTGTTAAATCAAACTAGAAATTCATATTCAAATTCTTTTAATTGATAAGTAAATAAAACATATTCATTTAGTTCATGTGGTAGATTTTAGTAAAGTGTACTGATTTTAAAAAAAGGAAGAAGGAACGATTGTAAAAAAAAGAAAAATTGTGTGTATGTAAGTAATTAAAGTGTTAATAATTATTATAAGAGAAAAAAAAAAGTATTCCATGAAGTTTAGTGGATGAAACGAATAAGATTGTGTGGTGAAAACGCAAATGTTTAGATCGTGTGATGGAAACTTTTCCCTTTGAAAAATTGCCTCATCACAATATTTATTATATTATATAATTATTCTTTATTCTCATTCTTCATTTATTTATTTTTGACCTTAACTTTAATAAAAATTGTAACACACTGTAATTGTATTCTTTATTCTCATTCTTCTTCTGACCTTAACTTTAATAAAAATTGTAACACACCTATCACATAAACACACTCACTCCTAATGAATCAAAAAACTATGTCAATAACTTTCTTCTCCTTTTTCAATACGATCTAATTTAATAACCCAAATTAAAATTAAGCTAGGTAAGCAATACAATTTTATTATTATTTGTTAGTGTAAGGTAGCATTGTAAATTATTATATAAGTAATGAAATTTGAAAAATAAAATCAGACTTAAAACTTAACTTCGTTTTTCTAATACCTCTTTCTATAATTTACAAATCTTTAATTGTAAAATACCCAGCGAATAGTCTCGGTATTCTTAAGTAAATAAAATTCTTAAAGTAATATAAAATTAAACAATATTATACATCCTAACAATACATAAGTGGTAACGTTATCTAACACTATGCCAAAAATGGGCGTGATTAAATAACACAAATGCCTATAATTAAAAAAAACACTATTTCTTGTTTGAAAATGACCTGAAGAAGAATAGAGGTGGAGAGTATTTAAGCTTCGGTCTTAACCGAACTTTTCTATCTTGTTGATCATTGCATCAATTATATGGAGCCAGCTGGCCGTATTAAATGCGTTTTTAACGTCTAACGTTATTAGGGCACAGTACTTTTTATTTCTGTTTTTCCAGGGCTTACTTGGGGTGATGGGTGTTATGTTATATGGCACGTTAGGATTATATTTTATTATTTTTATTTAGAATACCCACATTTATGTGCTTAAAAGCAAATTCCACTAGGAATGAATGTTATGTATGGGTGAGTATTCTTAGATACAGTTATATATAAATGCTTACATTTGCTCTAAAGCAACTTCTGTTAGCATTGCTGATTATTTGCTACGATTTTTATTGTGATACCTGGATCTTGTCCAGGGTATCTATATATAATGGATCATTAGCATACTACTATTGCCCTGTGATCCTTGGATCCTATTCCGGTAATTTTGCGTTACCACTACTAAGAACTGAGACCGATAAACAAAATTTATTCTATAAAGAAATTAAAAAGTACAATGAACTTCCTTTATGATTGTGAAAACTTTAATTCCTTTAAAAGAAAATTGCATGAATACTGTAGAACAATAAGTATAAATAGAATAAATATGTAAATGTTAGACTAAATACTACAATTGTATATAATTAGGCAAAATTGCTGTAAATAAATAAATTAATAAATAAATGAGATTTGTTATGCAGTTTCTCGAAGTTTCTCAGATTTTGGGTCGTGGACTCGCCACGGGCATTTCAAAATTAAAATTAGGAATTTTGTGGAATACCTTGCAAGTTGCATTGGCCATGATCTCATTCAAAATAGTTTCGCTTCACCTATCTCTCTCCGTCCGCAAAACCAAGTTTAAGTTAAGTTTAAGTTTAAGTTTATTGAGACTTTTCTTTTTTTTAAACATTAGAGAAGAAAAATAACAAATTGAAGCATGATGTAAGAGTACTTAAAACTATATTGTATTATTTTAATAGCAGAATGGTTAAACAGCTTCATGCTACTTATATAACGTGTTAAGGAATTGTGTTACATAATATGTAAACATAAAAGAGTGACGGACTTGCTCCCGGCCCTAACATAATGAATTGCATGACTAAATCTAAAGGTGAACTTAAATTAAGGTTTGGCTTAAAACTAAGTTTAATAATAAGGGGGAAAAAAGTAATAATAATAAAAAATAAAAAAAAATAATAATAATAATTAAAAGTTTACAAGAGTTTACATGTAACTGATTAAGTAACCCCTATGGGTATTGGGGTATGCTTGTTTGTAAAAACATGCCATTAATGTTGATGAAGGAGTAAAAGAAATGGATTCATGTTTAACACCAACTGGTGATAAATATGAAGTGTTAGACCAACTGAAATCGGATTGAGAATTAAAAATTCGCTGCAATAATTCGTTATCGTGAGAAGATAACCGATTAACGAATTTTTCCAGCAAATTAAGGCAGTATAATGAAATTGGAATTATATTTGCATTTTCATATATGTATTTATTTGAGTATTTCTTATTAAGGTCTTTAATATTCTTTCCTATGCATCTTCTTAAAATATTTCTTTCTAAAACTTCCATTTCTTTTATCATGGACGGAGAAATACTAAACCAAATTGGAAAGGCATATAATAAGAGAGAACGTATGCTAATTTTATATATTAACAATTTTGTTTTAATCGGTAGATATTTATTATTGAAAAGGCGTCTAAAGCAACCTTTAACTTTATTTGCTTTACTAAGCATTAAGCGGGCGTGTTGATTAAACTTGACAAGTTTGTTAAATGTAGTACCTAAATACTTAATACTACCTTTAAAAGGAATTTCAACTCCCTCTAAAAAAAGTTTTAAGTTTTAACTTTGCGGAACTACAAAGTATTTACATTTATCAGAAGCATTTCTAAGGCAAATTGCTTCCGATTTTGTAGGGTTTATTTTCAACCCCCACTCTCTATAAAAAGTCTTTGCAAAAGCCAAATGTGCTGAAACTAAGCTTAAGGCAGTCTGAGGACTCTCATGATAAGCGTAAATTAAACAGTCATCTGCATAAAGAATACTACTGAAATATTAAATAGATGAGGAGCCAAAATTGAGCCTTGCGGTACACCACGGTTAATGTCACCAAACGATGAGCAGTTATTACCAATTTGAATAAAAAATTTCCTATTTGTAAAAAAATTTTTGAACAACTTAATCAAGAAAGGATTGAAACCAATTTGAATCATTTTAAAAAGTATCCCGTTGTGCCAAACACTATCGAATGCTTTTTCAATATCAAGCGAAACTGTGAATCATTGTGAAATTTACATAAGGCATGTACTGTAGAGTGCTGTTTTTTAAACCCAAATTGAAAGTTAGGGATGTACTCAGCAGCAAAGTCAGCATCCATTATGTCGCGAATTATTTTTTCAAAAAGTTTTCCTAAATTAGATAATAATGAAATCGGTCGAACATTATTTAGGTCTGTGCCAAACGACTTTTTAGGAATGGGGCAAATCTTGGCAATTTTCCAAGAATCCGGAAAATAACAGTTATTATATAAAACAACTACGTACTGGAATACTTTTTCAGGAAATTTCTTAATTAAAAAATTAGAAATATTATCAGAACCAGAAGATTTTTTAAAATTTAGAGATTTAACAATAGCAATAACTGAACTTAAAGTGGTCAATTTGGAATTTCGCTGTGTGTTCAAAGCATTAAAACTCTCATCAAAAATAAATATTGAATGAGAAGTCGAGGAAATAACAGAATCTATTGTGGAGGAGATATAAGTAATGTCTGTAATAGGAGCAGTGGGGCTGTAAATTGCTGAGAAATGGTCCCTTAATATATTCACTTTTTCAACAGTGCTATTAACAGGAATACTATTAATGATTATATTAGGTGAAGAAAACTTCTTTTTACCGCCAAGAATATAAAAAATGTCCCTGTAAGCATTCGGGCCAGGAACAATGCGTTCTAAACGTGTGCGAAATATATGTGCTTGTTCAATTTGTATTTGCTCCTTTATAATAATTTTCAGCAAGTCAATTTGTTTGGACAAGAGCTTATAATCTGAATTGCTTCTATTAAGTGTTCTTCTGTAAATAGTTTTCAGCCGTTTTTGCTAATCATATTTTATCTTAAATAAATTTTTAATATTATCAGATATTATAAATTTATTACTAGTAAATTCAACTTGAGAAGAATGCTCATTGCAAACAGTATTAATTGACTGTGAGAGTTTTTGAATATGCTCATCAATTCCAGGAATTAATAAATTTCGACTTGTAGCGGGAAAATGTGCTGCGATTTCTCGCTCCAAATCTCTTTTAAAAACATTCCAATTAGTATTCTTGAAAGAAGAAAAAGTATTGGAAGGACTTATAATAAAATCAAAGTCTAAGAACTTTAATTGAAGTTTCAGAGGAAAATGATCCGAAAAAACTTGGTAAAGAGCGTAAAATAAAATTAGTCCTAGCAAAATCAACTAAATTTGTAGATAATAGAAAATGATCGAGAAAAGAATCACCGTTAGGGTAAGAAGGCATGTTATCTGAAAGACGGACGAAATCTTGGGAAAACAACTGCAGCCAATTGAACAACGTGTTACCATTGCTATTGTTGCAATTATCGCCCCAAGAAATGTGCTTTGAATTTAGATCTCCTCCTAATATAAGACCATCATATCTTAACGAAAGGTTACGTAAAACATTAAGGCCATTAGTAATTAAAGAAGGGTTACAGTTGCATGGAAAATATAAGGAACCACAAAGAATTTTTTTTTGAAAATTATTTTTAAGAATATTAACTTCAACTAAAGAATTTGGAAATGCTAGCTCATTAACAAATAATTTTGAGAATGAGATATTTTTCTTCAATACAATTGAAATACCTAAAGAAGAGCCATCCGAAACAAAAGAATAATTATCAATGAATATTTTGGCATGTCTTCTTAAGTGCGTTTCTTGAATAAAGGCTATATCAATATCATTAGCCCTTAACAAATTTTGAAACTCTAATTTTCTTAAAGAATCCACCAAGGATCTTACATTAAAAGTTAATAGCTTCAAATAATTACGAACCATAAAATTGTTTAACTTCATTTAATAAACTTAAACATTCTTTTTTCGCTTGAGTGGGGGACAAACTTTTATAATTATCTAAGAAATTTTTTACTTTCTCTTCCAGGGAAATTTCTTGAGGTTTACATAAAAAACTTGCTATTTTAAGAAATTGCTCTATTAGGGAAGGCTTCTGACTGCGGTCTTCTGTCTTATTAAAAAGACTAGAGAACGTTTTATTAGGGTTTATAAAACTAGAATTAGAGATTGCTTTGGACACATTCTGTGATGCCTTAATCAATCTATCTTTAGCCAACTTTGTTTCGTTCCTTTTGAATGAAACAAATTTTTTATAAATTGAACAGCCTTTCCAATTGGAAGGGTGCCCATATTCTTTACAATTAACGCAGAATGGTCTTCCGTCTCCATCTTTATTAAAACTACATTGACCTTGAGGGTGATTTTTCTCACACTTGACGCATGCAATCGGACGGTTACAGTTCTTAGAAAAATGACCCCATTGCTGACAACGCCAGCATTGCAAATGATTGGACTTTGATTTTGGCAGCTCCCAATGCACAACTTGATTTAATAAAAATTTCAAGTTAAAAATTTCAGATACACCAATTCCAGGCATCAAAGTACCAAAAACAATCCTGTATCAATATTATTTTTTTTTTGAAAAACCAGTGGAAAATTTTGACACTTTGTAAATTGCATTAGGAACAATAACGTCCAATTCATTTTTAATATCTTCTGTATCTGTTTTATAAAAAAGATCTCTGAGAACCAGACTTTTACGTTTTAACTCCTTAGGAGTATATGAATAGGAATCGATTTTTTTGTCGCGAAGCAATTCCATCATTTCATTATGAGCCGTATTCTCATATAAGTATAATTTGCTTTCATTTCTATTTTTATTCACGATTTTAAAATCTATTTTTTTTTTTGTTTTAATTGATCAATTAAATTTTTTATATTTACATTGTACAGAAAAATGGGAGGACAGGATTTCTTAACAACCTTCTCATTTCTTTTGCTTCTTACCTCATTATTTTCATGAATTGGAGATTCGTTCTGTTCAATTTCTATTTCTCCAAGAATTGAGAAACGATTTTGATTTCTACTATTGATTTCGGCTACTGCTTTCTCCTTCATGTTTGAAAATTTGCTGAGGTCGACTTTGACGCCCCCATCAATACAACGCTTAATTTTTTTACTAGTTGAACAATTTTCTTCAACATCCATTACGGAAGCCAAATTATCAGCTTGAGAGTTGGAAGGCATATCCACCATAATGTTTTCTTTCTTCTTTATTTTCGTCAGCAATTGCCTTCTTTAAAGCATAGCTGCTTTTTAATTTGTCCGATTTATCGGGAGGTAACTTATTTAGATGATTTCCCGGAGAGACTTTTCTGGGATTTTTCGATTTTCCACTTTTATTCATAGATTTAATGAATATGGAAGTTGTTACAGTTTATATATTTTTTAAATAAAAAAATTTTTGATTTTTAAAATTTTTATATTAATTTTTTGTTTGAAAGAAAAAACAATGCACGTCTATTCTGCTTGAAAGTCCGCAAACCAAAATGTATGATATTTTCCAATAACTTTCAACTTCTTAGGCTTCTTGTCTCATACTAAACTCTCTCCCGTTCCTCACATCAACGCAGTCATCAAACAATGTTTTAGCTTGACAAATGTTCTGAAATCAATTTGTCGTATATATTAGAGATCTGATCCTCTTTGCATTATTAAATTGTACATTGCATGGTGAGACCGAAAATTGAATACGCCTGTTCACTCCTATTGGACGCTCCTCAGAGCTGCTTTTTTAAACTCTGCAGGGTTCAATAGAGATATCTCCACACTGATTTAGGCGCTATGATCTCTACCCACACAGTCAGCTTCGAGCAAATGGCTAACGTTATCCCTCAAGCTGAGAGATTTCGATTGAACGCCAATACCGCCATCAATAAGATTTTGTCTATGGAAAACCACCCTGCTCTGCCGTACAACCGTGACCTTGTGGCACTCAATTATTGCCATACATTCTTTACAATCTGCACCGAAAAATCCAATAATCTAGACTTGTTGAAATTTCATAAACACCCCCTTTTTCAAATTCCGTTTGGTGCTCACATCGTCCAACCCGTAGTTAAGTTTCTGCCAGTTCATAAATCCAAAGTGTCTCCATCCGAGGTCCAACATCAATACCTAAATCTAGTCTGTCGGATCTAAATCCGATATTGTAGGCAGCGCGTTTTGGTTTCCACACATTGGCATATAAGCATATTTTTCGAACCACCTTGATAACTCCATTTTTACGGCAGAGTGTTTAGTTATCCTCGAAGCTATACGTCTAGCCTCTCTACATACTCGCAAAAAATATCTCATAGTCTCAGATAGCAAATTTGCCCTATTAGCCCTTCAATCGTTTTCTACCAGCAAAATTATATATGTTGGAAAGCTGTTCTTGGTGAGGTTGTCTTTAATTATTTTAATATTTTACACACAGAAAAAAGAGAGAGAAAAAGGCTCATGTTAGAAAGTCTACAAATTCAAAAAAACAAAAAATATGCTGTTAACTTCCAAGAAGATGTGGACAAAACGCACAAAATATATACATTAGCTGTTAATTAAATTGAACGATTGATTCTAAGAGAGTCCAATGACATTTAACACCATCTTCCTTTCCTGACATTTAACACCATCTTTCTTTTTTCTCTTTTTTCTCTTTTTTTCACGATTATTACATACATATAATTGTAATTACGTTTTGCAAATTGTTAATCTAAATTTGAATTCTAATTACGCTCTGCAAATTGTGAATTTAACCATCTTAATCAATTAAACATCTACTAGAGGTTAGTAATAAGTCAATTATAAAACATACCTGTATTGTTGTATTATTGTAATTAAAGCTATAATAATAAAGACTATCCCCCTGATGATGTCTGAATACCCCGGACGAAACGTTGGGGACAAAAATTAAAAAATAAATGTTTCCTTGGTCGGAAAGCTTATAAAAAGGAAAAGAGAAACGATTGAATATTTGGTATCGTTTTAGTAAAGTTTTGATATTAAAATTAGCAAAAATATTGAAAAAAAGTTTTAAAAAAGTAAGTGTTATATTAAAATAATAATGCATTATTAAATTATTACTTATGAATTAATTTATTAAAAGTTGCGCAGAAACAGTTCATCGTGTGCATCTTTTAATAGTTTTGATACTTCATCAGTATCACTATAAGACGACTTCCTATAATTTATTGTAATAATTATTTAACATTTTTGCATATTTGTATTTATATTATGTTTTTACTTTTTTTTCGATGGGAACCACTTTCCTCAACTTTCTCTCTTTTACATTGATATGGCGAGAGAATATTTCATTTATAAATATTTGCACTTATTTATGTTTACATACGTTATCTTAGAGCTACATGGTACTTCGTTATAATTTTGTTGACTTGGAGCCCCAAACACTTTGGTGTTTGAATTGCCGTTAACTGCCGCAATTCTTCATTTGGGCCACCTCCAGTTTTATTTCTTGAAATCAAATCGGTACTTAATATTTTTTTGTTCTATATTTGTAGTCCGTCCACACCTTAAAAAATTTTTTTTCTTAATTATATAATTTATAAAATGATTTAAATCTAAACTTACCTTCCTCCATCCGTTTACACTTTTATTTGGAAGACCAACAGCGTTTAACTTATTCATTAACTCTTCCCATTATTCATTTAATTTTTGCCGTTCTAGGGAAGAGTTACTGTGATTTTACGCCATGTCGCTGTGGTCTTCCATAAAAGTTATAGTTATATCTACCTGTTCTTGTGTTACTGACCTGTAACAAAATATTTTTAATATTAAAATTTTTTGTTTGTAAGTACAAACATGACCTATATTGTTAATCAGTTTTTTGTATTTCTGATGTTCTAGTACATCTTGGGCCAAAGGTCGTATTTTTTCTTTTTTAATAACAAAACATGTATTTTCTTATGTGTCCAACGTTTCGTTTGTTGTTACAAACTTTTTCAGGGACTTTTTATTTACTTTTGTTGTGCTGCAATTAATATAAGTTGATCTATTATATAAATATACAAATTTTATACTATATTATTATATATTGTTTTCTTACAACTTGATGTTTTTTCCTTTTCCTATTATATCATGTTGATGATCATTTCCCTTCCGTGTGGTAACTTGTCATTAGATAGTCATTTTTTAATTTTTCATTTAATTTTTTTAATTTAAAATTAAATTGTATGTGAATTTCGTCTTATCTATGTCCTCTTTTGTGTTGATTGTATGTTTTTGGTTTTTTTGTATGTACAGGCTTTCTAGTGTAAATCTCGTACTTATTCTTTTTTCCGTATCTAATATTCTTATATTATTTAGATCAGGTATATGTTGTTCCTTTCTTACATGTTGGAATAAGGCGGTGCTATCGTTTCCTTTTTCTATGTCGTTTCTATGTTCTTTTATTCTTGTTTCCAATGCTCTTTTCGTCGTTCCTATGTATATCTTGTTGCATGGTGATCTCTCATTTCCCTGACATTGTATTTGGTAGATCACATTTCCTTTATTTTTGTTGTCTATTTTGTCTTTCGTTTTGGTGAATACATGGTTCAAGGTCTTAACAGGTTTGTGTGTCCATATTGCCTGGTTTCCTTCACTTATATTGTTCATTCTGTCTTTGTCGGTTATGGACGGGATGTAGGGTATGCAGAAGAACTTTTTATTCGTGTTGTCAGTGTTAGCTCTTTTTGTTTTTGTTTTGTTTTTGTTTTGTTTAATTTTTTTGGTCAAGTTGTTAAATATGTAATTTGGATAACTGTTATTTTTAAGTGTGTTTTTTATAGTTTCTAGGCAGCTCTCCTCAAACTCCCCATCTGTCAATCTTAACGCTCTATTTAATAAACTTCGGGCTGTGTTGATTTTTTGTGTGGAGTTGTAATTCATTATTCTGCCCGATGCCAATGGTTTCCTATACCAATTTGTTCTTAGTGTGTTGTTTTTCCTGTGTATTAATATGTCTAAAAAAGGTATGCAATTATTGTTTTCCATTTCTATTGTAAAATTTATTTTTGGGTGGTATTGGTTCAGTTTGTTTAATATTTTCTCCACATCTTTCTTGTTAGTAATTGCAAAGAAGTCATCTACGTATTTCGTGATATATATGATGTGTATTTGATCTTTTTCTAATAACATTATCGTTTTCGCTAGTAGGTTATCTAATACAATATTTGCGATTGTGGGAGAGAGAGGGTTCCCCATTGGCATCCCAAAAATTTGGTTATATATTGTTCCATCAAATTTGAAGTAATTATTGTCTTTAAGTATGAATTGAAGGATTTTTTGGAATTGTGTTGTGGAAACAAGAATAAAAGAACATAGAAACGACATAGAAAAAGGAAACGATAGCACCGCCTTATTCCAACATGTAAGAAAGGAACAACATATACCTGATCTAAATAATATAAGAATATTAGATACGGAAAAAAGAATAAGTACGAGATTTACACTAGAAAGCCTGTACATACAAAAAAACCAAAAACATACAATCAACACAAAAGAGGACATAGATAAGACGAAATTCACATACAATTTAATTTTAAATTAAAAAAATTAAATGAAAAATTAAAAAATGACTATCTAATGACAAGTTACCACACAGAAGGGAAATGATCATCAACATGATATAATAGGAAAAGGAAAAAACATCAAGTTGTAAGAAAACAATATATAATAATATAGTATAAAATTTGTATATTTATATAATAGATCAACTTATATTAATTGCAGCACAACAAAAGTAAATAAAAAGTCCCTGAAAAAGTTTGTAACAACAAACGAAACGTTGGACACATAAGAAAATACATTTTTTGTTATTAAAAAAGAAAAAATACGACCTTTGGCCCAAGATGTACTATAACATCAGAAATACAAAAAAAGATTTTTAAATTTTATTCATTTTTTCTTTTTAATACTTAAATTTTTTTTTTTTTTGAATAATTACAATTTAATATATTTTATTTTTATTTTAACGTCATTTTTCAATCACGTTAAACCGATAACAACGATACGATTTACGCAATACCTTTACGCAATTGGTTTTGGGGACGATATCGTTGAATCTTAATCGTTAAAATGATATCGTTTGAAAATTACGCAATGAACCCCCTACACTCTGTTTAGGTGTTATAGTATCGCCTGTAGAACCGTCTGTAATATAACATAGTTGCATACATATACATATGCATAGCGTACATTGTCCGATCGACCATACCAAACAATCATTGTCTTGCATTTTTGATGTGCAAGCAAATTGTGACAAATTATGCGACGGTCATTTAATACGTTCAACACTTGTGTAAACAACCAAGTGGCAATGTCCCCATAGCCTTGAATTTGCTAAAAGGAATGCACTCTGTTCAATAAAATAACATATCGCACAGATGTGTGGGCGCGCATTCCAATGAAATGCATCTTTGTATAAAAGATGAAATTACTAAAACTACTTATTTTGCAAATGTGTCGTCTGGACGATTGTCCAATCGACACATCATAATAACAGCGTTCCCACGTATAAACCACATATCACATGCACACAAACCAGAAACTAGAAAAACCTATAAATAGGGAAAATATCTAGTTTGTAAATTAATTCTGTTAATTCTATTCTTTAATTCAGTTCATTCATTACAATTTAGTATTAAGTCCATATTCATAATAATAAATAATCTAAAAATAAAATTAGTTGTTTTTTTTAAAAACTTAAAAACGGCAACTAAAACTGGCGCAGTCGGAAAAGGATCTACGATGATCCCTTAAAACGCGAAATAAAATATAATTAATCGACGAATGAAAATCGTCAAAGGATCTCAGAATCCTTAAAACGCGAATGTAAATCGCGAAATAAAAAAATAATTAATCGACGAATGAAAATCGTCAAAGGATCTCAGAATCCTTAAAACGCGAATGTAAATCGCAAAATAAAAAAATTAAAAAAAAAAAAAATAATAATAAAAAATAGAAGACCTCACAACCCAGCCAAAGGGTATATAAAAGAAAAGCCAAGTATTGAAGGAAGACCTCACAACCCAGCCAAAGGGTATATAAAAGAAAGCCAAGTATTGAAGGAAGACCTCACAACCCAGCCAAAGGGTACATAAAAAAAAAGCCAAGTATTGAAGGAAGACCTCACAACCCAGCCAAAGGGTATTTAGAAAAAAAAAAAAAAAAAGCCAAGTATTGAAGGAAGACCTCACGACCCAGCCAAAGGGTATCAGAAACTTAAACAACATTAGCAACATCAGCAACATCAACAATATCAACAATATCAATAATATCAACAATATCAACAATATCAACAATATCAACAATATCAACAATATCAACAATATCAACAATATCAACAATATCAACAATATCAACAACATTAGCAACATCAGCAACAACAACAATATCAACAACATTAGCAACAGCATCAAGTAACAAAAAGAATATCAGTGAGTAGAGTGCTTATATACGATAAGATAATATAAAGTGAAATATTAGAAAATTTTTTTTACGTGAAATGGAAAACACTCGTAGAAGATAAAAACAAGAGAAAAATTTTTTTTGAGAAGTTAGATTTTTGAAACGTTTATACTAAAATAAATCACCTTTGAAAGGTAAATAGAAGAAAAAGCGAATTTTAAAATCTTGTTTCTTAGGAAGTAAGAATTGAATTGAATTAAAATCTTAAAATTGTAAATTTGAGAGTTGTGCACTTATTTGAATTTTCAAAATGGCAACAGAACGACAAATACAATTGCCAGCCATTGACCCATTTAAATTTTTGGGCAATTTACCTATTTTTGACGGTAACAAGGACGACTTACACACTTTTGTGACACTGATTGACAGGGTACATCCTGTTTTGCAACACTATGATGTTGTACAGCAATCGATTTTTTCAGACCTAATAAAAAGCAAAACTAGAGGTAAGGCTAGAGAAATTTTAGAAATTAACAGTCATTTAAGTTCATGGACAGATATTAAGACAGTATTATTAAATAATTTTGGAGAAAGAAAATCCATAGAAGAACTTTACGACGAGTTACGCGCTGTGACCTATAAGGGTAATTGCTTGACGTTTTATAACGAAATTAAGGAAAGATTAAGAGACTTGAATAATAGAACAGCCACCTCAACGGAAGACGCAAATATTTTGGTTGGAGTTATAAACAGTAATAAGAAAACTGCACTTAATATTTTTAAAAGTAAAATGGCTGAGCCCATGAAAACTATACTTATGTGTAGAAATCCAGGTTCATTAGAGTCTGCTATGGACATACTGTATGAGGGAGGTTATGACAAATTACATAGACCAACAGAAAGCAAGTCTAAGGATAGTTATCAGAATCCACGCTACAATAATTATAATAAACAAAACTATAACCGTGGATATAATAATAATACATACAACAGTAATTTTAATCAGAACAGAAATCGAAATCATAATTATAATATTTATAATAATAATAATTATAGACCTAATAATTATATTAGGCAAAATAATAACAACAGAAATAACAATAACGGAAACCAAAATCCTAGTTATAATAATAACCATAACCGAAATTTCAATAACCCCCAATACAACTATCAGCCAACAAGGCATTTTAATACCAGTAGTGTACCTAATCAAAATCCATTTAACAGACCTACGAATAACGTCTTCAATCAGCGTAATATGATTCCCCAGAATCGTCCAGAACCCATGGACATTAACAACGTACGTACTGAACAAATAAGACCTAACAGACGTACACAAAACCAAAACAATAACGACGGAAATAAATATAATGTACAACGCAATGCCCAAATAACAGAAAATTTTCAGGAACATGCCTCAATGGAGGACTTCCGTATATAACTGTAGAAGCAAAAATAGCCCCACTAAAGTTCTTGATCGATACGGGAGCCACCCACTCAATAATTAATCCGGGACTTTGTAACCCAAAATGGAAAACTCCTACAGAACTTACAATAATAAAAACTTTACAACATACAATAGAGGTGAATGAAACAGTTTCTATACCTCTGTTTAAAGAATTAGGCAACGATAAACAAAGAGTACAATTTTTAGTTTGCCAATTTCATGATAAGTACGATGGGATAATAGGAAATAATATTCTTTTGCAATTAGGAGCAGTGATAGACCTAAAGAAAAATATATTACATGTAGAAGGTAAAAAAGTACCCCTACAATTTGGACATGAGGACAGAGAGTATTCTTTTAATAAATCAGGAACCTATAAGTTAAACCTATATACGCAACATAAGGACGGATTGGTCTACATAAAGAAAAAGATATCAAAAAATAATAAAGTAGAAATAAAAGAAGGAGTATACGAGGCAGAGAACTATGAAATTAAAGCAATAGTAAACGCAAATATCGAATGCCCAAGCATTGTTAAATTTCCTACATTAGAGACAGAAAAGGTAACTAAGGAGAATTTTCACATATATGATACAGACAAATCTTTGAGAAACGACATTAGTAGGGAATTACGAACAGATCATTTGAATAAGGAAGAAAAGTATAACTTAATGAAGTTGACTAATTCATACGAAGATGTTTTTTATACAGAAGATTCTGATTTAACATTCACTAATGCAATAAAGCATGAAATCAGAACGACAACTAATGACCCAATCTTCGTAAAAACATATAGATATCCTTATATACATAAAGACGAGGTACGTAAACAGATAAATGAAATGTCAAATAATGGAATAATTAGGCACAGCCACTCTCCATATTCGGCACCCGTTTGGATAGTTCCTAAAAAATTGGACGCAAGCGGTAAACAAAAATGGAGACTTGTTGTTGATTATAGGAAGTTAAATGAAATTACAGTAGATGATAAATATCCAATTCCTAATATTGATGAAATATTGGAAAAATTGGGAAGAAGCATGTACTTCACCACTTTAGATTTGGCCAAAGGATTCCATCAGATTGAAATAAACGAAAATGACGTACATAAAACAGCATTTAGTGTAGAAAATGGACATTACGAATTCGTACGTATGCCTTTTGGACTGAAAACAGCACCAGCGACATTTCAAAGACTGATGAATAACGTATTGCACGATTACATTAACAAAATATGTTTGGTTTACCTTGATGATATAATTATTTTTTCCACCTCACTCCAAGAACATGTAGTTTCATTGAAGAAAATATTTCAAAGACTACGAGAAGCAAATTTAAAGATACAATTAGATAAATGTGAATTCATGAAAAGGGAAGCCGAATTTTTAGGCCATATAGTAACTCAAGAGGGTATAAAACCAAACCCCAACAAAATAGAAGCAATAGTTAAATTCCCACTACCAAAAACGAGAAAAGAAATTCAACAGTTTATCGGACTGGCAGGTTATTATAGAAAGTTTATAAAGGACTTCTCAGGTATTGCAAAGCCTATGTTAAAGTACCTAAAAAAGGATACTAAAGAAATAAATATTAAAGATGAACAGTATGTAAAAAGTTTTGAAACCCTGAAACGAATAATTGTTAATCATCCCGTTCTGATCTACCCCGATTTTGAGAAACAATTTACACTTCAAACGGATGCCAGTAATATAGCTTTAGGAGCTGTACTATCACAGGAAGGACATCCAATATGCTATGCAAGCAGAACATTGAACCAACATGAGAAAAATTATAGTACAATTGAAAAAGAACTATTAGCCATAATTTGGGCTACTAAACATTTTAGACCATATTTGTTTGGAAGGAAGTTTTTAATAGAAACAGACCACAGACCTTTGACATGGTTGTTTTCGGTAAAAGAACCCAATTCGAAGTTAGTTCGTTGGCGATTACGCCTACAAGAATACGATTATCAGATCGTATATAAGAAAGGCGTACAGAATGGAAATGCAGACGCTTTGTCTAGAATAGAAATAAATTTAGAGGAAGGCACAAACGTCATAGCCGAAACAAATAACCCTATCAACTTTTATAAGAGACAAATAATATTTGTTAAAACAAACTCATAGAAATTCACAGGTATTTGACTCTAAAAGAAAAACTATATATGCGAAAGAATTCGACGTTAGTACTGTAATAACACTTATAAAGAATCACTTTGACCCAAATAAGTTAAACGCAGTACATATAGCAGACGAAACGATTTTCGAACGATTCAAAGAAGTTGCTTTACAACATTTTAGTAATAGCCACAATAGAAATTTTAAAATATTAAGATGTAAGAAATTGTTAAGAGACATCACAGATGAAAACGAATTGACAACATTGATCGAACAAGAGCATAAGAAAAATAATCATAGAGGAATAAATGAAAACCTGGCTCAATTAAAAGAACAAATATATCACCCACAATTAAAACGACGTATTACACAATATATAAACAATTGTGATATTTGTAATAAAGAAAAATATGACAGAAACCCTCTAAAATTAAAATTTAAGGTGACAGAAATACCAAACAAACCAAGAGAAATAATACACATAGATGTATTCTATAGTTTGAATAAAACATTGTTTTTGACATTTGTCGATAAATTCTCTAAATACGCACAGGCATATAAAATACAAAATAGATCTTGGACAGAGTTCAAATTAACCCTGACCCGATACTTGGGATCATACGGACATATAGATAAGATAATTGTAGACAATGAATTAGGATTCAAAGCATTACCATTAATGGAATTTTTAAGAGAACAGAATATAGAGATACATTATACTTCTAACAATAATCATACGTCAAACGCCGATGTTGAGCGATTGCATAACACAATAAACGAACTTATTAGATTGTTGAAACACAATCCAGAAAATGACTTAGAAACAGTCGAGGAAAAAATCTATAAAATCATTATATACTATAACAATTCTATACACTCCACCACAGGAGTAAAGCCAATAGATTTTATAACAGGGAATATAATTCCAGATGAATATCTTATTATTAAAGAAAAAATAGAAAAGATTAAAGAGAGAACAATAAATAAACTTAATGAAAAACGTGACGATAACGAAGTCATAGAAGGTCCCATATATATTAAAGAAGTTAGAGGAGGTAAAAATTATACCAAATTTAGGAAGGTAAACGTACGCAAATTAGACGACGACCATGTAATAACCGCTAAAGGACATAAATATTATAGAGGACACATTAAAAGAAAAAAGAAATTTACTAATGCAAATGTGGGAATAGATAACGACAATATAGGAGGTATGGACAATGATTTGAACCAACTTCAGAATACAGCATAAAAAATTATAAAAGCTTAGTTGATTGATGGTAATTAATGAAATGTATAATTGAAAAGAAATATATAAATACACCTACAATAATGACATCCCGTACGAATAAATAATCAATCACTAGAAGAAAAATAAAAATTAATAAATATTTGTATAACAAATACAATGAATAATCTATTGAACAAAAATCAAGGAATTAATAAATAATAAAGGCACCCATGTAGCGTTGCAAAGAAATTAGAAATCAGCGAATATGATAAAGGAAAGAACATTTACCCTTGTAGAATAACAAAAGGAAACATATCCAATAAAATAAAAACTTGTCAAAGTATTGAATAAGTAATAGAGAAAATGAATCTAATTTATACCCAAGAAAAGCTGAATCAGAAGAAATCAGATGCCACCAAGATGCCCAAAAGATCAATAATAATAATAATAATAATAATAATAATAATAATAATAAACTAAATCATTTACCCACTCTGATACATCACATTCCTTAATGTGTATACCTCTCCATAATAACGAAATAGAATATCCGAAATAAAGCGGCATACAATCTTGCAGTGTTGACATATACCACTGGTAGACGAGATCGCCCTACCTAACGTAAACAAACGCACTCACAGTGAGCATCTTGCTCAGCAGAATATGTAAATGAATAGGTTTGTAAACAAAACAAAAAAATAATGACGCATGTTGACGCGCGAGCGTGTTGATGCGTTATAAAATCGTAAACAGAATAAAGAAACAAAAATAAGGCAATGACCTCTTACAGAATTAACTGACCGACCTCAACATTGGGAGAATAGTAAAAACAAATATATTTATCACAAAAACACTGTAGAACGTTTAATGTGAAAAAAAATGAATATTTTATTTTGGTTTAGAGAGAAATGCAAACTTTTAACCAAAACTAAAGGTTTTGGAAAGTGAGAAAATTAATGACGAATAAATGTATTAAATATTAAGATATATAAAAGCAAATTATAAAAGCTATTATCTTTTAGGGATGTTGCTACAAATCATAATTCTGCTATTGGGTTTACCATTGTATTCAACACAATATGTTGACTACCAGGACCTCACAAATAATCATGGCTACTTACCCATAAGACAGGATGAGGTCAAACTAATTAATAACTACGAGAAAATAATACACTTAATAAATATAACTAAGTATAGAGAAAGTACTGATATAATAAAACAAAACATAAATAATTTAACATTGTCCGTAAGGCCTAAACCAATATTAATGACCGTATCTACATAGTAATCTGATTATTTTAAAAACAAAAATAAATAATTTGGTACCTATACATAGAAATAAGAGAGGGTTGGCAAATTTTGTGGGTAAAGGATTAAAATATATTGCAGGCACAATGGACAGTGATGACGAACAACAAATTTACGAAACATTAAGAAACTTGACAAGTGATGCTAGAAACAATGAAAATAAAGTTGACTCATTGATAAACCTTGGTAACGTTTTGTCCGACCAAATTCAAAATATAACTTCACATATTAATAGTCAGCAATCAAGGGTTGCTAGTTGTATTAATAAACTAAAAAATGTGTTGGCTGTTAGGATAGGCCACGCAGAAGATGAAATAACTTTACTAGAACAAATTTTCCAAATTAACAATGACATTGCAATGTTGCGTGACCACGTAGATGACATAATCCAAATACTTTTTACTAGTAAACTAGGTATAGTGGCACCCGGCATATTGACAGAAAAAGAGTTACACATAATCAACGACTTAGATACCTACAATAATTTAAGAGTCACTGTTAGAATCTTTGACGAAACAATAATTATAACAATTTTGGTCCCAAAATTCGAAAATGATACATACACTAAAATGATTTTTGTACCCATGCCTAATGGAAATAACAAATGCATACGACTCTCTCATGAAGAAGTATTGTTAGACAAATATAATAATATATATAATAAAAATGTATTTAAAAATTTAAGAAATAACTTAATAAGTTTAGAAGATAAGTGCCTATCTAACATAATAAATAATAATGAGGCAAATTGCCAAATGAAAAATTGTAACCAAAGTAGTATCAGGGAAATAAATTCGGGATTCTTGATACTTATGAATTTTAACGAAAGTATAAAAACAAACTGTCATAAGAAACAGAAACAGTTCCAAGGAACATTTATATTAAAATTTTTCAATTGTTTTATAGAAATAGGAAAAAAGAACTACACTAATTATATAATAAGAATTCACGATGAAATTGTAATATCCCAAATGTTAACAAAAATTAAAGAAAATAAGTCAATGAACTATGCCGATTTAACGGCTGAAGAATTGTCAATTGCACATGTACATTATAAAGATATGTTGGATGGCTCAATTAGAAGCCAAAAAATCACTAAAATTGTAAACACGGGAACAGACGCTGTAATGTTCATAATAATATTAATATTGATATATGTTTTGCTTAGTAGAAAAAAGTCCGCAGTTCTCCAAATCTCGCCGGAGTCTCGATCTAACGGTGGGGGTGTTATAGTATCGCCTGTAGAACCGTCTGTAATATAACATAGTTGCATACATATACATATGCATAGCGTACATTGTCCGATCGACCATACCAAACAATCATTGTCTTGCATTTTTGATGTGCAAGCAAATTGTGACAAATTATGCGACGGTCATTTAATACGTTCAACACTTGTGTAAACAACCAAGTGGCAATGTCCCCATAGCCTTGAATTTGCTAAAAGGAATGCACTCTGTTCAATAAAATAACATATCGCACAGATGTGTGGGCGCGCATTCCAATGAAATGCATCTTTGTATAAAAGATGAAATTACTAAAACTACTTATTTTGCAAATGTGTCGTCTGGACGATTGTCCAATCGACACATCATAATAACAGCGTTCCCACGTATAAACCACATATCACATGCACACAAACCAGAAACTAGAAAAACCTATAAATAGGGAAAATATCTAGTTTGTAAATTAATTCTGTTAATTCTATTCTTTAATTCAGTTCATTCATTACAATTTAGTATTAAGTCCATATTCATAATAATAAATAATCTAAAAATAAAATTAGTTGTTTTTTTTAAAAACTTAAAAACGGCAACTAAAACTTTTAGGCTCTAAAAAAGGACCCCGCGTTCTACCTGAGCCTTTACCACTTTGACGCGGCGAATTTATCTGTTGTTGATTCGCTTAGCTTCATTTTAAGAAGAAGAAGAAGAAGTTATTTAACTACGTATGTTTACATTGCTTTGATATGATGAAAACTCTGATATTTTACGTTATGGCGTTTACTTCTTTTGGAAGTAGATATTTTAAGAACAATTGTTTGTATTGGTTGTATTGTTGTTTGTTTGGTTATAAAATACGTGGTGCCATTTCATCTTACTTATTAAGATTTCGTGAACAAGAAACTCAATAAATTATATTATTTTTATTTATTGGTTTGTTTTTTAAGCAGGTTTAAAGTTTGTCTAAATTGCCATTTTTTCTTCAATTTTCCTTTGCGAAAAACAGTTATTATTTGAGATATCAGAGAAGTTTTATCGTAAAGAGTTGTATTTTTTGGTACTTTTTCAGGGTTGCAATGAAATTTAATGCCGTTAACTACGTGGTTATGTGTAAACCACTTTAATGAGATTGTTAATTTTTATATGGGTAATCAATCAGGGTGATAACCGTCTCAACCTCGGTAACCTCGTCAATGTGAACGTATTATTAATGTGGATAATAGAATATATAAATCGAATAAATGGTGTTACCACCATCGATTTTTTTTTTCAAAGGCGTAATTTTACGAAAACTTTGTAAGAAAGCGTTATACGCGTAATAAATATATATATAAAAATATATTTGACATACAACAATAAAAAAAACATGCCTTCAATACCCTTAATCGGCTTGTAATGAAAAAGTTATATAAAAAGTATTTGATCAAAATCAATTTTTACATGCTAAATTTTCCATATTGTAGGTAGAGCTTCGTATGTATGTTTACAAAATTTGTCTTTTAATGACTCAATATTCAGTTAGTCTTTAGCGAAATGTCGTTGAGTTATAAATGGTAACGCATTAGTATATACAATGTGTGAAGAGTGTTTTTTTCAATTGGATATAATATTACAATACTTATTGTGATAAGTTTTACAACTGTTTCAATATTTATTTGTTTATAAAAAAGAAAAATAAATGTATGAATATATCATGTATGACCGCTAGAAACTTTAATAATACATATTTAATATAACATAAATATGCTACCACGTAAGAGAAATTGATTGGGATGTCTTGTTCATATGTGTGGAAGCGAATAAGGAGAAATACAATTCAGTAATATTATTCTAAATTAACGATTTACAAGGAAACAATACTAATAAAATTATAATAATAAAATCACAAAACTTACAATAAGAAAATAAAGTCGGTTACAATTTTCTTCGGTATGGATGGCTTCAATTATTTTGAATATACTAATTTATCACTTCGAAGGCCACTTCATATGAAAACTCAATAAAAGCGTCGTAAATTGAATACGAACACATTAATGATAAATAATCAAATATACAATTTATTTGCACATTTATTATTAAAATATTTCGCATAAGAATAATATGAACGTAAAACGACATGGAAGTATTTTAGAGTTTGCCTTAGGTTTTACGGAATTAAAAAATTATTATTATTAATTTCTCCAAATCTGTAAAGTATAATTGACAAGTGGAAAATATATAATATAATTATTGTCATATTATAATAGAATATTTGTGGTCTATACATAAAAATTTTATGTACAATATTTTGTTCACGTTTTTTGAGACAAATTTGCATTATTTTTTTAGTGATTTTTCACAAAATGATTTTAGAAAGTTAATGATTAAACAATCGATATATATTTAATCATCCATAGCCCTTTATTAAAAAGTTTAAAAATAGAAAATAACGAAATCAAAATCGAAAATCCATTTATATATTTATTAAATTAAGTATTAAGTAAATTTTAAATTAAGCAAGTAAGAAAACTAAATTTGCCTAAGGCCAAATCTTAAATACCCTCCACATATATGTGCAAAGGGTGGGCTTGGCGGGTATATGATTACGCCCTTTAATAGTGTGTGTATTACGTGTGAGCTTGAAGTCGAGCTTCACGCTGAAAATGGTTTTTTGTTAATTGTAGGCATGTCTGATATTTAATTATTATCCTTTTTGACGCGTCGATAAATTGAATAATATATCAAGTGGTGAATAATAATATATATGTAATAATTTTTTTTATTTTTTTTTATCGAATTAAGTTGATATGGCACTGACAAAGACGCCAACAGCCTTCACTGCCAGGATCACATCAGATTTAGATAAAACACAAGCACAAAATCGTGCAAAAGAGAGAGTCCCGTTATTTTATATAAAATGAGTACGCGCAGTCCCCAGTCATAGGTCCGTCGAGTTCAGAAGTCAAGCGCGCACTGTATGTAATAATATATAAGATTAATATATATGTAGTGGTGTATGTATGGTCGGGCTTGACCGATTATAATATTTTCACTTGTTGTATATTGTCATCCACCAAAGCATGACACATTGCCGACTAGCAAACGTCAGATGATGATGGTAGAACTCAGCAAAAAAAGCATGATATCAACAAATATTTACATAGAACAAACAAGATGCACATAGTGTGATAACATTAAACGAACTTCCAAAGAAGACAAGCGATAATATAAACAAGTAAGAAAACTAAATTTGGTTTAGGCCAAATCTTAAATACCTTCCACAAATACAAAAGTGGGCGCGACAGATATACATATATTGCGAATTATATATATATATTATTTCATACATCACCCTGATGGTGACTACTAACAGGCAGTCGAAATATAGATTTTGAGCTTGAATTTGAAGGGAGGAATTTGTATATATTGCGTCCTCTAATATTGTATGCATTACGTATCATCTTGCAAGTTTAGTTATACCATACATAATATGGGAGTGTAAAAGTTTGTTCTTCCATTTGCAACACTCAGAAGGAAACGCCAGAGACCTTACAAAGCAAATAAAACTGAATCGATTTAGACATGTATGTCCATGTGTCTTTGTGTCTATCTATTGTGGGCATTCTCACGGGTGTAAATTTTGAGATATTAAGCTGAAATTTGGTACAGGCTCTTATAGTTATTGCACGCAGATATCTATTAAAAATGGGAAAAATCGGACAAGAGCACAGTCAGCAAAAATCTATATATCTGGCACAAAAATGCCCTATGAACTTGAACAATTGGGCAAATAAAGATAACAAGATTCGAATCTTCAAGGATATTGCAAACATTATAGTCAGAGGTCCTAATTAGAAAGTCCAATACGCTTTAAACAGACACAATTATAATAGTGTCCGTCCAATAATCCGTTTATAGTTTTAATATCCTCAGAGTCGAAAATTGAACCAACATGCCACGATTTCAAAGATGAATGAAAAAATTTGCCCGAGAAGTTGGAAGCATACATATTCCGTATTCAACTCTACTGAGATGTATTTTTTAATATTACTAAGAATGTCAACAGCTGGAAGTTTGACTGTGAGCGGAACACCATTTTTGACAGCTTCAACTCCCTTACAATCACAGATTCATTATACCAAATAACCACATGACTATGGACCCAGACTAAATGAACCAACCGAGTATTCGCAGAGTTAATTTATTTATTTTATTTTATTTATTTATTTATTTACTTTTGATCCAACAACCAAGCTTAAAGCTTAAATTTAGTTGGGATTGAAAATTACAATAACGTTGAGAACATCTAACAAAATAATACTAATAATATTGATATATACTAACAATATTAATATAAAAGAAAGAATTTAATAATAATAAAAGAGACAGTACTTTTGATAAGTTCATTTGTCATAAGATACAACGATATAAGGGAACCAGAAATAAATCTCCAAAAAAATTTTGGGGAGAAATTGGGGTGTGGTTAAAAAAGGCCGAGAAAATTCTCTTCTTGCCTTTATATATAGGCATAATATTAGGTTTGGAAACATTAAAAGAGAGGTCTAACTCTAAGCATTTGATTTTATTGTTAAAATTGCTCAGTGCAAAAATTAAGGATATGGATACCGAAAGAATAGTAAAAACATAAAAAAAAATGGATATGCACCCATCCCTCGGTTTACACGGTACTCGTTTCGTTTTAGATCTTAAACGGTTTTTAAAATCAAAATTTAAAAAAAAATTATGTAGAAAATAACTAATTTTGACTGCACGCGAATTTATTTCTACTTAATTATAAACCTGGTAAGATTTCAGACGTATACATGCTTTATTTCAGACTTTCTCCTAAAAAGTCTCAGCAAACTACAACTAAAATCAATATAGCAACTGTAGAAGCAGAATCTAATGAGATTAAAGGGTCTATTACGAACATCAACTTCGATAAGAATTGAGTTGAAGTTGTTAATTTGGTATTATGATTTTCAACCGTTGACACGAAAATTGTATAAATCACAATGCTGCCACTGATTTAAAATTTTTTTTTCAACTTTCAACCATTTTCTTGGTATTATGAACATCAACTTTATGACGTTATGTTGAAAAATATATAAAAAAAATTACATCTACTCAAAAGCAGTTGTTTCTAAAACAAATACAAATTAAATAAAAAAGCAGGGTATAATAATCATAATGGAAAGCAAGTAAGTATGATATATACATACATATGTATAAATTTATATAAAATCCTTTCTTATAATAGAAAAATTACAAACAAAAAACAATTCCAAATTATGGTGGAAAGGATGGAGCGCCATCCTGACATTGCGAGAGGAAAAGGCCTTTATGGAAGTAGCAAAATAGACGGTAGAGAAACTCCAATATTAAAATCATTTCCACAACTTTTTTGGTAGCTCCCGTCAGCCACAAATCTAAGCAGTGTCGCTATTTTTATAATTGATGGTATTGAGGACACTTTTTTAGTAATTGGTAAACGGAGCTCAATAATGTCTAATACGTATTTAAAAGCTTCCTAATTGAGACGAAACCAATTTACAAATCTGAAATGAACATTAATGAATGTATAAATGGTATGTACATATTTCCAAATGGCTTACACAACTTCGAGGAGCTCTAAAGGATTAGATGTACCTCTTAAATATTTCTTAATTTTTTGGGCACGATTATTATCCAATAATTCATCTTGAAAATATAAATCCATACTAGTTTCCATTTACAAACAAATATTTTTCATTAGAGTTGCCACAAATATTTAGCCAAAACTACCATACGCTTAAAATTACAATCAACTTTCACAAGTTGAAATTCATAATACCGCACGAGAATTGAGTTGATGTACGAGTTGATTTGATAATCAAAGTTGAATTGATGTTCATAATAGACCTGTACATTATGCGGCGATGGATCTGACATTATATAATTTCGTAAAAGAAGACTCATGGTTGAAAGTAATAGCAAATAAGTTTGATTAAAATTAGTTATTATTTTTCCAAAATTTTTTTATTTCAATGAAGTACAATATTTGTTTTTCTTTGAAATAGATTTCTTGTTTATTTATTTTTTATTTTTCATTTTATAATGATACACAAATTTGCTGGACGTGCCAGGGTGAACCGTCGGCACCAAGGTTCAGCAGCAAATTTCCTTCTGAGATTAATTTTCTTTTTTTTTTTTTTTAGAATGAAAATGTTTTATTCATATAAGTTTCGAACAATAAGAAAAACAAAAACAATATTGATTGAGTGATAATTTTAAATAACGTAATTTTTGTTAAAACTATTGTCCTTGATTCGAGCAATAACAAGATTAAATAATTTGTGTACTTTAGGAATTATAATCATACGCGAGTAGATCATTTGTTGTTATTGTTTATAGTTAACACCTACCTTGACGGTCTTATTTAACATATATGGAGTTTTTTAAGCGTCTCCGGCGCCCCTCCTAACTCCATTGGAAGTTAGGAGCTTCCAACTACTAGAATACCTTTAATAGGCTAACAATTCTTTCCCTTGGTCAAGGGTGTTCCATACTCCCAAGCTACTGTTACAACCCCCGCGATGCTCCCACTAGGGGGGCCTACCCGAAAGTACGTACTGGCAAGAACCTTGATTCTTGGGGCTCTAGTACCCTGCGGTACCAAACGCTAACGTCTTTGGTGGGACCTTCGACTATGTGTCTCCCAATTCGAGGCGTACTATTCCCCATGGGTTGGTGGCCCACTAACTTGTGCCTATACTTTAAATGGTTCGTGGAACATATACAGAAACCTATATGAACTGGAACTATCCAGGGACCTTATATATATTAATATTTGCAGTCGCTTACTCTGGCCCCGTAATCCTTGGACGAAGCACCTATGCCGGTACTCCGTTTCGGGGCGGGGCCACGCGAGTAGATCAAAGTTGTATGGTTTAATGTGAGCACCTGCCGTTAAGGCTTAATCTCACGGCACCATGCATTATAAGGATGCATTACAGCGGTCAAAGATGACATCATCAAGATGTTGTTTTGATGATAAACCACAGCCACTATGATGTACCCACTAGGGGGCCTACCTCAAATTGTCGGGCCAGAGTGAAATCACCCTGGGGGCTCCCGACACCCATAGTACGGAATGTTAAACCTCTCCGATGGAAGGTCGTAACTTAGATGTTATAAGTTACTACCAGTTGGTGCCTTATCACCCACGCGAGTAGATCAGTAAAGTATAGGTTTTACGTCTATACCCGTCGTGGAGACACAAATAGACGTTTTTTTTAGTTATGATCCCTGGAATTACCCAGGCGATCTTTATATAATTTGCTTTTTGTACTGTTGCCCCGTGATCCTTGGACGAAGCACCAATGCCGGTACTCCGTTTCAGGGCGGGGCCCAACGCGAGTAGATCATTAGTTGCGATTGTTTATAGTTAACACCTACCTTAACGGTCTTATTTAACATATGCAGAGTTTTTTAAGCGTCTCCGGCGCCCCTACTAACTCCATTAGAAGTTAGTAGCTTCCAACTACTAGAATACTGTTAATAGTGCTAACAACTCTTCCCCTTGGTCAAGGGTGTTCCATACTCCCCAGCTACTGTTACAGCCCCCGCGATGCTCCCACAAGGGGGCCTACCCGAAAGTACGTACTGGCAAGAACCTTAGTTCTTGGGGCTCCAGTACCCCGCGGTACCAAACGCAAAACGTCTTTGGTGGGACCTTCGACTATGTGTCTCCCAATTCGAGGCGCACTATTCCCTATGGGTTGGTTGCCCATTATGATGTGCCAATATTATGAATGATTACTGGAACATATCCAGCAACCTATTATGATTCTTGGAATTATCCAAGAATCAAACACAGGTTTCCTTGGATTACCCATCAAGACCTTATATATAATAATAATACTTGCAGACACTTACTCTGGCCCCACATTCCTTGGACGAAGCACCTATTCCGGTACTCCGTTTCGGGGCGGGGCCCCCGCGAGTAGATCAGTCAGAAAACCACGCACTTTGATTGTTCAACCACGAATCATCATATCTTCGCTCTCTCTTCACTCTCAACCACACAGCGCGCTCGGCCGTTTTTTCTCGAACGTACGTTTCTCGTACGTCTCGAACGTTCGTTTCACCACACACAGCAACCTGTTGATGTTGACGGCCCTGGCTCGGCAAAGCCATAATAGAAGTGTGGTGAAACAGACGAACAGTTGTGGGAAGAAAAATGCCTTACACTTTTCTTCCTTACAATTTTATAAATAAATTTAACTACTTTTATGTTTTTTATTATTTAAATGTTATTTTTATATTTTATTAAGTGCACTAGTTATATTTTGTGTTCCATAAATGTCTAAAACAAGCTTATTTATATTCGTTTTCGTTTTACACGGTTTTTCCATATAAAAATTATTTTTTCGAAATGCACGGTTTTGTCAGGAACGTATCTCCCGTGTAAAACGAGGGATGGGTGTATTTGAGTTTGCTCGTCTTAAAGCTTGTGTAGCGTGTAAAGATTGAAGAGGAGTGAGCTCAAGCAGCAACCCAGAGGTAAACTATTTATTTAAGCCAAGGCTTTAGCCTTGCCAAGGCAGACGTTTCTCTCAAAAAAAAAAAAATCCAGTTGATATAAGGTGGAGGAATGAAGAAATCCATGAGGAAAAAACAATGTTAACATTGTCATAGACAGTGGAGACATATAAGGTGCACAGAAGTATATTATAGCCTCTAGATTTGAAGAGGGCTACGTTGTGCAAGAGGTTTTTAATACAGATTTCGTATGAGAAAGTTTCCCCATAAGCACAGGGTCTAAGAGACGTTTTTGACTTAATAAAGGATGACAAGCGACCCTTAATCATAAGATTAATTGTTTTGATAATAATCTTTGTTATTGAGATCGAAAGTAAATTATTGAAATCATTCAGATTTCAATCTTTTTGGTATAACTATCTCTCTCGGTACTTCAATGAATAAAACTTGTACCCAGGTTATGTAAGATTATTTTAGTAAAAAACAAGTAAGAAACCTAAATTTGACTTGGGCTAAATCTTAAATACCCCCACATTCACACTAGGGGGCGTGTCTGTTATCCAACCACACCCATTTTTGGCATATCGATGAAGCTTATATTTATAGATGTACATACCAAATTTCAGGTTTATAGCTCAATTTTTGTGGCAGATAAATAGATTTTTGTCGATTGTGGGCGTGGCTCTTGACCGATTTTGCCCATTTTAAATAACGATATGCGTGCAAAAACTAAAAGTCCCTGCACAAAATGTCAGTTCAATATCTGAAAATGTATTCCAACAACAGACAGACACACGGATACACAGACATACATGTCTAAATCGACTCAGTTTTTGACGCTGATCAAGAATATATATACTTTTAGGGTATCTGATGCCTCTGGTGTTGCAAACGAAAGAACAAACTTAGTATACCCTCGTCACTAATGTGGAGGGTATAATAAATAAAATGAAAAATATAAGTAACCAGATATACGGTAGCCCACATAACAACATGGAAAAGTTCGGTTAAGACTGAAACTTAAATACCCTCCACCTTTCATAATAATTAATTAAAGTGTATCAAATTACAATTTAGTATGCATTATGCATGTTGCCTCTCTATTATTATTCAGGACATTTTTAAACAACAAATAGTGCTTTTTTTTTAATTATAAGCGTTTGCGTCATTCAATCACGCTCAATTTTGGCATAGTGTTAGACAACGGTACCACTTATATATATACCAAATTTCAACTTGATAGGCATAGTATTGTGCGATATGTAATTTTTTAAAGATACAATTTTTTCGAGGTATGTTGAGATTTTTGTTTATTGTGTCTCTAAACCGATTTTGCAAAATTTTAATACTGAACAGCGAAATTAAGCTAAGAATACGTATGCAAAGTTTGTGGGTCTCCGAGGCTTCCTTCGATTTGTTGTAAACGGGTGATCAAAATGAATATACCCTCTTCCCTAAGGTGGATGGTATAAAAAGTAAGTTTAAGTACACTTAAGAAAAACTTCCAAAATAAAATGTTTTAGTGTTTATATTTTCAATTATGCATGAATAAGCATGGTTTTAATATCAAATCTATAATATATTAAAGTAAGTGTGCACTGAAATTTCTCTGACTACAAATGAACAGTTATAGTTAGGAAGTGGTCATTGTTATGTAAAAACATGTGGACGTATGTGATGGCAACTTCCCGAGGAGATCGGGGTAATTCTATTATATCCAGAAGGCAACCTGACATTGATTTATCGTAAATTTTTTATTATAAACTAAATATCTGAAATTCTTTAAATAAAGACTTTATTTTAGTCGCTTTCAACCCACGTACCGATCAACTGTCGGAAATACATTTTGTGTGAAACAGTCAACCTTACTTTTTGGTGCTTCCTATGCGCATATGAATGGTCCAAGTAAGCCTTCAAACATTAAGAATAGATACATACAACTAAAAAGTCAGAAAGTGGAAGAACTTCACCATCAACACCACCATCAACACCACCATCAATACAACATCGTTGACACTGACGATTACTCCGCCAACTCCGGCCGTTCAACTAATGATAGTTATGCCATTAAGGATGATACAAGTATGTTTTTACCACGAACTCCTAAATGTCCAATAATGTCTGATAACGCAATGCTTATTGCCCCCAACCAATTATTGGACAATTTTAAAAGTCGCACAACAGCATTAACGTCTGCATTTGAAGAACAGCATTGTGTCATAGGACTTCACCCAAGTAGCAAAGAAGCAAATACCCCAATAAAGATATCTAGTGAAGCTAATTTTTTGGCTAAAAACGATCATACTTACGAACAGATCTTAAATTCCTCGAAAAATCACTTCAATTATTCAGTTTCAAGTCATCTAATTCGACAACTACAATATTCTCCAAATAATGTTAATGTTGACTGTGACAATGGGTTAAGAAGAAATGATTATAATACTAAAAATAAAGAGGTCTTGAATGATGACAGTAACTATCTTAATAATTCCCATGAAAATATCAATATAATACCACTGGTAAGTACTTAGAAAAATTAAGCAACTATTTTAATTACTATCTATGTATATAAAACTCAGTTATCTTATACAATTTAGTTCCACTAAACAGAGTTAAGTGAACGGTGTGAACTAACTCACGGTGATTCGATCACGTAGTCCGTTCGCTCATTCAATTGCTTCTTTTAGTTGTCTTGTTCTTTTGATTTAATAGTTTTTTCTTCCAATAGAGTTAAGTAAATGCAAAATGTAGGTACGTTTAGGAAATACAATGCATTCATTTCTTTCTTATTTAATTTTTATACTTATCACCACGTGGTTTGTGGTATATGTACATATATACCATTTTACAAAATAATTCCCCGAACAAAAACAACGTGGTTCGCGACTTAGCAAAGACGATATAGTTCATGAACTATGGAACTAAGTGATTGAACTAGTTCACGTCAGTAGGACGAATTAAAAATATTATTAAAATGAATTAGAAAACACAACTCTACTAACTTTGATGAACATGTATAATGAATTAATAAAAATTGCTCACAAGAAACTATTTTTGTTTCGCTGTATATCATGGATTTTAACTATTCTGGCTACAGGCTCTGATAAATTACGACTACATTATTTCTATGTGTAATTGTTTATTGTTTATTTTTGTGCTACAAAATAATTTAGCAACTTAAAAACTAGTAAACAGGTATTGCAAAATAATATGTATATATATAAAAATAAAATAATAATAATTCAAATCGCAGCAATCGCAACCGCAACAACAACAGCACAGCAGCAACAGCAGCAGCAGAGAATGTAATATATATAAAATATATATAAAATATTAATATTAAAAAAAATATACATAAGAAAAAATAAAAAAAAATTACAAACTATCTTATACTAATAATAATAATAAGATTTAACATAAGAGAGTATAAAGATTTTGCCTACATAAAAAATAAAAACAATAAAATAACAACATAAATTAGGCAGGTTATATTAATACATAATACAACGCGTATCATATGAACCATGGAACCCAGGGATAAGCTTCATGGTACATGATAAAATGCACATCCATATACATGTCACATATATTGTATATGTACATAAATATGTAAATGCTTACAGAGAAAAAAGCGGTCCATCTGGCATCAATTACGTAAAACTATTGTTTTCATATTATTAAGAGAATCGGACAGATCAAACAGGACATAAGTGTTATTTTACACATAACGCGAAATGGATTATGAAGCTGATAGTACGGCAGTACAGATATTTAAAGGAACGTAGTGCCTAGAGAAACGAATAGGAATATTAAAAGAAATTTGACTCAATAAGGAAGGGGAGTCAACTTCACCTTTAATTAATTTTACTAGAAAAGAAACACCTAACATCTCCCGTCTTTTCTCGAGAGGTGGTAACCCAATGAGCAATAATCTATCCTTATATGGTGGTAGGGCTAAATTAGGATTCCAACCTAAGCCACGGAGGGCAAACAGTAAAAAAATTTTTTGGACCGATTCAATAAGGTCGACATATATCCTATAACTCGGTAGCCATACCACAATTGAATATTCAAGTACGAGGTGTGTTCAAAACGTAACGAGAATTTTTAAATTTCGCGGGTTTGGAGAGAGAGTTTGGAGAGAGAGTTTTTTTTATTATGTTGGTACACATGCCCCTGAAGTACGATAACATTTTCAGCAATATTCATTGTTTACTTTTTAAGTGGCAGCCGCTAACGTGAGACGTGTTTTTCGAGCTCGGCGATTTTCGTTGAATGCCTCCACTGGGACGATTGAGCCTTAGTTAGAATAACACCAGAAGGATAGACTGCGCAAATCAGACTGTAAAAAGAAGCTTCACACAAGGAATCCAACGAAGAATAAATTTTAACGTCGTCAGCAAACGTAAGGACTCGAGAGAATTTAATACATTCAGGAAGATCATTTACAAATAATAAGAATAATAGAGAACCAAGGTGACTACCCTGAGGGACACCCGAAGAAACAGGAATACTACGTGACAAACAGGATTTAAAACATACTCTTTGAGTAAGTTAGATAACTACAAAACCAGGACACCATATTGTCAGGAAACCCTATACTTTTAAGTTTAAAAATCAAATGATTATGATTTACTCTATCAAATGCTTTCGAGAAGTCCGTATAGATAACGTCGGTCTCTTACTATCAGGTAACGCACTAAGCTTAGCAATACCCCTATAACTTTCAATACAATTCCTAGGCCCATTTTTATATAATGGTAAAATAAAAGAGGTTTTCCAATAAGTAGGAAAATATCCTTTATTTAAGCAGATATTAAAAAATTTTATAATGGAAACATACAGAAGGTCAGCACAACGATGTAGCAAACAAGATGGTATACCATCAGGACCAGGATAATTACTGTTGAGGATATGTGGAGTTCTTTCTAGAAATTGCTGGTTGTACTTTGTTTCGGGTTGTATTTAGAAATGATTTTCTTGAGTACAGATCTTTTATTTATTTATAATATATATAATTAATAATAATTATTATAGAATTTTTATAATCACGCACGCAATAATATTTTATTCAAAAAAATTTAACAATGAAAAAATTAGTAAAAAATTGATTAACGAGTGTTTTAATGAAGACAGTCCAAAAACGAATGAATGTTCTGAGTAGAAGGCAAAAAAAAAGCGCGGAGACTCTCCAACCCCAACTCCTCAATAGAGAAGATAAAACATTTAAGGAGAGTTAGAGAGCCAGCCCTCATACTCAAACCTGAACATCCCGCCCCCCTTGCTAGGACAGCAACAGACCAAGGGGTTGGATAGCCAATTGGTGTAAAGTAGAAATTAAAATAATAGTATATTTATAATAACAGTACATTTGAGTTATCCAGAACAGGCCGGCGGAACGCAACTGGTTGGGTAAAAAATATCAAAAGAGTCAATTCAAATTTAAGCGTATTCAATTCAATTCATTTAAATGCAATCTATTCATTTTGTATAAGCAATAAAGAACTAATTTTGGTAAATTATGACACAGTTGCGTCTCGCCGCCCTCTTCGTTCTAAGGCGTTGACGTTGTTGTCGAGGTGAACGACGGAGTCGTTGATGGTGTTGTGGGTTTGGGTTCGCTGACGTTGATGATTGTACAGACGTCATTCCGGGCGCCTCGGCATGAAGCTGGCATGCAACAGCGAATGGTGCTTGGCACCACACTCATTACATCGATTAACGCTTGGGCATTGGTTGACTAGATGTGACGAAGCAAAGCAGTTTAAACAATATTTGTGTATCATGACAGCCTCACGCCGTCCCTTGGCTGCCATGCTCAAGAACCGTATGCACCGTCTTAAGACATGGCGCCCATCGCAAACGCGGCATCTAGTATGTAACTCAAGGGGCTGAGGCGCTACTGGTGCAACCGGTTGCGCTTCGCGTTTAACCGGTTATGTTATGTCCAAAGACATAACATCGTTCGATAGGCGTCTCGGCAAGTAACCAGCCATCTGAAAAATGAAGACATTTTAGTGAGAAGTTTAAAATTTGAATGGCCAGAAGGCAAGAGGGGGTGAAAACTGATTCGTCTGTTCTAACATAACCTTGTAAGGATTCTAATGCATATATCTTTACTAGAAAGATACATAAAACAAAAAAACGAGGTGATATGTTTTATGGGTATGATAGTAGAACAATACGATAGAAAAGTTAGTTTTGACTTGGTGGCAGTAAAACTATTTTAGTAATAGGACGCCGGATTTTACCATTGGCGGTGACTAATTCAACAACTCTAACCTGATCATCGCTACCGGGAAATACTTTTATGACTCTTCCTAGCCGCCAAGCATTGGGGGGTAGATTATCATTTCGAATAACAACAAGGTCGCCTACAACATAATTTCGGTTAGGAAATTTTCATTTATAGCGTTTATGCATTTCCTTTAAATACTCTTCTTTCCATCTTGAAGCGAAATTATGTTGTAGGGCCTTCAATCTTTGCCATCTATTTGCATGATTTAAAGGGTGATTAGAAAAATCGGGTTCGGGTGCGGCAAGAATAAAGTGACCGTGTGTTAATGGTGTGAGATCACTAGGGTTGTCAGTCATAACGCATAACGGGCGTGAGTTTAAGCAACCTTCGATTCGGATTAACATGGTGTTAAAATCTTCGAAAGTAAATTGCTGAGCTGAAGCTATTTTTCGCAGATGTGACTTTACACTTTTCACGCCAGCTTCCCACAATCCACCCATGTGAGGAGCTGCTAGCGGGATAAAGTGCCATTGTATGAGTTGACATGCATTGTTAAACAATAGTTCGTGACGAACTTCATTGAGAAAAGTTTTCGTGTCCCTTTTTAGAATATTGGAAGCTCCCACAAAAGCTGTACCATTGTCTGAATAAAGTGCTAATGGGCAGCCTCTTCTTGAGAAAAATCTAGAGAAAGCAGCTAGAAAAGCCTGCGTGGATAAATCGAGATGGATTACTTTCGTAGCAAAACATACAAACACCAAAATATATCCTTTAGTAATTTTACAGCCTCGACCAGCATAAGATTTGATATCGTAAGGGCCTGCAAAATCGACCCCGGTGTGATAAAAATGGCCGTGTTAGGGTAGTTCGTTCGGGCGGAAGAGAGGCCATCATTTGTTGATTTTCTATTTGTTTGTATATTGCACAAATTTTGCAATTCCTTATGATTGACTTGACAAGATTCTTCAATCTGGGGACCCAATATTCTGCCCAAAGTACACGCATCATAAGACATATTTCAACGTGAACGGTATATAAATAAACATGTTGTACTAGAAGGCGGGTGAAGCGTGACTGATATGGTAAAAGTTTGGGAAAACGTTCGTTATATGTGAAGTGGACTGTATGAAGTGGACTGTATGAGCCGATGCCTTATATCCTCGGATAGCGAGGTCGGCGAAGTTGTCTTGAGAGACAAAATGAAACCAATTTCCATTACCCACTTTTTCATTAATGGAAGCTATGCGGTTAGCGACGAATACGGTCCAATGGCAAGGGGGCTTTTTAAGCCAAGCTAGTACAATAATGGAATCTGTCCACAAATATAAAGGGCACTTTGTTAAGTGCAACTTAGTACGAATTGAGACATAAAGAGTGTGTTTATCGTCTATACCCGTCGAATGAGACATAATTAGACGTTTTATAGGGAATTAATTTGCTGCATTAATATCTTAGCAACGATTGTGTTAGGCGCAGGCTGGAACAAAAATTTTGGCAATTTCTGATAATACTTGTCTTTTTGTGGTGGCAATCGTGATGGGGATATGGGGAGGTTGTACAAAGAATCACATCAGAAGCATTCCAACTAAGACCAAGGGTTTTTGTATTGCTAGCATCTTTAAGCCTTAAGAAGGATTCACTAAGTAAGTGCTCCTTGGGGATATCTTGCAAAAGGGTTGAACTATTGGAAGTCCATTTTCTAAGTGGGAAACCTGCTGATTTAAGAACTGAGTCCATTTGGGCTTTTGCTATTTGGGCACTTTGTAAATCATGGGCACCAGCAAGAATGTCATCTACGTACATATGATTTTGTATGATATTGACAGCATGTTTTGTATTTCATTCTCCTTGGCTAACGCTAGTAACATTCGAATAGCCAAATAAGGGGCACAGTTTACACCGAAAGTGACTGTGAGCAATTCAAAATCGCGTGGAACCTCATTGGGATGGGGACGAAATATTATTCGTTGAAAAGGGGTATGCGAAGCATGCACTCTAATTTGCCTATACATTTTCTCGATGTCGGCATTAAACACAATAGAAAAAAGGCACCACCTGAGTATGAGGATTGTTAGGTCAGCCTGTAGTGTTGGTCCGGCGTATAGCATATCGTTTAGACTATACCTGTTTGTTGTACGTGATAATGCGTTAAAAACCACTCGTAACTTTGTGATAGTGCTCTGTGGCTTTAGCACGGCATGATGTGGTAAATAATAATTGGAGTTTCCCCTAGAATTAGGGTCGAAATGAACTTCTTTCATGTGACCCATCGATAAATATTCTTTTAGAGTACTATCATAAATGGATTTCAGGTCGGGTTTGTAAAGCATCTCGTATTTTAGATATTGAGAAAGGGCATTGATGCGGGAGTTACCCAATGAAAGTTGAGTTGGAAATTCAGTTTTGAAGGGTAAATATACGACATAACGGCCCTCAGAATCTCTATGAGTAGTTTTTGCAAATAACTTCTCACAATATTCATCTTTAGGTGATTTAATGCGAGGTTTAGGGATTTTCTCTAACTCCCAAAATCGAGCCAACTGATTATTGAGATCGATTGAGTTAAAGAATGTTGAGACCGATGTAGAGAAACTACACGAATTAATTTTTCCAGTTAATATCCAACCAAACGCTGTGTTTTGAGCTAAGAGAGATGAGGTTGGATTTTTCCTAATACCTTCAAGCATGATGTATGGGTATACGTCGCCTCCTAAAAGTAAGTCAATAGGCGTGTTTTTGCCAAAATCACAATCTGCTAAATTTAAATTGACCAAGAATAGAGATTTGATAGAGGAAACTGGGACATATGGTAATTGTCCAGTGAGTTTTTTAAAAATAAAAGTGTAGACCGAAATTGTTGTTAACGGGTTATAACGAGAGCTAATTGTAATAGAACATGACCTTGAAGATAATGCAGAGGTAGTTCCTTCTAATCCAGTCACCCGCGTTGCGTAATGATAGTCTATTTTTCAACCTAGATGAAATAAAACTGGCTTCAGAGCTCGTGCGGAGCTCCACCAATAAGTACTTCAACTAACGCTGTGCCTAACACCACCATAGAGTTTAAACGATTTTGGATACTAGAACTAAAATTTTGATACACGTTAGTTAACGCGGAGGTTGTGGTCCTGTCATTCTCAAATGAAGCAGGAACTGGAAATGGTTGATGGCGAGTGCCATTTGGGCCGGCGGTACCGGAAGCTGTGTAACCATTGCCAATGTCTAGGGTTGATAAAGGGGGTGAGGGTGGACGTTGGGATAAGTTATGAGGGCCGGCGGTACCGGAATTTCCACCACCACTATGTGGGTTAGTATCACGTCGGTCGTTACTTGGTTTGGATGGATTAGATGCTTGTTGAGTGGGTTTATGTAACAGTGAATGATGTTTTTGTTTACAAATTGAACAAACATATTTACTAGCGCAATTCCGAAGCTCGTGGGATGCGGCTAGGCAATTAAAACAATGCTTATGCCATTTAACAACAGCGATGCGATCGTCTATTTTCATTCTAAGGAAGGTCGGACACAATCTAAGAGAATGTTTGTACGGGCATAGAGGACAACTAGATATTGGGAGAGTTGCGATTTTTGTCTGAAATGTGTTGAAATTCTTGTTTGTTGGTTTTTGGATGGCCTTACTTTTGTTATTTGTAGATGGGGCACTACTAAAATTGATATTTGCAATAGGTTTGGGGCCACGAATATCAGCTATGGATTCTAAAGTCTGATAACGGGCTGTGAGAAAAATATCCATCTCTGCCCACGTTGGCAGCTCCGCCCCCCGTTTCTGAGTCTGTTTCCAAAGATTCAAGGTCGCTTCCGGTAGACAAGTTGAACATATATACACAAACAAAACATCCCAACTTTGAGTATCGACTTTCAACAAAGCCAAATTAGAAATACATTCATTAATACTACGCTGAAGGGCTTTGATATGGAGGCCAGATTCAGAATCAATATGTTTTAGCGAAAGTAAAGTTTTTAATTGGGCATTGAGTAAAATCCTTTCATTCTCAAAACGATCGACTAGGTTCTTCCAAGCCAATTCAAACCCATCGTTGGTTAACGGAACACTTTTTATCACCTCTCGTGCTTCACCACTGGTCTTTTGCAATAGATGGTAAAGCTTTTCAACAGGACTTAATCTGGAATTATTACCATACAACGCGGTAAATAAGTCACGAAAAGTAGGCTAAGATTTATAATCACCATGGAATATTGGTGTGTCACAGGGCGGTAATTGAATTTGTGGGACAAAACATTCTTTTGATTCCTCTGTATGATGTTCTTTTGGTAATGGAACGTCATCGTGTTTTCTAAGTTCCCGTTTTAAAATACTAAGACACTGCGAATAACTTTTAAAAGTGGAGGTATAAAGAGCCTTTACTACAACCTACTTTAACATTTCAGAAAAGGCCTCGAGTTCGTGCTTATGTATTTCTAAGAGATCTTTATCGTAATCTGAGTCAGAAACATCGTTAAAAAGTTCAATTTGGTCAATGATCAATTGTGACTTTTGAATGAGTTTTTCATTGATAGACATTTTGTTATGATCATATTTTGATAATATTGTATTATAATATAACAACAAAGAAAAGTATTTGTCAACCAGATGGGTCGAAATCAAACAAAAAATAATTTCTCCCGTAGGGTGAGTAAAAAGCGACCAAAATTCAAAATAAAATCACTTTAATTCCCACAACTGTAAGGAACACTATTTAGTATTATAGCGTGAGTAAAAAAGCGAGCAAAAATAAAATTAAAACAACTTTAATTTCAAAAAATGGAAAGAACGCTATTTAATGTTATAGCGTGAGTAAAAAGCGAGCAAAAATAAAATTAAAACAACTTTAATTTCAAAAAATGTAAAGAACGCTATTTAGTAATTATAGCGTGCGTAAAGAGCGACCAAAATTAAAATTAAAATAAAATATATAGTCTCTGCTATTGTGTTCAAATACTAATAAGAATTATTGAATATTAAGAGAAAATGCATTGAAAGAGATCTGATTTAGGAGACAACAAAAAAATGCTTAAAAGATATGAGCACCGAAAATATGACAAACCGAAAATATAAAAAAGAAAAAACGAAAGCACTGTTATTTTATTCAAGGGCATACAAGTTATGAAAAAGAAAAGAAATCACTGTTATAATTACATGCACGGTTATATGAATTTAGTAGACTGTACCACTTCGAAAATTATAAAAATGTTATTTTGAAAACCACATATTATAATTTTTATGTTATGAACAAAATTAATAATGAACAAAATGAATGACCATGCACTTTTGGAAAATAATGTGTTTTAGCAAGATTCTACTTACTGTGCTAATGATAGCACTTATCCTTGAAATGTACTTTGATGGACCAAGTGCTTAAAAAATCCGGTTTGAAGGACCAAATGTTGAGGATATGGGGAGTTCTTTCTAGAAATTGCTGGTTGCACTTTGTTTCGGGTTGTATTTAGAAATGATTTTCTTGAGTACAGATCTTTTATTTATTTATAATATATATTATATTGTATATGAGTCTTTTATTCATTTATAATATATATTATATTCTATATATTTTCCGTATTTTGTTACACAGAATTTTTATAATCACGCACGCAATAATATATTATTCAAAAAAATTTAACAATGAAAAAATTAGTAAAAAATTGATTAACAAGTGTTTTATTGAAGACAGTCCAAAAACGAATGAAGTGTGAATTCTGAGTAGAAGGCAAAAAAAAAGCGCGGAGACTCTCCAACTCTCCTCAATAGAGAAGATAAAACATTTGAGGAGAGTTAGAGAGCCAGCCCTCATACTCAAACCTGAACAATAACAAAACTTAATTTTAGGTAACGCGTCAAAGACTTCAGATTCAAAGAAATAAGCGTTAGGGAAAATATTAATTAAATTAATGAATTGATAGGAAATGGATAATTATCAGACGGGATATTCGCGGACAATGGTTCTGTATTATCCATTGGCATTCCGTAAATTTGTTTATAATAGTTTATGGTTAAAGGAGTTATTCTCTTTCAGGCAGAAGTGCAGTATGAGAGAAACTTATTATTTGCTATTTCTATACCCTCTACCTAAGTGATAAGGGTATACTAAGATTGTTTTTCCATTTGAAACACCCAGAAGAAGGCGTCAGAGAGCCTACAAAGCTTATATACTCTTGATCAGCATTAAAAACTGAGTCAATTTAGACATACATGTGTAACGGTATTGTAGATTTGGTCAAAATTTAGTTTTCTTACTTGTTTTTTCTTTGTACTCGTAAATTTTTGCACACTTTTGCCTTTGTCCACCATTTCTTTTTGTTTCTTTATAAAGCTTAGCATTTTCTGGAATGTGTGTGTGATTTATAGATAAATTTTTCTATGTGTGTGTTTCTTGTGTGCCTTTTAAATTTCGTAACTCTGTTTGTTAATTTAACCCTGATTTCTTCCTCTTTCTCGGCTTCTATATATTGTATGCACTATTCCACAACCGCTATAATATTTAGAGGAGAAAAATTTTTGTTTGTTTGTTGGAAGAGTGAAATTTTTTTCGTAGAGAGAAGACCCTTTTGGAAGATCGATGTATAGATCTTCATATAAACTCCAAGATATAAAATTAAAAATCGCCAAGAACTAATAGAACTATTGAAACTATTTGGATTCGATCGGATCTTACTAATAATAATATAGAGTATGAAGTACTTATTTATAATTATCCCATCCATAAATTTGGCAAAAATGGACGTGGTCACATAACAGGCACGCGCACAATCGATGTGCTAATAATAGGCATTATCGGATTTAAGACACACCCACAATTTACAAAAACTATACTCAGCGTAAAACTCGACTTATCATATGTTGAGGGTAATTAAGATTTAGCCTAAGTCAAATTTAGTTTTCTTGCTTGTTTTAATATAAATACCATATAATGTCACAACTGTGATTTTTGTGCGAAAATTAGGTAAAGAGAAAAAAATACTAAACATTTTGTGAGAAAAAAATACTAAACATATTGTTTATGGACGAATATGTTTAGTATTTTTATACCCTCCACCTTAGGGAAGAGGGTATATTCACTTTGATCATCCGTTTACAACACATCGAAGGAAGCGTCGGAGACCCCACAAACCATATATATTCTTAATCAGCATGAAAAGAGAAATCGTTTGAGACATGTCCGTCCGTGTGTCCGTGTGTCCGTCTGTTGTTGGCACTCTCACGGTCGTAATTTTTGAGATATCAAATTGAAACTTTGCATACGTATTTTTAGTTAAATTTTGCTGTTCCGTATTGAAATTGGGCAAAATCGGTTAAGAGACACGCCCACAATAAACGAAAATCTCATCATACCTCGAAAAAATTGTATCTTTAAAAAATTATATATCGCACAATACTATGCCTATCAAGTTGAAATTTGGTATATATATAAGAGGTACCGTTATCCAACACTATGCCAAAAATGAGCGTGATTGAATAACGCAAACGCCTATAATTTAAAAAAAACACTATTTGCGTAAGTACATGAAATACATAAATATGGCAATAGGAGCTTATTTTTTAGAGAATTACAAAAGGTGGAGGGTATTTAAGCTTCGGTCTTAACCGAACTTTTCTATCTTGTTTTCTCTTTTTTGGTTTAAATTGATTTTATGTTATTTTTAATTTTTACTTCATTAAGAAACTCACACGTGCGTTTGCGATGAGTGTAGTAAGATAAGTAGATAAAGAGGAAGAATATGACGACCGCTCGTAACAATGTTTTATATGTGTTTAGCCATAGTTGTTAACTACTATATTATTTCATGTTACATTTTTTATTTTGACCAGGACTGTCATTATTAGTCTTAACCCATGTACAAAAATTTCACAAACACATATAGTTCGCTGAGTACACAGCTGAGTATACGTTTATCAACTGATTCGTATCTATACCTAATCTATTTTTAGGTGGCTCTTATTTTAAGCATTTTCATACAAATTTTTATGTTAATAATAATATTTTAAGTTTTCTTTTTTCAATTGAAAAGTAATACAATCTTTCCTTTTTTTAACTGCTTCTTAATATTATAATATTCACGAATCATTTATGATACCTGATAGTGTAATTAAAAATAACACGTTAGCAAATAGGCGGTGCTAACATTTTTAACACTTTAGAAAATTGAGCACCAGTGCATATACATATGCGTATAGTTAAGTACATGATGTTTATATACAATTTAGTTATTGAGTCGCATTTTACGTGACCAATTAATATTACACCCTCCACATAAAATGGGTGTGTTTAAGTTTGCTATTACGTTTGTAACTTTCAGAAGAAGGCGTCAGTATCGATATATGTGGTATATATTCTTTTCCAGCATTAACTCTGTGTTCACGTAACCGCCTGTCTGTTTGGCGAGAGATTGAGCTGAAATTAAGTAAAAATTCATAGTTTTCTAAAATGAGAGAAATCGGTTAACAGGGCGCAATACCCCATCCATAGATTACATTGTGGAGCGTATGCAACATTTGGCCCAAGGCAAATATAATTTTTTACACTTTACTTTTGTATATATATTTTTTTATATACCCTACACCTTAGTAATGAGGGTATATTAAGTTTATTCTACCGTTTGTAACACCTAGAAGGAGGCGTCACAGACCCTATTCTTGATCAGCGTCAATTTAGACATATATGTCCGCGCGTCTGTGTGAATTTTTAGTTTTTGCGCGCAGATCGCTTTTTAAAATGAACAAAATCGGTGTAGAGCCACGCAATCAATAAAAATCTTTATATCTGCCGCAAAAAATGTTCTAAGAACTTGATATTTGGTACACGCATTTATATATAATATATATATTTATGGGCGTGGTAGGATAACATACACGTTCACAATCGATATAAATCTATATATCTGCCGCAAAAGTTGTCCTATGAACTTTAAATTTTTGGCACGTATATCTATAATTATCCCATCCATCGACGCGGCAAAAATGATAATAATCAAATGTCAGACATGCCTACAATGAACAAAAAACCATTTTTAGCGTAAAGCTCGACTTCAAGCTCATACGTAATACGCACACTATTAAAGGGCGTAATCATATACCACCCTTTGCATATAGATGTGGAGGGTATTTAAGATTTGGCATAAGCCAAACTTAGGTTTCTTATTTGTTAATTTCTAAACATTGACTATTATTTGAGTTGGTTTCACTAAATGTAGAGTCAATTGGATTAACATATGCGTCATATTTCAAATTGTAATAGAGAGCATCATTTTTATTAAAATAGTAATAGTATAGTATAGATTCACGCAAGTTATATTAACTAGTTCGAACCAAGCTAAAAACCCAAACGGCAAGCTAAAAACCAATTTAAAAAAAATCTATTATTCATATAACACTTTTTAACCGTGCGTGTGAATAACTAATTAAATTGTAATTATTACATATTATAGTCATATATGTGGATATTATAAACTTAACTTCTGACCATTTTCTTCATGACATAGGTATATGATACATGTACTTTGTTTGAATTGAAAATGAAAAACATTGTTTGCGATCTCTAGTTTTGTTTTTTGGTGATTAAAAACATTCTTCCAACGTCCTCTCTCAAGGTTAAATAAACTAATAACTTCACGAAATATGCCATATAACAGAGACTCTCTAACTGAAATTTAAAACTATAAATTGCGTGCTATAGTACAGTTTTTTGACTTTTGCATAAGAGGATTGCATTCTTATGTTTTTTAATTTATTAAAACGACTTGATAACAAATGCCTTAAATTTACATTAAATTTATGCGTAGTTATGTATATTTTCTTTATATATCAACTATTAAAGATATATAAAATATACACAATTTGTGTAATTTATAATTGATTTTTTTTGATGTGTATGTGTTGTTTTTATTGTTGTTTTCTTGTCACGCTTTTTATTACATTGTTGTTGTTGTTCTCACATGGATTCAATTACGTTTGATGGACTTTTGTTCATAACGTATGCATTTTAATAGTATAACATACAGAAGAAGGGGCTGAATATTAAGGTGGGCCAAACCACACTTCATTTTTTCCGAGTTGTATTTGCGCGGAAAAGTTCCGAATGATGACATTAATAAGCTGCAAAAAAAAAAATAAATAAGATCGGTTAATATCTTCCGATCGCGCAAGAGATCTAGAGTTGGAAAAACACTTGCAAAAAGAGAAAATATGTAAGTTACTGTAAAAACATAACATTTTCAAAAAAAAATTCATTTAGTTCATCAATGATGGGAATACCATGTTATTTAGCTACATCTATAAGAAGTTAGATAGCATTACTATCAAAATTAAAGTTGATTGAACAATACATTCTCTTTTCCGTCTATGCGTCACGGCTACAAAAATTGAGATATTTAGATGGAAATTTGGCTCTAATATTTATAGCTCATATAATTGAGAGAGAACATTTTGAACCCAATTTTTATACCCTTCATCTTGTTGATGAAGATCCGTTTGCAATATCCCACATATATATATATTCTTGATCAGAATTGTTGTAACTTTTATTATAAGTGAGTGAAATTCCAGAACAATTCATTAGAGATAGTCTTATAATATAAGAGATAATAGAGATGATAATTAAAATATAAAAGTAGAGCAGAGTAGTGTAACATAACATAACATCTTCCTTTTACAATAAATTGAAATAATTTAACTTACTATGTAATTCATAAACTGTGAAATATAATACAATGATAGTTTAAAAGTTTAAACGATTTGGTTGTTTGACAATTCTGCCCCTTTTTGTTATGTAATGCCCTTCACTTATTTCTACATTATTTTCATGGTTGTTTACTGGCTTATTATTTTGAGGATTACAGCATGTAATTGGATTTTCTTCAACTATATTATTCGTAAAATCTTTATTTACTGGATTTAAATTTGAAACTGGCATTTCCACAGTCTTGTTTTCACTTTGCACATCTGAACCATTTTCAATTTTAACATTGACATTTAAATTTTGATTACGCGACACGTTCGTATTTTGATCTGGCCTATTAATTATATGTTGACGATTACGTCTATATAACATACCATTATTGTCTTTTATTAGGTAAGGTCTTGACTCATTGCATTTTTCTATGACTTTTCCAGACACCCAGAAGGACAGTGGATTTTTTTTAAACATAACTTTGCTGCCTGTTGCTAATGGTGATAATTTCCTTGCATTACTATTGTACTGGGCAGAAGTTTTTTCATGTTGTTTTTTCTTTCTTGCTTATACAAATTTTGATTAATGACTTTAGGTTTAAAATTTACAGAAAGTGAAGGTCTTGACATTAGCAATTGAGAAGGACTTGGCAAATTCCCTTTAGGTGTAGTTCTGTAATGAAGTAGTGCCATGTAAGCATCACCATGACTCTCCTGCGCTTTTAAAAAAATTTTTTTAACTGTTTGAATTGATCGATCAGCCAAACCGCTAGATCTGGGAAAATAAGCACTTGATGTTGTATGGTTAATTTCCCATTCATTACAAAACTCCCTAAACTCTTTAGAATTAAATGGTGGCCCATTGTCTGATATTAAAGAATTTGGAATTCCATGCCTGGCAAAAATAGATTTACATTTGGTAATACGCTTGAATAACCTGCATTTAATACTTCAACTTCGATATTCTTTGAATAATAATCAACCACAAGTAAATAGTGTTTCTTTTGAAATTCAAATAGATCGCACCCTACTTTAAACCAGGGTTTATCAGGAATATCATGTAAAGTAATTTCTTGTTTTGGATTCATGTTTTTGAATTTAGCACAGGCATCACAGCTAAGCACGAGATTTGAAATATCTGAAGATATATGTGGCCAAAATACTGTTAGTCTTGCCAGATTTTTACACAGTTGTATTCCCATATGACCTTCATGTAATCGTTTCAATATTTTATACCTTAAATTTTTTGGAATTAATATTTGTTTATTTTTCAGTATAATATTTTTGTAAATGGATAACTCATCCTTGAGCGGTGTGCGTTTCTGGATACGAATGGTAAGCGGTACAGCGTACAGAGCGGTGGTGGTTACAGGATACAAGAACGGCAATGGTTATTGAGACCACAACGACGGCGCGATCTAGGCGCTTGCAATATAAATATTGCAAGATATCTAGGCTCGGGGACTGAGAGACTGCGACGTTGTAACAACGATGACGCGGCCTAGGCGCATACAATATATAAATATTGTAGGATATCTAGGCGCGATAACAGAGAAACTGCGATGTAACGACGATGGCGCGGCCTAGGCGCATACAATATAAAAATATTGCAGGATATCTAGGCGCGGGGACAGAGAGACTAACAAAGCGACTATGTCGCGACCTAGGCGCATACAATATAAAAATATTGCAGGATATCTAGGTGCGGGAATCTGACCAATGCTATGCTCGCAGCCAAAATAATTCAGAAAGAAAACAATGGATTAATTCATTATGTTTACTTTATTTTAAAAAGAATTCATTTTGCTCACCTTGCTAGCTTGACGGCTCCAGCCACACTGCCTCCTTTCATGAAATTTGCTTCGCCTTTTATAGTGTGGCAGGGCTCACAATTATATTAAATTTAACTAATATTTATAAAAAGATCAACGGTATAGAAGTAGCAACAATAAAGCAAGAACTCATATATGCTTACTAAATATCAATGATCAACGGTATTATGTTTCTAACAATAGAAATAGCAACAATAAAGGAAGAATTCATATACGCTTATTAAGTAATAAAATAAACAACGGGATTTCAATTTCGCTTCTAATTTTAAATAAACAGAGTATGAATTCGACAATATGTTTTTAATTGTATTAAAGGAGAAAACAATTGGCGTGTTTGGTTCTCGGTGACATATGTGTGTTGGAACAGAATGTGTGGCGCAAAACGAAACGTAGTGACTTTGCGCCTTAAACTTCCCCTCGCGGAAAGGATTTCGCCGTTTGCTTTGCGGGTTATCACATAACGTCGGTTTCCGATGAAGTATTGGCAGCGGCGGCGCTGGCGTGTTCCTGTGTTCAGCATGTCCGAGCGTTTGCTAAGGTATGGTTCTAGTTTCCCTTTATCATTTGGGGACACCCTTGAATCATAGACGTAGGTCGGTTTGTTAGCGTGAACTTGTGGAGTATCTTGTGTGTGCTGTGGGGGTGGATGGTACAGATTTGCTATTGTCCGGGTGGACGCTGTGGGTTGGGTGGACATCGGGTATAGTATTGGATACCCCATGCTGTACCCCTTATAATGTTGGATATCGACATGTGCGTTGGGAGAGATCATATGGCTGGTATTCGGTCTGGCCCTCTCTTGTACGCATGACTTTGAAGAACTGGTATTACTGGTACTCCATGGACTTGGCCATACCCCTATTGGACCACTATCGGTTTCAGAAAACAATGGACTATGGCCACTACTTTGTTGGGGTGCTTGTGCTTCGTTCGTTTTTATACCCTTTGAGGTGCTTGGTCTTTGGTCGATCATTTCTATATTACAGGTTTGCATGCTGACTTCTCTAGTGAGCGGTTTTTGGCGGGTTGGTACCTGGGTAAGCATTTATTTGGCAGGGCGTTGTTGGCTCACCTTGTACCGTCGGCAGATTTCGCAACTAAGAACATACTTCCGTATATCTCTAAACATGCCTGGCCAGTAGTATCTACCTGTGATGCGAGAGGTTGTTTTGCGAATTCCTAAATGACCTTCGGTTGTCGTGGTTTTCGATCATTATTCTCTTTCGGTTTTGAGTGGGTACACATAGCTTCCAATTCTCTCTCCTCATATCCTCGTATTGCGTCGGGATGTGGCGGTAGAGTTGGCCGTTGGCTATGGTGTAGTCCGCATATTTGTCCGGGTACTTTATCACTTCTGACTTTCGTTTCTCTAACCAGCGGCATGTCTTGTTGTTATTAAGATTGGGTTCCATGGTACGTTGATTTGGTACTGTGACTGAGAGGTATAATCTGTTATGTGATGTGTTAGTAATTTTTCTTACCGAAGACATGTGTTGAATTTCTGACGTGTTAACTCCTGTGTTCTTTTCATCCTGTGTAATTTGTAGCTTACAATACAATGTGATGCCTGCGCATGTCAGAGTGGTACTACATGTTGATGAAAATGTTAAACCTAGGATTATGTCCTCGACGGTGTTGTCCATTATGAAGAATTGTAACTCTTTCTTTTGCTTTCCAAAGTGTACCGTGTAGTGTACCATTTTAGTAATTTGTACTGCCGAACCATCCGTCAATAGGATAGGCGTATTGATAGTTTGGTATCGTCCACACTCGCCGAGTCGTTGTGCCATGGCTGAGCTTATAATGCAGCTCGTGGAGCCGGTGTCTATCATCGCTGTAAAATATTGTTGATTGATAGAAATAATGGCCGTTATTTTGTTGCTGTCGATTGTCAGGGCTTGGGTGTGCGTTGGCATCGATACGCGACATCCTATTTCTTGTGGACGTCGCTCGTTCGGATGACTCGTCTCTTGTGAAGTGGTCGGCTGGTTGTGGCAGCAATCACCCGTCCTTACCCCTGCTTTACCACACTGCCAACAAAATATACGCAACCTATTTTGACATGTCGCGCCAATGTGTCCTTGCTCACCACACCTGTGACAAGCCGTTCTGGGATTTGTGATTCTTGTCGGTGGGGCACTTCTTCCTGGCTGGTATGGAGCTAGTCGAGGAAATTCGGTCGTTTTTATCGTTTTAAGATCCCCGGCTAATTCTAGCAATTCGGTCAATGACTTAAAATCCCTCCTTCGGATATACCATTGATATTCTGGGAGGGCATTGTGGAAAATTCTAGTTAATTGCTCTTCATGTGATAATTCTGAGTGCCTCATTAAATCTTGTAGAGCAAGCAGATAGTCGTGAAAACATTCTCCTTGGAGTTGTTTACGAGTGTGTATATCGTCACCCAATTTTTCAAAGAAACGCGGCGGCAGGAAAAATTTGAAGAAGTCTTTTTTGAAAGAACTCCATGTTGCCCAGTGCTGGTTATTATTACGGTACCATGTGAGTGCTCTCCCCCTGAGAAGTTCAGGCATGGCTTTTGGCAATTCATCACATGGTATACCATAGGTATGAGCCACCTCTTCGACACTTTCAATAAACTGGAAGGTGTCTGTGATCCCATCATAGCGTATTTTCCAATCGCGGATTACCTGCATCATTGATCTTTTATCTATGCTGGATTTTGTTGGCTCGGGGCTTGATGATTGAGATCTTTGTTTATTCTCGGCTGTGTTTTGTGACATCAATAGCTTCTTTTGAATTTCTTCGACTAGTTTTTCCAGGTCTTCTTTGCTCAGAGCTTTTGGTTGCATGATGGGTGAATGACCCCTTGTAGTGTACTATACAATTTTATTATAACGCACTGTAATACATAATGTACACCCTACTGGTTGGATCATTACTCGGTAATAATGTTTGTATTCTTGATTCGTATTTTTCTTGTAGTTGTAGGATCTGGTATGTCTCTTCTTCAGTATGTTCTAATGACAGGTATTGTGCGCAAGAGCGCCTCAGCTCATCCACTGTGCCTGTGGTTCCGAGCCCAAGTTCGTTCATCAATACTATTAGCTCCTCTTTCCGTAAGGTGCGGATCCAGGATGTACGAATTTGAGACATCTTGATTAGTATATTATTATAAACGTGCGGTTGTCAAATATTTTGGATGGCAAATCGTATATGATTTTATTTCAGAGACTTAAAAAGTTCCTGCTCGGGCGCCACTTTGTAAAGAAGTTTTGAAGGTAGCTGGGGTATAACTCAGCGAGTCCAAAGTTCCTCACAAAGAAATTTGTAAGACGGGATGTTATTTGTCTCTAATCCTTAGACTTGCCCTCATTTATTCGAAGTTTTTAGCGCGGTAACGGCTTGTGGTGCGGGGCACGGCGTTACTGCAAATCGGTGTGTGAGCGGTACAAGAGCGACGTGCGGTGCTGATCGATGAGCGGTACAAGATACAGAGCGGCGGCGTTGCAGAGTGATGAGCGTTACTAAATACAAACGGCGGTACAGGTTATAGAGCGGCGATGTTGCAGAGCGATGAGCGTTACTAAATACAACGGCAAGTGGTACAGTTTGCAGAGCGGCGCACGATACAGAGCGATGAGCGCTGCAGAGTGATGAATGTTTGCAGGATACACGAGCAGCGGCTTTGCAGAGTGATGCGCGTTACTGAATACAAACAGCAAGCGGTAAAGGATACAGAGCGGTGTGCGTTTCTGGATACGAATGGTAAGCGGTACAGCGTACAGAGCGGTGGTGGTTACAGGATACAAGAACGGCAATGGTTATTGAGACCACAACGACGGCGCGATCTAGGCGCTTGCAATATAAATATTGCAAGATATCTAGGCTCGGGGACTGAGAGACTGCGACGTTGTAACAACGATGACGCGGCCTAGGCGCATACAATATATAAATATTGTAGGATATCTAGGCGCGATAACAGAGAAACTGCGATGTAACGACGATGGCGCGGCCTAGGCGCATACAATATAAAAATATTGCAGGATATCTAGGCGCGGGGACAGAGAGACTAACAAAGCGACTATGTCGCGACCTAGGCGCATACAATATAAAAATATTGCAGGATATCTAGGTGCGGGAATCTGACCAATGCTATGCTCGCAGCCAAAATAATTCAGAAAGAAAACAATGGATTAATTCATTATGTTTACTTTATTTTAAAAAGAATTCATTTTGCTCACCTTGCTAGCTTGACGGCTCCAGCCACACTGCCTCCTTTCATGAAATTTGCTTCGCCTTTTATAGTGTGGCAGGGCTCACAATTATATTAAATTTAACTAATATTTATAAAAAGATCAACGGTATAGAAGTAGCAACAATAAAGCAAGAACTCATATATGCTTACTAAATATCAATGATCAACGGTATTATGTTTCTAACAATAGAAATAGCAACAATAAAGGAAGAATTCATATACGCTTATTAAGTAATAAAATAAACAACGGGATTTCAATTTCGCTTCTAATTTTAAATAAACAGAGTATGAATTCGACAATATGTTTTTAATTGTATTAAAGGAGAAAACAATTGGCGTGTTTGGTTCTCGGTGACATATGTGTGTTGGAACAGAATGTGTGGCGCAAAACGAAACGTAGTGACTTTGCGCCTTACATCTTTCAAAAATTTCAAAATGATGCGTGAGAAAAAAAATTTTTTTTGCTTGTTTGTTTCTGAAATAAAAAAAAAATTATATGGGGAGAGGTTCTAAAAATGGTCCGATCCTATCCATTTTCAAAAGGGTTTCTTTTTGTGCCAATACATATCATTGTACCAAATTTCATCGAAATACCTCAAAAAATTATAGGACCTTATAAGAGAAGGGGTTCTAAAAATGGTCCAATCCGGTCCATTTACAATAGGGTTTCCCTTTAGCCCATATCATGGCCTTGTACCAAATTTCTTTAAAGTATCTCTTGCGCACAAATTTAGATAGACAGACAGGAGAACAGACGGACAGACGGACATGGTTAAATCAATTCAGATTTTGATTCTGATTCGATCGGTGTAACTGAAGATGGGTGTGGCACTTGGCGTTTAGGAGTTACAAACATCCGCACAAACTTAATATATACTTTTCCACAGTGTGAAAAAAAAATAGTAGTATATCCCTTATAAAGTGAGAGGGATGGTCTCACCTACCGGATAATTTTTAATAAAATCTAAATGATAATATAAAAATCGCGTTGAAGCTACACCACTTGGCTTAAGCCAAATATAAATGTTTTACTTGTCTACCCTACACCATAAAGTAGCTGTGGTGGTACAGATGTTTTTAATTCCTAAACAAATCCCGCATCCACTTTTAATTATACGGTTTCGGATCAGAATAAAAATTTCAATTTGTTTAACGTTAATCACTTTGATAATCAACCTAAAAGTAGAGATATTTTTTGATGTAATTTAGTAATATAGGAATGTCTTTTTAGCCAAAGACAATTACTATTGAAAATGGACATAATCAGCCAATTTTTAGCGCCAATCTCCGTATAACACAATTATTTAAAATAAGTTCTTATATGACAAAAAAAAGAGAATTCTTAATATTTTTTAATATTGATAGAGCTTAATAGAACCCACTTTGACACGCGTTTCTTCTATGGCATATAGAGGAATTTAAAACGAAATACTTTTTTTTATTTTAATGTGTTTCACTTATTTTTATAGAACGTTTGTATCGCATTAAAACATATCCAGGTAGATGATGATATTCTATGCGGCGATATTTAAAATGTGCAATGCAGTGATTTTAAATAATTTCCAAATATATTTATATATTTATAAAGTACAATACTATAGCATAAGTAAACGTATTATTCTTATACTATATCCATACCCTAGCACTTATGAATGAAACGTTGTCAACCAAGTTATATATTATGTTAACTTATTTTCAATTTAATTCATAGACCTATGTATGATTTATACTAATTCAGGTCTCTTTTGATTTCAGGACCAAATGAAGCGTAGATCTACTCTGCATCGCACAATTAACACCCTGCGTCAAAATTTAACAAAAAGAAATCGCACAAAACCACCGGACTGGTTTATAGAACGCTTTAATACGAACGAAACGCAGTCTGATGAGTTTATAAAAGAACGAGTATTATCCCCAACTAACAAAGTTAAAAATAACATCAAAGAAACAACAGTGCATACAATAGCGACCCGTGCTGGTCCAGATCATGAAATTCATGGCCCTAATCTCTTGTGTAACTATTTATCAGTAAATACCAGCTTGCAGTCGCACTACAGAGTAAATCATATTATTATATATTATTGTATAACACTATTTTAAAATCCGTTTTATCGTTACACAGTGGTTAGCTTTGGTGTCTTTGACTGTGCTGTACAATATTATTTTTGTTGTCGGGCGTGCAGTTTTTTGGGAAATCAATAAGAAAGCTTCATTAGTGTGGTATACTTTAGATTACTTTTGCGATTTAATTTATGTGGCTGATATTTTTGTACACATGCATGAAGGTAAGCCAAATATATGAAAATGTTATAGTCGGTACAGCCGACTTATCTTATAACCCTTTGTTCTAATGAAAGTGAAATTCAAGTAACAAAATTTATTTTATTTTATCCTACACCACTTGCGGTGGTTAAATTAAGTTAGTTAGTGCGTATGTTTGTTATTCTCAAGCGGCTAAAGAAAGAACAACCTTTCAATATCGATCGAGCCAAACTCACTTTCTGAGTTTGGCTCGATTTATTCACTATTTATTTATTATACTGATGGTTCACCTACCAACAAGACTGACGTCTTTTAACTTACAGTGTAGATGTACAACTTGTTAAATCAATATGTATTACAGCATTATTATGCAATAGATATAATATAATATAATATAATATAATATAATATAATTATAAAAGCTTATAAACTAATCTAGACTAATCTAAGTTGCAAACAAGTTGCATTTGGCTTAGGCCAAATCTTAAATACCCTCCACCTCCACAACGGTGGGCGTAGCAAATATATACATATATTACGCCCTCTAATAGTGTACGTATTACGTATTAGCATGCAAATATACTTTTACGTTAAATATGTTTTTTGTAAATTGTGGGCGTGTCTGTTATACGACCATGCTCATTTTTAGTACATCGATGGATGGGCTAACCTTTAATAAGTGCACTAAATTTCAAGTTCACAGATAAACTTTTGTGGCAGATATATAGATTTTTGTCGATTGTTGGCGTGTCTGTAATTCTAATATGCCCATTTTTGGCACATCTATTAAGCTGGATATATGTACCAAATTTCAAGTTTATAGTTCAATTTTTGTGGCAGATAAATAGATTTGTGTGGATCGTGGGCGTAGCTCTTGACCGATTTTCCCCATTTTAAATAGCGATATGCGTGCAAAAACTAAAAGTCCCTGCACAAAATATCAGTTCAATATCTCAAAATTTACGCCCATGAGAATTCCAACAACAGACAGATACACATACATGTCTAAATCGACTCAGTTTTTGACGCTGATCAATAATATATATACTTTGTATGGTCTCTGGCGCCTCCTTCTGGGTGTTGGAAACGGAAGAACAAAATTAGTATACCTTCATCACTGAGGTGGAGGGTATAAAAATTGCATGTAATAATCAAGTACTAGTCAAACACTTCACGCTCGTAAAGGTACTATTATATTATATTCTTGTAATACACTGTATATCATTGAGCTGAACCATCGGAAATCGCGTTGCTGCTGACATGCGGAAGGCATGACTTATGACGTATGATATTAATACTGCTTTCTTAATAATACACATAATAATAAACATTGTACATCCACTATAACCTATAAGACGCAAGTCTTGTTGTGTGGATGAATCTTTAAATAAATAATAAATAATAATAAAAAGTGGTGTTCGGAAAATGCTCTACGGAATCTAAGTTTAATTAGGCAGCATCCCCAGCTGGAACGAGCAAAACGAAGCCGTTCAAAGAGATAAACAGGTACACCAGTATAGACAACCTTATGGAGAAATAGGAGGCTTTTGTGTATTGAAGTAATTGATTGAAGTTGAGTAGATTCTGCCAACTACATTACAAATTATTTTCCGAGGAAAGTTTATTGTTGAAATATATTCCTAGATTTTAGGCGGTTGGAACTTGCTCAGTAGTGTCATTGCCAAGCACGATTTGTATGTCTCTAAGAGAAATGTTTTGTTTCATATGCTGAGATGAACAAATATTTTGATTTCCTGGGGTTGATACATAAGCCATTACGCGTTGCCTGTAAGTTGATTTGTGCCAAATCCAAGTCCTCGTTTAAGTTTGATGCATACGTTATGACATCATTTTGCGGACAAGCTAGGATTAGCTGCACGTCATCGGCGTATATGTGAATTTTGCAGTGAGTTATAAAGGTTGGCAGATTATTAATGTACAATTGAAATAACAGTGGCCCAAGAGTAGAACCTTGGGAACGGCGTCTGACGGGCAGTTGGGAAGATGAATAATCCTGACTCACAACGTATCGCATCCTGCCAGTCAGATACGATTCGATGAGGTTGACAGCAGAGGAAGAGAAATTGAATGTAAGCTTTAATTAAGCAGAATGAGTTATGATAAACAGTGTCAAAAGCCTTAGAGTGATCCAAGTACAAGAAAGGCTACATGACCTTTGTCCAAACTTATTCGAATCTCCTCGCTAACATCGATAAGGGCAGTAGTGCAGCTATGTGGAGGACGAAAATTGGACTGGAACTTTGTTAATAGTCCCCGATCATTAATGTATTTTAGCATTTGGTCATACAATAAATGTTCAAACCCCTTGGAAAGATATGGTAGTATGGCAACGAATACGAATATCGTCGTTAACATTCTTAGGAATTGGGATGATCTTTAAGTGCTTCCAGTTATTCGGGAAGAAGCAGGAAGCAATAATATAATTAAATATATGGGTTATATACGTTACAGTACAGTACAGTACAGTACAGTTACAGTTACAGTACAAACTAGATTTGCAAGCTGATACGTAAAGCATACACTATTAGAGGTCGCAATATATGTATATTTATTCCAAGCCCACAGTTGTGGATTTGGAGGGTATTTAAGATTTGGCCTAAACCAAATTTAGTTTTCTTACTTGTTTTAACTATGTTAATTAATGTGTAGTATTAAAATTAGGGACAAATATAGCCTCGGCAATTATTAGTTTATTAAATCTTTCTTGTCTTAAATGAAAAATGTTTTCATGTTAAGCTAATGGTCGTGTAATTAATATATCCAAATACTTATTTTTTTCGATAGGATACTTGGATCAGGGTTTACTAGTGCGTGACGCTTACAAGCTGCGACGTCATTATTTTACCACTAAAAGTTGGTGCTTCGATTTTTTATCTATAGCACCAACTGATTTATTGTACATATGGTGGTCGCCGAGTTTATGTGGTGCTAATTTTTTACCTTGTGCCGTCATTGTACGTTTGAATCGTTTGCTTAGGTTGCCCCGTATGTGGGAGTGGTTTGAACGTACGGAAACTGCCACCGGTTATCCGAATGCCTTCCGCATCTGTAAAGTTGTTCTAGCCATTCTCATTTTAATTCATTGGAATGCTTGCATGTACTTCGCCATAAGTTTTAGTTTGGGTTTCGGTACGGACAACTGGGTATATAATCTGAATGGGTCACGGAACAATACTTTGCAGCGACAATACATATACAGCTTTTATTGGTCAACGTTGACGTTGACAACCATTGGAGAAACGCCAACTCCAGAAAATGATGCCGAATATTTATTTGTCGTGTTAGACTTTTTGGCTGGAGTTCTCATTTTTGCAACTATTGTTGGTAAGTAAAAGTCAGTACATTTTGTACATTATAAGGCACATTAACATTTCCTATAATACACATACAACTCATTTTTCAATATTCAAAACTTTTTTTATTGTTTACTTTTCGAAAAAAAAAAAAAAAATTCTTTATAGATTAAGATACATATGTTTCTTTGAAAGCGTCAATTTGACCTCGCGCGGTAGGAATAGGTATATAAGAATTGTCGATAGGTTTAATGTTAACACAAGAATATCGTAAAAAACTTTTATACATTTACTAATGAGACTAGGAAAATTGTGGGGCTCTGTGTTTTTCTGGTAATCAATGCTTTCATGTAACGGACTTAGATAAAATTTTGAAATATGCAGAGATTAAAAGCAGGTCATAAACTACATTTTGTGAAGTAACTTAGCTTTTATACATAAAAATTCATTTCCATGACAGTAGAAGTAGTTACAGTTATTAAAACGCCTCCACCGCTTCTTCATTTATTTTATAAAATGTTCTTTAATTACTTTATAAGAACTAAAATAACTTTATAAAATCTAAAAGGATATAATATTTTGGAATTTAGTACACTTGCAAAGAGTCGCGTTTCAGTTAATACCAATTTACCGTAGTGTAGGGACTTTCTCACTAAAAATATTGTAAATAACTTAGAATTTAGACCGCGAACACTTTGGTATACGACTGAAAATTTATTCTTTTATAATTTTTTTTTTGCCATATTTTGGATATGATTAGCAGGTGACAAGCGTACACCATTGCAAATCTTGCGATTATCAGAGTATTTATGTTCACGGAATATAAGTATTTATAGTCCGAATTATCTATATCTATACTAATATTATAAAGAGGAAAGATTTGTATTTTTGTATTTTTGTATTTTTGTATTTTTGTATTTTTATATTTTTGTATTTTTGTATGTAACGAGTAAACTCAAAAACTACTGGACCGATTTCAAAAATATTTTCGCTATTAGAAAGCTACATTATCACTGAGTAACATAGGCTATATTTATTGTCAAAAAATGTTGGGGATCCCTGGACATTCCTATTATTACTAACCCAAGGTGTAAAAAAATTAGTCATAAAATATCTTTCATCGAATACGCTGCGGAAAGTATTGATGTTAAAACAAAAAAATGTTCTACAATATTATAGAACATATCAATATCTACAAAAAACTTCGCGAGACCATATGTCCAACTATTGTACTTATGTCACTATAACCCCTTTTTATACCCACCATTGATAGTAATATTGCCAATTAAGAAATTAAGTATTCACAATAAGTATTTCACAATATTTAAATAGTAGGGAAATCTGAAATCTGACAACGGCATCTGTGGATACCACTCCAAATGCATCACTAGATTCTGGAGAGGATTTTGGGCATAGGCAACGTTTTATCTCGCGAGATAACCGAATTCCACGCAGGTGAAGCCGCGAACAACAGCTAGTTAATAATAAAAGACATGTTTTCTGAAACAATAACTTGAAATCGATTTAAATCGATTGTAAGTAAAATTAAATTTATTATCGCGATTTAATTTTAATTTAAAAGTTACTATATTTAATAATGATATGAAAAGTAACCCATGATGTAACTGTATCCCTTTTCAGTGTAATAATTACAAAATTTTTTGGATGCTACTATATTAGATCCCCTACGGATATGTTAATTCCAGATGTTTAAGGTTAAGTTAAATCGACTAAATTAATTGTAGTGAAAGAACTCGAGACGAGCGCAGATTCGAAATTAGCATTAAAATGTGGTTGAAGAGTCGCATAAGTGTAAAAATCAACCTCAATGCTTAAAAAATCTTTTTTTCATTTTTTCTTGCAATACCGCGAATTGACGATATTAATAAACTGTCAAATAATAAATAAATAAATACTAAATAAAAACGGTTTACAAATTCAAAAATTATTTTTAAAAATATTACTGGGTCAAGTAGAATTCAACAATACAGTTCAATTTTGGCAATATTAATATTTTTGTCCCCAAATAGAGAGTATTCTTATCTAATTATTTTAAAAAAGTTTTAATTTTTCAATCATATAAATATTAAAACAAAATTTTCTGGGCAGACACTCCCACTTGAGCTAATTTTATCCATTTTCATAATATTATTTAATATCTGAAAAGATGCTCTATATAGAAGGAAATACTATAAATAAATTCGTTTAAAAGCTTTTAGTGGGTGCATAGTATTAATGAAGGTAATTACATAATACATATATTACATTATTCGCGAGATTATAACGTAGACCAAAAAATAACTTAAATTCATCTGGTTTAGGCATAAATTATACTGCGGTGCAGTAACAATTACAAGTAACTCTTTGGCAGTAATAACAATTAAAGGTGCTAGTACAAAAAAAATGTATAGACCGATATATAGAAGTTAAAGAAAACGAAAAGTCTATTTAGCCCACGTGTCCGTGTGAATTTGTACACATTTTAGTTGGAACTGTTACGGTCATCCGGAGCTTTCAGCACCCTTATAGTTGTAAATTTTGACATATCGAGCTGAAATTTGGTACACATATTAATCATCAAAAGTATCCTACTTAAAATAAAAAAAATGGGACCATTGACTAGCCTACAACTTTGAAAACTCTATGAAAGATAGAAATTGGACCAGCCAAGTTCCACTTTGAAAGATATATTAAAATAAATAATTTATTTTTAATGTGTAACTGACTTGTGCTTCCTGAGTAGATGGGCTTTAGCTTTTGTTTTTTAAACCAGGTAACATTGGCTCCATGATATCTAATATGAACGTCGCTCGTGTTGAGTTTCAAAATCGTATGGACGGAGTTAAACAATATATGACATTTCGAAAGGTAGGTCACGAACTTGAGGCACGTGTAATTCGTTGGTTTGCATACACTTGGTCTCAAAGTGGCGCATTAGATGAAGAACGTGTACTAGCCGCCTTGCCTGATAAACTCAAAACTGAAATTGCTATACAAGTTCATATGGACACGTTAAAGCAAGTGCGCATTTTTCATGATTGTGAGCCCGGTCTTTTGGAAGCTTTGGTTTTAAAATTGAAGCTGCAAGTATTTAGTCCAGGTGATTACATTTGCCGCAAAGGCGATGTAGGTAAAGAAATGTATATTGTGAAACGTGGCAAACTGTCGGTTGTGGCTGATGATGGCGTTACCGTGCTTGCTACTCTAGGAGCAGGTTCAGTATTTGGTGAAGTTTCTGTATTAGAAATAGCTGGTAATCGCACTGGCAACCGACGTACGGCGAACGTGCGTTCATTGGGTTATTCAGATTTATTTTGTTTGTCTAAGCGGGATTTATGGGAAACTCTAGCAGATTACCCAGATGCACGTGCCACACTAACCGAGAGAGGTTGTCAATTACTACGTAAGGACGGATTATTGGATGAGCAAATGTTTGCAGGTATGTAGGTATAAATATTAATAAAAAAATTGTCGTATTAAGATTAATTGTTTTATATTTGAGCCATCGTTTCAGATTCTCAAGTTATTCATGATAGTATAGAAGGTGGTATTGAAAAACTGGAACTTTCTGTAGAAAATTTAAATGGGCGTTTGGCACGTCTTATGACCGAATATACTGCCAGTCAAGCTAAATTGAAGCAGCGCTTAATTAAATTGGAACTAAAGTAAGAAAAAACATGAGAGTAAGATATATGTATTAATTATACCATAATTTAGCTATTATTTAGCACGCGCTTCCTTAACGAAACAGCATATGCAGTCAAAACGCAGTGGACGCTTTTATTCATTACAAATGAAACGAAGATCAAAACCTCGCGCAAATAATTTCGTAACATTCTTCAAGGGCTGCAAACAATATACTCTGTAAATAATTTGCACGCGTGTATTCGAAAATATTTCTCTATCTGCATATTATTAGTATTAGGGTGGAAGTACTTGAAAAATTAATAGAAGAAATTGAAGAGTAACGCTGCATAAATTAAGCTCTGATGGTGTATCATTGTATATTATTTTAGAAAATAGGAATTGCAAATAATTCTAAAGATAATTTAATCATACATGTGTATTCTTCTTATATATTAATTGTTAATGCTCTCAGGTATTTATAGAAAAAATTATTCACTACAAAGGAAAAAGTGACATCAAGAGTAAATAATTGGGACCGAACAATTTTTTTGGAAAATTATTTTTTATACGATAACTTCTTTAGTGTAAGTACTTTTGGATTGTTTTTAGTTGGAATTATACTAAACATAATCTGTAACATATACTTGTAGATGTGAGGTTTTTGTTGTCTAAGATATATATATTTTTAAAGTTGAATATTATGTCAACTATTTTTCACCAAGTTTTATTATATTATTTTTTTAACTTTTATGACTGTAAAAGTTTCAGCAGAAGATGAACATGTGTGGATCGACTCATGTTTTGATGCTTTTATTAATAATAATTATACTATGTAGAATATTTGTTGTCTTCTTATGTTGTTAACTTCGTGCACTACTTATGATAGGGAATACCATAGATTACACATACAATGCAAACGAATGTTTGTCATTATGGCGCACGCGATTTAGAGACTTTTGGACAGTGGTTTTTTACACGCATGTGCACTGTTGTTGTTTTTTCTGTTCTTATAAGCAAAGCAAAGGGAATACCATTGATTGCATACATTTGTACGCATGTAATTTTATATAGGTATTATGAATGAATGAATGAATAAATAAATATTGTAATTAATAAATGAAAATAAGCCTTTTTTCTATATTTCTTCGTTCGACTTTTCCACTTTTCGACTCTTCGACCATTTATACATGTTTTCTGGATGTTTTGTAAAGTTTTTTTTTTCAACTTTTTTTTAATGTCTTATTGGGTGGAAAAGTATTGAACAATTCTTCAAAAACTATGTAAAAGTAGAAAACACAAGCTAAATATGATAAAACATGTAACATATTTGTGTATACATTTGATATTTTTGTATACATATACATTTGCTTGTATACATTGTATATACTTGACACAAGTCTTAAGATTCTGTTAAAAAAAGTGAAAGAGAGTGACACTCCGTCTCTATATTTAGAGGTCTCTGATTTAGAGGTCTCTGTCTCTGCCTTGTTGTATAGGTGAAAGCAAATCGTAAAATAAATAAAATAATAGACCCTTTGATTTTTGAATTCGGATTAATATTACTAATAATCATGCAACTTGATGAATATAAGCAGTTATGCTCTAACACAAAAAAGAGTTTAACTCGTATTAAAACTGTGATTGAATCGAATGGAAGTGTCGAAGGAAAACCTTTAACTTCAACAGATTTAAAGTGCCGGTTGGGAATTTTGAAGTCTACTTTAAGAAAATTCTTACCTACCAAATGCAAATTGAAAAATTCGATCCTGATGTTGCTGGCAGAGCGGAAATTGAGGATTTGGATACACTGATAAAAACACAAATACAGTCTCAGCTCGGTGAAGACGTTAGCAATGCTTCATCCATAAAACGTTCAGTGGTTTTATCTATTCCTAGCAACAACTTGCCTCAATTAAAATTGCCAACCTTTAGTGCTAAATACTCTGAATACATCAATTTCATAACATCGCTTAAAAAAATTATTGATCGCGAGCACAGCCTAACCATTGGAAACTATTAGTCATTTCAAATAACTAATGAAAATTACATCAAGGCACTAAAGAGGCTCAATTCGCGATATAATAATAGCACGTTAATATATATGGAAAATATCTCTTCAATTTTTGTCATCTTTGTACAGCTCGTTACAGTCTGTTGGTTTATATGAAGATATCGCCATTGCAATTTTAATAGACATTGTTATGATAAAAGTAGATGAAAATTCTCGAAGTAAATGGAAGGAGTCATTAGACTATTCAAAATTGATTACTTGGAACGAAGCATATAAAGTATTAGACCATAGCTGCCAATATTTGGAATCGATCAACGCTACTCAATGGCAACAGTATGACACTTCGAAACACCAAAACGTTACAAAATCGTCCAAATCAAAATCGAAAAATTGTAACTCATTTATCTGTAGAAAACGCTCATGTAGTGTCTGTTCAAAATCAGACCATAATGTTTCTCGTTGTTCCCCTTTTAAGGAAATAAGCGTCGCTCAACGCTTTGATATTGCCTAGGCCTATGCCTAAATTGTTTATTTAAAGGTCACCTTCAGACCAATTGCCCTTCTACGTACAAATGTCGAACATGTGCTGCTTCTCACCACACTTTGCTTCATCGCGCTCAATCATCATCGAGGCCGTCGTCGCCGAAACCATATCAAGAAGCTGTGCAACAACAACCATTTTCGACCCATACACACGTGGGAAATTCGAAGGCGGATCATGTCCTTTTAGTCACCGCCACTGTCTTAGTTCGATACATCAATGGAAATCATCATTTGGGACGAGCACTACTTGATTCTTGTTCACAATTAAGCTTCATTACCGAAGATTTTGCACAACGACTTTGCTTATCTCGTTCACGATATGATGTAGAAGTTTCAAGCATTGGCAAAACTTTTTACAAGAATTAAGTATAGATGTAATACAAATCGCGGTTTTCGTAGTTCGAGGTGGCACTACCATTTTGTATCGTTTCCCATTTACCGTATCAGCCCGATTCTACGCTAGATATTTCATCCTGACAGTTACTACCCAATACTCAGCTTGCTGATGAAGATTTAAATCGAATCGTATTGATTTGCTAATTGGCACTCACACGTTTTTCGATTGCCTGTCTGTAGGTTGAATTCAGCTCGGTGTTAATTTACCAAAGTTACAAAAAACATTGTTTGGATGGGTAATAGCTGATACCTATAATTCGTACGCCTTACTTAAACTGGCTTTGTCGACATGTTATAGACAATCGAACAAGAAATTGATAACAAATTATATCGATTTTGGCATATAGAGAATACAGACAACACATTACCACAATGAACAAAGGAGCAGCAAGATTGCGCCTCATAAGCAGTATCTCAGAAAATGTCTAGTAGAATAGTGGTTAAATTACCGTTCAAAGAGCCGTCTACATAATTAGGTCTATTTAGAAATTTGGCTATCAAACGATTTGCATTATAAGACAAAGTAGGTAAAATTTGTGAAAGAATATGAAAAATTGTGCCATATGAGTTTAGTAAAATTAAATCATCCACATTATTATATTCCATACTACTGTGTTTTGTAACCCACCAGCTCGTCTCGTATTTGATGCATCATGCAAAACAATGTCATTGAAATCACTTAATGATATTTTAATGGTCGGCCCCATTATTCAGGAAAAATTGTACATGATACTTGTTCGTTTTAGATTATTTCGATTTGCACTCACAGCGGACATTGTTAAGATATATAGGCAGGTTCTAATGAATACGCAAGAACGCAATTTCCAATTTATCATCTGGTGAACGTCGCCGCAGGAACAATTACATGCATATCGCTTAAACACTTTAACCTATGGAACGTCCTCTGCGCCATATCTCGCTATATGAAGCTTTGATTATCTTGCCGAGGAGTATGAGGCCGATTATCCAGTTGGAGCAAGAGCAATCAAAACCTATTTTTATGTCGATGACCTTTTGAGTGGCGGCGATACATTGCAAGAAATTGATCAGTTGAAAAACGAAATGATTGAAATTTTGAAAGAGGGTTATTTAGAACTCGATAAGTAGCACTCAAATTAGTGTTGCCACAACTAAGAATTTGAATTTTGAAGACTCATTTGCGAGCCTTTTGGGCATCACTTGTGTAAAGAATCTGAAGGGTGCAGGGCCAGCCAGAGTTCAATTCAAAGAAATTTTTATTAAATAAAGATAACAATTTTATGTTACTAATATTTCTTTTAAGTATTTGTACATAGCAAAGAGTTTCGACGTTTGCTTATGCCTGCGTACAATGTTAGGTGCAATAAATATTATCTATGGCTTAGTCTATTACCTATGTATTAGCTTATTATCTGTGCCTTAAGTAATTGCAACGGGTGCAAAGAAATTTTACGTGTGCTTATGCTAGAATTTCAATCTGTGCTTTAGCTCGTTTATATATGTCTTGGCTAATCGCAGCGGATGCGATGATCTGGTACTTATGCCTATGCAAAGTTAAGTTCTAATTGGTGCAAATGAGTATTATCTGTGATTATTAGCTTTATTTCCTATGCCTTGGTTAATTGTAATGGATACGAAGAACTTGTTACATGTGCCTATGCTAGAGTTTAGTTGCTATGAGTATTTCCTAGATTTGTTTACCTATGTCTTGGCTAACGGGTGCGGTGATTTAATATCTATGTCTATGCAAAGCTTATATTGCTTGTGTAAAAAAACTACAATGGAGAGGACGAGTCAAATCTCCCCTTTGCTTTTTAACAAAATAAAAACTAAGGTAGAGAAGACGAATCAGCTCTCGTACCTAAGTTACCTAATGTGAACCCACGCTGCCTAATGAAATATTAACTAAGGTAGAGAGGACGAATCAACTCTCATGTATATTTTATCCAATATTAATCTACGATGCTTGGTGAGAATTTAACTCTCCCCTATGCTCTAGTAAAATTATTAACTGAGGTAAAGAGGACGAATCAACTCTAGTACCTAAATTATCAAATATAACCTATGCTATACCCTATGTAGCATATATTTACCTATTGTAATCCTACGCTTGCCTAATGCAGGAAAAAGAAAAACAGCCAAATATTATGTCATTCAGCAGAGGAATCAACTCTCGCACCAAATCCCTATATGACCTACCTATCAGTTAACTAGCCTAAAACTAGCTGACTTACTATGCGTTGATCGCCTTTTTATATGCCAGTGGCTGAGCTTTTACATGCTAATGAGAGCTTTGGCGAGAACTTGCACCAGTTACAGCTGATCTTTGTTACATATGGTTTCTAATCCAGGGTTACTTATATTACGGCTGGGCTAATTACATATGACTTATAATTAATACGGGGTAGCTTAATGTTCCTATTTTCTTAAATTAAACTAGAAATTAAAAAGAAACAAAATCCATAACTTCATTGTTAAAAATAATACAAAACAAGATAGAAAAGTTCGGTTAAGACCGAAGCTTAAATACCCTCCACCTTTTGTAATTCTATAAAAAATAAGCTCCTATTGCCATATTTATGTATTTCATGTACTTACGCAAATACTGTTTTTTTTAAATTATAGGCGTTTGCGTTATTCAATCACGCCCATTTTTGGCACAGTGTTGGATAACGGTACCCTTTATATATGTACCAAATTTCAACTTGATAGGCATAGTATTGTGCGATATATAATTTTTTAAAGATACAATTTTTTCGAGGTATGATGAGATTTTCGTTTATTGTGGGCGTGTCTCTTTACCAATTTTGCCCAATTTCAATACGGAACAGCGAAATTGAACTAAAAATATGTATGCAAAGTTTCAATTTGATATCTCAAAAATTACGACCGTGAGAGTGCCAACAACAGACGGACACACGGACACACGGACGGACATGTCTCAAACGATTTCTCTTTTCATGCTGATTAAGAATATATATGGTTTGTGGGGTCTCCGACGCTTCCTTCGATGTGTTGTAAACGGATGATCAAAATGAATATACCCTCTTCCCAAAGGTGGAGGGTATAAAAAATAAAAAGGAAAAATATTTTAGGGTAATAATACAATATTTGAACAAAATATACATAACTTCATTGTTAGGGTAAAAGAAAAGAAATACTTAATATAGTAGTACAATATATATATCTTCATTGCGAGAAAGAGACAAGTAAAAGAAAATATTTAAATTCATTGATGTGTATTGTGTAGAAAATATATGCAAATATCAAATAGAGATCATAAATTATTAATGGGACGTGTGATGGCAATTTTTCCCATAAAATTTCCTCATCACACTACCTCCCTCCTCCGGTCTTCGCTTCGTATTAGAATCTCCCCGTTCCTCCTAATTATTGCCTTGTACCTTTGTTCCTGGATGGTGTAAAATTTTTGTGCCCGTGAACGCGCTGGCAGTCGTAAATACTCCCTGAGGAGGCATGCCTCTCTACCTTCATACGAATTTCAGGAGACACAGTTGACTCGTAACTGAATATTACCCCTGCCTGAGTATCTAATGGTTGAGGGTTAAGAGACGACCTTGGCTTTGACATAGAAATTCGGCACGGCCGGAACGAACTGAGCATCGGGGGTGGCTGTTGGCAATTGAGACTCGATATGCCTTCACGACGACTTCTCTGTGCGTCTATGGAACTTGGCAACTGAGGAGCTGGTTGGCGTCTTCTCGAGCATCCCGGAGGTGTCCATGATTTGGTTGTTGATTTTCGATACGGCCGGAACGGACTAAGCATTGGTCGTGGCTGTTGATGATTAAATACTGGTATATGTTCATGGCGTTTACAATGTATGTCTGTAGAACTTGGCGGTTAAGGACTTGGTTGTCATCTTCTGGGGCACCCTAGAGGTGTCCATAGTTTGATTGTTGCTATTCGGCACGCCTGGAATGGACTAAACGTAACTCGTGTTGCAGTATGTTTACGAAGTGCCTGAGGAGTAGTGTTATTGCTTGGCTGAATACTGGGTAGCTTGTTCTTTGTGGGGACGTCACACGGCTGAGTTTTGACTCCCACATCTTGTGTTTTGGCTCGTGTAGGTTGGTATTCATTTGTCGGAGTGACTATTTCGTTTATATGGTCGAGCAAGCGTGATAAATCTGCCGGACTGGATGACTTCTGTGTAGTTTGCGTAGCTTCTTCTTTGGTTAGCTTTGTAGCAAACTCATAGATTGGCAACTGAGGAGCTGGGCGGTTGTGGTAATGATGTTGGTATGTGTGGTACATCATAACCACACACTGTGTCGTTGCTGATCGTTAGGATAGGGATATCATCTTCTACCTCGACCACGTTGATAACGTTGCAATTTTTGTTATTGTTTTGGTCGGTGGACACTGCAGGTGGTAGAGGACGGTACAGCATAGGTTGACGAAACGGTGAGTTTGTGGGAAACATCAGGTAAAAACGTCTGGTGCAGATATTGGTGGTTGCCTTAAGTTTTGTTTATCGTTAGGTCGACCAGTTTCAACTATGAAGGTGCGTTCGCATGTTGGTTGGACATGCCGTAAAATAGGACAATAGATTATGTTGGTTATCTCATGCTTGTCTTGACTGGTTGTGTAGCCAACGTTCTCGCTTGGTATGTAGGTGTTATGATTGACTAATGATGCAGTTTGTTGTACCTGTATCAACCATAGCGTCTATAGGCGTGTTGCCAATCAAGACTGTGGCTGAGATCTTGTTGCCGTTGAGAGATAACGGCAGTGGGTTTCCTCGATACTGTAATCCGCATTCTCGTTTCGGTGGCGTTTGTCGGCGTTGCTGTTGAGCCGTCTGTGATGTTGTTGGTTGTTGTCTACAGCAGTCACGGGTCCTAACCCCTATTGTACCACACACCCAGCAGCTTCGGCTTGTGTTCTAGCATGAAGCAAATACATGCCCTTGGTTGCCACATTTACGGCAGGCGATATTTGGGTTTATAATCTTGTTAACTGGTGGACCAGAATTTCGGTTAGATTAGTTACCCAGTGTTCTTGGCCTGGGAGTTCGCGTAATACCCTCCAAATCGTCGGCCAATACCAGTAGCTCTGGCAGAGATTTAAAATCGCGTCTTCGAATTTTCCAAAAGTATTCTGGTAGCAAATTGTTGTATATCCTTGCCAACTTGTCTTCATTTGAAATATTGGAGTGTCGCATTAATTCCTGTAATGCGAGGGAGTAGTCTTGGAAAGACTCATTAGGCCGTTCGGTGCGGGAGCGGATTTCGTCGTTACGATTTTTAAAATATCTTGAAGGGAGGAAAAATTTTAGAAAGTCTTCTTTAAATGAGCTCCACGTGGTCCAATGCGCGTTGTTATTTCTGTACCACATCAAAGCTTTTCCTTTCAGGAATCTGGGCATTGCTGTTGACAGTGCATCAAGTGGTACGTCGTATGGGAGTGTCATCTTCTCAACATTCTCCACGAACTGGAAAGTATCTGTTCCCCCTTCATAGTGGATGTCCCATTTTTGGATGACGCCCATAATAGTTTCTTTGTCAATTCTAGTTGCTTTACTAGGTTCTTCTTGTTCTTCGAAACTTGCCTGCTGAGGTGTCATTAATTTCTTGTGGATTTCCTCGATTAGATTTGCAAGGTCTTCTTTGTTTATTTGTACCTTATCTGCCGGTTGTGGTGACTGGCCTGCGTTGATCGCCTTTTTATAGGCCAGTGCCTGAACTTTTCCATGCTAATAAGAGCTTTGGCGAGAGCTTGCACTAGCTGGTCTTTGTTACATATGGTTTCTAATCCAGGGTTACTTATATTACGGCTGGGCTAATTACATATGACTTATAATTAATACGGGGTAGCTTAATGTTCCTATTTTCTTCAAGTATTAAATTAAACTAGAAATTAAAAAGAAACAAAATCCATAACTTCATTGTTAAAAATAATACAAAAAAAAAATAAAAAGGAAAAATATTTTAGGGTAATAATACAATATTTGAACAAAATATACATAACTTCATTGTTAGGGTAAAAGAAAAGAAATACTTAATATAGTAGTACAATATATTAAAGTGACCAATTATACTCATTTACTAAGTTTTGTACTCGTTTTTCGCAAACCGTACTCTTCAAATCTTGTACTCTGAAACAACAAGACAAGCTAGAAAAGTTCGGTTAAGACCGAAGCTTAAATACCCTCCACCTTTTATAATCCTCTAAAAATTAATTCCTATTGCCATATTTATGTAAAAGACTATTTCATGTACCTACGCAAATAGTGTTTTTTTTTAATTATAGGCGTTTGCGTTATTCAATCACGCCCATTTTTGGCACAGTGTTGGATAACGGTACCCTTTATATATGTACCAAATTTCAACTTGATAGGCATAGTATTGTACGATATATAATTTTTTAAAGATACAATTTTTTCGAGGTATGATGAGATTTTCGTTTATTATGGGCGTGTCTCTTAACCGATTTTGCCCAATTTCAATACGGAACAGCGAAATTGAACTAAAAATATGTATGCAAAGTTTCAATTTGATATCTCAAAAATTACGACCGTGAGAGTGCCAACAACAGACGGACACACGGACACACTGGCACACGGACGGACATGTCTCAAACGATTTCTCTTTTCATGCTGATTAAGAATATATATAGTTTGTGGGGTCTCCGACGCTTCCTTCGATGTGTTGTAAACGGATGATCAAAGTGAATATACCCTCTTCCCTAAGGTGGAGGGTATAAAAAAAGTGTTTCCGTTCATTGTAGTTAAAAATCGAAATGATGACTCCTTGGTTAAATGCACAATCTGCAATAGGGAATTTTCAATTGCAATTCATGGATGAATTTTTAAAAGAAGTTAAAAATTTTTATAAAATTTGCTATGAATATATCGAAGAATGGATAGTGAGCTTTAGAGCAATAAATTGTTTCAAATGGACCCTTCTAAGTGGAAAAATTAAATGGAAAGTAGTTTTTTCAGCAGTCGAATTTGTAATGAAGGAAGTAAAAGATAATTATTAATGACAATTTTCTCTTTGAAGAAATTCGAAGAGTAAATTTATATTTAAATGAAGAAAAATTGAAGAAATGGAACGATGAGAAAATAGAACTTGACAAAGGATGGGTAGAAATCTCAAAGTAGAACATATCCCACATAAAAATATAAAAGTTTTAATAGAAATTTGCTTATGTTGTCCAGGCACTAATGCTGTTGTTGAAAGGGTATTTTCACTAGGGAATGATAATTGGAGAAGTGAGAAGTCGCAACTTTCTGTAAAAACATTATCTGCCGTCTTAACAGTGAAATTTAATATGCAAAATGAAAGTTATTTGGATATGGCTACATAATTAGACGAACATCCTCATTAAGCAAAAAAAAAATTCAATCCGAAGAAAAATATGTTTTTAAAAGAAAATAAAGTTTTTATCGTTTTTTCTTCTTTTTTCACCTATGAAATATTTGCAAAGTGTACTCTTTTTGAACAAAAAATACTTGGTCACCTTAAATATATATATCTTCATTGCGAGAAAGAGATAAGAAAAAGAAAATATATAAATTCATTGATATGTATTGTGTAAAAAATATATGCAAATATCAAATAGAGATCATAAAATATTAATGGGACGTATAGTGGGACGTGTGATGGCAATTTTTATTACAAAATTTCCTCATCACTCTTGGAATCAAGTCACAGATGAATTGCATTTTCACCAATAAAATCAAAAAACGAGCGATACTTTCCTTATCGTCTTCACTTTTTGATCCATTGGGACTAGGATCATCATTAATGCTAAAAACGCAAGAAATATGGATCTTACCCCAAGAACTTCACTCGAAATGGCAATCATTTATTTCAGATCTGGAACATTTAAATTCATTAAAAATACCTCGATATTGTTTAATTGCTTAGGCTATTCAAATTCATGGATTTTCCGACGCTACTTCACATACATTCGGCTGCTGTATTTACGTAGTGGTACAAACTACTACAGAAGAACGCCACACTCAGTTGCTTACCGCTAAACCAAAAGTTGCACCAATAAAAAGGAAAACTTTGCCTAAAATAGAATTATGTGGCGCTTTCCTGCTTGCCAAGTTATACGATAAAATTAGACGTCTGTCTAATTTAACACATACAAGGGTTTTTTGTGGACAGACTCACAGTTGGTGCTTTATTGATTAAAACAACACTCATCAACACTATCAGTATTTATTGGCAATAGAGTAGCAGAAATACAAGAATTTACCACAACCGCAATCTGGAAATATGTACCATTGAAATTGAATCCTGCGGATATCGTCTCTAGGGGCTCAACGGTGGTTAAAAGTTTTAGTTGCCGTTTTATAATTCAATTTAAAAACGAAAACAACAACATTTATTCTTACATATTATTTATTTTATTTTATTTTATTTAATTCAAAAATCAACTACGAATACGAATTGTCTTAAAGAACTTGAATTGCGTTAATGAATGAAATAATGAATGAATATTGAATTAATACTGAATACTTAAACTAGATTTTTCCTTATTTATAGTTTCTTACAAGTTCTAGTTTGTGTGTTTGTGATATGTGGTTTATACGTGGGAACGCTGTTGTTATGATGTGTCGATTGGACATTCGTCCAGACGACACATTCGCAAAATAAGCAGTAATTTCTTTGGAATGCACATCAATATACATGCTCACGTAGTTGTGCGTTATGCTGTACTTTGGAACAGCATTTATTATTGTTATCATTAGTAAATCAAAGACATGGCGACATTTCCACTTCGTTGTTTACACAAGTGTCGAAAGTATTAAATGACTGTCGCATAATTTTGCTTTTTTTTGCTGGCACATCAAAAATGCAACAATGCAATACAAACAATGATTGCTTGGCATGGTCGACCGGACAATGTACACTATATGTACACACATGTATAATTACATGGACACACACATATCCTAAGTTACATTACAGGCGGTTCTACAGGCGATACCATAACAGTTAAACTTAAAAATTCAATGTCGTGGTGGATCGTCATTTTTGACACTAGAACCAAACAATTGGCCAGTTGATTGCCCTCAAGAACTTGATAAAGATGTTATTGAAAATGAGAACCGCAAATCAGCCTTCTACGCAGCGAATACAACCAATTATCTATTAGACTGCATAAAGAAGCAGAGTTCATATATAAAGATCTTACGCATTTTCGCATGTATATTTCGATTTTATCGTAATTTATTGGCGCACTCTTCAATTGTTCTCAAATTTCACACTTTGCAGCCGAATGAATTAAATGATGCATTTTACTCTATTGTGTGGATTATTCAACAGCATGATTTCAGAAATGACATAAAACGATTAGAAAACAAGTAAAAATATTAAAGTCGGTAAAGCCCGACCATCAAATACCCTACACCACTTCATATTATAATATATAATTTAATTTTTTTCCTTGATAAATGAAAAATTTTCTTATACCCTGCTTTTTTTGTACCAACTTGTATATTTAAAAATTTTAAAATGATGCATATGTTAGTTATTGTACCCTGCACCACCCTGTGGAAAAGGGTATATTGAGTTTGTGCGGATATTTGTAACTTCTAAACGGCAAATGCCACACCCACCTTCAATTATAAATATCGATTCAGAATCAAGATCTGAATCGATTTAACCATGTCCGTCTGTCCTCCAGCCGGTCCTTCTAAATTTGTGCGCATTTGTGTACCAAATTTCATCAAAATATCTCAAAAAATAGAACCTCATTTGGGAGGGAGTTCTAAAAATGGTCCAATCTGGTCCATTTTCAATAGGGTTCCCCTTTGGGCCCATTCATGTCCTTGTACCATTCATGTCCTCATAAACAATGCGACCTGTAACTTGCGCACAAATTTAGATGGACAGACAGGAGGACAGATGCACATGGTTAAATCGATTCAGATTGTAATTCTGAATCGATCGGTATAATTGAAGGTGTGTGTGGCATTTGCCGTTTGCGAATTAGAAACATCCGCACACAGGGTGGTGCAGGGTATAATAAAAAGGATCTGCAAGGCTCGTTAAAATGTTTAAACCCATTTCTTGAGAATGTTAATGGATTTACCTTGCTTAAGGTTGGTGGACGACTTGAATTACCAGACTTAGAGGACGGGCAGAAACATCTAATAATCTTACCTAACAAGTATCAATTTGTTGAAGCGTATGTTCGTCATTTACATCGCATAAATTATCACGCAGGGCCGAAAGTGTTAATAGTCTTAATACTACAACAATTTGGGATAATAAATGCATGTCACATATGCCGAAAAATCGTAAATTCATGTAGTCATTGTGTACGATATCGATCCAAACTTCTTCAACAATTAATGGGAAACCTACCAGTGGAGCGGCTTAATCCTGCTAAGCCATTTGAACGATGTGTTGTGGAGTTCTGCGGGCCAATTAACACGTATTTTCGCATTAAAGGAAAGGTGCGGTATAAGATCTACATTGCAGTGTTTATAAGTTTGGCAACAAAAGCAGTTCATATTGAAGTGGTATCTGACCTGTCAACCGATGCTTTTCTTGCTGCGTTAAAGCGCATGATTGGACGAAGAAGCCTGCCGATAAATATATATCGTGACAACTTTCATCAACTTTGTTGGTAATGTAGTGTGTTCGCAATTAAGTGAATACATTCTTTCAATTATCATATTTAACTTTTGCTTACTATAACTAAATATAGGTCACATTATTTGTATTTTTATTTTAAGTTAATTTAAATTTTTGCATATACATGCACCAATAGAATTTATGTTTAGTTAGCAATTAAAATAACCTAGTTTAAGTTTATGCTTAGTATTGACATATTTATAATTTGTTTTTAAAAATTCATAGTAGTAATTTTAGTATATAAGAAATCAAATTTTATTTATTTATTTTTTTTTTTTACCGTATTAAATTGATATGGCCGAGTGACTAAGACAGTAAGTCGCACTGACAAAGACGCCAACAGCCTTCACTGCCAGGATCACATCAGATTTAGATAAAACACAAGCACAAAATCGTGCAAAAGAGAGAGTCCCGTTATTTTATATAAAATGAGTGCGCGCAGTCCCCAGTCATAGGTCCGTCGAGTTCAGAAGTCAAGCGCGCACTGAATTTTATTTATTTTATTAAACCAGACTAAAAACTCCCCTCGTTAGTCTCTTTGACTGTAGCATTAAAATACTAAGCTTCACTGCTGGATTGAAACGTTGCGCGTTGCGCGACATATAATGCTACAGACCATACACTATCACGTATGTGAAGTTAAAAAGTTTTAAAAAGTTTTAAAAAGTTATTATTCACTGAGAAAGAAATTGTCGAAAAATTTGGAATATATCATATACTAGGAAACTTTAAGCATTATACCTCGTTCTATAACACAGTCTAGATCTTAGTCTAGATGGTCGACAATCTGCTCGACAATCTGCTCGTTAAAAAAAAGTTATTGATTTACTTTATGAAAACACATAAAAATGCAATTTTCACATATGTTGTCATATATAAGTTAAAATTTAGGATATAAAATTGTACCTAGTTTATAGAACAAATAACAAAAAACTCGACAATTTTCATTTTATTTAACTTTTCATATAAATATATTTATATTATTAGTAAAAATAAGGGTACAAACCTCTATTTGGTAGTTTTAATTTATCCTAATTTTTAATTACTTTATTAAAAAAGGTTCTACATGTTCCATACTTTAAATTTTAAAAAATATTTTTTCACAACATTATTATTTAATATGTAAAATTTTAAAACAAAAATGGTCAAAAATTTTCATTTCTTTGTTTATGTGTTTTTTTGTTTGTTTACTTTTCTCTGGAGAGAATAATTCTAACTTTAAAAACGTATGTGATGCGTAAAAAGTTAAAAGCGTGGCCTAGTAGCACCATCTATAGTATAGAGGCAAGTGCTTTAGGCTCGAATTCTCATTTTTGAAACTTGGTACTATTTTAGTGTACGTTAATTTCTAACAATGGAGTTATTTACCTCCAGATGGTGAAAGAGCAACTTCCTTTCGGCAATATGCCTGGTAAGGGGAGGATTAAATAAGTTTGTGAAGATTAAGAAGACACTTGTCTGTTCTGGTGTAAATCTTATTCTGCCTTTATTATTTTCAACTAGTACTATTTATATCAAACTTAACCTAGCCTAATAATGACATTGTTATAGAGTGTGTCACTTAGTGTATCACAAAATCGATATCATCAACATTACAATGTATGTGTCATTAACATTACAGTATCAACATTACAATAATTGTGTCATTAACATTACAATAATTTTTGCCTATAATGCAATTTTGTTTATAATAGCTAAATACACTACACCCTTACTCTCTAAAGAAAAAAAATTTTTTTATTATGCAAAAGTAAATCATTTGGCAAAGATACTATTATGCAAAAAAAAATTTTTTGTTATACCCTCCACCTTGGGGAAGAGGGTATATTCATTTTGATCATCCGTTTACAACACATCGAAGGAAGCCTCGGAGACCCCACAAACCATATATATTCTTAATCAGCATGAAAAGAGAAATTGTTTGAGACATGTCAGTCCGTGTGTCCGTGTGTCCGTCTGTTGTTGGCACTCTCACGGTCGTAATTTTTGAGATATCAAATTGAAACTTTGCATACGTATTCTTAGTTCAATTTCGCTGTTCCGTATTGAAATTGGGCAAAATCGGCCAAGAGACACGCCCACAATAAACGAAAATCTCATCATACCTCGAAAAAATTGTATCTATAAAAAATTATATATCGCACAATACTATGCCTATCAAGTTGAAATTTGGTGTATATATAAGTGGTACCGTTATCCAATACTGTGCCAAAAATGGGCGTGATTGAATAACGCAAACGCCTATAATTTAAAAAAAACACTATTTGCCTAAGTACATGAAATACATATATATGGCAATAGGAGCTCATTTTTTAGAAAAAACCAAAAGGGGGAGGGTATTTAAGCTTCGGTCTTAACCGAACTTTTCTATCTTGTTTATTTTGCCAACACTAAAATCATTCGATGCCATATTAGGTAACGACAGTTTATGGGAGTTATCCGCTGTTATTTATCTTGGAGAAGGTTGTATGACAGTAAAAGATAAAATGAAGGTTAGAATTAAACAATTAGGGTCCGAAGACGTTAATACAATCAAAACACAATTTAACCACACGTCTTCAACTCAAAGACAGTTTATGTCCGCTCTGACGAACTCATTTGGTAACTTGTTTGCCGAACCTGTAGAAAGATTATCCTACACCACAAATGTAATAGCCGACATACGCACAAATACAGACGCTCCGATACACTCTAGAGCTTATCCATATCCGATGTCCTTGAAGAGTGAGGTAGAAAAAGAAATTGAGATTATGTTGAGGGATTGTGTGTTACGACCCTCAAGATCACCTTATAATTCACCTGTCTGGATCGTACCAAAGAAAATAGACCATTCTGGAGAAAGGAAATACAGACTTGTCATTGATTACAGAAAACTGAACTCCGTAACCATACCCGACCGTTATCGTTACCCGATATAGATGAGGTTTTTTCTCAATTAGGTAAAAATAAGTTCTTTTCCGTTCTTGACCTGAAGAGTGGTTTCCACCAGATTCCGCTTAAGGAATCCGACATAGAAAAGACAGCATTTTCGGTGAACAACGGAAAGTATGAATTTACGTTTTTACCGTTTGGTCTCAAGAACGCACCTTCCATATTTCAAAGAGCATTGGATGACATTCTGAGAGAACATATTGCTACGAGGTGTTTCGTATATATCGATGATATAATCATATTCAGTAAAAGCGAAGCAACTCACTATGACGATCTGAAAAGAATATTTGATACACTACACTATTTTAAGGTTAAATTGAGAAGTTCCAAATTATAATTGAGAACTTGCAAGTTGAAATTGGGAAACTGAAGTTTTAAATTGAGAAAACTAAACTCAAATTGAGAAAACTAAATTGAAATTGAGAAAACCAAGTTCAAATTGAGAAAACCAAGTTCAAATTGGGAACTCCCAAATTCAAATTGAGAAAACCAAATTGAAATTGAGAAAACAAAATTCAAATTGAGAACTTCCAAATTCAAATTGAGAAAACCAAATTGAAATTGAGAAAACCAAATTGAAATTGAGAAAACAAAATTCAAATTGAGAAAACGAAACCAAATTGTAATTGAAAAAAATAAAATTGAAATTGGGAATTCAAAAATTAAAATTTTAAAATTTATCTCAATTGAAATTGGGAAAATCAAAATTGTAATTGAGACAATAAAATTTGAAATGAGTAAAATCCAAATTGAAATTGGGAAAATAAAAATTGATATTGAGAAAATCAAAATTGAAATTGCGAACTTCCAAACTCAAATTGAGAAAAAAAAAATTGAAATTGGTAATTTAACATTTGAAATTGGGAAAATACAAATTGAAATTGAGAGAATGCATTTTAAAATTTAAATTGTAAGTTAAGAAAATTAATATTGAAAATTGGGTTTTTAGTAAATAAGATAAACCAATTTTTATACCCTCCACCTTAGGGAAGAGGGTATATTCACTTTGATCATCCGTTTACAACACAACGAAGGAAGCGTCGGAGACCCCACAAACCATATATATTCTTAATCAGCATGAAAAGAGAAATCGTTTGAGACATGTCCGTCCGTGTGTCCGTGTGTCCGTCTGTTGTTGGCACTCTCACGGTCGTAATTTTTGAGATATCAAATTGAAACTTTGCATACGTACTTTTAGTTAAATTTCGCTGTTCCGTATTGAAATTGGGCAAAATCGGTTAAGAGACACGCCCACAATAAACGAAAATCTCATCATACCTCGAAAAAATTGTATCTTTAAAAAATTATATATCGCACAATACTATGTCCATCAAGTTGAAATTTGGTATATATATAAAGGGTACCGTTATCCAACACTGTGCCAAAAATGGGCGTGATTGAATAACGCAAACGCCTATAATTAAAAAAAAACACTATTTGCGTAGGTACATGAAATAGTCTTTTACATAAATATGGCAATAGGAATTAATTTTTAGAGGATTATAAAAGGTGGAGGGTATTTAAGCTTCGGTCTTAACCGAACTTTTCTATCTTGTTATGCTTCAAACTTAAATATTTCATTTCATATATTTTATTCGTATGTAGTAAAAAAATGAATGGATATAAAAGTAAAAATGCACCTTCACTAGGGTTCAACATTGGTGAGTGTGGACTGAGTCAACTAGATATGTTCAACATACTACAACTTTTTATGAAAGAGCAATTAATTTAGAGGATATGCCAGTTGGAATGTAATGATACAATATTACAATTTTTCACTTAAATTAAATGTTGTTAATATAACTTAAGAGAATCATTTATAAAGTTTTTGTCTATGAATGTATATATGTATTTTAAGTTGGAGAATTTTTACTTTTATATCCATTCATTTTTTTACTACATACGAATAAAATATATGAAATGAAATATTTAAGTTTGAAGCATAACAAGAAAGAAAAGTTCGGTTAAGACCGAAGCTTAAATACCCTCCACCTTTTATAATCCTCTAAAAATTAATTCCTATTGCCATATTTATATAAAAGACTATTTCATGTACCTACGCAAATAGTGTTTTTTTTTAATTATAGGCGTTTGCGTTATTCAATCACGCCCATTTTTGGCACAGTGTTGGATAACGGTACCCTTTATATATGTACCAAATTTCAACTTGATAGGCATAGTATTGTGCGATATATAATTTTTTAAAGATACAATTTTTTCGAGGTATGATGAGATTTTCGTTTATTGTGGGCGCGTCTCTTAACCGATTTTGCCCAATTTCAATACGGAACAGCTAAATTGAACTAAAAATACGTATGCAAATTTGATATTTCAAAAATTACGACCGTGAGAGTGCCAACAACAGACGGACACACGGACACACGGACGGACATGTCTCAAACGATTTCTCTTTTCATGCTGATTAAGAATATATATGATTTGTGGGGTCTCCGACGCTTCCTTCGATGTGTTGTAAACGGATGATCAAAATGAATATACCCTCTTCCCTAAGGTGGAGGGTATAAAAATTGGTTTATCTTATTTACTAAAAACCCAATTTTCAATATTAATTTTCTTAACTTACAATTTAAATTTTAAAATGCATTCCCTCAATTTCAATTTGTATTTTCCCAATTTCAAATGTTAAATTACCAATTTCAATTTTTTTTTTCTCAATTTGAGTTTGGAAGTTCGCAATTTCAATTTTGATTTTCTCAATATCAATTTTTATTTTCCCAATTTCAATTTGGATTTTACTAATTTCAAATTTTATTGTCTCAATTACAATTTTGATTTTCCCAATTTCAATTGAGATAAATTTTAAAATTTTAATTTTTGAATTCCCAGTTTCAATTTTATTTTTTTCAATTACAATTTGGTTTCGTTTTCTCAATTTGAATTTTGTTTTCTCAATTTGAATTTGGAGTTCCCAATTTGAACTTGGTTTTCTCAATTTCAATTTAGTTTTCTCAATTTGAGTATGGTTTTCTCAATTTAAAACTTCAGTTTCCCAATTTCAACTTGCAAGTTCTCAATTATAATTTGGAAGTTCTCAATTTAACCTTAAAATGGTGTAGAGTAACAAGTTGTGAATTACACAATGAGCTGTTCGACTATGAAACGAATTTATTATTATTTTTTTTTTGATCGATTAATTATTATATTCAATTGAAAATGCCCTTTCTGATCATAATTTAATTAATGTTATTGTTGATACTAATAACTCGTATAATGATCATTTTGTATTTTCTTAACAGTATATTGATTATAATAAGTTTGGACAGATATTTTGATTTAAGTAATGATGAGAATGATCCATCTGCTATATGTAATTACCTTTTATCAGCGCTTAGAAACGCTTCCGCGAATAATATGTCAATTAAATCGGTGCTTATTAATACACGTGATGAACTTACTCCGTGGGTGACAGATCATCTAAGATCTCTATTAAATTTTAAATATAAAATACTTCGCATCCGTCGTAAAAGAAAAGCAATACATATTTGTCCGATTGTCTTAAGCGTATTAGTAGAGTTATAAAACAAAGTAGTAGGTACTTAATGAATAATTATTATGCAGATAAACTTAATCAGTTCAAAAATGATTTTAAAAAAACCTGGAAGTTTTTAAACAAGGAATTAGTTAGAAATCAAAATATTAAAATGGACGTATGTATGTAATATTGATGGTAATGTCATAACTGTCAAGGTAGAAATGATCAACAAGTACTTCATTGAAATAATAAATAGTTTACATGATGGTTTGGTATAACCCTTACCAATGATTTTAATCATACTTTTTATACATATAATCATAACTGTACTTTTACATTTAGCCAAGTGAATCAACAATTAATAAAGTCTTTATTAAGTGGCTTGAATAAAAAACAAGATAGAAAAGTTCGGTTAAGACCGGAGCTTAAATACCCTCCACCTTTTATTATAATTGAAAAGTGTGTCAAATTATAACTTAGTATGCATTAAATTGCTGCGTATCTACTATTATTTTAAACAACAAATAGTGTTTTTTTTTTAATTATAGGCGTTTGCATTATTTAATCACGCCCATTTTTGACATAGTGTTGGATAACGGTACCACTTATATAAGGTACGAAACAGTTTAATCAATTTTAATGAACTGTTAGCATATAATTGGCGGACGTTTTTAATGTAAGTTCAGTGGGTAATCCCTGAGTTTCAGAAGTTTTGAAACTTTTGACTGCATTTAATATTGTCTGTTTTTGTTGTTCATTTAATGAGTCAGCTTTAATAATATCGTAACACTTGGATATGTATGTCCTCGTACAATACCTCTTTTCTGTTTATTTTATTTAAAACATGTTGGAAATATATGCGTTGTTTGTTATATGCGTATGGAAGCTAGCAAGTCTTTTGAATTCACTAGGGGAGGAAACCTTAATAGACGTACATCATCACAATCGTTATTTTGTTAATCTATATTAAGTACATTAACATCCCCAATTATCTCAGGCACAGCTAAAGCTCTAAATTCTTCATCTAATAAATGCGATGCAGCAATATTAACTTGTCGTGTTGGTTCATTTTCCATGTTTTCATTGTTTTCGTTCTGAATGTCCTCTAATGCGTTTTCTAATTAATTTGATGAAAATATTTCAAATTGTTCTTGATTTGTTACTATGATACTTCTATGGGTAGTGCATGTTTGTTCGTTATCATTTTCCAAAATATCTGTCGTTTCGTTGCGCCAAGGAAATTATAACATAACCATTTGTCTAAAATAATCTGCTCTGGATGTACTAATGTTTGATTTGGTAAACCGAATAATTGCTGTATTTCTGCGTTTATAAATGTACCCCAAGTTATTTAAAAGTTTAAGTCCAACCCCAGTATGTTCTTCAATGACTTCATTATCATCTATTTCTTCATTTACTTGCTGCTGCCGTGTTCGACTTCTACGAGATTTTGAGTACACATAATTAGCAGCAAAATTAGCTAAGCAAATATCATTTAGTTCGCGGGGACGGTGTTCGTAATAATCCAGTAAATTACTTTTAAAAATATCAGTTGAACCAATGGGTAGACTTTCCAATTCTTGTTTCGATTTTACCATATGGACTCGCTTTTCTGGATGAAACGTATTTATGAAAACATCAGCGTTGCTACATTCTGACATATGTAAACCTAAGATATTGTAAGATGCTTCTTGTGCTGATACTTCTGAGGCGTTTATAAATTTATTACCAATATGCTGTAAGCGTTGTCGGACCGTATAGTTTTCCGTTTGAATTTCTTTCATTGTTTCCTGTAAGAGACGAGAAACTCCTCTGTTTGATTTATGGATATAATTTACTATATACGATACACAACCGTATGCATTCAAGATGTATTGTATATCCATATTAGCACGGTGCAATTTTAAAATTGTCGAATTGAAAGCATTTATACATCTGTCTTTTGGTCGTCGTTTTAAAAATATTTGTGGTTTTTTTATTGATGATCGTAATGCCAACATATAATCTTCGTAGTTCATATTAATACGTTCGTCAGACAAAAATTGTTCGAAACCCTCAATTCTATTGAGATCTACTTCAGATTCTCTGCAATTTAAGAAATTGAATATTTTATCATAATTTTTACGATGCATTTCAGTATTTTCCACTTCATCAGATAGAGGAAGCAAAATTTCAGTTTTCGGCATTGGCGGATGAGGCATTCGGAATCTACAAATGGTTTGTCCTAATATTTGCCTTCGACACGTATTAGTATGCTTATGCTGTTGATAATTAATGAAATATTCTATATCGGTTTCAGATGAATTCGTAGTGATATATTTGTCTATAAATTCTGTTACTGTTGGGAATGTACGTTGATCCGACAATGTTATGTGTGGTGCGTTTTGTAACCAATATATGCCATGAACATGAGGAGAACCTCTATGTTGGAATTCTATTCTCCAATAATATTTCGTAACTTTGTGTTCTTCAAATACTCCGCATTCATGTTTAAAAATTTTATATAAATGACGGATTCGTTGATCAAAATACCGTGAACATGTAATCGGGTCGGATCGTATTAAATCATAGTTCTGTTGTGTTGTTAAACTATGGGCTTCTTCTTCTGAAATGGTTCTATTTTCTAATACTTTTACCAAAATAACAATTAATTCCGTCCATTGAGATTCAGCTGCGGACAGAGTAATGAAAAAAGTTGGCAATCCAAATTGGCGAATCATTGCCAAGACTTTCTTTTTTTCGGACTCCCAATGAGATGGTGAAGATCTGATTCCTCTTAGAATATGATATCTTTCGTCATGTTGAACTAATTCATGAACAAAGTTGTCGTTTAACATATTTTGTGCAGTAACAGAATTTTGCCCTATTCTTTTTCTTAAACATGTTGATATACACCTTTTGACGTTAGAAAGTTCTAATTTTTTATAAGAATATAAAACTTTATCAACTCTCGCACATCGTCTGTCGTATCTCCTAGGTTCGGAATTTATAACTTTACTTATTGTTGTTGTTGACGTTCGTTTAACTCCACAATAAATTTTATCAAAGGACAACTCCTCGGAATCTTGATCTAGGAGTAAATCTAATGGTTTGTTACCTTCAGCAGGAGCAATGGAGATTCTATGTAATGGCAAATTTTCAACTGCTAAATTATCTAAAAGAGTCTCTTGAGGATTTAATTCATCAACATCTTCACCTATATGTTCAATATTTGAAAGTACTTGAACCAAGTTTCTATCATCATTGTTAGCAACGAATGGTATTACTTCATTAAATTGTCTGCTCTCCAACCAATCATTAGAAACCAAAATATTATGCTTCCTATATAATTCCGTATTAATCAAATATTGTGCGGCTCTGACTATCTTTGCTGGGCGAATAGTTTCTGCGATAAAACTACGATCGTATTGTAACCTTCGCTTTAAATATACTTGTACTACTTTTGTTTGGTCTTCTGTTCTCGGAAGGACGGTCACGGTGTTGTCTAATGAAATAAGTACATTAACAACTGCACCACCTATTGCACACTGTCTGTTACAACCTAGAGAAACTATTCTCATAAACGGTATCCTTGGAGCTACAAATCTTTCTTCAAGAGTTGTCAAGTTTTTTAATTCTTCTGGAATTATTGGAAAATTAAAACCATTAACCAAACACAATGTCGGAATATTCCTCAATCTAACTGCAGAATAGCACGTAATGCAAAAGTCATATTGATTATTTTCGGAGGGAAATACATCAGCCAAGAAGAAAGCATCAGTTAAATTAGAAAATTGATTTATAATAACATCTTTCACTATGGACCGTACTTGCGACGAGAACCATAATCCACCACAACAAATGCACGCACAAGTTGGCCTATATTTTACGCTGTTATTATATTCATTCCACAGCCTTGATGTGTGCCTTTGTATTTCGTTTAACAAATATTCATGCCTCGTGACAGGTGACATTGACTGACGTGTAAATACGTTTCTAGAATTGTGTCGAGCATTGATTCTTCTTCTATTCGCATCATTATTACGGTGAATTCTGTATCGAAGAGTTCGATTAGCACTAGTCTGCTCTTCTCGTGCCCTTGAAATGGATCTCAAGCTCCGTCTTCTTATGGTATTTTGTTCACGTTGATTATGTTCCTCAAGTAAACTCATATTCTGACGTCGTACGCGACGCTGTCGTGTGTTCGTTTGAAATTCTATTCTATTATTTTCTGGATTTCTCCTTCTAATTCATTGAATTAGTGCGTTGTATTGACGTTCTCTTCTTCCGCTTTCGTTATTTTGTCTACGTTGGCTACGCTGTGCAGTATTCCTTTGTTGCTCTCTCAAACGATTTTCAGGATTCTCCCTTCTATTTCTTTGTACTAAAGCATTTGCCTGACGCTCACTTCTCCTATATTCTTCATTTCTTCTACGGCTACCATGCTCAAAAGTATTCCTTTCTTGTTCTTCAGCACGATTTTCCGGGTTTTGCCTTCTATTTCTTTGAGTCATGGCGTTTCTTTGACGTTCAGCCCTCCTGTAATTTTCATTTTCTCGTCTGGCTGTGCGCTGGATTGTATTTCTTTGTTGTTCTATAGATCTCACATTAGAATTACTTCCTCTGCTCCTCTGTGTTAAAACATTACTCGCACGTTCATTTGCCCGGTATTCCTCACTTTGGCGATATATGTTATGAAGTTCTGAGTTCATTTGCTGCTCCGTAAGGTGATAGTGTGGAACAGCTCTTTGTAATCTATGTACTTCTTGATCTCTTTCTCTTTCCTCCTCTCGATACAGTGGATCACTCCTTCGCTCCTGCAGCCGTTGTGAATTTGCAATTCTATCTATTTCCATATTTAATTCTCGAAACGTTCTAACACTTTCAATATTTCTACGGCGTCTTTGTAAAGATGATAAAGTACGTAACCTAGGCATTGTGAATTTTTTTCTTTTTCACGTATATGTTATATTAAAATGTTTGTATGTATGTATTAATTAACTTAAAACTTAATACTTCGTCTTAGAGTGTTGTAATACTTTTAAGATCACTGCTACTTATTTTAAAGTTTATATATCTTTTTGTCTGTCATAAACTTACTTATTCGTTAACGACGTTTTTTGATATTTACCTGCACTTTAACAATTTTCATAATAATTATTACTTTAAAAAAAATTATTTATTAGAATTGTACATATAATAAAATTCAATACATATAAACTAAAAAAACAAACTTAGTATACCCTCATCACTGAGGTTGAGGGTATAAAAAGTTATTTTCATACAAATGCAGGTAATTTTGAATGTATGTACATGAAATGAAAAGTACAAAAACCTTAGAATAATTTTGGATATAGAAAAAGTGTATAGCCTTTACAGGTAAATCAAGGTAAAATGTATCGCCCTGGGACGCGGTATAATATATAATTTTTTTTACATTTAGTACAGAAAAGTCATAAAACTTACAATACGTTATTAGTATATTTTGAAACACAATTTTAATAAGGAGAATTTCATACATAGGTACATACATACGTACGTACATATGTACATATAAACTACGACACAAAATATTGATAGATAAATGTGCTAAACATTTTCTGTGCTTAATCAATTTTGGAATTTAAAACAAGATAGAAAAGTTCGGTTAAGACCGAAGCTTAAATACCCTCCACCTTTTGTAATTCTCTAAAAAATAAGCTCCTATTGCCATATTTATGTATATGACTATTTCATATACTTACGCAAATAGTGTTTTTTTTTTAATTATAGGCGTTTGCGTTAATCAATCACGCCCATTTTTGGCACAGTGTTGGATAACAGTACCACTTATATTAATACCAAAAATCAACTTGATAGGCATAGTATTGTGCGATATATAATTTTTTAAAGATACAATTTTTTCGGGGTATGATGAGATTTTCGTTTATTGTGGGCGTGTCTCTTGGCCGATTTTGCCCAATTTCAATACGGAACAGCGAAATTAAACTAAGAATACGTATGCAAAGTTTCAATTTGATATCTCAAAAATTACGACCGTGAGAGTGCCAACAACAGACGGACACACGGACGGACATGTCTCAAACGATTTCTCTTTTCATGCTGATTAAGAATATATATGGTTTTTGGGGTCTCCGAGGCTTTCTTCTTCCCTAAGGTGGAGGGTATAAACATCGAAGTAAGCACGAGAACTGTGTCAAAACGACTTAGACAGATCAACTTATGCATTCGATGCTATAAATCGTCTAGCCTGAGCTAGACGGCCTTATTGATGATGTTCGGTATAACGGTATTAAACCGTACAAAATACAAGCCGTAGTAAACTCAATACCTGAACACATAAAAGCGATTATATAAACAAAGAACGCTCGACAAAAGGCTAGACATATAGTATTTAATGTAAACAATAATAATTAGTTTTTTACCTCTAAGGGGCAGACTTCAAAATATATCTTTAAGATTATCGATTTTAGGTTGCTAACACACATGAGTTCAAAAAGTTATTTTTCCAAACATTTGGATGTACAGAAATAAAACAGTAATATCTGAATATGAAAATAAGGTGTCCGGATTTCTATGTCCGCTACTGTATACTCGTATTTCAAAATGCCAAAAATTAATTCAACTGCGCATCAATTCATGCATACCACCAATAATCATTTGCAGAGCCTTCAGATCCTTACTTACGGTATCTGTAATAGCTTCAATAGCTTGTTGCTGTAAGCCCAAAAAAGTTTTTATTTCATCCTCAGAATTTTTATCGATGGTGTATTCACTGCCAGTGAAATTGTATTGTTTTCTTTGTATTCGCATTTGTGATAATAGTTCACTCAACCTACCCTACATATAAACATTTTTTATCCCGTTGAAACATTATCTTTCTCTAAAAAATTTTACCTTAAACTGTGTGGGTGCTGAAACCAGAGCTTGCATGTTTTCTAGTTTAGTGCGTAGACTTTCTTCTTCAACTGTGAGAGCTAAACCTATTTTACGTGTGCATTCTTGTTTGACAATAATCTACAAGTTTCAAATTCAAAGTAATTAATTAATTTTTTAAACGTAGTATGAGGCCAAACCTTAAGAATTGTATGACTCAATTCGCTCAATTTGCGCTTGTATTCCATAATTCTCGCAGTAGCTGCCGCGTGACGTTGTTTTATCATAGATATATCTTTTTCTACCACATTAAGATATAATTTATGAGCGTCTGTTTCATTTTCTTGACATTTAATACGCCACTTCAGATCATTGAAACCGATCATGGGTACAGGTATAAATTTGGTACAATCTGGATTATCCAATTTAGCTTGACGCCACATACGTGGATCAATACCCTTTGGAGCGTTTTCTAGATATTCCTTCAGTTGGTCTTCATCGGGTAATACTAATGCCAATACATCGGTGACGCCCAGAGTATTTATTTGCCCTTTGACGTTGGGTTGATTGAGATAGCTAGCCAATTCCGTGGCTAACACCCGTTTGGTTCCATTCGGTGCCGTGGATGACCTTTCCTCTACGTATATAACCAACTGACTGTTTTTCTCTGCATACTCTTTTGTGCATTCAACGTTAATAATCAAATTTGATCTATTGCCGAACAACGCGTTTAAAGAATTGAGTATCTGTGTTTGCTGTGCTCTTATATCGGACATTGACTTGTTAAAATTCATTGCTACCAAACCCATTTTGTTGTCTTTTCCTGGTAGGCGACTGTATCCCATAGCTTTAAAGCGGCATAAATAGTTCTGATGACTAATGTCTACTGGTGGAATATTTTGAGAAAAAAATGATTTACCAATACCCCAAATGGCTTGTAAATAATTCCATTTTGCTATAATTGTATCACGTTCATCGCCATATATTGCTACATTGAATATAGAATGAGCGAATGCTTCATCAGGGGAAATTTGTGGCATTTGTTGCTGAGGCTGTCCCATCATAAAGCCTGTTTGACCTCCGAAACCGCCAAATCCTGGCGTAACTGTACTAACACTGTTTGTTTTACCAAAATCTATTATTAAATAATATTATGACCAAAACACTAACTTAAAAGTTATTTAATGTACTTGGTCCAAATGATCCAAAAACTCCAGGTGTTTGTTGACTAAATCCTGCACCGAACGTCGGGCCGGCTACTGTCGACCCAAATGCACCAAAGCTTCCCGTATTTGTTGTTGATGTTCCAAAAACGCCAAATGATGGTACCGTTGTGCTTCCGCTAGCAAATATAGTAGGGGTGGAAGTAATACCAAAGTTATTGAAACCTAGAGGGGGAGCAGCAGACATTGCATTTCCGAAACTTCCCATTGCTGGAGCCGCTGTTGCAGCAGCATTTATAAAACCAGGATTGCTCGAAGGTATTGTGCCTGTTATACCCGTGCCAAATGTCGAAAAAAAACCACTTGCTACAAAATTTCAAAAGCATAACTTCAATTATAAATATATAATAAAATTCAATTTCTTACGTTTTGTAACTACTGGATTACTGTTAGCGATTGATTGGTTCATTCCAAAAAGCGACATATTCAAACTAATATTTAAAAATTTTTAAATGATGCACAATATAACATATATTTAATTAATGTTTTACCACGACATTTAATTAAACAAAAAATTTTTGATCGAAAGAATTATATGCGTCGCATAATTAAAGATGCGCGGCTTTTAAACGAACTAGTTCAATTAAAATGTCAATTGGTATTATAAAGCATATATTGTAGTATGGTAACGCAATATAAGTGCTCATTGTATTCTTCAAATCGATTTTTATTTTAAATTTCAGTAAACAAAAAAGAAGAAGTATAAGTAGAGAAATAATGGAGCTAAAAATTAAAAAAAAATATATATAATAATACATTATAAACTAGTTTCATTTGTTCACCTAACTTCGATTAATTGTGCTAGTTCATCAAGAATCACAAGAACAATAAAAGAGTTATCAAACTTTTATTCAATATTGATGATTAACGGCATCAAAGAGCAAATAATATATTCTGAAAAAGAAAAACTTACAAGAAGTAACATATATAAGTATATAAACACAAAGGTCTTTAACGAGATTATTTAAAGCTTGAATTAATGAATTTTGAATATTTTATTGTGTGAGCATAAGCACTAAATAACAGTACCTATGTCTAAATATTAAAGTAAATGCCTCATATCTTAATCTTAAAGCACACTAACAATGTGAGTGGAATATTTTAATTGCGTTTTAATTTTTGCCATGAATTGGTATTTTCAGTTCTCAATAAACATAATAATAAAGCTCATTTCTTAAAATGAATTAACAGGAGATAATTTGTTTATACAAATTATTCCATTTCGTATATATTTATCTCTACGCAAATATAAAACAATGTTTTATTTAAAAAGAAATAAAATAATAGTATTCGGAACGGGATTTTTGCAGCCTCGAAAAATTTCTTTCCTTGTGTCGTGTGTATGACTGATTGGATTTCTTTTAAAGAAACAATATTCACGACATTTTTGTGTGCTGTCTGTTCAACAATATTAATGGAAGAACTATGAACCTAGACCATCTAAAATTGGCGCTAACGCAGATTGGTATATTGGTTAAACAATTGAGTAAAAGCAATTTTAAAGAAACCAGTCAAAGCCTAAATCAGGTAAGTTTTTCTGTTATATAAAAATATCAACTCTCAGAATGTATATGCAACATGTAAATTTGGCTTGGGCTTAATTCTTACTCCATTTCCACATACAAACAGTGGGCGTAGTAATTAACTGACTACTTTAACACTATAAGTAATACTGGAAATTGTGGGTACATCGATGGAGGCTATAATTATACATATGTGTACAGAGTTTCAACTTTATAGGTACATTTTTGTACCTTGGGCTTTTTGGACTTAGTACTTAGCCGATTTTACCCAATTTCAATAGAAACCTACGCACTGATATTATTTCATGTTGATGTGTCAAACGAATGAGAATTCCAAAAACAGACACATGTACGGATACGTCAGGATGTGCTGATCAATAATGTATATACTTTGTAGGGTCTCTGGGGCTTATAGCAAATGAAAGAGCAAATAGTAAACCTTCGTTACTAAGAAGGAGGGTACAATAAATGGATTTTAGGTTTTGTAAAATTATATGTTTAAATAATTAAAATAATTGAAATATTTTTTCAACCACAGAAAACAAAACAAAACTTATTAAAATCATTCACTGATATATATAAATTTTACACTCTCTCTACATATACCACCTTGATGGCGTCTCATGGTTAAATATTTGTAAAACGTAGAAGATAAAAAATAAAATCTACTCAATTGTATCGTTCTGTTGCACGGAATGGCATTAGGTATAATATTTATAAAGGATAATTCCTTGACAGATATTCATTTCAAGATTCACCTACAATGATTAATCAAGAAATCAGGTGTTCTTTAAATAATTCGAGATATTTTGTAATTAGTACAATTTTAATAATATAAGTTCGTATTTTGGTGGATTCTTATGTGTAAAAAGTTAATTACTTCGCGTACCTGTGCTGCCTCGCCCCTTTATACAATATTTTTTTAGAAGGGTGTGAAGATAAATAAGTATTTAATTAGCAAAAACATAAATTAAACAAGTAAGAACACTAAATTTAGCTTAGCCCAAATCCATATAGAAACAAAAGACTGATTATGCCCTGTAATACATAAAGAAAGGCTTTTATGTGAATCAAATTTCAACTTCATAGGTCCATTTTTGTGACTATGAGAGACTATGTCGGCATTGCACTGGGCTGATTTTATTCAATTTAAATAGAAACCTTACATTAGAAGAATTTGTACAAAATTTCAGCTTGATATCTCAAAATTTACGATTATAAGAATTCTAACCAAAGACACACGGACATATCTAGATCGATTCAAATTTTGATGCTGACCAAGGATATATATACTTCTCGTATATTCTCTCTGACGCCTCCTGTTGGGTGTTGCAACAGGAATTCCATACTTAGTATACTATGTGGATGATATAAAAATTTAGCAAAGCACTGTAAGGTAAAATATAAGAAGACAATGGATAAAAGCTGGAGATATATTCTATGTAAAAACAAGATAGAGAAGTTCGGTTAAGACCGAAGCTTAAATACCCTCCACCTTTTATAATCCTCTAAAAAATAAGTTCCTATTGCCATATATATGCATATGACTATTTCATGTACTCACACAAATAGTGTTTTTTTTTTAATTATAAGCGTTTGCGTGATTAAATCACTCTCATTTTTGGCATATTGTTGGATAACGGTACCACTTATGTATATACCGAATTTCAACTTGATAGGCATAGTATTGTGCGATATATATAATATTTTAAAGATAAAATTTTTTCGAGGTATGTTAAGATTTTCATTTATTGTAGGCGTGTCTCTTAACCGATTTTGCTCAATTCAGCGAAATTAAATTAAGAATAAGTGTGGCAAGTTTCAATTTGATATCTCAAAATTTACGACCGTGAGAGTGCCAACAACAGAAGGACACACGGACGGACATGTCTCAAACGATTTCTCTTTTCATGCTGATTTAGAATATATATGGTTTGTGGGGTCTCCGAGGCTCCCTTCGATGTGTTGTAAACGGATGATCAAAATTGAATATACCCTCTTCCCTAAGGTGGAGGGTATAAGAATACATATATTTAAAATGTAAAATAAAGATTACGAAATTCCAAATTATAATATTAACGCAAACATAATAATTGAGATATCACCGCATCCAAACTAAACTAAAAACTCTGCATACATACCACACTTCGACATGCTTCCGACGAGCGTGAATTTGGCAAATCGTTAATCGTCATATATAAAAAGGTTTTATTTTTGTCGATAATAAAGGTATTACGAAATGGTATCTCTTCATCCAATATATCATGATCATGAGAATTTTTTATTGCTTTGTCAGCGAACAAATATTTCTCTTTCATTATATATTATTCATGCCATATGAGTATATTGTTATACCCTCCACCTCAGTGATGAGGGTATACTAATTTTGTCTTCCGTTTGCAACACCCAGAAGGAAGCGTCAGAGACCCTACAAAGTATATATTCTTGATCAGCGTCAAAAACTGAGTCGATTTAGACATGTATGTTCGTGCGTCCGTGTGTCTGTCTGTTGTTGGCACTCTCGCGGGCGTAAATTTTGAGATATTGAGCTGAAATTTTATATAGGCACTTTTACTTTATATCGCTATTTAAAATGGGCAAAATCGGTCAAAGGCCACGCCCACAATAGACAAAAATCTATTTATTGCCACAAAAATTGAGCTATGAACTTGAATTTGGTACGCGTATACATAATTATCCTATTTACTGACGTGCTAAAAACGGGCGTGGTCAGATAATAGACACGCCCACAATTTACTAAAAACCATATTCAACGTAACATTAGACTTGCATGCTGATACGTAAGATATACATTATTAGAAGCCGCAATATATATATATATATATATATATATATATATATATATATATATATATATATATATATATATATATTGCCACGCCCTGTGGAAAAGGGTATATTAAGTTTGTGCGAATGTGTGTAACTTCTAAACGGCAAATGCCACACCCACCTTCAGTTATACCGATCGATTCAGAATCAAAATCTGAATCGATTTAACCATGTTCGTGTGTCCATCTAAATTTGTGCGCAAGCTACAGGTCGCATTTTTTGAGATATTTCGATGAAATTTGGTACATAGATATGTACCATTTTGAAAATAGGTAGGATCGGACCATTTTTAAAACCCCTCTCCATATAAAAAACTTTTTGATATCATTAAACAAACAAAAAATAAAAAAAAATTTTGACGTATCATCTTGAAATTTTTGAAAATACAAGTAGGTATAGAAAAATAAAATTTTTCATTATACCCTATTTTTTCAAAGAAAAAATTTAATTGAATAATATAATCAATGGTGTAGGGTATTTAATGGTCGGGCTTGACCGACTATAATATTTTCACTTGTTTTTATTTTAATCTTGCTTACGACAAGAAAAAAAGAAATTTTGACATTCGGGGTATTGCCGAACATTAAGTAAAAAATTATGAATTTTACTTTTGCCAATATTAAATTTAAGTGATAATGTAAGCGTCTTGACTTAACTGTGCGTTAGCGTTGCGATTCTTCTTTTTCTCTTTTGGACTGTTCATGGTAATAATTTTTACCATTCGCCTAGTTAAAGCTGATCAGGGACGATGCCTGCCATGCTCATTTCCATATCACCAAAAAAATAATACTAAAAATGACCCACCCCCGCAAACGTTTAAAGAAACACTACTTGATGATATGCACTTGGAATGTAAGAACACTTTACAGACCTGGTGCCTCTATTCAACTGGCCGTTGTCCTCGGTAAATATAAAGCCGACATCACCGCTATCCAGGAAATGCGATAGCTTGGACAGGAGTGCACTAAAAGCCAACTGTGACATCTATTGGGTTGTTACAGATATAATTGCGGATTTTCATACAGAAGGCGTTGACAATTTTTTTGAATGACTTTTGGCAAAATTTTGATTCTTTCCTTTTGTCATTTCTTAGCTGTCACTTCTAGCTTGCTTTAAAAAAAAATTCGCGTAATTTCCTTTAAAATTTTTAGTTTGGCGTTAATTTTAATATGAAGTCCAAAAACGAGCATTTTCGTCATATTTTACTTTATTATTTCCATAAAGGAAAAAACGTAGCGCAGGTTGCTAAAAAGTTATGTGATGTGTATGGTAAGAAAGCAATTAAAGAAAGACAGTGTCAAAATTGGTTTGTCAAATTCCGTTCTGGAGATTTTTCACTCAAAGATGAGCAACGTTCAGGCCGGCCAAGTGAAGTTGATGATGATCATCATTAAAGCATTAATCGAGGCGGATCGTCATATAACTGTGCGTGACATTGAAGAAAGGTTAAAAATATCAACAGCAACAGTCAGTCGACATATAAAGCGTCTTGGACTCGTAAAAAAGCTTGATATTTGGGTACCACATGAATTGAAAGAAATTCATTTAACAAACCGCTTTAACGCTTGTGATTTGCATCTTAAACGCTATGAATCCGATTCATTTTTGAAACAAATCATCACTGGTAATGAAAAATCGATTGTTTACAATAACGTCAATCAAAAACGAAGCGTGATGAGCCACCTCAAACAACTTCAAAAGCTGATATTCACCAAAAGAAGATTATGCTGTCAGTTTAGTGGGATAGGCAGGGGGTGGTATATTTTGAGCTGCTTCCAAGAAACCACACGATTAATTCGGATGTCTACTGTCAACAACTGGACAAATTGAATGCAACCATCAACGAGAAACGGCCAGAATTGGTCAATAGTAAAGGTGTCATACTCCACCAGGACAACGTTAGACCGCATACATCTTTGGTCACTCGCCAAAAACTAAGAGAGCTTGGCTGGGAACTTTTGATGCATGCACTATATAGCCCTGACCTTGCACCATCAGACGGTCTTTGCAGAACTCCTTAAATGGCAAAACTTTCAAGGATAATGACACTTGGTTCAGTTTTTTGCAGATAAAGACCAGAAGTTCTATGAACGTGGAATCATAAAGTTGCCAGAAATATGGCGAAAGATCATCGAACAAAATGGAAATTATATAATTGATTAAAGTTCATTCTAAGGATTTGAAAAAATTTATTTCCTTTCTATGAAAAATTCCGCAATTATTTTTGTAACAACCCAATACTACAGCTGCTTTCCAACGGTGCGTGAATTTGGGTGCGGTTTAGTGGTTAATAAGAGACTTCGCCACCTTGTCTCACAGTTCACACAAGTGAACGAAAGCCTACCTACAATCCGGCTCAAGACAAAGTATTTTAGACTAATTTGCGCACACGCCACGACAGAAGATAAAAATTAAGGGACCAAGTAGAGCTTTTATAAGCACCTAGAGCAAGGAAGACAAGATTTTAAAATCGTTCCAAATGATTTCAACCACCTCCCACAACGGAATTAGGTTGATTGACTTTGTCGAGGCGAGGAACATGGTAGTCAGTAGTACAAGATTCCAGCACCACCCATTCACAAAGCCACATGCCTGTCCATTGAACGAACAGTCAAAAATCAAATAAATCATGTGATAGATGGACGGCATGCTTCTAGTGTCATGGATGTGGAGGTGATCCGGTGCGCCAACATCGATTCGGATCCCTACCTTGTTGCAGCCAAAATCCGCATCCGTTTAAGTACAGCCAACACCATGCGTAAAAGTACAGTACGGAAGCGTCCACTCGAAAAGATGTAATTACAACAGACAGCTGTGGCTTACTCCACTCGACTCTATCAGCTACTTGCTGAGAGTCGTCTTTTGAACCCGCGCAGTGGACCCATCTGTCGCACTCGATGCGCACTGCCGCTCTGGAAGTGCTCGGATACCAGAGACCGCCTCGGCAGGATCCTTGGTAATACGATGAGTGGCGCTGCGCTACTGCAGAGAAGAACACTCCATTTCTAAATTCTTTGCGTTGGACACTAACACAAAATGATTATGAGACTCTTTGGCCCTGTAAGCGTTGGCGATGAGTTGCGTTTAGTGAATGTGATTTACAAATAAGTCTATAAGTCAACGTTTTACAAACATTTTACAATGCTACTTCTGTGCGCAATGGTTCAATTTCAATTTAATATTTCCATTAATAGCGCAGAAAGATATATATAATTGGTCGAAAATCTCAGGAAGAATTTTGTTTAATGCAAATGCTATCATGGCTAAGAGCAAGTTATGTATTTAATGGAAAATGCAGCTTTGCATACTCCATCTATAAAATGCTTCAAACTGAAATTCATTCTCTTCATTCCTGGTCTTCTTGATGGATGTTTTGTATTAAGTTTTTTGCTGAAATAAAGTCGTATCATACGAACAAGCGACCAATTCAACAAATCGCCAAAATGAGCAATGCAATTCAGTGGCAATTCGTAAGGATGTTGTTTTTAATCACGATAATGAAAAGCTCCACACATCTTTAGCCTTTCGCAAAAATTATAGGATCTGGGTTAGGATGTCTTGTCATCCGCCATATAACCCCTACCTTGCGCCTTCAGACTTCCATTTATTTTGTTCCATGCAGAACTCCTCAAATGGTGAAATTTTTAATGAGTATATATACTTTTGGGGATGTGATTAAATTTCAACTCCGACGCTAATGATGACATCACGCTTACATCAGTTTTTTGATAGCAAAGATCAGAAATTTCATGAACGTGGAATTATGACACCTCCTGAACGATGGCAAAAGATCATCGATAAAATAGTAGTACCTACTTGTTTACATGTTTAAGCAAAAATTTTGAATCAACAAGCAACCTAATACATCAATTAGTATCGATTCCTGATACAGATGAAAGATAACTCAAGTATTAAGTTTTTGTCTTATTAAAACTTCGTGTATTCCAATTTTTATATCCCGCACCACCCTATGGAAAAGGGTATATTAAGTTTGTGCGGATGTTTGTAACTCCTAAACGGTAAATGCCACACCCATCTTCAAGATGATATATATAGATATACTGATCGATTCGATTCGATTTCATCGAAATATCTCAAAAAATAATAGGACCTCATATAGGGTAGAATTCTAACAGGTCGTACACAAAAGTCTTATTCAATTCGTGCTTTTCTCGTGAAATTACTGTGATATCTGGTGTCCCACAGGGTAGTCATTTAGGGCCTCTTCTTTTTACTTTATTTGTTAATGATCTTCCTACCTGTATTAAGTATTCAAAAACATTAATGTTTGCAGACGATATAAAAATATTTTACTCTTTCGATTCTTTAATTTATTTTGATTCGCTTCAGCTGTACTTAAATGGGTTATATATATAGTGTAAAGTTAATGGTATGGAACTGAACTTGAAAAAGTGTAAAAAATTATCCTTCACATGGTCCTCAACATTGCCTTCATCTTATTGGATTGAAAACATATAACCGAAAACGTATCTAATTATCTTAATTTAGGTGTTATCCTTGGGATTTTTGAAGAGGTGGTCAAAGAAATTTAAAGATCCTTATATAACCAAGCATTTATACACTGCTCTTGTTAGACCTACGTTAGAGTATTGCTGTGTTGTCTGGGCACCCAGCTACAGATGTTACATAGATCATATAGAATCTGTTCAGCGTAAGAAATTTAAGCTGGGATCCAAGTTTGATTCTTCCTCCCTATGAGAATAGGTTACTTCTCATTGATTTGCCAACGTTGGAAAAAAGGCGGGAAATTTTAGGTCTTATATTCGTTACAAAAATAATAAAAGGTATTGTTTGTTCACTGGGTTTGCTTGAGAGGATCTCTTTTAACATCCCCAATAGGTTTACTAGACACTTTAATCTAATAAAATTGTCTCAGTGTCACAAATTATCAATTACATAACCCCTTTAGGGTTCTTTGCAAAATGTTTAATGACAACTTTTTGACCAGGCTATAGATGACATTGGTAAAATTAGAAATATAGTATTACGTTCGCGCATTCGATTGCCGGACTAATGGTTTTGTTGATACATGTTTCTATTGTAAATGTATTAACAAAATGTCTTATATTAGATCTGTTTTTTTCTTCTCTATAAATAATTTTTATATTTTGTTACTATTATTATAATAATTATAACTATGAATTATTTATATTTGTCTTTTATATTGTTATTTTTGATTTACATTTATATATGTTTTAATAATAGTCGTATTGGTTTTATTAATATTGATTTAGTTTATCTCTAAGTTGTTCTGTTGCTGTGCTGCTGCGGCTGTCCTATTTTCTTTTTATTTTTATTTTTTTATTTTTTTTTTATTGGTAACTTTCTCTAATTATTAGTTTAATATTATATTTTTTACCCTTCATCATGAATTAGTTGAAATTATTTGTAACTAACGGATTTAATAACAATAAACAATAAAGATCATCGAAATGATTTAATATTTTCGATCCTAAATCTGCTGGTATATACTACATAAATACACAAATGCAAGCTAACATGATAGAAAATGCAAATAAAGCTGTAGATGTTTGGCACAGTAGTATTGGTCACTTAAATGAACACGATTTAAATTATTACGTTCCTCATGTTTTTTGCATTTTGTAACAGTTTCCACATCGCCAGCTGACGCTTCCAAATCACGACTAACCTTATGTATGAATCAGCGGGTGCAAATTAGGGATTTCTACAACCCTTCGCGCATGTAGTGACGATAACTGCAAGTCTCTTCATTTCTTGCGTTATTTTATAGACCTCAATTGATGATCTGACAAGAAAATACAAAAATACAAAATACAAACAAAATTGTTGTCCAGAAATTAGATTGACTCATATTTGTGTCCTCTAATACACTAGGCATTTATTTTTTGCAGTTTCACCAGATAACTCTTTTAAAATCGCCATATTTATTTCGACCACAGCTACGTTTTTAGGAGTCAATATTATTCCAATAACTATTTATAATATGATAATGTTGAGGTATATTTCGAAATAAGTATTGAAGAAAATACTCGTTTACTTTTTCAATATTACAAAGTCCTGATGACAATTGACCACAGGCATATTTTGTGGATGGATCAACGGCTACTTTATCATTCCATATAACCATCAATTTTTCGAAAAAGGCTCGGCTGAAAAATCATAACAAAATAGGTGCACCTCCGAAAGGTTGATTTTCCTTTAAATCTTGAAAAGATCGATGTAGTGCTTCAAGAGAATTTTTGTGCGCCACCGTTGGTGATGTCTTAACCACAGGGCTAAATGCTTTATAGCAACGGGACGCTAACCTTTTAAGAACTGAATTTAAAGAAAATAATTCGCTTGAAACATGGTAAAAGTACTGTGTATTTAGTAAGTATTACTACTACAAATTATAACACCGAAAGATCTTTCAGCACGGATAGTTTTTTTTAATATTACATGAAATGTTTTTTTTAGTGTAATGTATTTGAAGGAGTTACTCTCAGTTCTTCATTAGATTTGTCTTCAATTACCCGATAACGTACCTGCTACGGTGGCAGCGGCGGAATACGTTAGAGCTACACAAAAGTATTGCGAGGCGCCTAGGACGATGCGGTAACGCTGGGGGGTGCGAAGCAGAGGCGTTACGGCAGAAACGGCAGGTGATGCGGTGACGGTGGGCGATACGGTAATGGCGGTACAAAATAGCAGCGACGAGTGGTACAAGAATATCGGTGCAAGGCTCTGGAGTAGCGGTGGTGAGCGATGAGCGATGCAAGAGTATCACTGGCGAGCGGTACAAGAATATTACCGGTAAACGGTACTAGAATAGTTGCGGTGAACGGTACAATAGTAGCTTCTGTCAACGATACAATAGTAGCTGTGACGTTACGATACAAGAATGGCTGCAGTAAGCGGTACAAGAATAGTTGTGTGCGTTGCGTCCTAGAGCGCACACACATTAATACTTTTGGGATAGATAGGGCAGTATGGTGGTAGAGAGCGTTGCATCATAGAGTGCTCGCAAGACAGTACTTGCGGAATAACAAGGAGCGGTACGATTACAGCGGCGATGCGCGTCCTAGGCCTCATATTAAGATATTTTGAGATAGCTAGGAGCGGTACGGTAGCAGCGGCGTTGAGTTCTAGGCCACACAATAAGATATTGTGGGATAGTTATAACGATCGCAACCGTGTTTGCCAGGCAAAAAGAAAAAAAATCCAATTTCAAGGTTATAGTTTTTAGTTTTTTATTTTTAATGCGCTACTGACCTATTCGAAGAAACTGTGTTTTGCGCGTCAAAACTTTCGTATAGCTGTGTAACAGTCGTATCCTCTATCTTTGTACTATATGAAGAGAGACGCATAATTTTTAGTAGCCCACGGGCGGAGCAATAGTCGATACAATATTATTTTTTGATTTTTAATCAAAATTGAAGTAATTAAAAACTTTTCCAAGTGCATCTAAGAAGTATAATCTCGCCTAATACATATTATATACGTATTATCGTATAAATTTTTTTGTTGCGGTAACAATTTTGTTATATCTACTTGTACATTAATTACAATTATGAGCATCTGCAAATGTTATATCTCAGTATGCATAATATTCTTGAAATTATAATTTTTGACACGTTGATTATTAAATGTTTTTAATAGTTGGAACGCCGTTTCATAAGTGGGATAAACAGCAAATCATCCATCTAAAGCATATCGTGAAAATAAACCTTCACCTGGTTTACCATTTTTTCGTCGTTGAAACTCCTTCGTTGAGGCATTCCAAAGATTTCACCCGGGAATTTCGGAATAAAGTAAATTCATCAATTCGGTAAAGTAGAAAAACTCTGTTAATGTTGTTGTATTTGGTAGTGCTGTTGCTCGTTGTCGTAAGTGTCTTTTGTAAAATAAACACGTTGAAAATTTTCTAAATGAAGGTCACTATTAGATGTTGTTTATGTATAAAACAAGTAAGAAAACTAAATTTGGCTTAGACCAAATCTTAAATACCCTCCACCTCCATAATGATGGCCGTGGCAAATATATATACATTGCGCCTTCTAATAGTGTACGCATTACGTATCATCATGCAAGTCTACTTTTACTGAATTGAATATGGTTTTTTGTAAATTGTGGGCGTGTCTGGTATCCAACCATGGCAATTTCTGGTACATCTGTGGATGCGCTAACCATTAATAAGTGCACTAAATTTCAAGTTCACAGGTCAACTTTTGTGGCAGATATATAGATTTTTGTTGTTTGTGGGCGTGTCTGTTTGCGACCTCGCTCATTTTTGGCGCATCAATGGATGGGATAACTAATGTATACGCGTACCAAATTTCAATTTCCTAAGTCAACTTTTGTTGACCTAGTTGTTGTTTAGGCAGAGATATAAAGATTTTTATTTATTGTGGGCGTGTCTGTAATATAAATTTGTCCGTTCTTGGCGTATAGATGAAGCTTATATTTATAGATGTACGTACTAAATTTCAAGTTTGTAACTAAATTTTTGTAACAGATAAATAGATTTTTGTCGATTGTGGTCGTGGCTCTTAACCGATTCTGCCCATTTTAATAAGCGATCTGCGTGCAAAAACTAAAAGTGCCTCAAAATTTACGCCCGTCAAAATGCCAACAACAGACAGACATACGGACTCGACTCAGTTTTTGACGCTGAGAATATACGAGTATGTACTTTGTAGGGTCTCTGGCGCCTCCTTCTGGGTGTTGCAAACAGGAAAACAAACTTAGTATACCCTCATCACAGAGGTGGAGGGTATAAAAATAAACTCTTTTGAAAATGGATAGGGATCAAACCACTTTTATAACCCCTCCCCATATAAATTTTTTTTTTATTTCATTAAACAAAAAAAAAAAAATTTTCTGACATGTATTTTGAAATTTTTGAAAATAAAAGTAGGTATGGAAAAATAAAATTTTTCATTCTTCAAAAAAAAAATTAAAGTAGTACAAAAAATAAAACTTCATTTATTAAAAAAAAAAAAATTTAATTGTATAATATAACATAAGTGGTGTAGGGTTAGGTTTAATGATCGGGCTTGACCGACTATAATATTTTGACTTGTTTATTTATAAAATCAAAAATTTTATTTTTTATACTTCGTATTAACTATTTTCCACAAATTTGTGGTAAAAAAAAATATATAGATATAAATTGCGTTATAGACCGATTTGTTTTATAGTACTGTTGTAAAAATGGTCCGATCGTGTCCAAATTGGGCACTGTCAATTATTAAATCTTCATCAAATGTTGTGAAAAATATTAAGAATTGTGACTTTGTGCAGTATGAATATCTCCTTTATAATAGGACCTTATATGGGAAGGCGTTCTAAAAAGGTCCGTTCCTATCTATTTTCAATAGTGTGCCTCTTTGGGCCAATACTTGTCCTTGTACCAAATTTCGTCAAAATATCTCGAGAAATAATAGTACCTCGAATGGGGTGGGGTTTTAAAAATGGTCTAAATCGGTCTATTTTCAACAGGGTTCTCCTTCGACCCAATACTTGTCGTTGTACCAAATTTCATCTAAATATCTCAAAAAATGCGACATGGTGCTTGCGCACAAATTTACATGGACAGACAGACGTACATGGTTAAATCGATTTAAATTTTGATTCTGAATCCATCGGTATAATTGAAGGTGGGTGTGGCATTTGCCGTTTAGGAGTTACAAACATATGCATATATTTAATATACCCTTTACCAGGTGGTGCAGGGTATAATAAAAAAGAAAACTTTAATAATTGTGTCTCATCCAATTTTTCTCGATTAAATAGCAATCTGCGTAGAAATGTTCGTACAAAATTTCAGCGTTTCAATAACACGGGCGAGATCGACTCAGATTTTGTTACTGATCAAAAATATATACTTTGTGATCCTACGCGTGATGAAAAGAAAACACCAAAACCCATTATTTATGTTTTTTAATGTTATAGGTGGGTCCACGTAAAAGTTTTAACCATTGCGTATAAATAGAAATTTTTTACACCAAATATCTGTTCAATATCTCACTTTAAGTGGTGTTTATGAATCAGGACCTATTTTCGAAAGCAAACTTTAGTATATATATAAAATATAGATCCAATTTTTAAATTTTGCATTTTTAACGAGATTTAAAATAAAATACTCAACATGAGGTATGAGATAAAATTAAACCTGCATGTTTTCTCGTTCCGTTCCGTTTTTCTAAGTTCACGCCGATTGGTATTTCATTTGTCAAATTCTACACTCTTAAGTAAATTTTAACAACGCCATTGAGGTTTATAGAAATATATTCATTTCAAATTCGTGTTTGTTTATAGAAAATAAATTTTTGCTAAATAGTGTTATAATTTTAAAAACATGCAAAATGGATTTTGAAAAATAATTGAAACTGCATAATAACAAAAACCACGTATTTCGCTTGGATATAAACATGCAAAATAAATAAAAGCTCGCAGAATTTTCCTTTTATTATATATAATGAAAACAAGCTCGCAGAATAAGGATTACTTTGTGTATATTATTTTCACAAAGTCTTTTATTGAAAACACATTCTGATAATTATATGTAAGATGTATAAACACTCCGAGTACTGATAGAAAGATATATCTTCAATAAAGTTTCGTATGAGTTTTATTATATTATATATATTTATCTCTGTTGTATTGTAGTGAAAATTACTAAATTTCAGTATTGCCAGCATTTTATGCGATAAGATTATGGGAAGTTAATTAATATAAATAAAAAATAAACTATAAATATAACTTTTTCTTCAATTAAAATAATATTTTTAAGTGAATACATTATAGCTCGGGGTCAAATGTGCAACTTCCGAAAAATAATGTCGGTTGTAAAATATTGCACATTTGTTGTTTCCAAAAAACATGAAAGTTTCGATAAGCACCCGAATACTTGTGTGTATTCACAGCTATGTGCTTGGAAAATGAGAGCATTAATTTTGAATTAATCTACATATATGTCTTTACATTATTTATGCTAATAAAAGTCCAAAAAAAAAGAAACGACGAAAATCTCTATCTTCGTTAGGTAAATCTTTACCTATAAAATTGAAATTTATTAAACGTATATAAATATGCAAATTCATATAACATACAGGCGGACAGGCGGACATAGTTAAATCGGTATAATAAAAGAAGGATGTAGTATTTACCGTTTAGGAGTTACAAACATCCGCACAAACTTAAAATAAACTGTCACAAGTGATACAGGGTATAAATGTATAAACTTATGTAAGAAATATGATCCAAATGTTTAAAAAACTACAACTGTTTTAAAAAAAACTATTTATAGTTGCATTATTTTATTTACATATTTTCCACATAAGATCGATGGATTTTTCATTCCATTTGTAACACCCAAAAGGAAACCTACAAAGTATATACATCCTTGATCAGCATAAAAAATCAAGTTGATCTAAGCATTTATGTGTGTTGTCATTGTAAGTCGTAAGTTTTGACATATTGAGCTGAAATTTTGTACATAGCCTTCTACTATTTTTTTTACTCAGATTGCTGCACGCCACCGTTAAAATAGTCAAATATTAAAAAGTTTACTTTTAAATTCTAGTATTTACCGTACGTTACCAAAAATAAGTTTTTCACTTGTGGCAAAGTTTAACTTTGTGCAGATGTTTGTGATTCTTAAACGGCAAATATCACACCCATCTACAATTAATTCAGAATTATTATAATCGATTAAACCGTCTGTCTGTCCATGTAAAATAAACGCAAGGATATATGACAAAAAATCGCAATTCTTAATATATTTAGACAAAAATGGGTGAATAATATATACGATATTAAATTGAATATTTTTGCTCTTTTAATTGCAAGATTTGCAATAAAAATTAACCAAAGGTTTTTGTAGCGCAAGTTACCAAAAAAAAAAAAGTATACAAAAAACAAGAAAAAAATTAAAATGTGGCTAAAGTTTTTTGTAAATTGTGGGCGTGTCTGTTATCCGACCATCTGTGTGCATTTCTTAACATTTTCATTGGAACTCTCACGGACGCAAAAATTGAGATATCGCGCTAAAATTTGATAAACACAGCCTTCGAGATTTTCTAAGGTTTCCAATAGCCATAGGGCAAAATTGGGCTAAGGACACGTCCGCTATGGCGCCCTAAACCTTGCTTGGAATTTAAAGATGTCAAAAAGGCGTGGTCCATCCAAAGACAATATAGAAATGAAATGGACTTGCATGAAAATATTCACTTCAAAATTTTGGACGCTCATTTTTACATGGCGAGCCATGTGGTTGACCACGTAATTTGGCGGAATTTGTCATTTTAATATATTTTGTAATATGTGTATATATTTAATATTTGTAGCTAATTGAGGAATTCGGTTTGGAAGCGGATCGACATTGTCTGCGATGCCTTTTTGCATGCATCAATTTTAATGATCCATCAGTAACATCCCAATCCTTTTTTATAACAAATGTGGTTACACAGCAACAGGCGCTAGCTAAATTTTTGGGAATCCAACTTGAAAAGCATATAAACAAAAATTCACATGTATCCAATATCTGCTTTGCCATCGATAATTCTGGGATCAATTCAAAAGTAACCTTTATAAATGGATGTAATATTGAATACTAATTATTATATTTTGTATTTTAGGGTTTGAAATTTTCCAACCAAATTGTTAAGCAAGTGATAAGAGCAACTGGTATAAATAAATTAACTGAGTGCGTATTCTGCTTATCTCTAACACAATCCTCTTATTCTGAATTGCAACATTTTGCATGTGAGCAATTAACACGCGCTTTTCCTGAACTTATTGAATCATATCTTGGTAAAAACCAAGCAACTGCTGGCGTTATTAGTAGCTTACACGACGTATCAATAGATTTGTTACAACTCTTGCTGTCCCGTCTTGATGAGTACGTTCCTCAACTATATTTGCGGCAAGAGTTTGTCCAAAAACTGCGTGAAGAGTTTCCACGAGTTTGTGTTCCATTGATACTCGCTCCCTTCTTGTATGGAGAAGTCCTTGTAACGAACTACTTAGAAAAGGAGAAAAAGGCGGCCTTTTCAACTGTTGATGGTTATTTGCTGCCTCAGTTAACAGAAATTTCTATTGAAAGTATCTATGAAAATTATTGCGAGACCATTTTTTGCACACGTAACGACAGCAATATTATGGAAACATCCTGGATAAATTTAATCCTAGAGATTGGTTATGAATTTACTTCAAGCATTGAAGAATGTAAAAAACATATGCTTAGTGGGGGAAACGTAGGTGGTAATGTTAACCGAGAGTTACAGCCCCAAGATGTGGCTAAAATCATAGGTCTTATGTGCCGTCGGCATACATCACTATTAGATTGCAATGTTAATTTACCTACTCCAGCAAACTTTTGGCCCCAAGCTGGACCTACCAAAAGTCAGCAACAACAGCAGCAAAACTTGGGTAGCAATGATGGAAGCTCTGTTGCTCTGGAGAAGACTATCGTTTCCAACGGCAATGATAAAAAGGACAAAATAGCATCGAGTATCACAAATACTGGATCAGCCAGTTCAGATACTACACAGGCTTGGAAACCAGATATTTTCGTACAGGCTGTCAAGGAGGTGTCTCCGCAACTCAACTGGAAGGAAGTGTGTTTGGAATTAGACCACCCAGAGTTTATAATAAAGGATCGGATAGGCTTAGATCTTTTGCTTACAATATTTCGTTTGGCGCTCCAGACAACATTATTTCCACATCCGGAGTGCATTTACGGTCACTGGCAAAATGTTGAGGGACAATTTACGCTGATTGCTGTCATGCTGAAAAATCCGGATTTGTTTTCTTTCTCTGATTACATATTTACTTCGGCGCCGGTAGAAATTTTGAAAACACCGCCAGATAACGATAATAAAGAGATTTGCTCTTGGAAATCACTTCATTTAGTAGAAGTACTATTATACATTGCTGAACATGGTTTCTACGCCCAAGTTCATGATCTGTTTAAATTTCCAGCTCAACAATGTCCCGACATTCTATTTCTCTCTCTGTTGCACATAAGTCCACCTCTAACCCCATTGCGCCAAGAATTACTCAATCAATTATTGCCGACTTTTTTGGTCAACCATCCCAATTCCTCTGTGGTACTGGGTAGTGCTTGGAACTCCACAAATTTTGGACATAATTTAAGACCCTTAATTATGCATGCCATGTCTGAGTGGTATCTCCGTGGTACTGAATATGATCAAGTGAAGTTGTCACGTATTTTAGACGTTGCTCAGGACCTGAAAGCTTTATCCACTCTCTTAAATGTCAGATCATTTCTATTTGTCATTGATCTAGCTTGCTTGGCTTCACGTCGAGAATATTTAAAGTTGGAAAAATGGCTAAGCGACAAAATTCGGGAACACGGAGTAGTCTTCATACAGGCCATGCTGAAATGTTTGCAACGTCGATGTCCCCAAATTACTAATGCAAAATTACCTGATGATCAGTTACCCCCCAAACAAGCACAATTGCCCCCTGATACAGTTAATACGATGATTTCTTGCCTTCAGTCATGCATTGGAAATGTACCTCCGGAAATTGGCGAATTAATTATTCAGATGGCCGCCAATTGTTCCATCATGGCCAATAAAGCTCGAGTGGCTGCTGCTGCACAACAGTCGGGGGCTCAAGGTCTACTTCCACCACAAGAATTGTTGAGAAGTCACCGTGGGATAGATTTGGTGGGACCGGTTGGTGTTCCACCACCTCAATTTTCTGCTAATCTGAATGCTCAACAAATGTTTGGGCCTACAATGGACACGTTGTCGAATTTAACGACAAACATTGCCAGCGTTAACCTGGGCGGACCTAATGGGGCTTTCAATTTTGGCAATGTTCTAGGTAAATAATTAAAAATTTAGCTCTCGTTTTAAATTACAGTTCTTACTTAACATTTTTCTAGGCAATTTGATATCGACGCCAGCTTCCCCATCACGTCTTATAAACCCTGCCGCAGCTAGCCCTTATCCCTTAAGTGCTTTGCAAATGCCGGCCCCTCCACCCAACATAGGTTCCTTGAATCGTTTACTACCATCAGTTCCGCAACCTACTCCTACCCCTCCTAACTCGAACAATCCAATAATAACAGACTTGCAAGTCCCCGTTTCCAAAGAAATTGAAGATGAGGCCAATTCTTACTTTCAACGCATCTACAACCATCCCCCACACCCTACTTTATCCATAGATGAAGTTTTAGATATTTTGCAGCGCTTCAAAGATTCAAACAATCGGCGTGAGCAAGAGGTCTACCAATGCATGCTTCGCAATCTTTTCGAGGAATATCGTTTCTTCTCGCATTACCCTGAAAAAGAATTACAAATAACCGCTCAATTATTTGGTGGTATTATTGAAAGGAATTTGGTGCCGCCCTTTTTGGCATTGGGGTTGGCATTGCGTTGTGTTTTGGATGCCCTGCGTAAACCGGAAGGCTCCAAATTATATTACTTTGGCATAACGGCCCTAGATCGTTTTAAAAATCGCCTACATACGTATAATAAATACTGCGAGCATATCAGATCTATTCCTCACTTTAAGGATTTTCCGCCTCTCTTAATACAATATATAGAATGTGGTTGCTTGGGGCAAGAGCCACCAACAGCAAAACTTCAAATGATAATGGGAGCAACTGGTCAGCAACCACCACCCGATTCTATATACCGCAGTAATTCAGCAGCAGGTTAGTACGTAATTAAAAATATTGGAATAACACGCTTATACCTTTGTTTATCATACTGCAACTTGTGCAAATTTTTAGGCAATGTTCCTACAACACCTACCCAACAAAAGCCTGTGGTAGTAACTCAAGTATTACATCCAGCTCGAGTAAAATCTATAGCAACAGCAACCAATATCGACACTCTTCTTGTAGCCAATCAAGAGGAGAAAATCACCGTACCACCTGAAAGCATCCAAGATAAAACTGCTTTTATATTCAACAATCTCAGTCAATTAAACATACCTCAAAAGGTAGAGGAAGTTAAAGAGATAATGAACAAAGAGTACTGGCCCTGGTTAGCCCAGTATCTAGTGTTAAAACGGGCATCCATGGAATTCAATTTTCATACGCTTTATTTTAACTTTTTAGAAGCTTTAAAAAATACCGAAATTAATATATATGTGACCAAGGAGACAATACGTAACATAAAGGTATTGTTAAGGTCGGATAAAGGCGTTGTTAATTTCTCGGATCGCAGTCTTCTTAAAAATCTTGGGCACTGGTTAGGTATGATGACTTTGGCTCGTAATAGGCCCATTTTGCAAATCGATTTAGATTTAAAGTCACTATTGGCGGAAGCTTATCATAAAGGTCAACAAGAGCTGCTTTTTGTAGTACCCTTTGTTGCGAAAATATTGGAGTCGTCTAATAAATCCAAAGTTTTTAAAGCTCCCAATCCCTGGACGATGGCTATAATGAATGTATTGGGTGAGCTGCATCAAGAGCCCGAACTGAAGTTGAATTTGAAATTTGAAATTGAAGTGCTGTGCAAAGGACTCAACATTGATTTACAGAAGCTAAAACCGATTATATATCTAAAGGATCCAGTGCGCTACAATATGATTGAACATCAAATGTCACAACCCAAACCCAAGATACAGGAACAAGTGTCATCGCAACAACAACGACCTACGCCTATACCGCATCAAATGATATCGGAAGGAGACTCTCAAACAATGATGATGGTTGGTGCTGGAATTGGTAGCAATTTATCTAACGATACTATAACCTCGCCCAATGTTACGAATGATAATGTAGGATCCATCATAGTACCTGCTCCTGAGCCAAGATTTTCTTATGTGGACATCAATGTAACTAACTTCCAGCTTATTGCGCAGCATATTTTGTTTTCCTCCAGTATTGCCTTTCTCAATGTGAACCCCGGCATCAAACATGTTGTATTAAGTGCGATTGAACGTACTCTGACTGAATGGCTGCAGCCTGTAGTAGATCGTAGTGTCCGGATTGCAGCCTCTACATCAGAACAAATCGTGCGCAAGGACTTCTGTTTAGATCACGACGAACATCGCATGCGTATCGCGGCTCATCAGATGGTGCGCAATTTGGCGGCTGGTATGGCGATGATTGCATGTAAAGATCAGATTACACAAACGTTGAACAATAACCTTCGAAAGGCTTTTATGACAGCTCTGCCTGGAGGGCCTACTTACCAGGACATTGAGGCTGCATCTCTGCAATTAACTAACGACAATGTCGAACTGGCGTGCGCTTTCATTCAGAAAACCGCAGCAGAAAAAGCTACACCCGAAATAGATCGCCGTCTTGCCCCCGATTTTGAAACTCGCAAAATGGCTCGAGAAGAAAACAGTCGTTACTTTGATGCACAAACCCTAGCGTACCAAGCTGAACGTTTACCTGAACAAGTGCGTTTGAAGATGGGATCAGTTCCGCCACATCAATTTGCTGTTTATGCAGAATTTGCACGGATCATACCTGGCTTTCAACCCTTGACAGATCGAGACATGGCTTTATTTATACCCAAACCACAGGAAATGCCTTCCAGCTTTGCTACTGATGAATTAGGCCTTATGTACACTGAATTAGCTACTAAAATGGAATCGTTCCTTAATAGCTGCCTAAACAATCCCACTTTGCAATTGCAAGCAAGTAAAATGCATGCTTTGCTCAGTGCTTTGATGGTCACAAGACGCCATCGCGACAATGAATCAGCTCTCACTTTACTCCACCGTTGTGTAGAGGGCTTTGTTGAAGGCATGATCAACATACCGGAACATGTGGAACAGATGAAATTATATCGAGATATACATTTACGTATATTGACATTATTGCAGAACACATTTGGCGCAACAGTTACTGAGCGTGCTATAACGAAAAGTATTTTTGATATACGGGAAGAATCTCGTTATAATGTGGATGCTATTAAATTACTGATTGCATCCCACTTTATTAATGTCAATCAATTTGATTTGTTTTTACGCGATTGCATGGAAAATGGCAACAATTATTTGGCCATATCTTTTGCCACGACTCTAATAGAACGTTTACTCTTAGATGAGCGCTCTAGCTCAATGTTGGTGGAAACTGAGTTCATTGGCTCTCTAGAAATGTTGAGTCGCTTGTCGCAGCACCGTCACCGCTATCCAGAAGCCTTGTCTCAACTAATCGATATTTTGTGTGGAAATAATAATCCAATGGAGGGCATTCCACTTGGTCCAACTGACCGTTATTTGGCCACACAATATATACATTCAGGTTGGCAGCATGTGAGAGTAAGCGTAAGTAGTACCAATAAAAATGATCAATAAAAAATTCTCAAAAACTTAATGCGAAATTTTCTCCAATACTTTCATAAAGTGCCCTAATTGGAAGATACATTTGGTCCCAGAATTTTTAGTTTGGTTTTTATATGTTTTTTTTTTACACTTCCATTTACAGTACGCAGATCGCTAAGAAAATTTGGCAAAATGATTGTGCGATCCCCCCACAATTGACAATATGATATAAAGTTGAAATTTAGTACATACATTTATAATTGGGGCATCCATCGGTTTGGGTATGGTCAGATAATAGACACGCCCACATTTTACAAAAAAAAACATTTAATGCAAAGTTCAACTTGTTAGTCCATACATTATATAATTAATTGTAAATGGCTTGCCCAATGTTTGTGACGAGGACTTTTGATATTTTTTTTTTGATGAAATTTGTCACAGGGACGTGACATCTCTCAATAATAGCGTCATATATTTAAAAATGCCTTTAATAACATTCGATGAAAAGTAGTTAATTAGCTTAATGATAACTGCGCTAAAGTTGGGCCGATCGGACCATTTTTTGAACGCCTTTCCATGTAACTTTTTTTACGAAATAACTTTAATAAGTATTTATTGTTACAATTAACTAATTATAACATAACTTGTAGAACTAAATGTTGAAAGGTATTAAATAGTCGGGTGCAACCGACTTACTATTTTCACTTGTTGTTAAAACAAAGAAATTTTGTGATTCCCATTGCTCTGAGACGTGGAAGCCAAGTTCATTTATCATTTTTTTATGTAATTATATTTATTTTTAAATAAGTAGGCGTAAAATTAAGATTAAATTTTTGACCAATTTTGGTGTCAGTATAATTGATTTGAAATAAAAAAATATATTTATAGTCCAATGATTGCGATGATCCTCCGGGTTTGCAAGAGAAAACAGAATTTCTGCTCAAGGATTGGGTTTCCATATATACTCAGTCCAACAATTTATCTCGCGAAACTAAGAATTTTGGCTCTTTTGTGCAAAAGATGAATTTGTACGGAATTCTGAAGACAGATGATTTGATTACACGCTTTTTCCGTCAAGCCACTCAGTTCTGCATCGACTTAATGTATCGCATTTTACAAGATCCCACAAACACGACATCACAAGCTAAGACTAAAATTTTCCACTGGATTGATGCATTTGTGCATTTGATTGCTCTATTGGTGAGACATTCAGGCGAATCGGGTAATCCTACCACCAAAATTAATTTGCTAAATAAGGTGCTGGGTATTGTGTTGGGCATTTTGTTACAGGATCAGGATTTACACGGTACTAGTTTTCAACAACTTGGATATCATCGTTTTTTTGTGATGCTGTTCTTAGAACTTAGTTCACCAGATGTGGTCTTGGAATCGTTAATGCATAGTATTGTCACAGCTTTTTCTCACACATATCACCTACTGAATCCATCTGTTGCACCTGGATTTTGTTACGCTTGGTTAGAATTGATTTCACATCGGGTTTTTATTGGACGCATATTAGCGCAAATACCACAACAAAAAGGATGGCCTTTGTACGCTCAATTACTATTGGACTTGTTCAAATACTTGGCGCCTTTCTTACGGAATGCCGAACTAGCAAAACCAGTGCAGTTATTATATAGAGGAACACTAAGAGTTTTGCTTGTTATGTTGCACGATTTTCCGGAATTCTTGTGTGATTACCATTTTGGTTTTTGTGATGCGATACCACCAAACTGTATTCAAATGCGCAATATCATTCTGGCAGCGTTTCCACGCAATATGCGTTTGCCGGACCCATTCACTCCTAATTTAAAAGTTGACATGTTAAATGAAACGGGGTCTGCGCCAAAAATCTGTACCAACTACGTCGTTAATATACAACCTGCAAACTTTAAAAAGGATTTAGACTCTTACTTAAAAGCTCGCGCCCCCGTAACTTTTTTGTCAGAATTAAGGAGTCATTTACAAATTTCAAATGAACCCGGTTCCCGTTATAACATACCGTTGATGAATGCGTTGGTTTTGTATGTTGGCACTCAAGCTATTGCTCATATTAGGTGAGTTGGTTTAAGTTTCTTTTGGGAAGATGATCAAAGTATATAAAAATATTAATTTTTAGAAGCAAAAATTTTGTTCCCAATACCTCCAACATAGCTCACAGTGCCCATATGGATATATTCCAAAACTTGGCAGTCGACTTAGACACCGAGGGGCGTTACCTGTTCTTGAATGCCATTGCTAATCAGTTGCGATATCCCAACAGCCACACCCACTATTTCAGCTGTGCTGTTTTGCACCTTTTCGCTGAAGCTAATTCTGAAGCCATACAAGAGCAAATTACTCGAGTTCTACTAGAACGTTTAATTGTAAATCGTCCACATCCATGGGGTTTGCTCATTACATTTATTGAACTTATTAAAAATCCCATTTATAAATTTTGGGATCATGATTTTGTACACTGCGCTCCAGAAATATCAAAGTAAGTTTTCTTTTACGTAATATGACATATCTTATACATATTAAATGCTTTACTGAAAAGGCTCTTTGAATCGGTGGCACGCTCGTGTATGGTAAAATCGAGCCAAACTCAACAGCTAAATAGCATTGATGGAGAAGTCCAAGAAATTAATTGAAACAACACATATGAGGTTTATGGATATCATGTAAACGTTTTAATGCGTGTAACAAAATGCGAATCGTTTTCAGATCACCATTGCTGACATCAAATTATATGTGTTTTAATTTAAAGATATAAAAATATCATGTAGATACAAGAGTTCTGCATTATAATTGATATTATATGCAGAAAGATATTGAAACTCCTTCTCCTTTATTTGTGTGCGTATATGTATAATTTCGGACTTGTTCTTCATTATACTAAAATTTCTTCATTTGAACTTATCACATATGTAAAATGGGTTTTATTTTGCTACATGTCGCTTACCTTTAATAATCTAGCAACTGAACTTTTAAATGATTCTTATAGAAAAAACGAAGCTGTAATTACCTAGAATTATAATAATAAATATATAACAATGTAAAAAATAATTGAAAATATTTATTTAAATTTGAAATCACTGAAAATAAAATTGTATTAAAATCAATGATAAGTGGGCTTAGATCAATGATTTATATATATACATATATATATATCCTAAAGTGCTAAATTCTAACTAACTACAAGTTGTGGTTGAAGTTTTCGTATCTTAGCCAGTACCATATAATAAAATCATGGTAATATATATGCCCTTTTAACCTAAAGTAGTATAATCACACTTTCTCACGAAATTTAACGTTTGAATGAATTTAAAAATAGTGGTAAAAGTTAATTTATTCAAATAATATTACAGTACAGTATAAATATGTTAAATTTTATTATAAAAAAATGATAGTTTTTAAAATTACTCAACAAAATACAATATGATTTTTTAAAGCAAAGTTAACTCCGTAGATGTATAAAATTTAATATTTCTAATAAGATAGAGAAGTTCGGTTAAGACCGAAGCATAAATACCCTCCACCTTTTATAAACATCTAAAAAATAAGTTCCTATTGCCATATTTATGTATATTTTCATGTACTCATGCAAATAGTGTTTTTTTTAAATTATAGGCGTTTGTGATATTCAATTACGCCCATTTTTGGCACAGCGTTGGATAACGGTACCACTTATATATATACCAAATTTCAACTTGATAGGCATAGTATTGTTCGATATATAATTTTTTAAAGATACTTTTTTCGAGGTTTCAATTTCAATACAGAACAGCGAAATTAAACTAAGAATAAGTGTGCCAAGTTTCAATTTGATATCTCAAAAATTACGACCGTGAGAGTGCAAACAACAGACGGACACACGGACAGACATGTCCCAAACGATTTCTCTTTTTATGCTGATTAAGAATATATATGGTTCGTGGGGTCTCCGAGGCTTCCTTTGATGTGTTGTAAACGGATGATCAAAATGAATATTCCCTCTTCCCTAAGGTGGAGGGTATAAAAAGGTCTTTTAACTGTCACTAGGCAACCGCATATATCGTTTTTCATGTTCGCTTAATTTTTTTTGTGTATGCTGATTGATTTGATTATGTTCATTTACTTTTGTGCGCGCAGAAAAATTTTTGCAACTCTTATATGTAAGCCAAAATAGGGCAACCACCACATATATAGGTAGGCATGGTAACACAATGAGTAATTTTTCTTTATTTCAGTCTCATACATTATAAATAAAAACGAAAAAATGAGAAAAATTCTTTTTTTTTCAGTCTTCATTGTAATGTGGGCGTATCATTTAGCCGACTTTGCCCATTTTCAATACCAACTTGTATGGGATTGATGGGTAATCTTCAAAAGTATATTTAAAAATGTGCTATTTTTTAGTTTTTGTTTTACTAAAAGCGTGTGTTTTGACTGATTTTACTCAATTTCAATATCATTTTCCTACTAATGCTTCTGCCGATATCTCATCTATTTGTAAAATGTTTACGCGGATGGACTTGCTTAAATCCAGTACATAGCTGCAAGGGAATGGGGATGATTAGTTTCCCGAAATTATCAGAACGGTAACCAAGTTCAGTTACACACAATTTATTTAACTCTTCATCACGGCAAAAAAACTCGGAAAAGAGAAGGGATGTAAAAGCTGTAGAATTAAAAAAAAAATAAACGAGAGCGAAAATGGAATCTTGGGTAGATTTTTGTGGGGAGGTTGAGCCGACCAAAGTTGCAATTGGGTACACTTCAATATAGCAATAATTTGGGAGTAGCCCAGTTCATGGAGAGAGCAATTTTCTTTCAAATAATAATGCCGTTCAGAGAGAGCTGGATATCGGGCACATTGGGTACTTATGATGTGTCTTCACGGATAATTCCAAGATGGTTTTGAGTACCGGAGGTGAACTGGGAAAATGTCTTTGAAGAAGAGGTCGGGTATGGTTGAATAAATCTGAATTTTTATTCTGAATCGGCAATGTTTATACCCTACATAATATGTATAAGAAAAAACGGCAAACATAACACCCACCTTCAATTATACCGGTCGATTCATCATCAAAATCTAAATCGATTTAACCATGTCCGTAACTCTCTTCACGTAATTTTATGCGCAAGCTACAGGTCGCAGTTTTTGAGATATTTCGTTGAAATTAGGTACAAGGACATATATTCGCCCAAAGAGGAAACTTATTGAAAATAGACCAAAGAAGTCTATTTTCTTTATATTGCAAAAAATCGCACTTCTTGATATTTTTTGACAAAAATGGGTAAACAATATTTAATTGGCTTAATATTTGCCTATGCCCAATTTGGATCCGATCAGACTTTCCATATAATTATATTTCACGAAGTAACTACGATAGTGTTCCGCGGAACTAAACTAATTGTAACCTAATTTGTGGAGCTACATGGTGCGGGGTATTAAATAGTCAGGCTTGACCGACTATAAAATTTTCACTTGTATCAGTGACTAAGGCTCTTCTGATATTAATTACAACATCAATTACGTTTTACTAGCTTTGTTATGACATTGTTCATAACCCTATGAAAATCTGTTTCTAACTTTTGGTTCTGATTCTCAGATATTTTTCCTGTATACAGAGTGTCTTTTTACAAAGTATTTATTGAGAATTATATGAATGAAAAATTGGATATTTTTGTGAATAGATAATACTTCTCTACTTTGGTATAAAATACTAATATTGTTTATCAGATATTCACGTTACGTCAGATTCTGGAAAAGACTCAAGAAAAACAAATTGACATCCACCACCTTTTTATCGATTATAAAGCCGCATTCGATTCTACCATACGCATGAAATTGTTTGCCCACATGTCTGAATTTGGTATCCCCGCTAAGCTGATAAGACTTAGCAAAATGACATTGAGTGACATCAGGTCCTCCGACCTTTCTGAACCATTCCATACTAAACGAGGTCTCAGACAGAGCGACAACTTTTCGTGTACCCTTTTCAACATCATCATGGAAAAGGTGTTGCAGAATGCGGAGGTTAACATTAGTGGTACAATCTTCAACAAAAGTGTCATGATTCTCGCATATGCCGATAATATTAATAATGATTGGTTGGAAAGAGAAGTATGTTATCCAAAGATTAGTTGCGCTCTGGTCCCTTTTATGGTGTGACCGATATAACTTCGACGTAATTAATAAATTTGTCTACCTAGGTAGAGCGAAAATGTCCCCAATAACGTCAGCTTAGAGATAAAAGGAGAATTATGACTGCTAACAGGTGCTATTATAGACTAAGTAAGAAGTTCAACAGCAAAGTCCCCTCTCTTGCAAACCTACACCCTATAAGACCCCTCACATCCCTGTGATTCTTAATGGCGCTGAAGCTTGACACCAACACAAAATGATGAGACTTTACTAGGTGTGTTCGAGAGAAAAATTCTCCGAAACGTTTTGGTCCCGTACGCAAGGGCGATGAATTCCGAATGAAAATGAATCTTGAGCTGTATGAGCTTTACGCTAACTGCGGTGGATGAACCAAATGTTTGATGTTCTGCAAACACTTGGTGTACAAAACTGGAGAAGGCACGTCCAAGGCCGAAGCGCGTGACTTTTTTTTTTAACAGACCAAATACTTACATAGGTTTTAATAGGCCGGTAATGGTGATGATGATTGCTACTACTAAATATTTATTATATTGTAGATAAGTTTATTCAAATAAATTTGACCAACAAAGGGGGGCAAAGTAAAGAATCTCTAAATTTTCTGGTGGTAGGTTTATTGTTTTGGCAACGAAAATAACTTACCCGTTATTTGCGTATATGTAGTTATTCTTGTTCTTGGCATATTATAGTCACTCTAAATATTTAAATATATGTTATTTACTATGATCATCAAAAACTTACCTGTTTAGCTTTAGTACTAAAGTATATATAGACATATATATATATTAAGAATTTTTTATTTTTTAGAATGTTCACGCTAAATGAGTATTTATACCCTGCACCACCATGTGGAAAAGGGTATATTAAGCTTGTGCAGATGTTAAGACCTAATATGGGGAGGGATTCTAGAAATGGTCCAATCCGGTCCATTTTCAAAAGGGTCTTTTTGGGCCAATACATGTCCTTGTACCAAATTTCATTAAAATATTTCAAAAAATGCGACCTGGAGCTTGTGTACAAATTTAAATGGACAGACAGGCGAACAGACGGACATGGTTAAATCGATTCGGATTTTTATTCTGAATTGATTGGTATAATTGGTGTGGTGGGAATTTGCCGTTTAGATTTATAAACATCCGCAAAAACTTAATACACCATTTGCCACAAGTGGTGCAGGGTGCCAAAAATACCACAAATACTAGCCACTCGAGGGATATATTACTCTAAGTATTCTCTCCAGCTGGACAATGTTCTTGATAAATACAAACCTGATATGATGCGATGACTTGAACAAAGATGCGAGCTCATTGTGACATCTCCTGTAGCTATATGACTGCGTCTGAATTCCAGTGGGGATTTGCAGCTTATGAGAGACTTAGACACCATTTCTCAGTTCACAGTTGAACGAACATACAACACGCGTCAAGGCTTAATTTTTTCATATTACCTTAATCTTCGCACACGTTCTGATACAAGTTGATGGAACTAAAGAGTTTTTATCAGCGTCTAGAACACATATAGCTCTCCTTCCTATGACGTTAAAAATAATGCTAAACCAAGAAAGTTCTCCTTCCTATCTGCCTCTGCAAAACTCCAGGTATGACGATGAGTGCCGCCACGCTAGTTCAGAGAAAAACACTGCACATCAGAACACTCCGCCGTCGGTCGTCGATGTCAGCTATTATAAAAGAAACTGGGGAACATTTAATATTCATATATAAAATTTTAGATTGTTTAAGTTCGATCTGTAGCTTTTTAACCTTTAATTTCAATTAAATAATTATATGCGCACTACCAAATATAAATCACTTTGTCAAAACCTTCGCAACGCCCAAATGGTGGCGTCGGAGACTCCACAAAGTATATAAATTCTGAATCAACCCTTTTTACTCGATTATAATATGAATTATACAACATCCCAAGAAACATTTTCTTTTAATAAGCATTTAAAACAAGTATGGAACACAAAAGAATAGAATATTAGGCCGGATAGATAGATTATTATATATATATATAAACACGTACATACATAAGCCCTAATGCTGCTCATATAATTTAAACAATTCAGATTTACATGTATCTCTAGTCACCTGTAATGATTCCATCAAGTATCTTGGAGTAAAATTATACAAGCTAGGCTTTTATTTAAAGTACATTTAGTTCAGATCTGCATAAAAGCTGCCAAAGTGATAGGGCCTTTTCAAGATTAATGCCAAATACAAAAGGTCTAAAGAAAAACGCCAACTCGCCAGAACCGTTCTTCAAGAATGGTAACAAATTAAAGTAAAGTATCTAAATTCTGCATATAAAATATTTTAATCATTTATCTGTTTTTATTGTCCTCAATAAAAAGTTTTTAATTTTGTTCAGTATAAAATTTAAATAAAATACAAATATTATCTTCTAAAATTCAACCAAGTTTTGAATTAAATTATTCTACTGACTATATTGAAAGTTGTAATGATATTAGAAATTGTGAAATATTAACAATTGGTGACTGAACGTGCCTTCAAGAGAATAATTTAATTCAATTATATGACATAATATATAAATCAAAATCACTAATTTAATCAAGTTTTTTATTTATATCTTGTCAGGACCATTTTAAAAAAAAGAAAAAATTGTCGGAATAAATTAAAAATCGCAAAATCAAAAAAAAGTACTGACGACTAAATATACATCATCATCATCATCATCATAGCTGGCCGATTACAACCTATGTGGGTCTTTGGCCTGTTGCAGAAGAGAACGCCACGCGCTTCGATCGTTGACGCGCCTTCTCCAGTTCTGTACACCACTAAATATACATATAGAAATAAAATTACTCAGACAATGTGGGTTTTTGCAAATTGTGTACCATTTTTGGGTGCGATAATTATGAATAATAAATATACGCACCAAATTTCAATTTTATAGCTAACTTTTTCGACAGATAAATAAATTTTTTCGATGGCAGGCGTGGCTCTCGACTGATTTTGCCCATTTTAAATAGCGATCTGCGTGCAGAAAATAAAAAGTGTTTATACAAAATTTCAGCACATCTCAAAATTTACGACTATGAGAATTTCAAATATTGCATAATTATTTAGAAAACTTAATATATTTTTAATTTAAATTTATTTAATAATTCATGTAATTTTAATTGTACTTATTATTAACCCTTGTAACACTCATAAAACACAAATTTAAATAACAACGCATAATAATTCCATTAATAATTCTGTCAGTCCTTCTACTATTGAAATATATTGAACTTTCGTTAAATTACCACAATTTTGCAACACACACCAGGATGCATGGTTTATACATGCCGAAATGGAATTTTCGCACAAAAATATTGTCTTTAACTTAAGATATTATAATGACAGTATTATTTATAATTCGAAATCTGCCCCTAAATAATATATATCAAAACTTGAAAAGTGAATTTATCGAGTGATAAATTCTAAGTGAAAAGAAGGAACTCCAACCTTGCGCAAATGATATATTGGCATATACACTCCTCGAATAGATTAAGATTTTTTTACTTGTTCTAAATAAAAATATTACTTGTTTTGCAAAGCACTAACTGTGATTTCCGACCCGGGCAAACTATTTATTTCTCACATATTTTCGAGCTCTTTAAATATTTAGCATGCCATAGAATTACTTCTTCAACCTATCATCCGCAACAAAATGGTGAATAATTGACGAGTTACCACTGGCTCTGATAGATTTGCGATCTTCTTATTAGGGCAAAACATAAGTGGTGAAATTATTGCAGTGAATATTATTTCTGAACTGAAATTTATCAGTTCATCAGAAACCTGCAATTGGAATTCAAATATCTAAACATTTAAAAGACTACAATTACTTTTTTGTCCACGCTTCCAACAAACACACACTCAAACCTCTTTATGAATGACCATGTAAAGTTCTTTATCACGAGAAAAAAATTTTCGTTTTATATAAACAATTTCAATAGATAGAACCAACCCTGTAATCGTAATAACGCAACAGAAACGCAAAACAGCATTAAAACTACTAAACATAAGACTTTCAATTGACTATAAATTTCTTTTTCCCGGAATAGGCTAAATGGTGGTGTTTTATATGGAAAATATTTAAAGTAATTTTTTTTTTTTTTTATTAATTAAATTTTAATGTTTAATAAAGAATTTCGCATTTTGTTCAGTATAAATCGGTCTTCTTAAATTTAAATAATTTTTTATTTACTTCCCGAAGGTGATGTAAGTGTATATATACTTACTGGTATGCCTATTACAGCTTTTATACTTATTTATTTTCTGACGTTTTAAATCAATTGCATTTAATAAATATCATGATATATAGAGATGATAGGTTTCTAAACAAATGGCCTAACCCAAATTTGTTTATTTACATTACATCACTCTTGTTTCTGACAAAAGATGATGCGCCCGCAATTTTTTATAGGAGAGAGAAAAAGACTGACTTGTCATATGCATAATTTTATAAAAAAATCACAGCAAGTCTTTATCTCGCTCCCACATATTTTGCAGTTCGTGATTTCAGAAACAAGTTGTCGCATTTACACTTTTTTTCAAAACACACTTTCCCTTTAAGTTATAAGTTACAAGCTGTTACAATTGTTTGCGAACGCAGCGCTTTGCTGCATCTTTGACAAGGGAAGCAATTAAATATAATATTGATTAGTTCACTTTTCAAGGGATCAAATGAAGATACTCCAGCAGTGGAAGACAAAAGTCATGTTTTGTTGCATTGCAACAAAGCATCAATGCATTATATATATATGTAAGCATTCTGTTTTAGCCCTAATGAAATCAAGCGTGAATTCTACAAACATTTTTTCGAATATAAGGGTATTTGTTCTGGTCATATATAAATTCTCTATATTTGCAATCCTAAAAAAGGAAACGGGGAAAGGGCATATGTCACTAATCAAATATTACATGCTAAATTTGTTTCCAAAATATTTTCACTATATTCTTCTAACATATAGTAGCAGCAGTAAGTAAAAAATGGAAAAACGAATAAAACATTATCCAACTTAAAAAGCTTTTCACAGAGGAACTATTAGGAGGTATACACTTCTCTGCATACTTAAATATAGTACAGTTGGCTTTTTACGAGTTGGGAAAAACGAAACAAGAAAAACTGCATTGAATAAAGCTTTCAGTTGGTTTTTCATACTATATACAACGAAAAACCCAGTGGCGATGACTTCATAATTTCTATTTAACGAGGCCACACGAAGCTTAAGTTTTACATCGTGAGTTGTGCCCGATAGAATTTAGGTGAACATTCATACGATACATATGTTTGTTTGGTTGTGTACGTTTCTGAGTATATGCAGTACCACATCTAAATTGTGTCGTGGATATATATACTCGTTTGTGTAGTTACAATAAGTTTTTAGTATATAAACTTTTTTCTTTGCAATGAAGTCATCAATTACTCAGCACAATAAACATACACACATTTCTCCTAATCTTGTACAACACTAGCATTTTTCAAGAAAAAAAAATAAATAAAATAATGTATAAGTCATATATATATACGGTGGATAACATAATTATGAATACACTTTCGATGTCGAAAAATTTTTTGCACATTCATTTTCTAAGTTGTAAGTAATATAACTGTGGAAATAAAAAACTTCCATTTTTTTTTATTACGTAATGTTTTTGAGAAACCAAAACAAGTTAAGGCGCTACCGGATTGCGAAACTACGTCAGCACAATAATTTTATACGTACATCTTTTTCTGCACCAGGTTTCAAATTCGACGCAACCGTTTAACTTTATGGAAGTGAAAGTTTAATTATAATACAGCTTTGTACCATATATGAGTTTTTTTTAATATACAATTTCCCAAAATTGTATACTTTTAACACGCAGTTTTACATGTACCAATGTCTAAAAGCAGACACTTTCAACACCCGCATGTTATGAAACAACACTCAAGTAACATACCACTTTAACACTAGTAAGCAGCACTTAACGTCAACCAGGCATAATTTGAATATTAGGTATTTCAGCTTAGCAACAACTGCTTTGGACATCTTGTTTAAATTTCACGAATCATGGGTGTGTGTGCGTTTGCAGTTTTGAGTTGGTTGGCTTATATATACAACAAGCACACGCAATCGTACACATGTATCAATATTAAAATTCTGCTCGTTCAACGCCACAGTTTTACCGCTTATTATGCTTTAAGAACTGAACACGACTACGATTGTTAAACGAATGATTTTATAGAATAGAAAAATGGGTTTCTTCCAAAATCCTAATACCAAATTATTGTATGTGTATGTATATTACATATGTAAATATGGGTGCAATATTGCCCTTCTCGCTTTATTATGAAGTAAAAACAAGCTTCATACTAACACAAATACATACACCTAAAGCTTTTTTGTATTTCCCCTGCTTCAAGTTTAATATATATAGATGCATCTATATTATTAAGTCTTTTAGGGTTTAAACAGAAAAAAGTTTATCTTGCTACGCTTGCTTAGCGGTCTAAAATAATTGACGTACAGAATTTGCTTTTTGGATTACAACTCTATAACAATATATATGGCGTGTAGTGCGCTCTTTTATTCAAAACCACTAGTTGTCAAGTAGGCGCACGTTTCAGAAACCCTTGAAAGACATATTTATATTTTTGATCAGCATGAAATTCTTAATCGATATGGTCAGGACCGTTCGCCTGTCGGCCTATGTTGTGTTCTGTTTGGGGTATTTTTTTGTTTGTTTGTTTGTTCAAAAACGCAAACCTACTACTCATGCTGAAACCTGGGTAACTTTCCACGTTATATATATATGTTTTTAACATAAATGAAAAAGTTTGATAAGCTTAAAAAGCTTTATATTTTTAATCGCGTATATGTTTACAGACACGACATATCAACAAATTGGTTGATGAAAAATTCTCGTCAGGTATAGAAAAAAAATTGTATTTTCTCTCACAAAAAGTTTGTTTGAATATAAGTGTAAAAGAAAAAAAATAAATCGCGCTGTTAAACTATAAATGTAGGTGCCCTATATATAAGTGTAAATATATATAATATATAAGTACTACATTCGATTTATTTAAAGCAATGGTTCCGTCAATGTCTATTTCAATTCGCATTTTCTTTTATTGTTCCTCATGTACGGTATTTAATAATCTCGTTATATAGTCCTCCACCCCACTTTATAATAATAATAATAGAGATAATAGAAAATTATAATAGATTTTTTTCGTTCATATTCTATTAAAAAGCTACACACTCAATTTTATTATTTAGATTTTTATACACTGCAACGTATACAATATTTACGTACACATTGTAAATGCATTATGTACTATTTACTTGCTATCGATTTTATGTTCTCATAAAATTGTTTCGTTGTATTGTGGCCCACTTATTATATCGTAGCTTCATTTCTTGTTTGGCAAATCCGAACGACATAGATTTTCTTTTCTATTAGAAAGTTATGCAGGTTTTTAAGTCGTTGTGTGCTTCTTGTAGTTTAATTTATTTGCAAGTATGTATATATATAAAATATTTTAATATATATTGTACAAACGCTTACATGTATGCACATGAGTTTTATTCAGTGCCATCAAATAATTGTGTCATCGCGACAGAGCAACAACACCGAAGAAATAAATAAAAATAAAAAATGTTACATTCGTATAATACTACTTTCAAAATATCATGTTCGTTTCATATATGTGACGCTTTATACTCTCTATACCTATATTTTTAACTTCCAAATGGCACATCGCCATAGGCAAAATATATACATTTTGTATATTCCCAATTAAAATATATGTGAAATCGGTCATACACACCCACAATGTAAAATTTGAAATTGTGAAGTTTTTTTTTTGAAGTTTTTAGACATTTTGGTTACAGAATTGATATATTGCGCTGAAATTTGGTATAAAAAATTTCTATATACGAACACAGTATGCAATCAAAAGGGAATATAAAAATTGGACTGGATTTAAACATATTCGTATATATATGGTTCGTATATATATATAAATATATGTGTTAAGTGTCTGTAACAGTTTTATTTATTTTTGTCGGCAATGTTCTTTAGGTGTTGTTTATCATCAGCCCATGTATTTTTGCATATTTAGAATCTTGAGTTATTTACCCTAGATGATGTATGCTAAGTTTGTCACTTGGTTTTCAAAGTCCTCAAGGGGTGTTGAACAATAGTTCTCAACTTTTTCTAGACCATCTATCTCTTTGGAATAAAAAAATTCATATTAGCTTTTATTTAAAGAAAATATAAAATATTATTGTATTTGTAGTATCTGTGTGCCTAATTCTTCTGTCTATTTATAATTAACATTCAGTTCATACGTTATGCTGATCACAAATAAAATAATTTGCTCATGAATTATTATAATCATAGAATATTACCATATGTAACATATGGAGCTTCATGCTCTTAAATTTGGGCCTATAAACTTTGGTTAAAAATTCTATTCGCTTTTTTTTTTAAATTCATAACCGCTTTTTGCTTCTCGTTGAATGAGGCTTTAAATAGGGTTGCGTTTTGCCTTATTCGCCATTTAAAAAAAAACTTCACTTCAATGGGCAATTCATCTCCGGAGAATTGGTGCTAGATCAAGTGATCTATGTGACCCTTGTAGAGTAATGCAACTCATATGATTTTCAATGTTTTAAATATCACTTATTTCGAGTCAACTTATCTATCCTTAAATTAAAACATTTACTCACTAACGATCAGGTTTAGTATTTTAGCTACATTTGCTCCTTCTTAAGGCACAACCCTTTCCCATATTTTAATTAGCATTTTTAATGCTTGTCACCTTATAGCCTGGCCATGAGTTTACGCTACTCGGCCATTCAAAAATAAATAAAAAAACTTAAATTCACGTATTTTTCAATAAACATAATAATTTTAAATAAAATTTATATATTTTTGTTCATATTAGTGGAAATCTATATAAATTTCATATTAAGTTATGGCATTTCCTAAGAAAGAATTGAGGCTGGAATCTTCAGCCAAAATTTGTAAGCCCAAAATATTTAAAAGCACGAAACTCAGTTTCTATATTAGACGTCTCTGATATTACCATGAAGATTACCTTAATTTTATCTTTACATAGTTTTTATACCCTCCACCTTAGGGAAGAGGGTATATTCACTTTGATCATTCGTTTACAACACATCGAAGGAAACGTCGGAGACCCCACAAACCATATATATTCTTAATCAGCATGAAAAGAGAAATCGTTTGAGACATGTCCGTCTGTGTGTCCGTCTGTTGTTGGCACTCCCACGGTCGTAATTTCTGAGATATCAAATTGAAACTTTGCATAAGTATTCTTAGTTCAATTTCGCTGTTCCGTATTGAAATTGGGCAAAATCGGTATAGAGACACGCCCACAATAAACGAAAATCTCATCATACCTCGAAAAAATTGTATCTTTAAAAAATTATATATCGCACAATACTATGCCTATCAAGTTGAAATTTGGTATAAATATAAGTGGTACCGTTATCCAACACTGTGCCAAAAATGGGCGTGATTGAATAACGCAAACGCCTAAAATAAAAAAAAAAACACTATTTGCTTAAGTACATGAAATAGTCACATAAATAAATATGACTTATTTTTTAGAGAATTACAAAAGGTGGAGGGTATTTAAGCTTTAAGCTTAACCGAACTTTTCTATCTTGTTTATTTATTTTATTTATTTAATAATATTTTGTTATATATAATTATGTTTTTATACCCTCCACCTTAGGGAAGAGGGTATATTCATTTTGATCATCCGTTTACAACACATCGAAGGAAGCGTCGGAGACCCCACAAACCATATATATTCTTAATCAGCATGAAAAGAGAAATCGTTTGAGACATGTCCGTCCGTGTGTCCGTGTGTCCGTCTGTTGTTGGCACTCTCACGGTCGTAATTTTTGACATATCAAATTGAAACTTTGCATACGTATTCTTAGTTCAATTTCGCTGTTCCGTATTGAAATTGGGCAAAATCGGTTAAGAGACACGCCCAAAATAAACGAAAATCTCATCATACCTCGAAAAAATTGTATCTTTAAAAAATTATATATCGCACAATACTATGTCTATCAAGTTGAAATTTGGTATATATATAAAGGGTACCGTTATCCAACACTGTGCCAAAAATGGGCGTGATTGAATAACGCAAACGCCTATAATTTAAAAAAAACACCATTTGCATAAGTACATAAATATGGCAATAGGAGCTTATTTTTTAGAGAATTACAAAAGGTGGAGGGTATTTAAGCTTCGGTCTTAACCGAACTTTTCTATCTTGTTTTTATATTATCTTGTTTGTTCTTCACTTGCTGATATTATCTCATTTTAAACTTTTTCAATATAAAAGTTAAGCTGGTGCAATGAGTGCGATATATGAATAAAAAAGAGAATAAAAAACTACCGCTCACACACCCATGAAAAGATTATTTAGAATTTTTGACTACGGGTTGCAGTTAAGGCAAATATCAATCTTTTATTTATGCAACTCTGTTAAAAGGATTAAAATGATTAAGCAACAAATGTACAATATCGAAGTAAAAACCTCAGAAACAGTATTCTTCTTGGTGAGAAAATATAAATTTAACAAATAACAATTAAGAAAACTAAGTTTGGCTTACCCCAAATCTTAAATACCGACCAAATTTACAACGGTGGGCGTGGCAGATATATATATATATATATATATTGCGTCCTTTAATAGTGGATGCTGACGTATCAAGTTTAGTTTTATAATAAATATGATTTTTTTAAAATTGTGGGTGCGTCCGTTATTTGGCCACGACCATTTTTGGCACATCAATGGATGGAATAAGTGTAAATAGGTGCACCAAGTTTCAAGTTCATAGGTCAATTTTTGTAGCAGATATAAAGGTTTTTGTCGATTGTAGTTGTGTCTGTTATCCGACCACGCCCATTTTAAGCACATCGATGGATGGGACAACTATAAATATGAGAACCAAATGTCAAGTTCATAGGCCATTTTTTGGGGTAGAAATATAGATTTTTGTTGATTGTGGGTTTTGCTCTTGACCGATTTTGCCTATTATAAAGAAGTATGCGTGCAAAAAATTAAGGTGCCTGCTATTCACCAGAATAAAATGGTGGTGCAGAACGAGAAAACCGCACAATAATAGAAATAGCAAGGACATTTAAATATTCAAACTCAGATTTACAACTCCCAGACTTTTTATGGGCAGAATTTTCAAGTACAGCCATTTATATTTTGAATCGAACGGGAAAATCTTCTATGATGGAAAAAGTCCATACGAATTATGGTTTGGTAAGAAACCTCGTATTCAACATTTAAGGGTAATCGGATACACTTGTTTCCCACATGCACCTAAACAAAGTCGTAAGAAATTACACAAAAAAGCCCTCAAAGGCTATTTGGTAGGATATGATGGTGATGAACGCTACAGAATTTTTATAAAGGACAAAAACGTAATTTTGTCAAGAGATGTCCGTTTTCAAGAAGGTAGAAATCAAAATTTAAATATCACGAAAAAATCAAAATTATTCAAAGGTGACACTAGCTATAGCTAAGTGAAAATTGTTGATATAATATTCAATATATATATATAAAAATACACTTGTTACTCGTAAAAACACAAGTTCACCATGAAATTTATGTAATTGTATGATTTATTATATATTATTCTATAATAAAACTTTTGGCTTTTTATCAGGTTATGGGCTTTTTAGTTAAAAATAGTCAAAATCTCGCAATGCTATTGAGAAGTCTTCCTGAGTCTTATGACCCTTTAATTGTGGCTCTAGAAGCTAGAAGTGATGACAATCTGACTCTTAATTTTGTCAAAAGCAAGTTAATAGAAGAAGCTATACTAAAAGTCCATAAGAGGAATGAATCACATACTGCAGTTTTGAAAGTGCATAAAAGCAAACTGCATAAAGAAAACCAAACATCTAGTGGTAGAAAATGTTTTTACTGTGACAAGGTTGGACACATCAAAAAGAACTGCAAGTTTTGGAAGGAGTCTATGCTAAAGAAGAACAAAGTGAATCTAATGGAGTTCAAAAAGGAAGACAAAGAAGAGCAATGTTTCTGGGTAGCAGGTGTTTCACAGGGAGACTGGTTCATTGACTCTGGAGCAACTTTTCATATTTCAAATCAAAGAAAATTTTTTAAAACACTGGATTAAAGCGTTGCAGAACCAATTAACGTAGCTAATGGTTTTCAAATAAAAGCTAGTGGTAAAGAGTATGGTTTTCTCGATGTTTCAATTCGTAACGATCATTCAGAAAGGATACCAGTACAGAATGTGTTGTACGTACCATCTATAGAGAGTAATCTATTAGCAGTAAGAAGTTAACGGAAAGGGGTTACACAGTGTTTTTCCAAGAAAGTTTATGTAAAATGACCAAAAATTAATAGTAGCATATGGTGATTAAAAGAATGGTCTGTATAAACTGAGATGCAAAGAAAACGGTGTCAATCTTATACAAAGTGCAGATCATAAAGGTTGTATCCATGACTGGCATAGGAAATTTGGTCACCGCGACTTTGAAGTGGTGAGAAAAATTATTGCAAGCAGTGGAATTAATTTAACGAAATGCGACAGTGAAACTGAGTGTGAGGTGTGTTTTAGCGGAAACCTTTTCCAAGAGAATCAGGTGAACAGTCCCATGACGTGCTAGGTCTGGTGCACACTGATATGATGAATGAAACAACTCCCGGTGTTTTTCGTTACTTCATTACATTCATAGACGATTTTAGTCGATATTGTAAGGTTTATCTTCTAAAATGTAAAGCTGATGCTGAAAAGAAATTGGAGGAGTATTTTCATTATGTAAATACTAAATTGTCAAAATTTCCTAAAATATTAAGATCTGATAGAGGTGGTGAATATATAAACCGAGGTGTCAAAGATTTTTTGGCGAAGTGTGGTACACAGCAACAATTTACGTCACCATATACTCCGCAACAAAACGGTGTTGCAGAGAGGAGAAATCGTTATTTAGTAGAGATGGTGGTATGTTGATTGATGCCAATTTAGAAGCATTTTTTTGGGGAGAAGCCATCTTAACAGCGAATTTTATTCAAAATCGCACATTTACAAGATCCAAAGCTAAGATTCCTTTTGAGGTTTGGGAAGGTAGGAAGGTGGACATAAGTAAATTTGAAAGGTTTGGTGCTGAAGCTCACGTACTGATACCATCACAAAAACGGAGAAAGTTGTATGAGAAAAGAGAAATTTTGTTGTTTGTGGGGTATTGAGAGTCCAAAGCACTGCGTTTTTTGAATAAAAACACTTTGTCAATCACCATTAGTAGAGATTACAAGATACTTAAGTGTAATAGGAAAACAGATGGAGCTACTCAAAAAAAAGATAATTTTACTATAGTGAATCTGCATGGTGTGAATGTAAGTGAGGATACCAACTGCAATTGCAGTGCTGAGATCATTCATACAGAGTCTGAAAACGAGGAGTATCATTCGGCGGGCGAAGGCACTTATGAGGAAGAAAATACTATTGAAGAAAACGTTAATGAAGAACGTATTTGTTAGAAGATCAGCACGAATTAACAAAGGAGTTCTACCAGCTCGGTTTGCAAATATAAATGTAAATGTAAGTCTGAAAACATGCAAGCAGATATTTTAATCACACCTTTGAGTTTCCCCAAGTTTTCAAAATTAAAAAGTATGTTAATGTTATATTGATATAATATATTGATTAAGGAAGGATGTTGATGTTTGTTACTCGTAAAAACACAAGTTCACCAAGAAATTGATTTATTTGTATAATTTATTATATATTATTTTATAATAAAACTTTTGGCTTTTTATCAAAAATACCATTTGTTGATTATAAAGATGAAAGCGTTCCTACTGGTGAGTCAGAAATATTAGAAGACAGAAGAACCTAAAACGTTGTTTAAGAGATCGATCGTCTATCAAAAATTCAAAATTTGATGATTTTATGTCAACTGTAGATTTTGTTAATAAAGAAGTTAAAAGCAGTAACGAAAATGGAGAATGGTTAAAAGCTATGAATTCGGAATTAAATTCTTTGATGGAAAATCAATCCTGGATAATGTCAGATCTTCCACAAGGAGCAAAAGCTTTATCCTGTAAATGGGTTTTCTGTATAAAAACAAATGCAGATGGAAGCCTTGATAGCTCATTTAGTTATAAAAGGATATAGTCAATGAGAAGGTATTGACTATAATCAAACATTCAGTCCTGTTCCAAAAATGGCATCAATACGTTCCATATGAAGTATCGCTGCTGTTGAGGAATTATGTCTATCATAGTTTGATGTATCTACCGCCTTTTTATATGGAGAACTAGATGAGGATATTTATATGAAAGAATAAAAAAAATTTGGAAGATGGAACAAAAAGAGTCTGTAAACTTAAAAGAAGTTTATATGGGTTGAACAAGCTCCAAGATGTTGGAACAAAAGATTAGGAGGATTCCATAAGAATCTTCGATTTAAGAAAAGTGAAGCTCATTCATGCCTCTTTATTAGAAAAGAGAATAGATGTAAACTATTCTTAGTTCCTTATGTTGACGACGGTTTGGTTATTTCTAGTCATAAAATGGCTCACAATAAATTCATAGAGGAATTAAAAAGGGAGTTTAAAATTGTTTCAAAGGAAGCAACCTATTGAAGAAGACTAGCGTCTTCGCTTTCACTAATATTGCTATCATCTTCATCGACGAACTCAGACGGGAGAGTACACCACGGCTTCAACCCATTAGATGCATGTACCGAACGCTGCTTCCGTTTTGAACCCGGTAGATCTTCAATTACGTAGCAATCATTGATTACTATGGAGTGGTCTTTCTTAGTACTTAGGTACTTAGGTTCTAATTTCCGTGAACTTCCCGTGCTTGGCATTTCGTTTTTGGCGAGTACAAGGTCACCAACTTTATATTGCAAAGGTATAGCGTGTTCTTTGTCAAATCGTTGTTTTGTCGTTTCACGGTATTTATTTATTCTCGGGGTATAGCCATATAATAAGTCAAATGGAGTACAACCCGTTGTCGTGTTGACCACTGTGTTTAGAGTCCACTGTATTTCCGGAGTTCCTCATCCCAACGTCGTTCCTTGTCCGTGGACGGTAGCAACATAGATAAGATAGTACATTGGCCATTAGCTCGCGGTGTACGAACAGCTGTTTGTACATGTTTAATTGAATTAGTTTGACAATAACTTTGAAATTCACGAGATATAAAAGCAGTTCCGCGATCACTTATCAAACGTTCCGGCATTCTGAGATAGGTTACCACTTCATCTAATACTTTTATTACATGTTTAGTTGCTGTACTACGAACTGGACGGATAATAACAAATTTAATAAATACATCGATAAGTACCAACACATAATTATTTTGACGACTTGATTTTAGGAAAGGCCCCAAGTGATCCACATGTACTACTTTAAAGAGTATTGGTAGTATTTCATCGTAGTGGTACTTGCCTTCCCTTTTTCCCCCTGGTTGCTTATTGAAGGCGTATGCTATACAAGATTTAACAAACGATTTTATAAAGTTCCGCATCCGTGGAAACCAAAATGTTTGTAGAACTCTTTCTAACGTTCGTTTTACACTCAGATGATCTGTTTTAACATGATACTATTTGATACCTCAAAGCTTTTGGAACTACCCACAACTTCCTGTTATCATATCGCTTGAACAATCGGCCTTTCATCAACTCATAATCTTTAGCATACTGCTTATTATCTTTTTTGTTATTTGTAATTATTTGCTTAATATTATTATCTTGTAACTGCATATTGAGGACCCAATCCTCGTCCTTAAACTCTACTTTATGCAGGTTCGACGTCGTGAGGTTCTTCGTATGGTAAACGACATAGAGCATCAACATGCTGCATTCGTTGTCTAGAACGATGTTCAATTTTTATATCATAATCTTGAATGCGCAACCATCAACGCGGTATTTCTTGGTATCAATTCTTTTTTACTCATGGCTGTTTTCACTGCGCTACAATCAGTTATCACTTTAATAGGCTTTCCATATATGTTATATTGGAAACGCTCAAGTGCTTCGACCACCGCTAACTTTTCCAATTCATAGCTGTGCATCTTACTTTCTAAGAAGCTTGTGGATCGGCTGTAGAACGCGATGGGTTTCCATTCACCATTGGTATTTTACATAAGGGCTGCCAAGCCTAGCATCGGTATATAATTGGTGTTCCATCCTAGTGTCAAAAGCAACCAAAACTGGATGAGATATTATTGCCTCTTTCAAACTGACGAAACACTTTTCTTCCTCTTCTTTCCATTTAAAGCACATATTTTTACGCAATAGCTTACGCAATGCTTCAGATATAACAGCATAGCCGCGAATAAATTTACGAAAATATTTGCTCAAAGGCAAGAACATGCGGATTTCGGTGACATTTGTTGGACGCTTGAAGTTCAAAATGGCATAAGTCTTTTGTTTCCCTGGCGAGATGCCTTCAGGCGTCAATTCATGACCTAGAAAACTAGTTGTGCTCTTAAAGAAAACGCATTTACGTAGATTCAACGTTAACCCGAATTTTCTGAGAACCTTATATATACGTGAAAGTTTTTCCAGCATTTCATGCTCCGTTTGTGCACCTATCAGGAAATCGTCCATGTAGTGCAACTTAGCATCTGCTCGTGTTTCTGCTTTAACCTTGGCCATCAAACGTTGGAAACAATTGGTGCGTTTTTAAGCCCAAAATGGCATATGCTTGAACTCATAAACTTCTTCAGTAGTTATAAATGCTGTAAACTTGCGACTGTTCGACTCGATTGGTATTTGGTAGTACTATTGAGGTCCAAGGCAGAAAATAACTTGAATCCTTTGGCGGTCTGTAGCCGCTCCTCTATATTCGGTGTAGGGTATACTTGTTTATTAGTGTGGCTATTTATCTCTCTGTAGTCTACACATAATCGATCACTTCCATCCTTTTTCTTTACCAGAACTATCGGACTAGCATATTCACTTTCTGATTTGATGATGATATCGTTATCGGGTAACTCCTGTATTATTGCATTCACAATTTTCTTTTTGGGTTCTGGAACTCTATACGGAGCTTGAGCTATAGGCTTTGTAGTATTTAAGTCGATCTTAAATTCAATAGCTGAAGTTAATTAATTTCACTTAAATTTCTGGCAAACACATCGTGATAGTCATATATTATTTTGCACAAACTTGATTTAATTTCAGAATCTACATTTTTGCATAATATCCCATTAGGCGACATAAAATCTTCCATACGCTCTGAATTATTACTATACATTAAGTTACGACTGCTAATATTCAATTCAGTTCCAGAATGCATTGCCGGAACAACTTTATTGGAAAATACGTTCTTATTAGCGTCTTGTGAAGAGGATGACTGTTTTTTGTCGAACATCAACTTATCACCGCTCCAAGTGGCTGTAGCTTCAACAAATATTTCTTGTCCGAGTAAAATATCCGTGGTTAATAGCTCATCGTTTATAATATAAGTTATGGATGTTGTTACGATAATCAATAATAAAAAACCCCAAAAAACCGTTTTATTAATATTATACGCATTTATGTGGATAATAGATTATTTTTCTTTCCGTAAAGTGTTAATTAAAATCATTTATTAGCGAGTATGTTTTTACAATAAATTAACAATCAATTATTATTTGTATAAGTTATGGATATTGTCACGATAATCAATAATAAAAAATCCAAAAAACCCCATACTAATATGCTATGCACTCTTATTTAAGTATCTTTTGTGAAGCTGCAGAATGCTTACATTGCAGCTTGACGAAAATAATTGGCACACTTATTTTGCAATCGCGGAAGTGCTGATCATGCGTTCCGCGATTGCAAGCTTAAATTTAGCTTTTGCTAAAAATAAAAAAAAATAATTAACGGATATGCAATTTTGCATAATTCAAACGGACAGTGGTTCTCAACCACGTGACGTTCTTAACTCTCCCCCTTCTAAAATCGATCGTCCTCGATCGCTGAGGGTTATTATAATATTGCCAATTTTTCTTATTACTACCATTATTATTATCATATTTTATTATTACATTTCATTTTCATATTTTTACTATCGTCATTGTATTGTAAATACTCTTTCTTACATATGCTAACATCAAATGCTTTTACAATTGATTTAATGTTTCTTCTGTGTAAAAATGTTTAAATGTAAAACCCTACCATACACATTTGTTAATAAAGCGCACAATTCTGTGTGGGTTGATCTTATAATTACATAATAATGTTGACATATATTAACTTTAATATACTTTTTAATACAGATAGAAAAAGAATACAATAAAAGAAAATGAACAAAAGAAAATACATATAGAGGCATGTAAATTTTGATTTGTAAATGTATGTTTTGAATTTTTATTGTTTATGGTGACGCAGTACTTGTTCCAGGGCAAGTTGGAGATCGTCTTATGAATTGCTTGGCTTTCGTCTTTTTCTTATCTTGATGACCACTCGCAAAAGGAAATATCCAATTAGTGCTAGGAGTGGAGTGCCGCCCATAATAAATGCCATTGATGCCTATGACTTAAATTCCTTCAGCGTTTTTAAATTATCCATGCTTATACCATGTAAAAGGGGCAATGAAAATTCCACTTGGTGCTCCCCTTGTTCCACATGCAAGATCTTTGGTGGATGCGGTGTGTAATGCGGGATTGAAGTCTCGCGTCTGTACATGGTATTGTTTATAGTTATCTGGTGTGCGAACGTTACTAGAAAAGTTCCGGTCACATTTACCGCTTCCTGGTCAATAACTGTGGTGTTTCGGACGTCGTTCAAAATTAGTGTACCGTCCGAAACTACATTCACTGCCGGCATGTTAGTAGCCGTTCATGTGGGACAACGAACGGTATTGTTGTTGAGTATTTGGGCCAGGCACTCCGATGACAAATCCAAACACTCCGGCGACAAATATTACCCGAGTTAGTCTCTTTGCACTCTTTTACGGGGATAAAGTTATTCTGGAAATAAGCTGCCTCGCTTGTCTCCTTCAAGTTGACCACAACGCCTTTATGGACTACAGGATAGACCCCAACAAGACTACATACACTTGATAGCAAGGGAAATTTTAAAACAAACAATATAATATTATCATCTTGCCATACTTTAATAGTGGACACATTCAATAAGTCGATTATTCTAATTGGTGCCGACTCCGTGGTTAGAAGGTTTTCTATTTCTTCAACGTTAAAAATAGTTGGATTAATAATTTCGGCTTTTGCCAACATAATAGACAGTGCAATATTATTCAAGTGCGTAATTACCTCCGCATTTCTGGTCATAATCAGCTGCCACAAAATGGTCTGAGTTTGCTTATCCCTCTTTCCCTGCAACTGGTTTATTCTTTCTGTAATCTCGTTAATTTTTCCCTGCACAATCCTATTTATATTTCTTTGGAGGTTATTATTTTCTATTATCCTATTTTCATTATTTATCAAAAACTTGTAGTCGTCGTGGTCTGGGGTTCCTGCTATGAATTTTAATGCGGAGCCCAAAAAGTCCAAAGACCTGGATATTCGTTTGTGCAACTTTAAAGTATTAAGAAGGCGTTGTATTTCTGTACTTTGGTGTTTCAACTCGTATGCAAGTCGTTCATCGGTTGTATTTTTAAGTATTTTCTGAGTTTACATAATAAAGGTGGCGAAATCGGACAGATTAGTGCCGTGAATGATTTGGCTTTAGTTGTCGTAGGTCATTACGTTGCCCGCTGTGACTGATATAAAGCGGGCTGACGTGTAGTCTATAATTGTAGCATGCGAACTCGCTATTAATATGAATAAAAGCTTTTAAAGACATATAAATTGCATTTCAGAAAGGTGGGAATATCTATCTCAAATTGTCCTTGTGAATTCTTTTACCCTCTATAAGAACTGTGGATCCCAAGTCCCTTTCAAAAATTTTTTCTTCAAATATTTTACTAAATTTCCTAAACGTTTGTTACGTTTTACAAAAACTATATCCCCAGGTTGGAACGTTCTAGCGGTTGCATCTTTGTTATGCCGACCAAGTAGTCGGTATTGAGTCTGTTTAATATTGTCTCTTATTTTAGCCCTTTTATGTTCGTTTGAGTTGTATAGAGCGTCGAATGGTTTGGCTTTTATTATCGAGTGAATACTGTGATTGTATTTATTTATATTCAGCCAACAAAAGAAGCTCTACTGGGTCTGTTATACTTTGTTGCTCCTTGATACATCGAGCTATTTCCAGCAATGTCGAGTGAAATCTTGACCATTGCTTTCGCTGTGCATGGTTGGAACAAAAAATTGCTGCGCGCCAAAGTGATCGCGAATCAAGGTACCTATAGTGTTTCTCGTTATCTGACACCACTAATCTTACGTTATCAAATCTAGACAGTATTTTTAACAAGGCCGACTTTATATCGACAGTCGATCTTGATGCAATCGAAATGACAGAAGCGAATTTGGTGAACTTGTCCACACAAGTTAAGAAGTGCTGTTTGGTCGTTATGAAAATGTCTACGTGGAGTATTTCCCCTGGATAATTAGGTAAGGGTGTGGAATTCATTGGCATCTGAAGAGGTTTCCTCTGGTATTTATTCTCTGCGTAAATTCGGCAATTTGCTATTACAGATTTTAATTTCTTTTTTATGCCGGGAAAATAATACTCCTTTATAATTTGTGTAAAATTTTCCTGCAGACTTCTATGAGCCCTGTTATGTTCGTTGGTAACAATCTCTAATTGATCATCTTCCCTAACGACATCCATCACTAGTTTCTTGCTATGAAGAAATTTAACGGACGGAAAAGCTGTCAGAATAGAGTCTTGGGTTTCTGCCAGGGTTGGAAGATCACATTGTAGTACGTTTAAAGTTCCTGCATTTATGATAGACCCCAACGTGTTGATTAAGCCAACAACGGTTGAGTAGGTTATGAAATAACGTTTGAATTTTTGAAAGAAGATTTTTAGGAAGCTACGATTATTTTCTCCTTTCTTTATCACGAGTTGATTTTTATATTGATTAACAGGATAGTCAACTGTTTTTATAGTTTTTGTGAGGGACAGCTCGCTGTGTCTGAGGAATTGGATATGATGTGAATATTTTGCCTGGACAGGGCATCGGCCACTGTATTTTCTTTACCAAGTTTATAGTGAAACTGGGGTGAAAATTCTTCTATGAAGTTTCGCCAACGTTTTATTTTACTATTTGGGTTTTTCTCTGATATGGAGAATGTTAGCGACTGGTGATCCGTAAATATATGGATCCCTGTAACCCCATACAGATAATGTCCCAAATTTTTTAAAGCCCATACAATGGCAAGGAGTTCTCTCTCGTTTGTCGCGTAGTTTTGTTCCTGCCTGGGTAGGGTTCGAGAGATCATGGTTATTGGTCTTCCATTTTGTGAGACGACTGCCCCAATAGCTACTGCTGAAGCGTCTGTTGTTAATTCAAATGGTTTATTGTAGTCGGGGTAGGCTAGTATAATGTCCTCGGACATGAGAATTTGTTTAAGTTTGTTAAACGCATTGCGCGCTTCTTGATCGAATTCTATCTTAACTTTTTTTGAAAATTTTGCCCCAACATTCCCGTTATCTCCACGGAGGTATTTAGTGAGAGGTTTAGCGATGCCTGCATAGTCTTTTATAAATTTTCTGTAATAACCTGAGAGTCCTAAAAATGACCTTAGAGATCTCAGTGATTTTGGTTCTTCATATTCGGCTATTGCCTTTACCTTATCTGGGCAAGTTGATATGCCCTTGCCTGATATTCTGAAGCCCAAAAATTTTACTTCTTCTCTAAAGAATTTGGACTTTTCAGAAGATATTCTCATCCCTGCTCTACCTAATTTTTGAATAATTTTCTTTACATCTCTTAAGTGTGATGACTCTTTGGGAGAGTAAACTATTATATCGTCCATGTAAACCTGACACGTTTTCCCTATATCGTCTCTAAGTATGTCATCGATCGCCCTTTGGAAAATACTAGGTGCATTTTTCAGTCCGAAAGGCAAGCGACAAAATTCGTATTTACCATTATTCACGCTAAAGGCTGTCTTTTTTCTGTCAGCCTCTTTTAAAACAATTTAATGAAAGCCAGATTTAAGATCCAGTGTGTTAAAATATTTTGAGTCGCCCAGATTAGCTAAAATAATTGATATGTTGTTGGACATTGGATATTTGTCCTCATATGTATGATCGTTTAATTTTCTGAAATCGATTACCAGTCTGTGTTTAGGATTGCCCCCTTCGTCAAATCCCTTCTTCTTAACAACATGTATTGGGGAGTTATATGCTGAATATGTCTTCCTTATAATACCGTCTTTTAACAGTGCTTCTATCTCTTTATTCACAAAGCCTCTCACCGAGGCAGGATACGGATATGGTCTGGAATAGATAGGGTTGTCGTTTTTAGTCTTCACCTCTGCACAAACTCTTGTGTTGTAGGTCAGTGCTCTATCTGAGTTTGCAAAGGCATAGCTATTGTTTGCTAGCATGTTTTCGAAATCGTTATTTACGGTCATAGGGGCACGTGACGCCTTGACCGCAATATTGTTGTAACCTAGGCAATTAAGTTCGTCTCCACAGTGAACGGCACCTTTTCCAACGTCTATTATGGCGTTAGTTTCTTTTAATAGATCATAACCTATTATACCGTCAAATTCGTGAAGGTTGGGAAGCACATAAAATGTCACTAAGCGGTTAAATAAAAACATCTTACATTCAAATTCTACAGTACTAACGGCGTTGACAGTTTCAATTTTAAGTGGACGTTTTAGTTTAATAAGCTGGACACCCTCCAATTTTTTTATAAAATTAGCAGATGCACCTGTGTCTACTAAAAATTTTAAAGTTTTTCCGTTAATTTTTTTATAAATGAGAGGTGGTTGAGACCTTGCTCTAAAATAAGGAGTGTTAATATTTCCTAAAGTGTAATAGGGTTCTTCCCGAACGCTGGGTGTACTGACTACGTTTACCCTTTGATTTTGCGATGTGTTTTTACTATTACCAGTTCTTCTTCTAAACGTTGATGATCCTGGATCAACGTCCATGGGGGTTGGACTCTGATAATTTATGTTCGACGTTCGTCGAGACTGATTGGTAAGATTGTTAAATGGTTGATTATTAAACTGATTTGCATTGGCCATATGATAATGGCCATTTATTGAGCTATTGTCATGGTTCCTATTTGTGTGGAACGCTTGATTATTATTTCGAATATTGTTTGGTCGATTCGACCTATTTATGCCTCCTGAGGCAAATATTCGAGCGAACTCGTTTCGCCGCTGGTTGGCCTCGAGCTCCTGAGCTGTGGCCAGGGCTGAGGGTACATCTGGGGGATTTGAGGAAAACAAAATGTCACAAAGTGGTCGTTTAAGACCGCAAATGAAAACTCTAAGGGCATTGTTTCGTGCCTTATCGTTTAAAGCAGCGATTACTGTCTCGTTATTAGCATGAGCCATTCTGTTTTTATTGACTATCAAGGTTAACTGTTTGTCTACCAAATCATAAAATTCTGAGATGGATTTATTGCCCTGTCTAAGAACACTTAGTTCATTTTCTAAAATGTGCAGTGGTCTTTTATCCGCGTAAGTTTGGTCGAGTCTTGCAATAATGGCGTCAAAATTTAGTACAGTGTTGAAAGCTGACAGTACAGTGTTAGCACAACCTGTTATTTTATTTCTAAGAATGGCTATGGCCACGAAATAATTTTCTGATCCCTGTGGGTAATAGCTCATAGCGATACGTGCCGCATCCCTCCATGCGGGATAAGCAGCAAGGTTACCTTTGAACTCAGGTAATGATTTTATCAACTCCAATGTGGTGGACCCATTTGATGGTCACCTGTTGGTAAGTCGGACTTGCTTTAGGTGTTAGGTCATTCAGTCTCTGTGTCAGACCGTCCAACTGTTGTCCGAAATCCCCTGTTATGGCCTCGACGGCCGCTCTGACCAATTCTATGACTTGATCCCTATTCATTATTTAATTTTTTTAATATTTATATCACCCAAAAAAAAGGGAGGAATCCGCACTTAAATAAATAATAACTAATTTTCTTAACCACGAAATCGGTACTTACATCATTTTTAAGGTGTGGGCTGTAAATATGGTTTCGTTGCTTGGTTGCTTTGATTTTCTTATACGATGATTTTTCTTGTTGTTTTTCTCCCTCTTTAGTTGGTGTTGCAAGATTACCAAAGGTTTCGCTACTTGTTCCTTCTTGTCAAGTAAGAGTGCAGGGATTTCTGTTGTTTGCCTTTTTTTGTTTTGTTAATAACACTTCTTTCGTTCCGCTCCTGGAGGCTGTTGATGCGCCAAAAATGTTAGATTTTGTTGAATCAAAAAGGTGTGGAAAGTGTTGAAATACCAGGAGTAACAACAATAGGGCAGCTTTGTTAAATGTTTTATTTGTATTTTTTATTTTTTATAGATTCGTTATTTAGATGTTATGTCTTAAAGTTTAATTATTTTTTGGTAGTATTTGTAGTTTTGATTTTATTTTAATGCAGTAAAATCCGTGTATGATGTGTATTTCACCCACATAAAACATTTATTTTTTGAATAATTGAGTAATTTGCGAGTGTTTTTTGTTTGTTATAATGTAACTGTAATTAAATTTTTTGTTTTTTTATAAGTTTTTTTTTCTAGGGTTTTTCTTGAAGAAAAATCAAAGAGTTTTTTGTTGCGAAATGTTCTCCTTGCCTCAATAATTTACAATTTTTTCAAGTTTACATTTTGTTTTTTGAGTTTGAAATTTTATTCTTATTTTCACTCACTTTTTCCATTCCACGAATTCTTAACATAGAATTTTGGTGTTTTTCAAAAAATTGTGGGATTTATTTCACTTGTTAGTTGGGCGCCAGTTATGGATGTTGTTACGATAATCAATAATAAAAAACCCCAAAAAAACGGTTTTATTAATATTATACGCATTTATGTGGATAATTGATTATTTTTCTTTCCGTAAGGTGTTAATTAAAATCATTTATTAGCGAGTATGTTTTTACAATAAATTAACAATCAATTATTATTTGTATAAGTTATGGATATTGCATAATTCAAACGGACAGTGGTTCTCAACCACGGACGTTAGTTCTTAACTTATACAAGTAAATATTACGCGACAAGTTGTCAAGAACAAGATGCACTAATATCTTTCCCGTAGAATACTGACTTCCACCTCATATCCCATTAATTTTCATACAGCAGGGTATTTTATCATATTTTAGCTTCTGAGCTGCGCTTTCACGAATCATATTACATTGACTCCCAGTGTCAATAAAAGCTCTAAAGTGTTGGTTATTAATGGTTACAATTTTTTCAAATTTCCATCGAGTTCAGTTAGTTTTACTTTACGAAATGTATTGTCGCTTTTTTTTCCACAGTTTACTGGCTGTCCGCGTTGATGAACTTTATTACAGTCTTTACATCGTAGGCGTCGCGGAGGCTTAGAGCATTCCAACGATATATGACCCTCTTCATCACAATTATAACATACAATCTTCTTTTTCTCCATACGTGAATTTTGACTATCGACATCACTCATAAAAATTTTGTTTTTATGTTCGTTTTTTGTAACAACCGATTTACCTTGACACCGCGTCAAGTTCGCCAAATAGGTATCCAATGCTTCGAGCATATGCTTCATGGAAGTAAAGGTCATGGCTGCTATTGCCATCTGCAATTCTAGATATCGCAACCCTTCACGGTTATATTTTATAATCGCCGCTTCGCTTATATGATACCTTCTTCCTAACGCACTCATTCTAAAGCAGTAATCCGTCACTCGCTCCTTCGGCTCTCGTACCGTTATCCAAATCCTTTTTGTATTGCATCTGCCATGTCGCTCCACTTTTCAAACATTAATTGTGAAGCATCTAACCACAATTTTGATGGACCCTTCAATTTTTTATACAGTGCAGTATTACGCATTTGTCGCTCCAGCCATATGCATCATTTATTTTACTCACCCTCTCGACAAATTCTTCCACTGAAAGCAACCAGTCTTTTGAGGGGTCGAATTCTGGTAGAGTTTCGAAAAACCATTTTTTTCTCGTACATCACTTTTTTCGAGAGTTTGCCTTAGCGTCGGCATTATTTCTTGCAACATTGCACGTAGTTCGTCCACTTGTTTTTGTAACTCATTATTCGTCCCCGTTTCTACTTCATCCGTTCCCATTGCATTAATCAACTTGTCAATTAATTCCACTTTCGTTCCCGTTGTAGGCAATTTTTAATAGCACCATTTTATCAATTTTATTTTATATTATTTCTTATTATTAATTCCGCGTGTTCGTTATCCCACTTCTAAATTTGTTAGGTGGCAACTCCAATTTAAATAGAATGAATTGGGTTTTTTTTTTACTTATATCTATATATTCGCATATACACACTTTACCTTTTTGAACTTTCTTTTTACTTACATCTTGAAATTACTTTATTTGTTGAAATAATAAAACTAAATTATAAAACGAACGATTTAACAAGTTTCTTTCATGGTTATGGGCCCAGGTCACGCGTTTTGTTAAATTGAGTAAGTTTTTTTTTATATTCGTTCCGTATATTGCTGGTGCGGTGGCCGGTATTGAAAAGTTAGATGGCGACAATTATGCCACGTGGGCAGTACAAATGCAAAGTGTGCTGATCACTTTGCACCTATGGAGTGCTGTTGAAGTTGAGTGTGCAGCGGATGCAATAACAGAGCAAAAAAACGCAGTGGATAATTTGGACAAAAAGGCTAAGGCGACAATTATCCTCTCGGTCAAGCCCAGTGAAATTGTTCACATTAAGAACTGTGCAACAGCCAAATCGGTTTGGGAGGTACTGTCATACCTATATAATAGGGATGCACCAGCACGGAAGATGCACTTATTAAAAAAACTGGTTCGTTTTAAATTAAAAAAATCGGAAAGGTTTGCAGTGCAGTTAAACGAGTTTTGCACAACCTTGGATGAATTAAATCAAATAGATTTGAAAATTCCGGAAGAGCTCATAACGATGTTACTGTTATGTAGCTTACCGGAGGAGCTAGAAAGTTTTGCTATAGCAATAGAGAGTAGGGATCAACTCCTAACTCTAGAGAACCTGAAAGCAAAAATTTTAGAAGAAGAGCTACGACAAGGAGAAAGAGATGTAAGTGTACAAACTGAAAGTGTTTTTGCGGTAAAATCGAAATGGAAAACTAAGGCGGAAGGGCCAAATAAAAGGTTTCATAGATATCAAAAAGGTCAAAAGAAAGTGAAATGTTATAAATGTGGGAAAGTTGGCCACATAAAAGCAAATTGTAAAGAATCTTGCAATTCTATGTCAGAAGCTGTTTTGAGTGTGTTAAATACCAATAGTAGAAGAGATGGTATATGGCTGCTAGATAGTGGAGCATCATCTCACATGTGTAACAACTCAGAATTATTTGTCAGTCTCCAAAATAAAAGCAAAAGTATACTGCTTGCATCTGGTGAAAGTATAATGGCCGAAGGTATTGGTACAGTTAAAATAAAATCCGAATTTTGTGACTTAATACTGAATGATGTATGGTATGTACCCAAGTTACATACAAATTTTATATCCGTGTCAAAAACGATAAAAAATGGACATCGTGTTGAATTCTTTAATAACAAGGCTGTCGTCAAACCAGAAAATAATCAAACCATTTTTACTGCTAAAATGTGTCATGAAGTTTTTTGTGTTTACCTAAAATATGAAGAGCAGATAAATAATGTATCAGAAAAATCAATGAAAGAGTTCAAAATTTGGCATGAAAGATTTGGTCATTTAAACATTCACGATTTATGTTCATTATCAACGAAACATATGGTTCGGGGTTTACAACTTAATACATCAACAAATTTTGAATGTATCACATGCGCTGAGTGTAAGATTAATCGAAAACACTTTGGAAGTTTTGGTCAAGTATATATAGATTGTGTTTTACAATTAGTTCATACAGACATTTGCGGTCCAATGCGTGTGACGTCACAAGGGGGCGATGTATATTTAATAACATTTATTGATGATTACTCTCGCATGATTGATGTTTACTTTTTAAAACATAAACCCGATGCTTTGACTATGTTTAAAACTTATTTAGCTAAAGTAGAAAAACAAACTGGATGTAAACTAAAATCAATAAGAAGTGATAATGGTCTGGAATATAAAAATTCTGAATTGTCGAAATTTTTGGCTGAAAAAGGCATAATACATGAAACAACAGTATCATATACGCCGCAACAAAATGGAATTGCGGAGAGAGCCAACCGCACTCTTATTGAAATGGCGCGATGTATGTTGGTTAGTTCTAAATTACCTCAATTTTTATGGGCAGAAGCCGTCAACACAGCAACTTACATAAGGAACCGATCACCCACAAAAGTGCTAAATGGGAAAACACCATACAAGATTTGGTACGGCCGAAAACCCTCAGTACGTCACTTTAGAACATTTGGGTGTGAAGCTGTAGTTTTAGAGAAAGACCGAAGCCAAAGCAAATTCGAGCCAAGAGGTAGGAAACTCATATTCGTTGGGTATGAAAATTATCCAAAAGGGTATAGATTGTACGACAACTCTACTAAACGATGTATTAAGGCTATTGATGTGATCTTTTTTGAGAGTCCCATATGCCAGAGTGTTGAGAGTAAAGACGAGAGACAATTCTACATATTCAAAAATGATGGTGATATGCAGAAAACGTCCGTACCTAAAGTTGAAAAAAATGATGCAGCCGTTGATGATGGAGATAATAATGATGATAATAAAGTAAGTGATAACAATGAAACGTCAGAAGAAGAACCGTCCGGAAAACCAAAAAGGGGTAGGCCTAAGATTATACGTACCGGCAAGAGAGGAAGACCTAAAAAGGTGTGGATCACGCAAGGCGGAGCTGAAATGCTTAATAATTTGGTAGAAAATCCGGTGACTATTAAAGAAGCTCTAGAATCTGAAAATGGTGAAAAATGGAAAATGGCTATGCAGGCGGAGTACAGTAGTTTAATCAAAAATCAAACTTGGGATCTGGTGAAGAAACCTGTTGACAAAAACGTTATTGGGTGTAAGTGGGTTTTTACGATCAAACGTAAAGGAAACGGATCCATTGAAAAATATAAAGCCCGATTAGTCGCCCTTGGCTGCAAGCAGCAGTATGAAATTGATTATAGAGAAACATTTGCGCCAGTTGTAAGGCATACCACAATTCGTATTCTTTTAGCTTTAGCAGCAAGATATAATTTATTAGTTCGCCATATAGATATTGCAGCTGCCTATTTAAATGGAACACTGAATGAGGAAGTTTATATGGTACAACCGCCAATGTTCGAGGATAGCCAATATCCAGATAAAATTTGCAAATTAAAACTCAAACAAGTTGGTCGTGAGTGGAACCGAAAGATCACTGATATATTACTAACGATGAAGTTTCAACAATTGTGTTTTTATTAAGCGAAATGGTAATAATATAAGCATTATCGCCGTTTATGTGGATGATATTATGTTGGCATGCTCAACCACCAATGAAATGATGAGGATAGTGTCTGCACTAAATCAATATGTCGTTGCCGTAGATTGTGGTGCTATTTACTTTTATCTCGGTATGGAAGTTGAGCGTGATAAAGAGCGAGGCTCAATTAGTATTCATCAAATGAAATATACTGAACGATTGTTAAAAGAATGGAATATGTTTAATTGCAAACCGGCGAATACTCCAATTGCTTGTGGAACTATTTTGAAAAAATGTGAGGAGAAAGCATGTACACAATATGTTGATGTGAGAGGATACCAATCGCTAGTCGGTGGGCTAACGTATCTAGCCGTTATCAGTAGACCCGATATCGCATTTACTGTCTCTAAGTTGGCACAATTCAATTCTCATCCTCACCAGGAGCACTTTATTGCAGCTAAATACGTACTTCGATACTTGAAAAATACGATGAAAGGTACTATAACATATAAATCTAATTGTGAAAGTTTTTTATGCTATACAGACTCTGATTGGGCGTGCGATTCGAATGATCGGAAATCTCAGAGTGGTTATGTTCTATTCTTGGGCGACGGTCCCGTAGCATGGGAGTCGAAGAAACAACATGTTGTCTCCTTGAGTTCTATGGAAGCAGAATACGGTGCTTTGGGACAGGGGGCAAAAGAGGTTGCATTAGTAAGATCATTGCTAAACGAAATGGGTTTTCACAAATATCTTAATAATGCTACAACTATGTATTGTGACAACCAAAGTGCCCAATTTTTGGTTAAAAATCCGAGCGTGCAAAAACGAAGTAAGCACATTGATATACGTTTCCATCATATAAGAGAGAAGTATATTAAGGGACGTCAAATACGTTCCAACATCCGAGAATGCTGCGGACATTTTAACAAAGGCACAGGCGAAACAAACTCATGCAAAAGGTTGTGAACTGTTGAATCTGAAGAGGGATTTAAATTGAATTTGAGGTGGAGCTGTTAGGTGGCAACTCCAATTTAAATAGAATGAATTGGGTTTTTTTTTACTTATATCTATATATTCGCATATACACACTTTACCTTTTTGAACTTTCTTTTTACTTACATCTTGAAATTACTTTATTTGTTGAAATAATAAAACTAAATTATTTGTAATTATTTGTAATTTGTAATTTGTAATTATAAGACTTTAGCTAAATTACAGCCAATTCATTTACCGATGAGTGCATATGTAAACATTCTTGCAGAACTTAATTAAAAATAAATTAAATTTACATAAATGAAATTACATAATGGTATCTATGATTAATGGTTAAAATTAAGAAGCAGCGACCTCCATCGACGACAGCAAACAGCAACAACAACAACGATGTCGCAGCTAAAGCTGTAACAGAGTGATTATAGTAAAGATATACTTACATTTATAGAAAGTTTTAACTTAAGACTAGTTTATTAATAAGGATACAGTAACAGAAATTATAGTAAGCGTGTACAATGTAAATGCACCTATGTATATGAATAAGTATATATTAGTGCTAGGGCTATATATAAATGAGTTTATATCTATAATTTTACATTTACAAAGACCAATTAAGTATGTATATAGTAGAAGCCAAGCAACCGCTAATTATTAGCTCTTAAAAAATTGTTCTTAAAAGAGACGACTGATTCGGACAAGGCGGGTACAACAAAAGATAATTCATTTAACAACAACGAACTATTAATATCTCCATTTATTAATTTATATATAAATGACATACCCAGCATTTTTCTTCTTTTTTCGAGTGAAGGCAGGTCAATTAGTTTAAGGCGGGTTGCGTAAGATGGCAGGGGTAGAGCAGTGTTCCATTCTAGACCTGGCAAGGCAAACAGTAGGAATTGCTTCTGAACAGATTCTAACGAGTTAATGTGGACAGCATAAGACGGTGACCATACAACGGAGGCATATTCGAGTGTGGATCTGACCAATGCAGTATATAGTCTTTTCGTTATATACGGATCTGTAAATTCCTTGGACCATCTCTTAATAAAGCCTAACGTACCTCTTGCTTTATTTATGATTGAATTTATATGAAGATTGAAGGTTAATTTATGGTCGAGTAAAACGCCCAGGTCAACAAAGGACGTAACGCTATCTAGCGGCTGACCGTCTATGCAATAAAGTGAGGAAAATAGTACAGTTCTATAAAATGACATTTTTTTGCATTTAGAGAGGTTTAACGTCATTAGATTTATATTACACCAATCAACAAGGGAAAGTAAATCATGAGAAAGAGCACACACGTCAGTTACACTTTGAATATTATGAAATAATTTAACATCGTCGGCATACATCAGAATATTGCAATTGCTAATAACGTTAGGGAGATCGTTTATGTAGAGGACAAAAAATAACGGACCCAAATGGCTACCCTGTGGAACTCCGGAGGGAACAGAGAATATTCGTGAGTATGTGGATTTGTACAAAACTCTTTGAATGCGGTTACGTAAATAAGATGAAAACCATCTGACCAAAGGAGGCGGAAATCCCATTTTTGCAAGTTTAAGTATAAGTAAGTCATGATTTACTTGATCAAATGCTCTACTAAAATCCGTAAAGATAACGTCGGTTTGAGAACCGTTGGCAAATGATTTAATAATGTTACTAGAAAGCTCTAGTTAGTAACCGTGGATTTACCACCGCAGAAACCGTGTTGGCAAGGAGAGATGACGGATGAAATTGACCGTAACAATCTTTTAAAAACAAGAAGCTCAAACAATTTAGGTATAAAACTAAGTTGGGCAATGCCTCTGTAGTTTTTGGTACATTGTCTAGGGCCATTCTTATGCAAAGGTATAATGGTGCCAACTTTCCAAATTTGCGGAAACTCACCCATCGATAGAGACAAGTTAAATAGCTTTACCAAAGGCTTACATAAAACATTTGCACATTTAATTAGGATGCAAGATGGAATTCCATCTGGGCCAGGTTTGTTAGAGTATTTAAGACCGCGCAATGCAGTATACACCTCGTCCTCAGACAAAACAATGAATGGAAAGATATCAAACATTTTAATATCATATGGATAGTCCCTGTTATTATATTGTTTATCGGTGTAGGTCGCACTGAAAAAAGAGGCGAACATATTGGCTATTTCAGTGGAATCAGATGATTCAATATTACCGTCACGCATGAAAGTTGGCAGTAAGGTGGATTTGCGTTTAGAGTTGACAAATTTATAAAAGTTTTTAGGATTTGTTCTAAAACTTATACGCATTTTGTATAAATAATCTCTATAGCACTTATTACTCAGCGAAACATATTTGTTCTTTGCCAAAGTGTAGCGTGAAAAATCGGATATTGAGCCAGTTTTTTTATAACGTTTAAACATCCTGTTACGCTCATTGCGAAGCATTTTCAATTCCCTTGACATCCAGATAGGACCAGTATCGATAGAGTTTCTGAAAATTACAGGGACGTACATCGAAATCGCTTCGTTAACAAAGCCATAAAAGTCACTGATTAAGGCATTTATAGAATGTGAGTTAGTGGAGGTATAGTTCGTAAATACGTAAGATAACCAATCGTTCATACATATATAATTAGTTTGAGAGAACAAATATTGAGGTATACCGGTATTGTCAAGAGAACAATTATTGTTAAGAATTTCAAGAGATGTGCATATTGTAGGATGATAAATGTCTTCGGGATTAACTAACGGAATAGTTCTTGTAATAGATATTTCAGACGTATTAGAAAAAACCAGATCGAGCATTTTTTTTTGAACATTTTTAATTGTATTAATTTGAGACAAACCTAGGTTGAAAATACCTGCGAAAAATTCGTCGTAATTGCAGGAAGAGTAAGAAGGACTTAACTGACCAGAATTGTCATCATAAATCCACGATACCATAGGAAGATTAAAGTCACCTAAAGCAATTAGGAGATCATTAGTCATTATAAAACGAACGATTTAACAAGTTTCTTTCAAAATTGAAGAAGACTATTTAAGTTTTCTTAACAGTTATTGAAAAATTTATAAAATGAAAATATGACAAAAAGTAAAACACGTTCTACTTGATGCCACGTCACGTATTCGTCTTCTTAGATCGCCATTTTTATTATTATCCTGAGTTACCACCCTGTTCGTTATTCACTTAATGTACAGAGTTGCTTCCTTCTTTATTATGGACAAAGTTTCCATTCACACTATTATCTTGGAATCGAAATAAAACAAAATGAAAATAGACTCAAAATAAGCCAAGAAGCCTATGCAAAGAAAATTCTCAAAAGATTTAATTTTGAAGAGTGTAAAAGTGTAAATCCTATGCTAAAGACTGCCATAGTTCAGGGAAAGTCAGATCCGAATGAACATAAAGAGAAAATCTTGTTTCCATATAAACAAGCAGTTGGTGCTCTAATGTATGTGATGCTAGGAACAAGACCTGATCTAGCATATAGTGTAAGTTTTTTATAAAGAACATTACAAAATCCATCAGAAGAAGACGTAACTCGTGTAAAAAGAGTTTTTCGGTATATTGCTGGCACACTCGATTTAGGCATTGTTTATACAAAAAAATAAAATCAAATAAACTGGAATGTTACAGTGATGCTGATTTCGGAAAATCAACATCTGGTGTTATAATTAAGTTTTTTAATGTAGCTATTTCATGGATGAGTCAGCGACAGACTGTTGTGGCAACCTCTACTACAGAAGCAGAGGTCATTGCTGCAAGTGAAGCGGCAAAAGAAATTGTTTGGATAATTCGTTTATTTCTCGAAATTTCACCTATACCTATACTACAAGTTGATAATGAAACTGCTGTACAAAATCCAGAATATCATAAACGTACGAAACACATTGGTTAGAAGCAATTTTTTATCCGGGAAAAGGTTACCAATGATGAAATAAAAATTTCACAACTATCTACGAATAACCAGCTTGCTGATTTGATGACAAAGCCTCTTCAGCCACTAAGCCTGAAACAATTGTGCTTATCTGTGGGCTTGTGCTAATAGTTTACACAACAAGGGAAAGTATTGAAGATGTTGTGGTATATTTACTGTGTTTTATATTTATGTATATATATAGTCAAGCTTAGTTTCTATGTCGTTTTTGATGTATATACTTTTTAACTTCTAAAAAAATCGTGTTGTAAAAAATTCTACTTGATAATTGCTTTCGTATTACTCTTAAATCATAAGACCAGTAGACCTAAAATTGGGCATATATTATTTTCCTTGCTATTCCTGATTTGACCTACACCTAAAATATAAAATACCTTTTATATTTTTTTTACATTGAAACCGAAAAACTCAAAAAATGCAATGATTTTGGGTCACATAAATAATGAAATCCTCTTTAGTTCAAATAGTTTAAAAATTTGTACAAAAGTAATTAAGCAATCAGGCACGTTATGTACATACATGTAGATGTGAGTATTGCTTATATTAATTAAGTGTTGTTAAATTATTCTATAAAAAAGATGCACATGTTTTCATACATCTCTCGAATGTTTCGTTCCGTTTCCTTCATTAATGTACATTTAAAATCTTCAACAAAACGATATATAAAAACTTTTGTCGTTATGAAGATTGTGGTAGCCAACAAATCTCAATATTTCCGTCCGTGGGAGTGCTGAAACTGAAAGGGGAAAATGGCTTCAGAAAAGGCGAATCTGCGGGGACGCGCGTGGGCTAATTCTCATTGATTATCTTCGAACAAATAAAACAATCAACGATAAGTATGATGTGCAAGACTTTAACCCGCTAAAACCACCTCTGCGTCAATTCCCAGGTCCCTGTGGCACCACCGTTAGGTATTCCTTCACAGGGGGGAAAGGCCGTTGACTGAGCTACGTCTGTTATGACAACAACCTATCTAACCGAACGAACATCTAACCAACGGTGCCGAAGAAATCTAAGTTCACTCGGTTCCTTTCCAGAATTCGGAGCCTTTTCATTATCACTGCCGCAAGGTCTTCTACTGCCTGCCATCTACTACTGGAAATGAGCATGTGCCAAACTATATTTTCGGGAGTAGGGGTTTCTCCTATTAGTAGCGCCAACCTGTTTCTCTGTTGCTCAAAGCGGGGGCAGTAGACACATGTCGTACGTCTTCTTCTACACCACAGATGGTGCAGCAAGGGTTGTCGTCATGCATAAAGCGGTGTAAATAAGACCTAAAACACCTGTTAAGTTATTTGATAAACAAACCACGAAATGTTAAGTTCAATTAAAAGAAAAGAAGATTATTTATTTCAACAATGAATCACTTCAGCGTTTTAACCAAGAACGTGTTGAACAAAATGTTATAACTGTTAATATAGCTGTTAATACTAAGTTATATATATATATGTATACATATAAGTGAAGACATATTATGATAGAAAGATCCATAAGCAACAATAATGTAAAAGACCAAAATATGCAATGCAATGTAATAACAGATGGCGTTAACATCCAACAGATGGCGTTAACATCCCGGGGGAGTTGAAAGAATCGTCTTTCGTCATGAGTACGGCTAACTTATGAATTGGTCGAACATGGTACCTCGTAATGTTATAATTTCGACCACGTGTATGTTCATCAGTACCTGCAAAAGCCCTTAATACACGGCCAATGTTCCATTTCTGGGGTGGAGTGTTATCTTCATGAATTAGCACTAACGTGCCTGGTTGTAAATTGTCTTGAGTTTGAAACCATTTATGTCGCTGCAACAACTCACTGTAGTAATCTATTGACCATCTTTCCCAAAACCTTTGCTTTACTGCGTTGATTCGCCTCCACCGTTCTAAATGACTAATTTCATTGCATTCTATTGTTTTTTGTGGTAATGTGTTTAGAGGTCCGCCAACCAAAAAATGACCAGGATCGTTCGGATCTTCGGAAAGTGGTGCTAGTGGTCTAGAATTCATCACTGCTTCGATCTCAACCAATGCAGTAGCTAATTCTTCATATGTGAGTTTAGCGTTACACAATGTTTTGTAAAGATGCCCTTTAGCAGATTTAACTGCTGCCTCCCAAATGCCTCCAAAATGAGGTGCTCTTGGTGGGATAAACCGAAACGTTATAGATTTTGTTGTACAATAAGAGGCAATATTATTTTGAAAGTTCTTATTCGAAAAGAGCTGACGTAATGATTCTAATTGTGAACAAGCTCCTACAAAGTTTGTAGCATTATCGCAGAAAATGGATGATGGAATGCCTCGCCTTCCAACAAATCGTTTCAAACAAGCAATAAATGCTTCTGCTGACAAATCTGAGACCACTTCTATATGAACGGCCTTTGTAGTAAAGCACACGAATATAGCAATGTATGTTTTATATGGCCTTTTTCCTCGTAGTTTTAAGTAAGTAAGTATAGGCCCGCAAAAGTCAACACCACATCGATCAAATGGTTTTGTGTATGTTAAATGTTCATTAGGCACTTGACCCATGATTTGTTGTAATAAACGTGGTCTGTACCGTATGCAAGCTGGACAACTTCGTACAATTTTTCTACATAAATTTCGCAAACCAATAATCCAAAATGATTGTCTTATAAACGCCTGTAACGTCTTTAGGACCAGCATGATAATTCGTAATATGATAGTGTTGAACCAATACAGAAACAAATGAACAGTTTTTTGGCAGTAAAAATGGATGCTTACGATCATCAGGTATGTCTGCATTATTGAGCCTGCCGCCAACTCGAATCAATAGGCGATCATGCGTATTGTGTAGAAAAAGACAGAGTGATTTTAATGTATTGGTTGTTGGTTTTGATTTTTGCAACAATTTTATTTCGTTCATAAAGTAATGTTGTTGTATGACGTACACTGCCCATTGCAATGCACGCCTCAATTCAATTGGTGTAATTGACACTGAATTTGATTTGTAACGAAATCTGATTATCCAACATATGATGCGCAAAACTTTGTTATATAAACTACAACGATTTAGCAAATCCAAAATACGATTGTCTTCAGATTGATGTACCAAAGCAATGGTTCTAATTGTGACTGTTGATTCAGCATTGGTAGAAGAAACCAAATTTTTTGGCCAATCAACCGAAGATTTTTTTAGAAATGGTGGTCCATGGAATCACATAGAATCAATTAAACCGCTAACAGAACAACCACGAGAGATTATATCTGCTGGATTTAAACCTGATGGCACGTGACGTGAAGCTGGTGTGAACTCCTGAATTTCCGCTATACGATTTCCAATAAACGTATCAAGTGTTGATGAATGTTTTTTGAGCCATTGAAGTACCAAAGTGGAGTCTGACCACAAGTATGTTGTGGCATTACAATTTTCAAACAAGCAATGTATTTTAGCAAAAAGTTTTGCCAAAAGATGTGCTCCACACAATTCAAGTTGAGGCAACGTTCGTTTTTTCGTGGGTGCTACACGACACTTTGAAGTGAGTAGCTTAACATCAATTTGTTTATTTGTATTTATTGTGCGTACGTAGATGCAGCAACCATATGCCCGAATCGACGTATCGCAAAAACCAGGAACTTCAATTGAAACCATATTCTCTTGAAGAACAAAACGTGAAATTTTCAAAACATGAAGATTGCAAAGATCGTTCAAAAAAGCTTTAAATGTAGTTTGTATATCAATTGATACTTCAGTGTCCCAATCTAATTTATCAATCCAAAGATCTTGTAAAAGTACTCGAGGCTGTATTACCAAAGGACAAATGAGTCCTAATGGATCGAAAATAGAAGTTACTAATGACAAAATAGCTCGTTTTGTAATAACGGCGTATTGGCGTTTTGGTGCATATTTAAATAAAACGTAATCTTCCACTGGATCCCAAATTATGCCTAACGCATTGCTAATTGTTTCGTTTATGACTTTAGTATTATTTTTGCCTTGATTTATTTTAGGATGATTACAAATGATTTTAGTTAAGCGAAAACCACCCTTTACTAACAGTGCTATAGTATCTTCCTTGAGTGCTATAAGGTGTTCAAAATCATCAGCACCCGTTAGTAAATCATCAACATAAAATTGTGTTTTTACAGTTTTAGATCCAAGTTGATGTATTTGCTGATAATGATCTGCAACAAAATGTAAACTTCTAATTGCCAAAAATGGTGATGCGGCCATGCCGTATGTGACGGTATTAAGTTCGTACACGTTCAATGGTTCTGTTTCGTTTGACCTCCAAATGATTCGTTGAAATTGCCTTTGATCAGGATCAAGCATAACCATTCTGTACATTTTTGTTATATCACATGTTATTGCATATCTATGTAGACGAAATTGTAGTAATAACATGTACAATTCATTTTGTATTGTTGGTCCAATGTGCAAAATTTCATTCAATGAGATTGTTGTTGTAGTTTTAGCTGATGCATCAAATATCACGCGCAGTTTCGTACTAGTACTATTTGGTTTGTGGACGCAGTGATGTGGTATATAATAATGAGGATATTTAACAAATGGTAATTGTACACGAGTCATGTGTCCCAAAGACTCATACTTGTTCATGAAACTAACATATTGTACTTTTAAAGTAGGCTCTCGACTCAATCGTTTTTCTAAAGCGTAAAACCTCTTTAGTGCAACGTTATATGATGAACCTAACACATCAGGATCATCCTTGAATGGTAACATTACTTGTACTTGGCCATTAGGCAAAAACTTAGTATTGGTCATAAAATGTGATTCACAAAATTGATGATATAACGTTAAATTTGGTTTTTGATATTTGTTCTAATGACCAAAGCTGTTCTAACTGATGACTAATGTCTACATGCTACGTCATTGATTTGTGCCATGAACGATAGTGGTTTAAAATTTCGATTTGTTTCGTTTACGTTATAATGACCCGACACTATCCAACCAAATGTGGTTTCCTGTAATTTCGGCAAATGTGAACCAAGACTTAATTTGCGATTGCTCAAAGATTCAAAGAATGTATCAGCGCCAAGTAGCATATCAATTTTTCGAGCCTTGTTAAACTCTTCATACGCCAACTCAATATTGTTAGAAATGTGCCACTGACTAGTATCTACATCTGTTTCTGGTTAGTAACCTGACACCTTGCTTGTAACTAAAAATGTTGTGTCATATTCAAAAGTGTTGAAACGTGATCGAATTGTGGATTGAACTTGTTGTTTAATTTTTGTGGCTTTGCCGCCCGCACCTACTATTTGTATTGATGTTTTTTCTGTAGATAAATGCAACAATTTAGCAAAGCGTTCAGTAATAAGGTTTACCTGTGAACAGGAATCGTGTAATGCTCTGCATAGATGATATTTTCCAAAGCCGTCGCGTACAAACAAAACAGCAGTAGCTAAAATTACGTTATCAGCTGATTTCATATGTACATTCACCGTAGCTGATGTTGACGGATGGATTGTTTCATTTGTTGACAAATTCTGTACTTCAAAAGACGTTTTTGGTGATAAATGCAATTCATTATTTGAGGTTGTGAATCGATGAAGCAATGTATGATGAGCTGCTTTGCAGACTTTGCATCTGTTCTTGGACGGACAATCGGTTGCGGTGTGTCCTTCAACAAGGCAATTAAGACACAAATTAAGTCGGGTAATGTTTGTGTATCTGTTGTCCCGAGTTAAAGCTTTAAATTTTTGACAACCACTTATCCAGTGACTAAGTTCTTTACAAAAAGCGCACACCTTTTGTTGGACATGAAACGGTGACTTTTGTTGTGAATTTACAATTGGCTTATATTGTTTGAATTTATCAATTAAGCTGCCCTTTGACACACACGACTCTAAAAACTGACATCGCCGTTCCAAATGCTCACAAAATTTTTTCCATGTTGGCAACGAATCGTAATCGAGAGATTCTCTTCACTTTATTTGTGTGTCTACATCAGCCTTTTTAGAAATCAAATGTATCAAAAGTGCATGACAAATATTTTCTGCAGAACCCAAAGAATTTAAATAACTATAAATAACTGACGCATTATCTACCAAACGGCGTAAATTAGTAGTTTAATTTCAGGCAAATCATGTAAATTGGCAATAAGCTCTAAGAAAATTTAGGTTTAGTATAGCGGTGGTCTAGGCAATCCAAGGCCTTTTCATAATTTTCACCAGTTATTTGGAAAGCTTTTACTGTATCTAATGCTTGGCCCGTTAAGCAATGCATTAAATAATTAAATTTTTCAATTTTAGGCAAAGAACTATCATTATGAACAAACTGCTTAAATGTTGTAATGAAATTTCTGTATGTTGAATATTTTCCATCGAACTTAGGCAGATCAAGTGTGGGAAGCTTAGTATTGTGACTATATGGAATTGCTAATGTTGACTCTGAACGTTTGTAATGATCTCCTAGCAATTCAATTATTTTTGCTTTCGTTGTTATACATAATTCTTCAATTTCTGATCGTGCTATGTCTTTTGGGTTTAATACTTCTATGTCATTTTGAAGTGTTAACAAACGTTTAAAATAAACTTCGATTAGCCCTAGGCGGCATTCTAATTCTGGTACGCTCATTTCAGCTGTAACCATGTTTTTGATACGAGTTATACTCGCCTTGGATGCTTGTCGCTGTTTTTGTACAACTTCCAAATCTGTCATCTTGATTCACTTAGGTTAGCAAAGTAAAAATTATTATACAAATATACCAAATCACTTGCCCCACCTTGGGCGCCAAAAATGTTAAGTTATTTGATAAACAAACCACGAAATGTTAAGTTCAATTAAAAGAAAAGAAGATTATTTATTTCAACAATGAATCACTTCAGCGTTTTAACCAAGAACGTGTTGAACAAAATGTTATAACTGTTAATATAGCTGTTAATACAAAGTTATATATATATATGTATACATATAAGTGAAGACATATTATGATAGAAAGATCCATAAGCAACAATAATGTAAAAGACCAAAATATGCAATGCAATGTAATAACAGATGGCGTTAACATCCAACAGATGGCGTTAACAACACCCATGACCCGATAGGAATTGTGTAATGTAGAAGTCGACTTCGCCATGCTTGCGCAATATCCAATCGCTTATATTAGGTATTAGACGGTTCGTCCACCTGCCCTTTTCGGAAGAGCTCCATCTTCGCTGCCATTTCTCCAGTGTTCTACTTCGAGCGAGTTCGCCGACGCCTTGGAATATGAGATACCTTTCCTTGGCTAAGAGATCAATAGGTATCAATCTGCTGATGACCAGAGCGGCGTTCTCCGAAATTGTACGAAAGGCGCTGCAAATTCTTATCGCACACAGGCGATAAGTTGATTTGAGGCCTCTAGCGTAAGACTTCATGGCGTGGTACCATATTTGGCTTCCGTAGAGCATTACCGACTTGGCAAGTTCTACTATGAGGCGTCTGCGGCTTTCTCTGGGACCTCGTGTGTTTGCCATCAGTCTACTGAGGGCCATGCTTATATAGGCGGCTTTTGTGCATACCTGCTCGAGATGGGCTTTGAATGTTAGCCTCGTGTCGATCACCCAGATATTTGACTGCCTCTTTGGTGGTAATGTTGCTGTGGCCTACCTTGATTGTCACTACTTATGAGTACTGCCTCTGTTTTTTCTTTTGCCAGAGCAAGGCCCTTAGATCGTAGCCATTCGCGAATAGTGGTTATAGTGTACTCCGCGGTGTCAACAATGTCGCGCAGTTGTTTGGAGACAGCTACGTCGTCCGCGAAACCAATGATTTTGGCTTTATCGGAAATTCGCAAGCGCAAAATGTCGTCGTACATACAGTTCCAGAGCATTGGTCCCAAAACCGAACCTTGTGGAGCGCCACCTCTGATGCTGCGAGCTTTTTCACCATCATCAGTCAAGTATGAGAGGGTTCTGTTTCTAAAGTAGTCCGCAATTATAGTCTTAAGGTAGTTACAGACCCTGCGTCGGTCTAGGGACGCCATGATATGTTCCCATCTGGCTGAATTGAAGGCGTTTCGGACGTCTAGTGCTAATATTAAGCAATATTTTTTGGAACCACCCTTCCACCGCGTGCCCTCTATTGCATCGCTCGCAATGGATACCACTTCATTTATCGCGTTTAATGTAGAACGCTTTTTGCGGAAGCCAAACTGCATGTCTGATATTCCTTTCTGTACTTCCAAGGTCTCGGACAAGCGGTTGTATATAATGCGCTCTAGAATTTTACCAGTTTTGTCCAATAAACAGATGGGTCTGTACGAAGTGGGTACTCCCGGTGGCTTTTTCGGTTTTTGTTTGTAATTTTACGCTCGAGTATGGAACTTCGTTGCGAGTATAGTGAAAAGGAGGATGGTCAGGAAAGAGTGTATCCGCAATTGTGTTAACAAGGTTTGTGCAGGTGGGTTGCAATGAGCTTCTAAGCTTTTTGGTCACGATTTGGAAGGCTTAACCCCACGGGTTATTTTCCAGGTCATTAACGAGATTGTTGAAGCTTCTGGTTTTGCTCTTAATGGCCTTTTTAGCTCCCGCCTTTTGTTTTTGTACATTTGCTGGCGTTCTATATATCTAGGAGTGTTTCTCGACCTCTGGTGCAACCTACGTGCTCGGTTACATTCTGAGCGCAGCAGTGCTATGTCACTACTCCACCAGTACACTGGCTTGTGTGCCGTTTGTGTGATAGATCGCCTAATCATGGAAGCGTCACAGGCCAGCTCAATATGGTGAATCAGTTTGTGAGCCATTTCGCTAGCGGAACCAGAAAGCTCTCAATTTTATTTATTTGTCGAGGGTATTGCCTTTCCATCGTGGGCCCCTTCTTAAAGGTTGGACTATATTGGAAGGACGTGCTTTGATGTTTATCTCGCAGATTATAGCGGGGAAGGGGAATATGGCTCCAAAAGAGGCGAATCTACAGGGAAGCGCGTGGGCTAATTCTCATTGATTATCTTCGAACAGATAAAACAATCAACGATAAGTATGATGTAAACTTATTGCATTGTATGCCAACAATGAAGAGGTGAACTTGGCGATTGATGGATATTTTGAGAAGCTCGTCGGTTCTTATAATAACGTTTATTGAACATCCGTGGGAAAATTGTATTTTATTGTAGAAATAAAATTTTTATTTCCAAATTTTAATGTTATCTCTATTATGACGAGAATTTCTTCGTATATGCATTTACTTTATATTATATGTGTGTATATCCACACAGGCAAGAAAAAGTAATTTTTTAGAAAATTTAGAAAATTAGGAAAATCGTATTCCTATATATATTTATAGGGTGAGAATTTTGTTATACTTTACTTTATACTGAAGGATATTGTGGCAATTGTTTTAGAAATGTCATATTATTCATATACTTACAGTTCTTATACTTCTGAATTTCAAATGGAATGTTTGAATTTCACTCGATAATTTCTTAATTTTATATCTAACGTCTGAATTTCAATTGACTATTTCTAAATATAAATTAATGAATTCTATTTAAAACTAGAAATACTGTAGATATATTTGTACAGAATTTTAATTCAACATCTCAAAACGGTCTTTAAGAAATTTTTTCTCACATCCACAAAATATTATTGCATATTAATTAGCGTATCCACCGATTTGCTAAAGATGGTATTATATAACACAGTATTATAGTGTGTTTACAGTTAAGTGAACACATTCACTCAATTATTGTATTAATTAAATTTTGCTTACTGTAGTAAAACGTAAATATAAGTCACATTATTATTATTTTTATTTTTGGTTAATTTTAGGTTTTTGCATGTACATGCAAAAATAGAATTTAAGTCAAGTAAGCAATAAGAATAACCTAGTTTAAGTTTATGCTTACTATTAAATATTGTAATTTGTATTTGTAATTTATCATGTTAATTTTAGTATATAAGAAATGATTTTTCATTCAATAAAACAGACTAAAACTCATAGCGAGCGAATCTCATATACACTTTCCATTTCTTTATAGTACTAGATACCTAGCACTTCTGCTGGATTCTCACATTGCGGTTGCGCGATAAACAGTGCTATAAAGTCTACACTTCCTTTTTCTATAACATGGCGATCCTGCCAAACTATTAAACTCTTAAATTTTTTGTTCCTGCCAAAATTTTTGATCCTGCCAAATATTTGATCCTGCCAAATTTTTTTTTGATGCTGCTAAATTTTTGATCCTGCCAAATTCTTAAACTCTTTTTGATCTTTTCATCCTGACAAAACATATAACATATGCAGGCTAACACCACTACTGCCTCCCGGTCAACCCACTCGCGAATACCACCATATATACCAACTGGTACCTCCCAATCATCCAACTACCAGATACCATCGTACATACCAACGCCCATCCCCGGTCCCAAACGCCTGACCATTGAGGAATATAGGCAAAAACAGAATTACGCCAAACAGGTCAAGCAATCTGTGCCGCCTAGACCACAAAGAAAACGTGGTGGCAAACGCATCAAGCACGCCAATGAAATTCGGGAACTACACCGAATAAAGAACATTGCAACAGGCGAGACAAAAGAAAAAATAATTAATCTCATTAAAAAGGAAAGACAGGAATGGGCTCTTCGAAGAGTAAACAACAAGAACAAGTGAACGTGGTCAACAATAACAACAACAGTGGCGACAATAATGGACAAGTGACTACAATAAAAGTAACGTCGGAGACATTGGTGGTATTAGTAATAATAATAATATTAGGATATAGTTTATACAGAGTAAACAAATATTATAAACATTATATAAATAAAAAATTAATTAGGAGTATCTCATTCTCTAATGTCTGGACATACAAAATTATTGAAATGAATACCCAATAAATAAACAAAAATTCTTTTCTTTTTTCTCTTCAAAAATATATATACTTTACATAGTCTCGTATGGATCACTGTTGCAAACCCTTATAAAAATTGAAACAAATTTTAGGAAAACGCCCAGTCGTCCGTACAAAAAAGAAACTATTGAAAACAAATTGGTAGAATTAGAAACACTAAAAGACCAATTTAGAAACCTTGATCAAGATAAAATACCTTTAGAGTTAAAACTCCACTTCAAGAATACATATACAAATCTAAAAGAAAACTTTGAAGAACAATTAAGAAAGTTTAAAATGGCTTTCAATATGGAATTGGCAATGAAAACATTGCCTATCTTTTCTGGCAAATTTTAAGAAGTTGAAAACTTCTGCAAATTCGTTGAAATATTGTCCAAAAATCTTTCAGAAGCTGGTAAAACAGATTTGCTTGAATTCGTATACCACATAAAGCTCACTCAGAAAGTAAAAACGGCAATAGGTTTAATACAAACCCCTAACACCTTAGAGGAACTATACAATTCCATTAAAAATACTTTCAAAAACCCACACACAATACCAACAATACATAATACACTAAATAATTAACAACAACGAGGTAGCATTGATAATTATAGAGATAAAATAGTTAGTCTAATAACACAATTAAATGACTTACAAATTCAAGACTTAGGCACTACGGCAACTACAGCTAAACGTGAGGTCATAACAAAAATCAATGACAATTATGCTCTCACAGTATTCAAAAAGGGTATCGATGAAAGATACAAACAGATCCTATTCGCTGCTCAACCTCAATCGTTAACCCAAGCAGTCAACTTATGGAAAAAGACCATAGCTTTCAAAATAAATCTCAAATATTTAGAATAAACAATCAGAACAATAGAACAAACAAAACACGAAACAAATTCCAATACACCCCCCACAATTCATACTGGACCAATAACCAAAGAAATTTCAACACTCAAAGAAATTTTACACAAAGAAACCGAAACCCCACATTCAATAACAGAACGCCACCAATAAACAACATTGAGCTTTGTTTTGGTATCACCACAGATACCAAAACAAAGCCCAAAAATGTATTCAGCCCTGTAATTTCAAAAATTCGTCAACAAACTAAATAAGCCCATTGTTGCGGCGACTAACAATGGAAGTTTTGAATATTCATCACGTCGCCTATTTATTTTTGATAAAGATAACGGTATAAAATTTTTGATTGACAGTGGTGCAGAAATATCCGTTTTATCTGCTTCCAAATTTCCGCACCAAAAACGTTTGTCCGACATAACATTAACTGCTGCTAACGGCTCATTTATACCAACGTACGGCAAGAAACTGTTAAATTTCAAGGCCGATTATTGGTGCTGACTTCCTCAGCAAATATGGACTACTAATCGACGTAAAACGCAAGCGATTAGTAGATTCTTTAACCAATTTATCCGTTGATGCCATTATGGCTTATTGTAAAATAGAGTTACCCAAATTATTCCTTATAGAAAATAAATATTTTGAACTATTGAAGAAATATCCAAGTTTGACCTCTGAACCAGATTACACCAAACCGGTCAAACACAATACTGAAGATAGACTAGCAACTGAAGGAGTCCTTCCGTTCTCAAAACCGAGACGACTAGATCCTATCAAATATAAGGGCGATTTTAGACGTTTAAATTGTATCACTATTCCTGATCGCTATCCGTTGCCTCACATTCATGATTTTAGTATAAATCTACGGAATAAATCTATATTTTCCAAATTAGATTTAGTAAAAGCTTACCACCATATCCCTATGGCTGAAGCCGACATAACAAAACAGCCATTACAACTCCATTTGGCATGTTTGAATTTGTTAGAATGCCATTTGGGTTAAGGAATTCGGCACAGACCTTTCGAAGGTTTGTGAATGAAGTATTTAATGGTTTAGATTTTACTTTTGTGTATTTTGACGATGTTTTAATTGCTAGTGATTCGGAATCTGACCATTTAAAACATTTAAAAATCGTTTTTGATCGACTTGAGGAATATGGTTTAAACATTAAACCATCTAAATGTGTTTTCGGCACTACATCTATTGACTTTTTAGGACACAATATTTCAAAAGATGACATTAGACCTTCTGAAGACAAAGTATCTGCCATAAAAGACTTTGAACGTCCTAAGTCCGTCAAACAAGCTCAAAAATTTGTTGGAATGATTAACACTAGAAAGACGGAAGCTTTATATATACCTAGATAGACTGAAAGCAGTCAAAATGACTGCTTTGTATAAGAATAACTAATATGCAAAGAAATTTTTTTTAAATTAATTTTTAATATTTTTTATATTATTTACAGGTTTATAACAAGCTATTTTACTTGGAAAAAAATAATTTAAGCATTTTTATTTGAACATTTTATGCAAATGAAAGTGGCAATCTTTTTATATGTACATTTTCCGCAAACAAACTTTTGACATTTTTCACATGTAATATTTGTTTTATTGTTGTGACAAAGTCGTACTTGATAAATTTTGGCCAATAATTTTGTCGAGAGTGACATGATAGTGAAAAAGTTATCGGTCATGGAATTTTTTCCACAGCTTGTATATGGCTCGACAAGTTTCAGATTCAGAACTAATTAGCACCTTACACTTTTCCTGGGCTTATTGATATCATTTTCATCATTGGTGATCGGCTCTCCATCGCTACCTTCAGTTTTAGATGTTTCACTATAATCCACTTCATCTTCAGATAATAGCTCAGAGTTTGTTGCATCTGATTCTACATCGGAGCACTCTTCACTTATATTTGTTAGCTTTTTCAATAACTCACTTATTTTCGATATTTCTTTCATGAGTTTAGCGCGCAAAAGAAATAAAATAATCAACTTGTTCTAACTGGACTGCATAAGGATTTGAATAGCAAGTACTACTTTGCCAGTACTTATATGTTATTAGGTAGCGGTAATTGAAAAAAAGGTACTTTATTTCGTATTTATATGTTATTAGCTAAAGGTAATCGAAAAAAAAATGAACGAAAATCGAAAAAATGAAAGCAGTCAAAATGACTGTTCTGTTGAATCATTTCAAAATTGAATGAAATTAAATATAGTACGTTCGATCGAGAACTTTTAGCTATTTATTTATGCATCAAACACTTTAAATACATACTTGAAGGAAGACAGTTCACAGTCTTTACGGATCATAAACCATTAACAATGGCATTAAATTCCAAAACAGAGAGAAGTCCAAGACAGACTCGGCATCTAGAATATATTTCTCAATTTACTAATGACATACGGTATATACGAGGAGACGCAAACATTGTGGCAGACACCTTTTCTAGAGCCTTTGAAATTGACGCACTACATTACACTGATTTAAATATGAAAGCTCTATATAAGGAACAAGAAAATGACGCCGAATTAAAAAATTCCCTTCTTAAGTCGAACAACAATTTAAAACTTTACAAAATTCCCGTACTTAATTTTGAAATTGTCTGCGAAATGTCAGGGGCATGTCCAAGACCATATGTACCTCCCAGTCTGAGGAAAATTATATTTGAAAGATTACATAATATATCACATCCTGGTACAAAAGCTACAAGAAGACTCATTAGCGCAAGATATTTTTGGCCTGGTATGAGTAAAGAACTCAATACCTGGTCCAGTCAATGTTTACAATGCCAAAAATCTAAAATCAACCGTCATACTAAATCACCTGTTTCTCCAATTCATATACCCAAGGGCACATCCATATAGATTTGGTAGGTCCTTTACCTCCTTCCAAAGGTCACCCCTACCTTTTAACTATCATTGATAGATTTACTAGATGGCCCGAAGTTTATCCATTAAGGGATATTAATTCAAAAACGATAAGTCAAACATTTTTCAATAATCCCTCGCTTCGGTGTTCCATTAGAGGTAATTAGCGATCAAGGTACACAGTTTACGCCACAATTATTTTCTGAATTGTCCAAATTTCTTGGTTGTCATAGGATTGTCACTTCCCCATATCATCCACAATCAAACGCAATGATTGAGCGTTTCCATAGACAACTTAAAGTCTCTCTCACGGCTAAAAATTATCCAAACAAATGGTTTGATGAGTTACCGATTGTTCTCCTTGGTTTAAGATCAACTCATAAAGAAGATATTTCGGCTACTCCGCTGAAATGGTTTACGGACAGAATTTACGTCTACCCGCTGAGCTCTCAATTCAAGGATCTACTGCCACTTGCTCAGATGTTTTGGATAATCTCAAAGAACATTTTAAAAATGTCCGATCGTCCATCAGTCATCATAATAATCCTAATATTGGAATATTTATTCCGAAGGAATTGAAAGATTGCAAGTTCGTTTTTGTCCGTTGCATAAATAAAAGAAATCTTCAACAACCTTTCGACGGCCCATTTAAAGTCGTTGAAAAAGAACCTAAATTTTTCAAAGTCCTGATCGATGGCATAATTAAAACAATTTCTATTGATAGACTTAAACCAGCCATTATTGAACCACCTACCACCAACACAAACACCACTACTAAAACTAACAAGAAACGTGTAACATTTAATTTATTAAGTTTAAAATCTCTCGGAGGGGGAGTGATGTAGGGTATCTACATGTAAAAAAGTTAATTCTTAAAAAAAAACTAAAATAATAATAAAATTAGATTTTTAAGTCAATCATTTTTTATTGTTTATTAATTAGTTTCTTTTTTGTACGGACGACTGGGCGTTTTCGTAAAATTTGTTTCAATTTTTATAAGGGTTTGCAACAGTGATCCATACGAGACTATGTAAAATATATATATTTTTGAAGAGAAAAAAGAAAAGAGTTTTTGTTTATTTATTGTGTATTCATTTCAATAATTTTGTATGTCTCCATACGAGATAATCGCAAGAAATGGTGTAAACTCCACTATTAAAATAAATAACACGTTTAAAACATTTCACCATAACTTACTAAAACCATATAGTATAAGAAAGCAGTAAAGGTTACGGTGCATATCATTATAGTGAAGTTTCACCCGTTCCATTTAAAGAAGTACACGTATATCATTTGGGACCGTTTCCTAGATCTACTCGGCAGAATAATCATAGTTGCCTCTATACGATGATATACATAATAAAAACGAAGATGAAAACCAGCGGAATTAGTCACACGACGTAAAACTGCCGTATCAAGAATAAATATGATACCAGAAAAAGGTAAGCAACAATTTGATCGACAACACGCTACATGCTTGGTGATTTAGTGCTTATTAAGAACGAACAACAGCATACTGGAAGTTCAAAGAAATTAGAGCCAAAATATAAAGATTAGATTATTGTTACCAAAATGTTGAATAATAATCGCTACGTAATAAAAGATTTACCCTGTGCTAACGTCATTATAATCCAGTTCAAGTCTCGGATTGAATACCACCTCCCGTTACTGATGAAGGCAACGATCAATATGATAAGAACAGCGAGGACGCTTCTAGTGTAGAAGTGGCCGAGCTGTAATCGATATGGCAACCAAAAATGACGATGTTAGTCAATCGTTTTTTACTTTCTTTTTGCTCTTAGTTATTTTTACATATATACATTAAATAAAAGAATTCTTATTACTTGTTATGTCTGTAATACCTACACTACTAGAGTCACGGAATAATGTTTCTGACACAGGCTATACGGGAAGGTTTCTTACTTTGTTAAAAGCAATGGATATATATTTTTTTCTTTTTAAATGTTTAAAAATATAACAAAAATTGGAAATATAGAAATAATTTTTGAATGGGTTTGAGTTGCCTTTGGTTAGATTTTTCCACTATCATCAAATCGTCCAACTGAAATTGTATCCATTTGCGATTTTCAAAAATGTCAGCACAAGGACGTGGTTTTCTCGATTCACATGGATTCATTTCACTAACCACGCCAGTTAAATGATCTTTAAAATATTTAATTCGATTATTAAGTAACATGTAAAAAACTATGGTACAAACAAAATCTTTTAATTCGATGATTATAAGTAACATGTAAAAAACTATGGTACAAACAAAATCTTGGATACCCTCTATACATATACATAAGTAATGTTGGACTCTTTTTGAAACGCTCACAATTGCAAAAGCTGATAAGATTTGGAATAAACATTAATTTTTAATTAATCTATGTAAGTAGTTCTATACAATATGGATAAATTCGATTAAAATCGATTAATAGTATAAATTGAGATGTATTTATTAAATATCAAGTGAAAATGTTATAGTCGGTCAAGCACGATCACTTAGCTCCACAAACTACGCTACAATTAGTTTAATTGTGCCAGTAAGCGCGAGGTATTACTATAAAATCTCCTCGTGAAATATCCTTATATGGGAAGGGGTCCTAACATGTGGAGGTTACTTAAAATTTGGTTTGAGCCAAATTTAATTTTCTTACTTGTTATACCCTCCTCAAAAGGTAAGAGAGAGAGAGAGAGAGAGAGAAAGAGAGAGAGAGAGAGAGAAACAAACTTACTATGTCCTTCCGTTTGCAACTCCCAGAAGAATTCGTCAGAGACCCTACAAAGTATATATATATATTCTTAATGAATTTATAAAAAAGCTGCACTTTTAAGCTGATACGTAATCATATACCAAATACCACCCATCACCATTAACCTTTTATAAATAGTTAAATAACATCTCAAATTTCTTTGAACGTAAGTAAAACGTAATACATAATACGCAATATGTACGTTAACCGATCACGCCCTTTTTCACAAGTTTGTTCCGGATATAAAGAAGAAGGTCAATATAAATTTTATATTTATATAGGATCACTACATACGTCAAATTCGTTAATATCCTGGCAAAATTTTGTTTTTGTGTCTCATGTTTTGTCTATATCTATACTAATATTATAAAGAGGAAAGATTTGTATTTTTGTATGTAACGAGTAAACTCAAAAACTACTGAACCGATTTCAAAAATATTTTCGCTATTAGAAAGCTACATTATCACTGAGTAACATAGGCTATATTTATTGCCAAAAAATGTTGGGGATCCCTGGACATTCCTACTATTACTAACCCAAGGTGTAAAAAAATTAGTCATAAAATATCTTTCATCGAATACGCTGCGGAAAGTATTGATGTTAAAACAAAAAAATGTTCTACAATATTATAGAACATATCAATATCTACAAAAAACTTTCCGAGACCATATGTCCAACTATTGTAGTTTTGTCACTATAACCCCTTTTTGTACCCACCATTGATAGTAATATTGCCATACAAACATTGCATTCACATGTACCCAGACAATTAAGAAATTAAGTATTCACAATAAGTATTTCACAATATTTAAATAGTAGGGAAATCTGACAACGGCATGTGTGAATACCACTCCTGATGCATCACTAGGTTTTGGAGAGGATTTTTGGCCAATAGTGGATTTTTGGATCATTTTTTTAATGAATTTGGAATAAAAGAAACATTTATATGGAACTCTGAAAACATATGTTATGGGTCCCACTCCAAATGCACCACCACATTCTGGAGAGGATTTTTGGCCAATACTGGATTTTCGGACCATTTTTTTAATGAATTTCGAATAAAAGAAGCATTTATATGGAATTCTAAGAGCATATGTTACGATTCCCATTCCAGACGCACCACTAGGTTCTGGAGAGGATTTTTAGCCAATACTGGATTTGCGGACCATTTTTTAATGAATTTGGAATAGAAGCAACATTTATATGGAATTCGAAGAACATATGCACCACCAGGTTCTGGAGAGGATTTTTGGCCAATACTGGATTTTCGGACCATTTTTTAATGAATTTGGAATGGAAGCAACATTTATATGGAATTCTAAGAGCATATGCACCACCACATTCTGGAGAGGATTTTTGGCCAATACTGGATTTTCGGACCATTTTTTTAATGAATTTCGAATAAAAAAAGCATTTATATGGAATTCTAAGAGCATATGTTACGATTCCCATTCCAGACGCACCACCAGGTTCTGGAGAGGATTTTTGGCCAATACTGGATTTGCGGACCATTTTTTAATGAATTTGGAATAGAAGCAACATTTATATGGAATTCTAAGAGCATATGCACCACCAGGTTCTGGAGAGGATTTTTGGCCAATACTGGATTTTCGGACCATTTTTTTAATGAATTTGGAATAAAAGAAACATTTATATGGAATTCTAAGAGCATATGTTACGATTCCCATTCCAGACGCACCACCAGGTTCTGGAGAGGATTTTTGGCCAATACTGGATTTGCGGACCATTTTTTAATGAATTTGGAATAGAAGCAACATTTATATGGAATTCGAAGAACATATGCACCACCAGGTTCTGGAGAGGATTTTTGGCCAATACTGGATTTTCGGACCATTTTTTAATGAATTTGGAATAGAAGCAACATTTATATGGAATTCGAAGAACATATGCACCACCAGGTTCTGGAGAGGAGCAACATTTATATGGAATTCCCGCTTGCAACATTCGGAAGGAAGCGTCGAAGACAACACAAACTTTATATATTCTTGCTCAAGATCAAAAACTGAATCAATTTAAACAATGTCCGTCCGCGTGTCCATGTGTTTGACTGTTCCTGACACTCTCACGGCCGTAATTTTTGAGATATCGAGCTGAAATTTGATACACATGTGTTAGGTGTCTGCAGGTTGTAAGTAAAATCGGGCAATATCGGTTTAAAAAATTTCAGAACCTAGGGAAGGGCATAGGCAACGTTTCATCCCGCGAGATAACTGAATTCCACGCGGGTGAAACCGCGGGCAACAGCTAGTTTGTGATAAAGAAAAACCCCTAAACTCAATGGTCATATTAAACCATTTTCAATACCAAGGTACCTGAATATAAAGAAATTATTAATTTCAGATCTACACGTCTTATGGTTGAAGAGAAATACGTGTAACTTTCAAATAGAATTTAAGGACCTTAGAAGGGACGTGGTCAATCACAGAATAATTTGAAACATAAATTTCAGGACATTCGGCTTAGTAGTTGAGGATTGGACAAAAGCAAACATGCACCTAAACGTGTTGTTCATATTTATCACTCCATAAGAGATTATTTTATTACCATCTTATATTTAACGTATCTTCCAATTCCTATTATTCATATATGTATTACATATTAGAATGTACAAATAAAGTGCTAATTTTGTTATACCCTCCACCTTAGGGAAGAGGGTATATTCATTTTGATCATCCGTTTACAACACATCGAATGAAGCGTCGGAGACCCCACAAACCATATATATTCTTAATCAGCATGAAAAGAGAAATCGTTTGAGACATGTCCGTCTGTGTGTCCGTCTGTTGTTGGCACTCTCACGGTCGTAATTTTTGAGATATCAAATTGAAACTTTGCATACGTATTCTTAGTTCAATTTCGCTGTTCCGTATTGAAATTGGGCAAATCGGTAAAGAGACACGCCCACAATAAACGAAAACCTCAACATACCTCGAAAAATTGTATCTTTAAAAAATTATATATCGCACAATACTATGTCTATCAAGTTGATTTTTGGTGTAAATATAAGTGGTACCGTTATCCAACACTGTGCCAAAAATGGGCGTGATTGATTAACGCAAATGCCTATAATTAAAAAAAAACACTATTTGCGTAAGTACATGAAATAGTCATATACATAAATATGGCAATAGGAACTTATTTTTTAGAGGATTATAAAAGGTGGAAGGTATTTAAGCTTCGGTCTTAACTGAACTTCTCTAACTTGTTTTTTCTCAATTTTAGCGACCTTGAGCGTTCAAACCAAAATTTGTATAAATTCACGGACACACGGACGGAGAGGGGGCTCTATTGATGCTGATCAAGAATATGTATATTTTTGAGGGTGTGGCTGGTCCGCTTCGGGTACTTATAAAGTCTGAACACAAACAAGTACCTACATATCATTATGATGATAGGTAGAATTAAACATATAAGACGTGTCTGCATTTTTTAAGAGTACAAGTTGCTCCATAGAAACCAAGAAGGCAGGAGATTAACTTGGCCACTTCGATGAAGTGTGCCGCCATCAACAATTTTAGTAGGTGACTTGAAACTTTCAAATGCGACGTGTTCAGAGGTTTATGAATAATGAATGGTACCCCAATAGTTTTAAGAAACTGGTAACGAATGTAGCATATGATTTGTATTTAAAGAAATCCACAACGTTGCTATGTTTTTGTAGGATTGGAAATTTGCTTCTTTGATTCGAATACTAGTTACTTGTAAAAATAATGTGTGAGTTGTCCTCATAAGTGTCGCACATGTCATTATTGATTACTTTCATTTTGGCCAGAGAATGTGGACTAAAGCTATGACATGTCAGAGTTCTATTTATTTGTTTTATTTCAGGGCAATTTAAATTGGAGTGTTTGAACCAGGGTTTTTTGTTAATATTAGGATAGATGCCAACATATGAGTTAGATGACGTAACTGTTAATAAAGCTAGCAGTTGTGGCGAATCCGTTTTCTTTCCTTGGCAATGGAAGATGCTTTTAAAGAAATATGTAGAGCCATTTAAACTGAATGAAAAGAAGAATACAAACTTCTAATCTGTATTAACATAGGTATTAAGAAATTCAAGAAAATTTAAGTTATTGTGAATCAATAACACGCAAATATATATGTGTTCAAGCGTTCGCATATGTCATTCCGTTCGCAATATCCGAAAATTCAGAAGGTTTTATAGCGCTTCTGGGAATTGGAATGGCAAACTTAGTATACTTCCATATATTGTGGAGAGTATAATATAGGGTAAGAAGAGATGTTAAGAAATTATAAATTCCATATATAGTTGGTTTGTATACCTTTACATATTAATGGTTCGCCACCATTGAATATTTCGCATTGATTTATATTTTCCACTGGCATGATGCAAAGTGTAGTTTTGTATTCGGGTATAACTTTTTTACATTCCGTTTCATTTAAAGTTCTCACCTTCGTTTCAAAAATTTTCTTCTTTTGTGCGGTAGTATTGAAATTCTATGGGAGATAAATACTTATCATTATAATTAAAAGCAAGTAAAAAAATTTAATTTGGTTTGGGCCAAATCTCGAATAAGTAATGGACGCGGTGGGTACCTGATTAAGTCATTTTTGTTTTAAGTATGAACTAACAAGTCGAATTCTGCGTTAAATAAAGTTTTTTGTAAATTGTGTGTGTGCCTGTTAACCGCGACCACCCCCATCACAAATACATTTTTGTTGATGTGAGAGATAGTTGGCATTGCACTTAAAAGTGCTCCAACGACAAACACACGGACGGTCACAACTAGATGGACTCATTTTGATGCTGATCAAGACTGTATATACTTTGAAGGGTCTCTGAGGCTAATTGAATAGCTCAGATCGGTTTAAGCAAACAAAATGTTTTAATATTATTATAACAGTATCATCATCGCCATTCCAAAACGAACAAACGATAATCCAATCCTATACATGGGATTGGATAGATCTGCGATAGAGTGCAGATCGCGATACCGACACCGTAAACCGAAATGAAAATTAGCTACATATCATGATTCAGCTGATACAAAAGCAGCAATCAAGCACAATTTGAAGATTTTATTATTTTATTATTTATATCAATCTTTATAAAGACCAAAAAATTATAGTAAAAACCATATTTTCGGTTACAAAGTGCAATTATTTATATATATGGACACTTTACAAGAAGCGGACAAATGTAATTAAAGTACACAAGGACCGTATTAACTCAGAAAAACAACGAAAAAATATTGGTATTAATATTTATAATCATTTGTTTTTCGCTAGGACGCTGTGGCTGGCACACACAGTCTGTCCACTGGCCTAAAAATAAATATATCTCGTCAAATTCTGGCCCACAATATTTTGCGTTCACCATCTGCCCTTTTGGGACGAATTCACAGAGTCTGTGGCACGAAGCGTACACTTCCTCTTCGTTTCCTCTTCGATGAGTTTCGCAGACAAGCGATCGTTTTGAAGAATTTTTTTAATTATATTTAATATTCGCTCTTTGTTTCACGTTGATTTTTCGACCGACGTATAAAAAGTTATTTTATATTATATGTCAAACCACAGTAAAATGTCAACCGAATTCGCCAAATTTGAAGGGTAGAACATTCATCTATTCATCGTATCTGGGTTTTAGACTGTATATTAGTATATTATAAAAATATTAAAGGTAATTCTTGTACCCTCAAACATATTCATAATAATAATATAGCAATTATAAATTTTATTACCCAAGTGATTACTATAGTAATATACTATAATATAAAACATAGTTGGATCAACAAAGTAATATAATTACTTTGAACAACAAATACGCTCACACTTTATAAAAAAACCTTGGTACAGAAGTCATCTGTTTAAAAGCCACACCCACGGCTCAAGTATATTTTGTTCAGGGCTTTCACTTCAATTGTCATATATAGTAAATATTTGCGAAATATTTTGACATACATTTTTTTACGCTCATCCTTAGTAATGAGAGTACACTAAGGGCCGTTTTCAATATTCTTTTTTAGTGTCTCTGTTAACAAACCGAATGATAAATTAACAAAGACCTGTAACCAGAAGATAAATTTTTTCGTTTTCACGAATACATATTTGTTAGTACACATTTATATCAACTCTGTCTAAGAAAAACATATGTTTTTCGGTCCTAAGTTTGTTGTTCCCTTTGAAGCACCCAGAAGGAAGTCTCAAAAGGTTAGCCGATCTAGTTCATTCGTAATTGATACATGCCACGCCCTCTTTTTATATGTCGAGGTGGAGGGTATTTAGGATATAGCCTAAGCCAGATTTAGTTTTTATATTTGTTTTATAAAAAAAAAGCGGTAAACAAGGCATAGCTTGTGTTACTTAGATAACTGTATAACTGGGTGGTATAGATGTTAAATGGTTGGACATGACAGACTATGATATCTTCACTTATTTATAAATACATTTAATGTATATTTCACTAAGTGGGTTTGCTCTGAAACAAGTCAAAATATTAATTTTTATCAAAACTTACACCCCAACCGCTAACAATACATTCCATGTCGCCAGAATGAGGCTGTAGCGGTAAACTTAAAGCATCCATCGTAATCCCGTCCAATGGTAACCGATTTTTTAATCTTATTAAAGATATTTGAAGCATCATTTGGCGATCTTCAAAGAATTTTGTTCTATTTGTAATAAAATTGACATCTGGTGCTATATATTCTATATTTTTAGTATCAACAGCGTAGTACACATTCGATCTGGGTGGACTAGTTAAATAAAATATATTTCCAGCCACTATAAAGTCGAATACATTTAAATCGATTTCGAAAGCTTCTTTAGCAATACTTCGAAAGTCCTCGCTATTTTTTAGAAATAAAGCAAAAGTCGCATAATAAAAAATGTACATATACGAGTATAGTGTAATATTGTAACTATTTACCACATACTTTGTCAAAGCGATGTTGGTGATTATTATGTCATTCTTTATTATAGCTCCTGCACTTAGGAAATAATTTCCCATATTAACCATTTCCACAGCCGTGTAAACCACATATTTGGAGGTAATATTTGCGCTTTTTACAGCACAAATAACGGTTTTAAGAATTTTCAAATATAAAAATATGATTTTTAAAATATTTGACATATCTTGTTCTATATTAAGAAATCTTTGTTGCATAAATAAAAGTGAAAATCAAAAATATTTTGTTTAGAGTATTCCCTCATTTTTCGACTCAACTTATGACATAAATTAATAACGTTTATTAATGGATTGGTAACCCACCGAAATTTAAAAGTATTACCAAGGGAGTCGAGGTTGGTTCAACAGGCGAATAAGCTACAAAGCTTGTAAAAAAGCATAAATTTTTTATATATATTATTTATATATGATACTTTGGCAACTCTACTACCTATCGGTCGTGCGTTTTGCAGCGCTTTTGATTTTTAATTGAATTCATAGTGACATTCATTCTTATAGTTCTGCTCACAGAGTGTGGTTGTGCTTTTCGTTTGCGCTTTCGTTTGTTTCGTTGTTTTTAAATAAAAAAAAACAAGATAGAAAAGTTCGGTTAAGACCGAAGCTTAAATACCCTCCACCTTTTGTAATTCTCTAAAAAATAAGCTCCTATTGCCATATTTATGTACGCAAAAAGTGTTTTTTTTAAATTATAGGCGTTTGCGTTAATCAATCACGCCCATTTTTGGCACAGTGTTGGATAACGGTACCACTTATATTTACACCAAAAATCAACTTGATAGACATAGTATTGTGCGATATATAATTTTTTAAAGATACAATTTTTCGAGGTATGTTGAGGTTTTCGTTTATTGTGGGCGTGTCTCTTTACCGATTTGCCCAATTTCAATACGGAACAGCGAAATTGAACTAAGAATACGTATGCAAAGTTTCAATTTGATATCTCAAAAATTACGACCGTGAGAGTGCCAACAACAGACGGACACACGGACACACGGACGGACATGTCTCAAACGATTTCTCTTTTCATGCTGATTAAGAATATATATGGTTTGTGGGGTCTCCGACGCTTCATTCGATGTGTTGTAAACGGATGATCAAAATGAATATACCCTCTTCCCTAAGGTGGAGGGTATAAAAAAAAATCATTTTGAGGTTAAAAACCATTATTCACGTGTAATTTTATTTTTGTGGTGTCCACTATTTGATTTTCTATTTAGCTTTTGGCGTTGCTATCTTTCTTATAGACTTTAATTTATTTCTTTTTTTACTTTATTATCTTCTTCCAGTAAAGGTAAGTGCGATCATTAAAAGTGTTGTCTATCAAGTCCATGAGGCTTGGGGACTCTCTCATGGTGTCCTCTAGCCCGACTATGATGGATGTCTTTCATGAGGGGTCACTTAAGAGAAAGGCTCCGGTTTTGGCTGGTGCTGAAGATGTTTCCACTGTGAATATTAATAATGCTTCTACTCAGGGCTGCCCTCTGATTGCTGTGGGTGAGTCAAACTCAATGCATTCCAAACCTATTGTTTTGTACCCGGAAGCTCATGATGGTTATTTTATTGTGCTTGTTACTCTCACTAATGGGGACAAGAACAATATTGATGGTCTTCGGGGCCCCCTAATTTTTTTGCACAAAAGATTAAAGATTGTTACAATACCGAAATCAGCCATATTGAACAGATTGGTAATTCTCTGTTCCGTATTAAATTCAATTCGGCTTTAAATGCTAACAACTTTGTTAAGCAAGATCTAAGTCATCTGTGCCTTAAATCTTTTATTCCTGATACTTTTGTTTACACTTTTGGTGTCATTCGCAATGTCCCTGTTATCTATTCTGATGAGTATATTATGGAAAATATAATTTCTAGTGTTCTTATTGCTTTTGTCAAAAGATTCACAAGATTTGATAAAGAGAATGGCCAAACCTCACCTACTCTCTCTGTAAAATTGACTTTTAAATCATCCAATCTGCCTTCCGAAGTTTTTCTTGATCATGCATCAATAACTGTGAACTTTTTTATACCTCTGTGAGGCAATGTTCCAAATGTGGAAGATTGGGGCACTCGGTAAAAGGGTGCCGTAGTAAAGTTCAGAGGTGCCTTAAATGTGGGTCGAATAGTGATTGCAACGGTCTTTGTACGATTTCGAAATACGTAATTTGTGGTGATTCCTCTCATACCGTTAAGGACAAAAATAAATGTCCTAAATGGATTGAGGAATCCAATATTCTCAAAGTTATGACATTGAAACGTTTATCAAGGCGCGAAGTTCGTGCTTCATACCCGGTTTCTAATAGATAGGTGTATTACTCTTTCAAGACCCTCTTATGGTTATAACGATGAAAATCCTTCAATATAATATTCAAAGTTTCTTACCTAATAAGAATACTTTAGAATATTATCTCAACCACTACAATTTTGATATTTGTTTTTTATCAGAAATCTTTGCGATGCATGATTCTGATTCTATCTTTAAAATCTTAAACTACAATATCTTTTTCAAAACCAGTTCAGATAATTATGAAGGAGCTGCTATTGCAGTTAAAAAATCCACTAAGGTTTCACGTATTAATTATGTTTCTGATCTTGACATTGTCGTAATCAAAAAGATTAATGTTAACCCGTCTTTTCTTCTGGTCTCAGTATACTTTCCTCCCAATTTACCCTTGAGAGTTCTTGAAACGGAACTAACCTGTCTTTTAAATTTTATTGAGCCTTTTGAGAATGTTTTGGTCTGTGGTGAGTTTAACTGTCGTCACTCGGCCTGGGGTGATTATTTTAATTCACCCCGGGGAAACATTCTCAAACGTCTTATTGAAAGTTCTTGTCTTTCGTGTTTAAATGATGGTTCACCCACTTTCATTAGAAGCCTAGGTAACCCTGTTGGCACTGTTCTTGATTTATCATTTACTAATTCTAATTGTCATATGACATGGAAGGCAGATGCCTCTTTTCTGGGTGGGTCTCATATTTTTCCTAAAGAGGCTTGGAGGTTTGTTAATGCTATTAACGGATGTAAGAGTCGTTATAGAAGTTCCTGGTCCATTAATAATAATGCTGATTTTCTAAGTTTTCTATGTGACAAGGTTCCTAACAACAACAAGGAAAATTTTACTTTTGACAAGCCGGTTTCCATTGTCCCTTTTTCGGTCTCTGAATTCAATGAAGTGTTAACCAAAAAAGTTTCTCACTCTGCAGGTGATCATGATGGTGTGACCTATAGTATGATCAAAGCTCTTAATCCTCATCTTAAGTCGTCCTTACTAGATGTTTTTAACAACTTGTTTACTAATTGTAGTATACCACCCTCTTGGAGAATTGTCCGGGTAGTCCCTATTCCAAAAAAGGAGTGTGATGTTAATGTTTATACCAATTTTCGACCTATTTCTTTATTGTCTGTTTTGATTAAATCAATACATCTGATGGTTAAGAATCGATTAGTCTCTGTCTTAAATCGTGATAACCTGTTCCCTGTGAGATCTTTTGCATATAGGCATGTCTACCACTAGGTGTTTAAACGAATTTATTTTTAAAGTCAGTTTAATGAAAGCGCGTAGGTGCAAAGTTGTGGTAGCTACGATTGATATCAGCAGTGCTTATGATTGTGTCAGAATCTCAGTTTTAAAAAATATTTTGATTCAGTTCAGGATCCATCCTGAACTTTCTAACTGGATTATTTCGTTTCTTGCTGAGAGAACATTATTTTTAGGTAATACGAATGTCAAGATTTCAATGGCCTTCCACAAGGGAGCTGTCTGAGTCCCATTCTTTTTAACCTATATACTGCCTCCCTTCATCAAGTTGAAAGTGAGAACATTCAACTCTTTCAATATGCTGATGATTTTATTTTAATGTCGTCTCACAGTTCTTTTGACACTGCTGTTACCTGTCTATCGGCTGCGTTTTCGTCGTTTGCCCGTGTTTGCTCCAATCTTGACTTATCCGTCAACATCAATAAATCAAAGGTCTTATATTTTGGCAAGGGTTCTAGAAACTCAGTCAATCTGTCCGTCAATGGTCATAGACTTTCTCAGGTACACAGTTTCAAGTTTCTTGGTCTGACCATTACTAGCAGTCTAACCCTTAAAGAACATTACGACTCTGTCAGTAGGGGATGCCATTCTTCTATTAACCTAATTAAGAAGCTTACTACTGTAAAAGGAGGTTTAAATCCCAATGTAGCTTTAAATTTTTATCGAAGCTTTGTCCGGGGCAAGGTTGAATATGCAAGATCCGTAACATCGCATTCTCCTAAGTATATTGATAAAAAGCTATATGTACTGCAAAATTCGAGCTTAAGACGCAGTTTGGGTCTTTCTCCTTCGACTCCTACACATATTCTATATGTGCTAGCTAACGAACCTCCGCCTGATCTCAGAGCTATGTTCTTAGCAGCCAAAGAACTTCTTAAAGTTGCTTTTAACAACAAGGACCTTTTTTTACTTGTCAAAAACAATTCGCAGCTTAATAACAGCTATTCTTTTGCATACAGCAAATTTCAAGAAATTTTTGATAATATACAATCTCCTACCACCTATACGGCTTGTACGAAATTGACGAATATTTCGAAGACCCCTTTCTCTAAGAAAACAAATACTCCTTCTTGTATGTATAAACAACATTATTATTCTTTATTAAATGAATACCTAGATAAGTCCTTTTCAGTTATGGCCACTGATGCATCTATCATGAATGACACCACAGGCTGTGCAATATTCAATGTTGTGTCGAAAAGATTCCATTTGTTCAGGATTATGCGTAAAGTGTCCTCTTTAACTGGTGAGCTTTTTACTATCTATAAAGCTATTGAATTGTCTGTCCAGAACAATTTTAAAAAACTTTCTATTTTTACAGACAGTCTAAATGCTTGTACTGTTTTAAAGCATCAGGATTCGTGCAACTTTCTTGTTGCTGATATTATCAATCTGATCAATTCTTCCTGTCTTACTGATATTCATATCCTATGGGTTCCGAGTCACTCTGGTGTAAGTTTTAATGAAAAAGTTGATTACATGGCAAGGCAAGCTGTTACGCTTGGCCAAGTTTCTCATGTCGGTTTTACGTTTTGCGACGCTCTCAGCGCTATGAGGTCGGCCCTGAGAAGCTTGTGGAATGATTCCTTTAGATCTGCCTCGCAGAACAAGGGCACATTTTTTTATGCTCTTGTTCCTGAGATACCACCCCACCCATGGTATCACGGTCTTTCGCTGGAACCTCATGAAATTAAAATTTTGAACAGACTTATTAGTGGTCACACGTTTGATGCACAATATTTAAATTTTATAGGTGTGAAATGTGTAATTCGGTGAACGATGCTGAACATATGATTCTTGTCTGTAACAAATATGCTAATGTCCGCAATTTGTTTTCCTTCTTTTTTAACTTTACGTGTTTACAAAGCATTTTAGCTTCTAATAACTATAACATATACTCCGACTTAATAGCTTTTATCCGGAACGCGAAGTTATTTGATAAATTATAATTGCTATAACTCCCTTATAAAAGCACAACCTATCTCATTGAGTTTGTGTCAGCATTTTTCAATGCTTTCGTTTCGTTATTTTGTTGATAACCTTGCTTATTAATTGCGGCCTCTTTTTTGCACGATTTTGTGCTTGTGTTTTATCTACAATCTACTTCATCTAAGTCTGATGTGATCCTAGCAGTGAAGGCTGTTGGCGTCTTTGTCAGAGTGCGACTTACTCTGGCTATATGAGTATTAGTCACTCGGCCATATCAACTTAATACGTTAAAAAAAAAAAAAAAGAATTCATAGTGATTAACAGTGTAATATCTTTATTTTAATACTCAATAATTTGCTTATATTGCTATTAGTTTTACTTAATATATTACTTCATTGAGTTTCATATTTGATGTGATTAGTGAAATTCTTTTTATTGATTGGTATTGTTTTTCATTTCATCTCTATCTTGCTTTTTCGAATATTAAAGCCTCTTATTATTTGTTGATTTTGCTTTGTTGATTCTGCTTCTTCACTCTCACTGTTAAGTGAGTTTTACTTTGCATAACTCATATCAGAGACCTCTAAATATAGAGACGGAGTGTCACTCTCTTTCACTTTTTTTAACAGAATCTCTAGACAGAGACCTCTAAATATATACAGCAATACCAGAGACCTCTAAATATATATTTAAAATATATTTAAATATATATATTATATTTAAATATATTTAAATATATATATTAAAATATATAAATATTTAAATATATATATTATATTTTAAATATATTTTAAATATATATTTAGAGGTCTCTGGTATTGCTGTAGTAGTTTTTTAGTAGATTTGAAAGATTGATTGCGTCAAAAGCACGTGTAAAGCCTATAAAATATATTTCCATACCACGTATGGAATTAAACGCAGCTCATCTTTTATCTAAATTGATCTTATTTATTAAAACATCTTTACATATCCATATTTCCGCCGTTACGTGTTGGACGGATTCAGAAATTGTTTTACATTGGCTTTCATCACCACCTAGGCGATGGGTTACTTTGTATGTAACCGCCTTGGCTATCGCTACCAAACGAGAATTGTCCAAATGTACGTACATCACTGTCATCTTTTCATTCTTGTTCTTTTAGAAGAACGAAGAATTCAAACTGTACTTCATCAAACTATACAAATTGGTATGCTTGATCAATTAATCGAGAAGGCTTTTTCATTAATATGATTACAACGGGTTTTATCGAGATGGCTTCGATTTATCAAACGGAAGAAAGTGTATCCTTCATATATCACATCGTATGAAATAAAACATGCTCTAAATAATTGTTGATTCAGAATGTTCAAAACAACGCATTTAATAATGAAATTATCGCTCTAAGCAACATAAATCATTGTCACAAAAAGTTTTACTTGGTCTCTCGTTGAGTACGGTTATCAAGTGTGCAAACGGAGTGCAATTAATACTGTGAAATTCAATTTTTTGCTTTCATAAATTTTAACAAATCATTTAAGCATTCAATTCCTTTTCTCACAAAAGTTAAAATTAATAACACAAACCTTAATAAATGCGGAATCAAATAGTTTGCATTTTAATAAATAGTAACAAAACTGAAACATTACAGTTATTTTGTAATTTACTTGTGAGTACACTGACCTCTCTATTATCATTATATACTATATATATAATAATATATATATAAAACGGTTTTCTTTTTCAACAATTCTACACACAGAATACTTAGCATACATTATTCTTAGCAGATGTTGCCACTTCGGTGGCTCAGCGAGTGGTGTCGTAGTCTACAACTTTTCGCAGGTTCAAATCCCGATGTCGTGAAAAGTTTTTTTTTTATTAAATAGCCATGGAGAGCGATGCGGACCCCTTCAAAAAGTCAGCCAAGGATCTCAGATCTCCCTCTAAACAAACTGAGAAGAAAATTACACAGCCAAATCAACAATGGGAGTAGCAATATAAAAAGGGCGGCCAGCAATCCCAAATTGAGTGCTTCTTTGTCCAATAAACTCAATGATGCAACAACAACGAATAAAGCAAAAGGGCAAAAGGAAGTACCACAAAAACCACCAGCAGTACCATCCTAAAAGCAGACACCAACAAAAATGTGGTAACTGTGGAGGAAATCACTCGGCCAACTATAGCAGATGCCCCATCTTTCAAAAACTAAAGCAAAAGGCAATTAACTCCTCGGCACCAACTTCCAGACAGCGTGAACTGTTAGTTGCTCCTGTCGCCCAACACTTGGCACAAAGATATGCTACTTCTGCCACTACCTCCACTAACGTAAATTCAAACATATCATATGCGGACATGTTACGTTCAAGTCATATTAATCAAACAGATCCTCAGCCATCCACACCATATCAACATGTCGCCTCGAACTTGGACAACACATTGGTACAACATATGCAGACATTTATGACTACAATGCAGTCCATAATGCAGGAGAAACAAGTCTACATTGATCCAGGTAATTTTGAACAAGCCATGAACGGTAATATCATATGGTATGTAAAGAATCTGAAGGGGTAGACCCAGGGCCGACCAGAGTTCAATTCAAAGAATATTTTATTTCATTGCAAATAAAGATGACAATTTATTCACTAATATTCAATATTTCATACATACAAGAGTTTGACGGTTATCCTAGCCTGATTAACAAAGGTGTATGCGACACTAAACCTAAGATCTGTACCTTAACTTATGGACTCTATACTTGGATAATGACCATGGTTTGTGGGTGAGCTTTGATGGATTTATCTATGCTAGAGAACAACTTTTCATGAATATGCCTAGAGCTTATTTTCAGATGTCTTTGCTAGTGCGCGCGATGGTTCAAATTCTGAGTTAGGTCTTTTTTTGTAATTGATGCAAGAGTATTCATCCCTGGTTTTGTCTTAGCTAACCTGAAGAGTGTATGGCTATATTTCGGTGACTCTCGTACTTTTGTGAGATTTCCTAACACTAAGGTAGAGGAGGACGGATCACTCTCTCGTACCCCTTTTCTTGCCCTATGCCCTGCCTAGTATTGAGGTAGAGGAGGACGTATCACTCGCTCTTGCCCCTTTCACCTTACCCTATGCTCTGCCTAGTATTGAGGTAGAGGAGGACGTATCACTCGCTCTTGCCCCTTTCACTTTTCCCTATGCTCTACCTAGTATTGAGGTAGAGGAGGACGTATCACTCGCTCTTGCCCCTTCGCTTTTCCCTATGCTCTACCTAGTATTGAGGTGGGGGAAGACGTATCACTCTCCCTTACCCTTTTTATTTTCCTATGCTAATCCTACCCTTGGTATTTACTTGCCTAACACAATTCTATGCTTTGCCTAATGCTTGTTGCCTAATTCCCTGCTTGCCCTACCTGTTAGAATAGCTATGAAAAACTAGCTGCTTTGCTTCGTGATGATTGCCTTTTTATAGGCCTGTGGCCGAGCTTTTGTGTGTTTATAAGAGCTTTGACAAGAGCTTGCATCAATTACATCTGATCTTTTGCTACATATGATTTTCTATGACTAATCCGGGGTTATCTTAAATTAATAACATATGACTTATAACTATTACAGAGTAGCTTAAACGTTGTTTAAAGTTCACTTGTTAAATCAAACTAGAAATTCATATTCAAATTCTTTAAATTGATAAGTGAATAAAACATATTCATTTAGTTCATTTGGTAGATTTTAGTAAAGCGTACTGATTTTTTAAAAAAAGAAGTAACGATTGTAAATAAATATTAAAAATTGTGTGTATGTAAGAAATTCAAGTTTGTTTCATGAAGTTTAATGGATGAAACGAATAAGGTTGTGGGGTGAAGACGGAAATGTTTAGATCGTGTGATGGTAATTTTTTCCTTTGAGAAATTGCCTCATCACAGGTCTCATATTAGAGGCACAATTTTTGGTGAAGTTTTATTGATTTTATTGATATGTAAAGTCCTTTGGATATTTAGTTATAACTATATATTCTTAATAATCATAATCTTTTATTATTAACTACCACATTGCTCTTTGCTTAGTTTGTACTATTATGGGTATGACAACTAGAGACGCTACACACACCATGATAAGAGTCCTCGCAAAACAACATATGGGAATCCATGTTTGTCATTTAAATGCCAAAAGTTTACGCAACAAGACTGACGAACTTCGACACATCTTTGAGAATTCTGCTATACATATAATATGCGTGTCTGAGATGTGGTTCATGCCTGCGGAACTTAACTCTCTTTTTAACTTGAATGGATATAGCATTTTTCGAGCTGATCGGCACAATCATGCAGGCGGCGTTGCTGTCTACATAAAAAGCCACATACACTGCTCATTGGTGTGCAAGTCTAACCCAGAGAGTCCCATTGAATACCTCTTTGTTAGTATAAGTAGTGGCCATAACAAATTATTGGTAGGTTGCGTATACCGACCCCACCGAAATACCGACTTTACGAAACTAAGGAAAATTGGTGATGTTACGGCTATCCCGATGTGATAATAAGCGGAAATTTCAATAGCAATTTCCTCTTAGAAAACAGATTTATGGATGAGATACATACCATTGGTCTTCTCTCCATTAATACATCAAACATGACTCATTACACCACCCGCACAGCTACCCTCTTAGACCTGTTTCCAGTCAACAACTTAAATAAGGTCCTTTTTTATGATCAGCTAAACGCTCCAAATTTCTATAATCATGACATAACTTTTATGACGTAAAATTTTCAACTCCAAAACACGCACATAAACCATACATATAGGGATTTTTAAAGTGTTGTCATTAACGAACTTGAATGTGCAGCGAACCAAGTTAACTGGAGTGAGCTTATGTTTATACCGGATAGTGAATCCAAAATACTCTCGTTCAACAATAATGTCCGGTCACTTTTTGATGCTTATGTTCCACTAAAAACTGCCAGGGCGGATTCGCACAAACGTCCCTGGTTTATATCCAATACATCCAACGATTGATGCAAGCTAGGGACAAGGCCTATAGTGTATGGAAGCGTACGCGTTCGCCTGAGCACAATAAGTATTTTAAGCGTGCGAAAATCGCCTTCTATGGGACAAGGTTTGCTTCTGCTCTAAGCACTAGATAGAAGTGGGGACCGTGATTAGGGAAGTCGGCATCAACAGTAACACACTGCAAACACCAGCTAACCTTGACGTGAACGAAATTAATAAAAAATTTGTCAACACATCAATGAGCAGCTCTGATGTCACTCACTATTTAGAAATGGAAACAGATTTTAGCTTTAACTCACTGAAGTTTAATGGTGTGAATGAAACTAAAGTTCTTGAGTGTATACTCAGTACCAAGTCATATGCCATAGGACTGGACGATTTTGATCCCAGATTTATTAAAATAATACTTCCGTTCGTGTTAAAAAGTATTACAATCTTTAATGATGTAATTATGCGTTCGACCTTTCCGAGTTGTTGGAAACTAACCAAAGTCATACCCATTCCTAAAAGCTATGGTGACTATAGGCCAATTGTGATCCTTCCGTTTCTCTTAAAAGTTTTTTAAAAAATCATTAAAAAACAAATTTGCGATCATGTTAGTACTAACTCATTATTAGTTGATTCTCAGCCCGGTTTTCGAAAAAATAGATCATGCACTACCACCCAGATTGATGATAACTCAAAAATCTACTCATACACATCTTTAAGCCGCCATATTTAATTCATTCATTGTTCTCTACACAGCTTGATTTTTGTATTCAATTGTAATTTTGGTAATGTTTAATTTCTAATACTAAAAAATAAAACCAATTAAGTTGTAACGAGATTTCTCCGCTACGCTCGGGTGAAGCCGTCGGCGTAGGGTATCTCGTCCATTAATTTTTTTTAATAAAGAAAAGGGAAACGTTCTAGTTATTATAACCGATAACTCTTATATCTTTATTTAATTTAACTCTAAAATTATACCGGCATCCACATATGCAATTATGCACTAATCTCAATATTTTTATGTTTCCCTCTACCACTCTGGCCACACTCGCTGTTGTTAACAGGTGGTACACCCTGTCCTACTCGTCTCTAGCGCAAAATGTACAGACGGTACGTCCTGTACCCTAGCTCGCACACTTTATATATGTAAACGGAGTGTACAGACTTTCGTCCTGTACCTTTGTTACTACACCTTTATATATCTCAATGTACAGACTTTCGTCCTGTACCCTTGTTGCTACACCTTTATATATATCACTGTACAGACTTTCGTCCTGTACCTTTGTTACTACACCTTTATATATATCACTGTATAAACTTTCGTCCTGTACCTTTATATCTTTCAAGTCGATTAATACTCACAGTAGCTGAATGATTTGTTTTACGACTAAACACCTTGACAGTCCGCTAGCAAAAGAGATCGAGAAAAATCCTAACATCGCTAAGCTCGATATTTTTCTTTGGAAATTATTGGAATCGTGTCCCGACAGTACTCGGTCGGTACACGATGACGTGGCAGCGAGTGGTAGCCAGATTTACAATATTGTTTTTAGTACTAGGTTTCCTATGCTAGACCTTATATATATGATTACAATTATATTTTTAACAAATTAGTTGACGGGAAAAACGAGGGACGACTTTCCTCGTCACACGTCCTCCCCCCTTCGGATAATAAACATTGAAATTTTTTTTTCTTCTTACTTAAACAGTTTAAATAGGTTATTCCAATGAACGTGTTGGACGGATTCAGAAATTGTTTTACATTGGCTTACATCACCACCTAGGCGATGGGTTACTTTGTATGTAACCGCCTTGGCTATCGCTACCAAACGAGAATTGTCCAAATGTACGTACATCACTGTCATCTTTTCATTCTTGTTCTTTTAGAAGAACGAAGAATTCAAACTGTACTTCATCAAACTATACAAATTGGTATGCTTGATCAATTAATCGAGAAGGCTTTTTTGTTAATATGATTACAACGGGTTTTATCAAGATGGCTTCGATTTATCAAACGGAAGAAAGTGTATCCTTCATATATCACATCGTATGAAATAAAACATGCTCTAAATAATTGTTGATTCAGAATGTTCAAAACAACGCATTTAATAATGAAATTATCGCTCTAAGCAACATAAATCATTGTCACAAAAAGTTTTACTTGGTCTCTCGTTGAGTACGGTTATCAAGTGTGCAAACGGAGTGCAATTAATACTGTGAAATTCAATTTTTTGCTTTCATAAATTTTAACAAATCATTTAAGCATTCAATTCCTTTTCTCACAAAAGGTAAAAGGACCAAATTTTTTTTAATGCTTTTATGAGGTTTATATACATCTTTATTTAATTTTTGATACGTATAAATAAATAAAATAATTGTTAAATAAATTTAAGTTGGTTAATTTTTAATATAAAAATTGTTCCCATTTGGGAACATTGGTCCGAAGAACAAAAAAAAATATTATATTTCTTTATGAAATAACACAAAGCAATCAACGTGTAAAGCTCTGTTACAGCCCACGCATACTTTTCTGCAATTTTTTTTACATACAGCGCATCTTTTTTGTTTACCATCAGGAGCTCTTTGAATATAATGATTAGATATAATCCTATTTTCGGATATCATTCTTGACGGTCTGCCTGCAATTCTTGGGTCGGATAATTCAGAATTAATTCTAAGATAATTTCGAGTGATAGCCCGGATAAAATTTAAATATGTGAGTTTTTCATTGCTCATATTGTACAAAACATAAGCGTTATACACAGCAATATCAATAGCGTTTGTAAATAGCCTAAAATACCATTTTTTACCTTTTATTTTATTATTGTATTTGCTTATGTGCCAATCTAATTTGTCTACTCCACCCATATATTTATTATATTGCTTAACAACATTTGCTCTATGCTAATTCTTTGTTTTTCCTTTTTACTATATCTTTGAATTTTTTCAAGAGGATGAATTGTTGAGTGATTTGTTAATATTTTCACATTTTTGTTATCTTTCCAAGTAACGCAAAGTATTTCATTTTCTGTATCAAAGCGGTAATCATAACTACCGCGGACTTCGGTTTTCATAATTTCGTCACTTTTTATTGGACAATTATTAAGGCGATTTGCCCTAACAGTACCTGTAGCCCGGATCTTCATTTGTTTTAGTAGTACCATTAAACGGAAGCTTGAAAAAAAGTTATCGAAATATATTTCGTGATCTTGTGGTTGTGTTAAAAATTTGACCATAGACGTGATAACTTTCTCACCCAAACTTGTGAGTTCAGGATTCTGTGGATCCGTTTTTCCTTGATATAATTCCATTTGATAGCAGTAACCAGTTTCACTACATGCCATTACCCATTGTTTGAAACCGAAACGAATAGGTTTTCCTTTTATGAATTGTTTTAAAAAATGGCCTCCGTAGTACTTCACCATTTGCTCATCGATTGATAAAAATTTTGAAAATATTCCGTTCTTCAAAAAATTTGCATTAAGTTTTTCAATTATTGGCTTTATTTTGAAAGATTTATCATTAGCGTAATTTTTGCATTCATCGTTGTTATTTAAATGAAAGAACCTTTTAATTTCGAAAAACCTGTTACGAGGCATGCAATTTCTGATAACAGAGAGATCTAAGTCATCGTCTTCTGACCAGTAAAGTTTCTCTTGTGGCAAATGATGGTAACTTGTAAAAAGCATTATTCCTAGGAACTTTCTTATACAATTTGGGGAAAGTGAAAAATTATGATAGTTTAGCTGCTGGGCATAACGCAAACTTTCATTCACAATGTACGTTATAATGTCTTTATCAAATAGATCTTCAAAAACTTCATGTAGCAATTTATTTTTATAAAAATTTTGAACTTTTTGCACATTTTCGTCACATCTCTTAGGTTCCGTTGATACGTTAGTAGTGTACATTGCTTCTTTTTTCATCCAACGAGAGTAAATTGTCTCTTTTTTTATCCGTTTTGATTTATGATAAAGAGAGCCAGAATCGAACGATGGATGTTGAACTTCCAACTCACCTGTAACTTCATTTGGTATATCCATTTCATCAAGATTATTTTCATCAAAGTCTTCCTCGTCTGTGAGAGTATTTACTTCTGGTGGCAACTGAACTATATGTATGGTTTCATCGCTACTAATATCATCATCTGAAAATTCTTCTAAAATAGCTTTCACCTCTTCAAGTTTTAAAAAACGTTTTGAAGCCATTGTAAATTCAAAAATAATGCTTTTTCTGTATAATAATATACTTTGTTTATAATAATATTTTTTTATATTGTAAAGACCAATGTTCCCATTTGGGAACATTTTAAAATTAGTAAAATTATATATAAAGTAAATTAATATTAACCAAATTCGGTTATTATATAACAATTAATACACAATTTTACTAATTTTTTCTATAAAATATTTAAATACTTACAATTTGTAGAATGAAAAACTCAATCAAACTCTTTTATTTGCAAAAACCATAAAATATTATTTTAACGCTTAATGCAAACCATACTAATTTGCAAAAAAATTTCAAATTCATTGTAGAGTTAGAGTAATATATATACAGGGTTGTTATACTTACAAAACTTTAAAAAAAAATTTTTGTTTTGGAAGATAAGTGAATAATTATCAAATGTCCCAAATGGGAACATTGGTGCGAAACCGGTTAACCGGTTAAAACCTTAATAAATGCGGAATCAAATAGTTTACATTTTAATAAATAGTAACAAAACTGAAACATTACAGTTATTTTGTAATTTACTTGTGAGTACACTGACCTCTCTATTATCATTATATACTATATATATAATAATATATATATAAAACGGTTTTCTTTTTCAACAATTCTACACACAGAATACTTAGCATACATTATTCTTAACAGATGTTGCCACTTCGGTGGCTCAGCGAGTGGTGTCGTAGTCTACAACTTTTCGCAGGTTCAAATCCCGATGTCGTGAAAAGTTTTTTTTTTATTAAATAGCCATGGAGAGCGATGCGGACCCCTTCAAAAAGTCAGCCAAGGATCTCAGATCTCCCTCTAAACAAACTGAGAAGAAAATTACACAGCCAAATCAACAATGGGAGTAGCAATATAAAAAGGGCGGCCAGCAATCCCAAATTGAGTGCTTCTTTGTCCAATAAACTCAATGATGCAACAACAACGAATAAAGCAAAAGGGCAAAAGGAAGTACCACAAAAACCACCAGCAGTACCATCCTAAAAGCAGACACCAACAAAAATGTGGTAACTGTGGAGGAAATCACTCGGCCAACTATAGCAGATGCCCCATCTTTCAAAAACTAAAGCAAAAGGCAATTAACTCCTCGGCACCAACTTCCAGACAGCGTGAACTGTTAGTTGCTTCTGCCGCCCAACACTTGGCACAAAGATATGCTACTTCTGCCACTACCTCCACTAACGTAAATTCAAACATCTCATATGCGGACATGCTACGTTCAAGTCATATTAATCAAACAGATCCTCAGCCATCCACACCATATCAACATGTCGCCTCGAACTTGGACAACACATTGGTACAACATATGCAGACATTTATGACTACAATGCAGTCCATAATGCAGGAGAAACAAGTCTACATTGATCCAGGTAATTTTGAACAAGCCATGAACGGTAATATCATATGGTATGTAAAGAATCTGAAGGGGTAGACCCAGGGCCGACCAGAGTTCAATTCAAAGAATATTTTATTTCATTGCAAATAAAGATGACAATTTATTCACTAATATTCAATATTTCATACATACAAGAGTTTGACGGTTATCCTAGCCTGATTAACAAAGGTGTATGCGACGACTAAACCTAAGATCTGTACCTTAACTTATGGACTCTATACTTGGATAATGACCATGGTTTGTGGGTGAGCTTTGATGGATTTATCTATGCTAGAGAACAACTTTTCATGAATATGCCTAGAGCTTATTTTCAGATGTCTTTGCTAGTGCGCGCGATGGTTCAAATTCTGAGTTAGGTCTTTTTTTGTAATTGATGCAAGAGTATTCATCCCTGGTTTTGTCTTAGCTAACCTGAAGAGTATGGCTATATTTCGGTGACTCTCGTACTTTTGTGAGATTTCCTAACACTAAGGTAGAGGAGGACGGATCACTCTCTCGTACCCCTTTTCTTGCCCTATGCCCTGCCTAGTATTGAGGTAGAGGAGAACGTATCACTCGCTCTTGCCCCTTCGCTTTTCCCTATGCTCTACCTAGTATTGAGGTGGGGGAAGACGTATCACTCTCCCTTACCCTTTTTATTTTCCTATGCTAATCCTACCCTTGGTATTTACTTGCCTAACACAATTCTATGCTTTGCCTAATGCTTGTTGCCTAATTCCCTGCTTGCCCTACCTGTTAGAATAGCTATGAAAAACTAGCTGCTTTGCTTCGTGATGATCCCCTTTTTATAGGCCTGTGGCCGAGCTTTTGTGTGTTTATAAGAGCTTTGACAAGAGCTTGCATCAATTACATCTGATCTTTTGCTACATATGATTTTCTATGACTAATCCGGGGTTATCTTAAATTAATTATGACTTATAACTATTACAGAGTAGCTTAAACGTTGTTTAAAGTTCACTTGTTAAATCAAACTAGAAATTCATATTCAAATTCTTTAAATTGATAAGTGAATAAAACATATTCATTTAGTTCATTTGGTAGATTTTAGTAAAGCGTACTGATTTTTTAAAAAAAGAAGTAACGATTGTAAATAAATATTAAAAATTGTGTGTATGTAAGAAATTCAAGTTTGTTTCATGAAGTTTAATGGATGAAACGAATAAGGTTGTGGGGTGAAGACGGAAATGTTTAGATCGTGTGATGGTAATTTTTTCCTTTGAGAAATTGCCTCATTACAGGTCTCATATTAGAGGCACAATTTTTGGTGAAGTTTTATTGATTTTATTGATATGTAAAGTCCTTTGGATATTTAGTTATAACTATATATTCTTAATAATCATAATCTTTTATTATTAACTACCACATTGCTCTTTGCTTAATTTGTACTATTATGGGTATGACAACTAGAGACGCTACACACACCATGATAAGAGTCCTCGCAAAACAACATATGGGAATCCATGTTTGTCATTTAAATGCCAAAAGTTTACGCAACAAGACTGACGAACTTCGACACATCTTTGAGAATTCTGCTATACATATAATATGCGTGTCTGAGATGTGGTTCATGCCTGCGGAACTTAACTCTCTTTTTAACTTGAATGGATATAGCATTTTTCGAGCTGATCGGCACAATCATGCAGGCGGCGTTGCTGTCTACATAAAAAGCCACATACACTGCTCATTGGTGTGCAAGTCTAACCCAGAGAGTCCCATTGAATACCTCTTTGTTAGTATAAGTAGTGGCCATAACAAATTATTGGTAGGTTGCGTATACCGACCCCACCGAAATACCGACTTTACGAAACTAAGGAAAATTGGTGATGTTACGGCTATCCCGATGTGATAATAAGCGGAAATTTCAATAGCAATTTCCTCTTAGAAAACAGATTTATGGATGAGATACATACCATTGGTCTTCTCTCCATTAATACATCAAACATGACTCATTACACCACCCGCACAGCTACCCTCTTAGACCTGTTTCCAGTCAACAACTTAAATAAGGTCCTTTTTTATGATCAGCTAAACGCTCCAAATTTCTATAATCATGACATAACTTTTATGACGTAAAATTTTCAACTCCAAAACACGCACATAAACCATACATATAGGGATTTTTAAAGTGTTGTCATTAACGAACTTGAATGTGCAGCGAACCAAGTTAACTGGAGTGAGCTTATGTTTATACCGGATAGTGAATCCAAAATACTCTCGTTCAACAATAATGTCCGGTCACTTTTTGATGCTTATGTTCCACTAAAAACTGCCAGGGCGGATTCGCACAAACGTCCCTGGTTTATATCCAATACATCCAACGATTGATGCAAGCTAGGGACGAGGCCTATAGTGTATGGAAGCGTACGCGTTCGCCTGAGCACAATAAGTATTTTAAGCGTGCGAAAATCGCCTTCTATGGGACAAGGTTTGCTTCTGCTTTAAGCACTAGATAGAAGTGGGGACCGTGATTAGGGAAGTCGGCATCAACAGTAACACACTGCAAACACCAGCTAACCTTGACGTAAACGAAAATAATAAAAAATTTGTCAACACATCAATGAGCAGCCCTGATGTCACTCACTATTTAGAAATGGAAACAGATTTTAGCTTTAACTCACTGAAGTTTAATGGTGTAAATGAAACTGAAGTTCTTGAGTGTATACTCAGTACCATGTCATATGCCATAGGACTCGGCGATTTTGATCCCAGATTTATTAAAATAATACTTCCGTTCGTGTTAAAAAGTATTACAATCTTTAATGATGTAATTATGCGTTCGACCTTTCCGAGTTGTTGGAAACTAACCAAAGTCATACCCATTCCTAAAAGCTATGGTGACTATAGGCCAATTGTGATCCTTCCGTTTCTCTTAAAAGTTTTTTAAAAAATTATTAAAAAACAAATTTGCGATCATGTTAGTACTAACTCATTATTAGTTGATTCTCAGTCCGGTTTTCGAAAAAATAGATCATGCACTACCACCCAGATTGATGTATCACCCAGATTGATGATAACTCAAAAATCTACCCATACACATCTTTAAGCCGCCATATTTAATTCATTTATTGTTCTCTACATAGCTTGATTTTTGTATTCAATTGTAATTTTGGTAATGTTTAATTTCTAATACTAAAAAATAAAACCAATTAAGTTGTAACGAGATTTCTCCGCTACGCTCGGGTGAAGCCGTCGGCGTAGGGTATCTCGTCCATTAATTTTTTTTAATAAAGAAAAGGGAAACGTTCTAGTTATTATAACCGATAACTCTTATATCTTTATTTAATTTAACTCTAAAATTATACCGGCATCCACATATGCAATTATGCACTAATCTCAATATTTTTATGTTTCCCTCTACCACTCTGGCCACACTCGCTGTTGTTAACAGGTGGTACACCCTGTCCTACTCGTCTCTAGCGCGAAATGTACAGACGGTACGTCCTGTACCCTAGCTCGCACACTTTATATATGTAAACGGAGTGTACAGACTTTCGTCCTGTACCTTTGTTACTACACCTTTATATATCTCAATGTACAGACTTTCGTCCTGTACCCTTGTTGCTACACCTTTATATATATCACTGTACAGACTTTCGTCCTGTACCTTTGTTACTACACCTTTATATATATCACTGTATAAACTTTCGTCCTGTACCTTTATATCTTTCAAGTCGATTAATACTCACAGTAGCTGAATGATTTGTTTTACGACTAAACACCTTGACAGTCCGCTAGCAAAAGAGATCGAGAAAAATCCTAACATCGCTAAGCTCGATATTTTTCGTTGGAAATTATTGCAATCGTGTCCCGACAGTACTCGGTCGGTACACGATGACGTGGCAGCGAGTGGTAGCCAGATTTACAATATTGTTTTTAGTACTAGGTTTCCTATGCTAGACCTTATATATATGATTACAATTATATTTTTAACAAATTAGTTGACGGGGAAAACGAGGGACGACTTTCCTCGTCACAAAGTTACTAAACAAATTAGGCTCTGTAGTAGTCATAAATAAGGTGACCAACAATTTTTTGTTCAAAAAGAGTACACTTTGCAAGTATTTCATAGGTGAAAAAAAGAAGAAAAAATGATAAAAACTTTATTTTCTTTTATCCATTCTTCGATATATTTATAGCATATTTTATAAAAATTTTTAACTTCTTTTAAAAATTCATTTTTTATTCTGGGATTGGAATCTTCCAAAACGGTTAGTTTATTCTTTAGAATTAGTGGTAAAAATCCACCATTAAATCTTGATTTACATTGCAGTATGAAATCGTTTAATATAATATAAACTTCTGCTGCTGAAATTTTATATCCTTTAATTTGTAGAGTAATTTTATGAAACAACGACGCCTGACTGTGAATAAAATAAAGCATAGGTTCTGACATATCGTTTTGAAAGAATTTCTTCAAAATTGCAGGACATTTGTCAAGGCTTAAAAAATTTGAACGTAGTGGATCATATAACTGCAAAACTCGTTCTAATGCTGGAGTTAAAGCAAAACAAAAACACCGGCCTCTTCACAAAATTCTTTCAAACTTGCTACCCGTACTGTAAACCAATGAAGAGAGTTTGCCTTGAGCTATCAAGCAGTATAGACAAAATAAAAATAAATTTTTCAACAAAACAAAAAATTAATATAAAAATTTTAAAAATGAAAAATTTTTCTTCAAACAATTTTTTTATTTAAAAAATATATAAACTGTAACAACTTCCATATTCATTAAATCTATGAATATAAGTGGAAAATCGAAGAATCCCAAAAAAGTCTCTCCGGGAAATCATCTAAATAAGTTACCTTCCGATAAATCGAACAAATTAAAAAGCAGCTATGCTTTAAAGAAGGCAATTGCTGACGAAAATAAAAGCGATAAAGAAAACATTATGGTGGATATGCCTTCCAACTCTCAAGCTGATAATTTGGCTTCCGCAATGGATGTTGAAGAAAATTGTTCAACTAGTAAAAAAATTAAGCGTTGTATTGATGGGGGCGTCAAAGTCGACCTCAGCAAATTCTCAAACATGAAGGAGAAAGCAGTAGCCGAAATCAATAGTAGAAATCAAAATCGTTTCTCAATTCTTGGAGAAATAGAAATTGAACAGAACGAATCTCCAATTCAAGAAATAATGAGGTAAGGAGTAAAAGAAATGAGAAGGTTGTTAAGAAATCTTGTCCTCCCATTTTTCTGTACAATGTAAATATAAAAAATTTAATTGATCAATTAAAACAAAAAAAATAGATTTTAAAATCGTGAATAAAAATAGAAATAAAAGCAAATTATACTTATATGAGAATACGGCTCATAATGAAATGATGGAATTGCTTCGCGACAAAAAAATCGATTCCTATTCATACACTTCTAAGGAGTTAAAACGTAAAAGTCTGGTTCTCAGAGGTCTTTTCTATAAAACAGATACAGAAGATATTAAAAATGAATTGGACGTTATTGTTCCTAATGCAATTTACAAAGTGTCAAAATTTTCCACTGGTTTTTCAAAAAAAAATAATATTGATACAGGATTGTTTTTGGTAACTCTGATGCCTGGAATTGGTGTATCTGAAATTTTTAACTTGAAATTTTTATTAAATCAAGTTGTGCATTGGGAGCTACCAAAATCAAAGTCCAATCATTTGCAATGCTGGCGTCATTTATCTAAGAACTGTAACCGTCCGATTGCATGCGTCAAGTGTGAGAAAAATCACCGTCAAGGTCAATGTAGTTTTAATAAAGATGGAGACGGAAAACCATTCTACGTTAATTGTAAAGAATAGGGGCACCCTTCCAATTGGAAAGGCTGTTCAATTTATAAAAAATTTGTTTCATTCAAAAGGAACGAAACAAAGTTGGCTAAAGATAGATTGATTAAGGCATCACAAAATGTGTCCAAAGCAATCTCTAATTCTAGTTTTATAAACCCTAATAAAACGTTCTCTAGTCTTTTTAATAAGACAGAAGACCGCAGTCAGAAGCCTTCCCTAATAGAGCAATTTCTTAAAATAGCAAGTTTTTTATGTAAACCTCAAGAAATTTCCCTGGAAGAGAAAGTAAAAAATTTCTTAGATAATTATAAAAGTTTGTCCCCCACTCAAGCGAAAAAAGAATGTTTAAGTTTATTAAATGAAGTTAAACAATTTTATGGTTCGTAATTATTTGAAGCTATTAACTTTTAATGTAAGATCCTTGGTGGATTCTTTAAGAAAATTAGAGTTTCAAAATTTGTTAAGGGCTAATGATATTGATATAGCCTTTATTCAAGAAACGCACTTAAGAAGACATGCCAAAATATTCATTGATAATTATTCTTTTGTTTCGCATGGCTCTTCTTTAGGTATTTCAATTGTATTGAAGAAAAATATCTCATTCTCAAAATTATTTGTTAATGAGCTAGCATTTCCAAATTCTTTAGTTGAAGTTAATATTCTTAAAAATAATTTTCAAAAAAAAATTCTTTGTGGTTCCTTATATTTTCCATGCAACTGTAACCCTTCTTTAATTACTAATGGCCTTAATGTTTTACGTAACCTTTCGTTAAGATATGATGGTCTTATATTAGGAGGAGATCTAAATTCAAAGCACATTTCTTGGGGCGATAATTGCAACAATAGCAATGGTAACACGTTGTTCAATTGGCTGCAGTTGTTTTCCCAAGATTTCGTCCGTCTTTCAGATAACATGCCTTCTTACCCTAACGGTGATTCTTTTCTCGATCATTTTCTATTATCTACAAATTTAGTTGATTTTGCTAGGACTAATTTTATTTTACGCTCTTTACCAAGTTTTTCGGATCATTTTCCTCTAAAACTTCAATTAAAGTTCTTAGACTTTGATTTTATTATAAGTCCTTCCAATACTTTCTCTTCTTTCAAGAATACTAATTGGAATGTTTTTAAAAGAAATTTGGAGCGAGAAATCGCAGCACATTTTCCCGCTACAAATCGAAATTTATTAATTCCTGAAATTGATGAGCATATTCAAAAACTCTCGCAGTCAATTAATACTGTTTGCAATGAGCATTCTTCTCAAGTTGAATTTTCTAGTAATAAATTTATAATATCTGATAATATTAAAAATTTATTTAAGATAAAATATGATTGGCAAAAACGCCTGAAAACTATTTACAGAAGAACACTTAATAGAAACAATTCAGATTATAAACTCTTGTCCAAATTGACTTGCTGAAAATTATTATAAAGGAGCAAATACAAATTGAACAAGCACATATATTTCGCACACGTTTAGAACGCATTGTTCCTGGCCCGAATGCTTACAGGGACATTTTTTATATTCTTGGCGGTAAAAAGAAGTTTTCTTCACCTAATATAATCATTAATAGTATTCCTGTTAATAGCACTGTTGAAAAAGTGAATATATTAAGGGACCATTTCTCAGCAATTTACAGCCCCACTGCTCCTATTACAGACATTACTTATATCTCCTCCACAATAGATTCTGTTATTTCCTCGACATCTCATTCAATATTAATTTTGATGAGAGTTTTAATGCTTTGAACACACAGCGAAATTCCAAATTGACCACTTTAAGTTCAGTTATTGCTATAGTTAAATCTCTAAATTTTAAAAAATCTTCTGGTTCTGATAATATTTCTAATTTTTTAATTAAGAAATTTCCTGAAAAAGTATTCCAGTACTTAGTTGTTTTATATAATAACTATATTAATAACTGTTATTTTCCGGATTCTTGGAAAATTGCCAAGATTTGCCCCATTCCTAAAAAGTCGTCTGGCACAGACCTAAATAATGTTCGTCCGATTTCATTATTATCTAATTTAGGAAAACTTTTTGAAAAAATAATTCGCGACATAATGGATGCTGACATTGCTTCTGAGTACATCCCTAACTTTCAATTTGGGTTTAAAAAACAGCACTCTACAGTACATGCCTTATGTAAATTTCACAATGATATCATTTGTAACTTAAGGCAACAAAAATGTACTGTAGCAGTTTCGCTTGATATTGAAAAAGCATTCGATAGTGTTTGGCACAACGGGATACTTTTTAAAATGATTCAAATTGGTTTCAATCCTTTCTTGATTAAGTTGTTCAAAAATTTTTTTACAAATAGGAAATTTTTTATTCAAATTGGTAATAACTGCTCATCATTTGGTGACATTAACCGTGGTGTACCGCAAGGCTCAATTTTGGCTCCACATTTATTTAATATTTCAGTATACGATTTTCCTCATCAATTTCATCATTCCAATAGTATTCTTTACGCAGATGACTATTTAATTTACGCTCATCATGAGAGTCCTCTGACTGCCTTAAGCTTAGTTTCAGCACATTTAGCTTTTGCAAAGACTTTTTACAGAGAGTGGGGGTTGAAAATAAACCGTACAAAATCGGAAGCAATTTGCCTTAGAAATGCTTCTGGTAAATGTAAATACTTTGTAGTTCCGCAAAGTAAAAACTTAAAACTTTTTTTAGAGGGAGTTGAAATTCCTCTTAAAGATAGTATTAAATATTTGGGTGTTACATTTAACAAACTTGTCAAGTTTAATCAAAACGCCCGCTTAATGCTTAGTAAAGCAAATAAAGTTAAAGGTTGCTTTGGACGCCTTTTCAATAATAAATATCTACCGATTAAAACAAAATTGTTAATTTATAAAATTAGCATACGTTCCCTCTTATTATATGCCTTTCCAATTTGGTTTAGTATTTCTCAAACCGCGCCAAAGCAAATCGAAAATCAAGGTGATGCTGACCGTTTTCTTCGATATTCGTGGTGTTGTTCATTCGGAATTCTTACCGGAGGGCAAAACCGTCAATAAAGAATTTTATCTTGTCGTTATGAAGCGTATGAGAGAGAAAATGTTCGTCGTAAAAGACCAGATTTGTGGCGGAACAACAGTTGGATTTTGCACCACGATAATGCACCAGCGCACAAAGCGATCATTGTGAACGAGTTTTTCAACAAAAATTCAACAAATATCATCGAACAACCACCGTACTCTCCAGATATGGCCCCGTGTGACTTTTTCCTGTTTCCAAAACTCAAATTACCACTTCGTGGAACCCTTTTTGAGAGCATTAAAGACATCAAAACTAATTCGCAACGAGAACTGAAGGCCATCCCGGAAAATTGTTTTAAAAAGTGTTTCGATGATTGGATTGTTCGTTGGAAGAAGTGTATTGCCTCAGAAGGGGCCTATTTTGAAGGGGATATAATAAATTTAGATGATTGATAAGTTGTTTGTGTTTTATTTCAAATTTCCGGGTACTTATTTGACAGAATGTATATACTTATTATACATTTATAAACTTTCATTCTCCTAAATAAAGAAGAAATGGTGCTTCTCAAATTAAAGTTTTGTGCCAGTTTTATTTTTGACAACTGTTTGTTTTGAACATACAAATGTTTTTCTTAGACAGAGGTGATATAAATGTGTACTAGCAAATATGTATTCGTGAAAACGAAAAAATTTATCTTCTGGTTACAGGTCTTTGTTAATTTATCATTCGGTTTGTTAACAGAGACAATAAAAAAGTATATTGAAAAAGGCCCTTAATGTATATAAATTTTTATAATTAGAATATAAGAATGAACCTGGTCCTGAGTTGCTGCGGATGTTGTGGTAGTTGCTGTTGCTCCTGCGTTACTTTTAAGTTAATACATCATTTATATTATGTTTCAATTAGCTGTGATATTTAGCTAAGATTTATATGAATAAATGAACGTGCAGGGATTCATGGCGACTTGAATCTCTTCCACGATGGTGTTTGAGAAAGACCCAGTGGAGAGACCAGGTGATTGATGCCGTGCAAGCACTCGGTATACAAAACTGGAGAAGATGTGCAGAAAGGTGGCGTTTTCTCTTCCAGTAGATCGAAAACACAAGTAGGTTGTAATCGATCAATGGTAATATTATTAAACTAGGAGGCGAACTTAAGCTATATGGACAATTGGTAAAGAAATACCAATAATTAAATAGAAAAGGTTTCTCTGTTAAGCACCCCTATATTTCGTGACCAAACCCCATATTAAAAATGTTACTTGGAATAGGTAGTTTTAGATATGATTTTAAAAAGTTCTTTAAATTATAGAATTCCAAACGAGTCTTATCAAACAAACAAAATATGCGGAGATATTATAAAGGATAATCTTCTACAGCCACAGTCTAATTTATACATGAATTTAAACATGCGACTCAAAATTCTTATTAAAATGTGACAAACGTTTATAATACAAAAATGTAAACAATGCTTTTTGTTCTTAATAATGCACATCAATAAAAAATGTCAAAAGCTACATTGTGTGGTGTGTTACATATACATATGGAAGCCCCAATTTCAAAGCCTTCCGAACTGTATACAATAGATTGTGACAAATTATTTTACGCCAATTACACTCTGTTGCACTTTACAAAAATGATCTTAACTAATTTTGGAGCGCTCTATCCCGTTACGTTTTCACGCAGCCGTTTAAGAGGTAGTTTTTGTCGATATTAATTTTGCGTAATCAAACTGTAAAGAACAATGCATTCGTTAGACCTAAAATAATTCTTAGAGAGCATATATAGAGGTAGTATTTAACACACACAATTGTGAATCTTCCATCTTCCCGACAGTACTCGGTCGGTACACGATGACGTGGCAGCGAGTGGTAGTGTTAAATAAAAGGCGATTGTTAAGATTGAACAATTATATTGAATATTAGAAACGAATTAACAGACTAAATTAATAACAATATATTATGATTTTAAAAAATGGCTGTTCAATTTTACTCTAGTTTCATTCGGTTTTTCTTTCACTCTGATAAACGGCGTGTTTTTCTTCTTCTCTTTGTTCCTATTCTTACATGGTTGTATTTTATTTTACAAACTACCTGTTATTAGGTAAGTTCCGGAAAGCTTTACTGTTTCGGCTTCCGTGACTGCTGTATCTTGCACATTATTCAAAATTAGTGTGCCATTCCCCACCTCTTCCACCGTTGGAATGTTATCGACCGTTTTAGTTGGGCAAAATGCTGTGTTTTTATTCAATAGCTGATTTAAGCACTCGGATTCACCGACTTTACAAATGTGGACTGAATTAAAGTCTGCACAGTTCGCTAGAGGGATGAACTGGTTTGAACAATGAGCCGCCTTGTTGGTTGAGAAGTTGATTACGGTGTTATTCTGTACTAAAGGGAAAACTTTCACAAAACTACATAACTTAATTAGTAATGGTGATTTCAATACAAAAAAAAATTAGATCATTTTCTTGGTATACTCTTATGCTAGATAACTTAAAAATATGGGTTAAACTAACATTGACTGGTTCCGTGGTCAGAAGATTTTCTAGTTCCTCTAAATTGAATATTGAGGGATTAACTACTTCTACCTTTGCCAACATGATAGATAACGCAACATTGTTTAAATGAGTTATAACTTCTTGGTTCCTAGTCATGAGTAACTGAAATAGTAAGAGTCTTTTTTCATCCTTCTTTATGCTCCTCGTAGTTAATTCATTTATTCTGTCGGTGATTTCGTTATTTTTTTGTTGGGTTATGCTGTTTAGATTCCTTTGTAGATTATTATTTTCGATTACCCTATTTAAATTGTTTTTTAAGACATCGAAGTCTCCATGGTCGGGAGTTCCTGCTATGAATTTCAGAGCCGAACCCAAAAAGGCTAGGGATCTAGCCACCCGTCGGTGGACTCTTAAGACGTCCAGGGAGCGTTGTATTTCATTAATCTGAAGTTCGAGTTCGGTTATCAAATGTTTTTCTGTAACGTTTTTTAATATTTCTTTAGTCTCTTGGATTGTACTCTCAAAGTCAGTAAGATTTGTAGTATGTAATACGTAGGAATAATTATCATAAATAGCCATATCACCGGTTGTTACTGCTATGAACGTTGACTGAGAGTAGTTGACTATGATTCCAAATGAACCAGTTATTAAGAGCAAAGTCAGTTTGGAAATGCAAAAGCAAAAAGGAGAGAAGAAAAAAAAAGGAAGAGAATATTATGGTAAGCTGTTTATCTTAAATTGTCTCTATGGATTCTTCTACCCTCTATTAAGACTGCAGTTCCTAAGTCTTTTTCTACTGTCTTTTCTTCAACAATTTTTGAAAATTTATTTCCCAACCGCTTATTTCCACGGACGTAAACTTTATTCCCAGGTTGAAAGGTTCTAGTGGTTGTGTTTTTATTACTTCGATCAAGAAGTTTTTGTTGAGCTTGTCTAACTTTGTCCTTTATTTGAGCCCTCTTTTGGTCGTTTGAGTTGTACAGGGCATCAAAGGGTTTAGTGTTGGTAACCGAATGGATACTGTGATTATATTTATATGTAGCTAATAATAAGAGTTCGATAGGGTAGACTATACTTTGCTGTTCCTTTATGCAGCGAGCGATTTCTAGTAATGTCGAATGAAATCTTTCCACTTGTCCAATACTTTCGCTATGCATAGTTGGCACAAAAAATTGCTGTGCTCCAAAGTGGTCACGAATCAAGGTGCTTATAGTACCTGATTTAAAAGCTTTTTCATTAGCCGACACTATTAATTTTACATTATTAAATTTGGTTAATATTTGTAGTAAGGCTGCTCTTATATCAATTGTTGATCTTGACGCAACTGGTATAATAGTGGCTAATTTAGTGAATTTGTCTATGCATGTTAAAAAATGTTGTTTGTTTGTTTGTTATTAGAATATCTATATGAAGTATTTCCCTTGGGTAGTTGGGTAAAGGTGTGGGGTTCATTAGATTTTGAGGTGGTTTCCTCTGATATTTATTCTCTGCACATATCCGGCAGTTTGCTATTATTGATTTTAGTTTCTTTTTTATTCCGGGGAAATAGTATTCTTTTATAATCTGCGCAAAATTTTCATTCAAGGATCTATGGGCGCTATTATGTTCATTGGTGACAATTTCCCATTGATCATCTTCCCTAACGACATCTATTACCAGTTTTTCACTATGTAAAAATTTAACGGACGGAAAGGCCGATAAAATAGGCTGTGTAACCTCTGCCAAGGTAGGCAGGTCGCATTGAATCACATTAACGAAGCCTGTGTTAATAATGGATTTGAAATTTATTAATTAAGCCATTTACAGAAGAGTATTCTATGTAGTGTCGAGTAAATTTTTGAAAGTAAATTTTAAAGCGGCTACTGTCGTTTTCGCCTTTAGTTATTATTAGTTGACTTTTGTACTGGTTTACAGGATAGTCGATTGTTTTAATTGTTCCTGACACAGACACTTCGCTATGTGCTGTGTCCAAGGTATTCGATATATTATGAATGTTCTGTCTAGTCAAAGCATCAGCGACCAAGTTTTCTTTGTTTGTAGTGAAATTTTGGTGAAAACTTTCTATAAAGTGCTTCCAACGTTTAATTTTACAATTATGGTTTTTTTCTGACATAGCGAATGTTAATGACTGGTGATCCGTAAATATATGGATACCTAAGACTCCGTAAAGAAAATGCTTAAGGCTCTTTAAGGCCCATACAATTGCAAGAAGTTCCCTTTCGTTTGTAGCGTAATTCTGTTTTTGTCTAGTGAGTGTTCGAGATATCATTGTTATAGGTTTCCCATTTTGCGAGAGAACCGCGCCTATGGCTACCGCGGAAGCGTCCGTTGTTAGTTCGAGTGGTTTACTATAGTCAGGGTACGTCAACATAATATCCTCGGATATGAGGATTTGTTTTAGTTTGTTAAATGCCGATCGCGCTTCCTGATCAAATTCGATTTTCACCTTTTTTAAGAATTTTGCTCCTACATGTCAGTTATCACCTCGCAAATACTTAGTGAGAGGTTTGGCAATACGGGCATAGTCTTTAATAAATTTTCTATAATACCCTGAGAGTCCTAAAAATGATCTCAGAGATTTTAATGATTTTGGCTCTTCATATTCGGTTATAGCTTTAACTTTTGAAGGGCATGTTGATATGCCCTTTTCTGACACTTTAAACCCTAAAAATTCCACTTCTTTCTCAAAAAATTTGGATTTTTCTACTGAAATTCTCATTCCAGCCCTTCCTAATTTTTGAACGATATTTTCTATATCCTGCAAATGTTTATTTTCGTCAGGAGAGTAAATTATTATGTCATCCATATAAACTTGACATGTTTTGCCTATGTCATCCCTCAATATGTCATCGATTGCCCTTTGGAAGATACTGGGCGCATTTTTTAGTCCAAATGGCAAGCGACAAAATTCGTACTTGCCATTATTTACACTAAAAGCTGTCTTTTTCCTGTCGGACTCTTTTAGGGTGATTTGATGGAAGCCTGATTTGAGGTCTAATGTAGTGAAATATTTTGAATTACCTAAATTCGAGAGGACCACGGATATGTCAGGTATTGGATATCTATCCTCATAAGTCTGTTCGTTTAGTTTTCTAAAGTCTACACCATTTTAAGGTTAAATTGAGAAATTCCAAATTATAATTGAGAACTTGCAAGTTGAAATTGGGAAACTGAAGTTTTAAATTGAGAAAACCAAACTCAAATTGAGAAAACTAAATTGAAATTGAGAAAACCAAGTTCAAATTGAGAAAACCAAGTTCAAATTGATAAAACCAAATTCAAATTGAGAAAACCAAATTGGAATTGAGAAAACAAAATTCAAATTGAGAACTTCCAAATTCAAATTGAGAAAACCAAATTGAAATTGAGAACTACCAAATTGAAATTGAAAAAAACAAATTCAAATTGAGAAAACCAAATTGAAATTGGGAACTTACAAATTGAAATTGAGAACTTCCAAGTTCAAATTGAGAAAACCAAATTGAAATTGGTAACTCCCAAATTCAAATTGAGAAAACCAAATTGAAATTGAGAAAACCAAATTGAAATTGGGAACTTCCAAATTGAAATTGAGAAAATAAAAATTGAAATTGGTAATTTAACATTTAAAATTGGGAAAATACAAATTGAAATTGAGAGAATGCACTTTAAAATTTAAATTGTAAGTTAAGAAAATTAATATTGAAAATTGGGTTTTTAGTAAATAAGATAAACCAATTTTTATGCTACATACGAATGAAAGTTTGAAGTTCCCAATTTCAATTTTGATTTTCTCAATATCAATTTTTATTTTCCCAATTTCAATTTGGATTTTACTAATTTCAAATTTTTTTGTCTCAATTACAATTTTGATTTTCCCAATTTCAATTGAGATAAATTTTAAAATTTTAATTTTTGAATTCCCAATTTCAATTTTATTTTTTTCAATTACAATTTGGTTTCGTTTTCTCAATTTTAATTTTGATTTTCTCAATTTCAATTTGGTTTTCTCAATTTCAAACTTCACTTTCCCAATTTCAATTTGGGTAAAACTTAAATTCCTCAATTTCAATTTGGTTTTCTCAATTTGAACTTGGAAGTTCCCAATTTGAACTTGGTTTTCTCAATTTCAATTTGGTTTTCTCAATTTCAATTTGGTTTTATCAATTTGAACTTGGTTTTCTCAATTTGAACTTGGTTTTCTCAATTTGAGTTTGGTTTTCTCAATTTAAAACTTCAGTTTCCCAATTTCAACTTGCAAGTTCTCAATTATAATTTGGAAGTTCTCAATTTAACCTTAAAATGGTATACTTCTCCAACAGTATGAACCTATGAAACCCATAAAAGATTTAGATGTAGTCTTCATATGTGATGACAATGAAACAAGAGGTGAGTGGAAGCTTAGTTTAGTGGATAAAATATTCAAAAGTTCCGATGGACAAGTTCATTCAGGTGTTTAACACCAGTCGTGAGAGAAACACAGTAAGTTCAAGAAATCCAAAGGTCGTACAATATCATCAAATATAAAATGTTATGTCGTAAGAGAGGCCACATCAAAGCTTATTATAGAGATCGTGAAAAGAAAGCTGCTATGACACTTGGGGTACAAACCAATGCAGATGAAAATGATATTATAGTTGATAATTGTTGGATCTTAGATAGTGGAGTATCTTCCCATTTTTGCTCCAATAAAAATCTGTTCTGTGAATTGCGTGAATGTGAGCAAGAAGTTGTATTAGCATCAGGTAAGAAAGTGACAGCTAGAGGTATCGGCAAAATAAACTTAAAAGCACCAGCTACAAATATTACACTTAATGATGCACTTTTTGTTCCACAATTGCCAACGAATTTTTTATAGGTCAGCAAAATAATCAAAAATTGCTCTATAAAATTTAACAAAACCAAAGCGAAAATATATTTTCATGGAAAATAATTATTTTATGCATAAGAGAAGAATGTAATTTTTAAAGTTAACTTTAATATAGATAAAAATTGTGTTTCATTTGACGAAGGTGAACAGTGACATCGCCGCCTAGGTCACTTAAATATGCAAGATCTACAATAATGATCAAGTTAAAAAATTGTTCATGGTATAAATTTGAAAACAATCTAACTCAAGTTGTTCAACATGCGTACTGTGTAAACTAACAAAATCTCCTTTTATTTCATATAATAAGATTCTTTTAGAAAATCCATTTGAGTTGGTACATACAGATGTGTGTGGACCCATTCGTGTTACATCTCAAGGCAGTGCGTCATACTTCAGCACATTTATTGACGATTTTTCACGTTTTCGTTCACTTTTTGAAGAGAAAGTCAGATACGTTCGATTAGTTTAAGCAATTAAAACGTTTGAGGAACTATAATGGCGGTGAATAACAAATAAACAAATATATGGAAAATTTTCTTAAAGATCGAGGTGTTGTTCATGAAACTACAATCAGGTACACGCTGCAACAGAATGGACTGGCCGAAAGTGCTAATCGGACTTTGGCTGATATAGTACGTTTCATATTGGAAGAATCCAAATTACCGAAATTTTTATGGGCGAAAGTCGTTAATATGGCTGCATATATACGTAATCGGATACCAAAAAAGGTGTTTAAAGATATTACACCATATGAGTGATGGTTCAATAAAAGGCCAAATGTATCTCATCTAAGAGTTTTTGGTTGTAATTCTATTTCAATAAATTATAAACCTGGAATTTCAAAGGTAGACCCTAAAGGCAAAATGTATACGTCTGTTGGATAGCTAAAAATACGAAAGGAAAAAGGCTATATAATCCAGTAAGCAGAGGCATTATTATATCAAGAAATGTGATATTCTTTGAGAATTCTTTTACAAAACAAAGTACGGCAAATAAAGATATACTGGTTTTCAAAACACCTTATGATAATGGTCAATAGCAAAACAACCTCTGAATGAATTATCAGATGAACAATATAAAATACATAAAAGATATTCTGTACGGTTATTGGAAAATGACATACCATCAGATGGATCTGCAGGCTAAGAGTTAAAAGAAGATAATAGCAGCGACACACAAGATGAAATATTCCTAGGTAATAACCCTGGTAGGGCTAGAAAAATTTATGTAGGTTCGAGGGAACCAAGACAGCTAAAACCGAAAGTAGTAAGTCGGGAATCTGTTAATAAATAATGTGGAATCGAAGGCGACCCTGAAAATGAGGCGTCTAAAAAGGGCGTAAAGCCATGGCTACCGAATTTGAATCGTTGAACAAAAATCATACTTGGAATTTAGTTAAAAAGCCAAATGATAAAAATGTAATAGGCTGTAGATAGGTGTTTAGTACTAAGAAAAATAGTGATGGCACAATTGAAAAACGCAAAGTAATTTTAGTTGACCGGGGATGTCAGCAGAAAAGTAGTATAGATTGTTCTAAAACATATCCAATTGATGTTCGTCACACAATTACATATTAATACTGCGACAGAGTGTGGCTCTCTTAAATTTTGGCGGCAGAATCTCAAGCCAATTTGCAGTCCCATAACGTATGCATGAATATCGTACCTTTTATATCTCGTAAAAGACAAAGATTGTACGATTTTATTTGTTATACTAACTTGTGTTATCAAATGTAGCTTATATTTACTGGTTTTACATATTTTTTAAAGAAATTTATATATTCCGTGCGCGCTTGACTTCTGAACTCGACGGACCTATGACTGGGGACTGCGCGCACTCATTTTATATAAAATAACGGGACTCTCTCTTTTGCACGATTTTGTGCTTGTGTTTTATCTAAATCTGATGTGATCCTGGCAGTGAAGGCTGTTGGCGTCTTTGTCAGTGCGACTTACTCTGGCTATATGAGTCTTAGTCACTCGGCCATATCAACTTAATACGTTAAAAAAAAAAAAATTTATATATATTTTAACACTTTTCTATACCATATTACAAAAAAAAAATTCATAAAAATCAACTTGACAAAACAACGGCACGGATTAAATGAATACACCAGTTGTAAATCCATCACTCTACCACCGCGCCTTGCAATATTCTTCAAGTCGGCTGCCTAGTACTTGACTTGCATGCATAAAACATATTATATAGCATATCATGGTAAATTACCAATCACGGATCCCTTAACCAAATTGTTGGTATACATTTTTTTGCTTCATATTTTGTCAATTTAGATTTTTTAATCACATCAAAGCGATGTTGCAGGATTTCGTAAGTGTATGGAAAAGGGGATGTGTAAAGCAAGGGATTTTGTGTCGATGTATGAGTAAAACACAGCCGGTCATAAGCAGCAAAAAAAACAAAAACCGTAGCATTTGCGTAAAAAAAACACTAACCAAAAGTCTCTAAGGGCCGCTTTCAATACCTTTCGGTTAAATTTAATCGTCACTTCATCTTGCTGTTAACGAAATTTCGTTTTTACGACTTACGATTAAATTTAACCGCAACATTTCTTCTGATTAAATTTAACCGAATAATAACAGACACTTAATAAGAGGAACATATGATATTGACAACGTAAAAAAAATTATAAAAATATGTTGTTTAAAAGTTGAATAATTTTACTTTTGACAACTGATTGTTATAAAATACATATGTTTTTCTTAGACAGATTTGATATAAATGTATACTAACAAATATGTCTTCGTGAAAACGAAAAAAAATTATCCTCTAGTTATAGGTCTCTGTTAATTTATCATCTGGTTAGTTAACGGAGACATTAAAAAAATATATTGAAAACGGCTCTAAGTCGCGTGCGCATAACATTATGCATTTTATTGTATTTTGTAATTACACTTTAAAACCTTTAGGAAGTGGTATTGGGTTGAGGTTGAGTGAATGTGAGCAATATGGCAATATTAAACAAACCAATATCTCTTACTAACACTTGTGGAATTGATGTTTTACACTATGTTTACATTGGCGAGATTTCTTAGAGTTAACACGTTACGTAACTACGTACGTTTACACTGATATGATTACAATTTTGATATTTTATGTTATGACGTTTATTTCTTTTATAAAAATGGAAAATATTTTAAGTACAATTTTGTATACAATTGCTAATAAAAATATTGCTTTTAGCAATATTGAGAAGAAAAAAAAATTATAAAGTTGTACGAAAAATATTTGATTTTACATAAAAAAAATCAGTATTTTTAATTTATTTCTTATATGACCATTTTTTCATTTTCTTCAATTTTACTTTTTCAGAGTTACATTGAAATTTAAGGTCAACTACTTGGTTATCTGTTAATGAGATTGTTAAATTTTATATGGGTAACCATCCAAAAATCAATTTGGTTAGGGAGATAACCCTCTCAATCTCGATAACCTCGTCAGTGTAAACGTAGTGTTAAAAATTGATACAAAATTTATAGATATTTTAATTTGTTATTTTTATTTTTATATTAATTGTTATTTTTTATATAAATTACAAACCATATTTATTCAGACCCAATGAACAATTAATTGATGTTACTATGAAGAAATAAACAAATTTAAATTTACAATTATTATTTTCGATTTTTGAAAATGTTAAACCTGACTACTTAATGCCTTAACCCCCTAAAATCCACGATTTATGTTAAGGTAATTTGAGTTGTATTCGTAATTGCGATTCATTGGTATATAAAAGTCACTGTGTAAAAAAGTCGAACGCTAAATCTAGGACACCGTCATAATCCATACATAATTATACATTGTGAAATTATTCTATAAAAAATATAGACATCTTTTTCTTATCTTAATATAATTCCGAGTTCAATTTCTTTCTTTAATTTACCATTAAAATGTACAAATAAGGGGACAAATTTAGATTTTCTTAAATCGAAGTTTGCTTTCCTGGAATCGAAATAGATAGCCTTTCCAAACTTGTGCGCTGATCCGATTTTGCTCATTTTCAAAACGATGTCTTATTTTTGCGACCGTGAGTATGCCAAAAGGCACAGATTTAAGACGTTATGCGGGAGTGTCCGGAAACAATGACGTCCATTCGCAATAGGAAACTGTAACGAGTATCTGAAAAAAAGAGCTGAAAATTAATGTGGATCACGTATGCACGTTCTCACAGACGGACAGAAAAGCTATATCAACGCGGCTGTGATACGGAATGTAATTACTTTTGGTGGTGTGTCTCTAGTTATGATAGTACGGTTGTTAAAATTTTCTATATATTTTGTTAAATTATATGTTTTGATTTATTAAAAGCAAAATTTTGTAAGCGTAGTTTATAAATTTTATAACCATTTGGAATGTCACCTCGCTAAGAATACTGCACTTGCGCCATTTACACGCTTTATGGAAAACACTAGGTATGTTTGTAATTTGGCCAATTTGCTTTAGAAGCAACGACTACTAAATCTACAAGCCAGTAGTAAGATTGACGAAGATCGCCTTCGCACAGGTAAGGTGCTTTAGTCCAGGCTTCAACTTTAAAACCTAAATTTTCCAACACTCCAAAAAATAGCTCCGACTCAAATTCAAATGTATATTGTTTGGCTTTTTCGGGCCAATGACACATTAGAGGGCGCAATGGCATATGGGACGAGTTACATTCTACATAGTGTATATATGGAAGAACGAGGGCAAAAATCACACGACCATTGGGAGCAAGAACGTGAAAAATGTCCTCCAATAACTGAATAGGATCTATGCAACGATCGAGAACGTTTAAGCAGGAGATGAACTCAACATTTTGCAAAATATTAAAGCGTTCTAACACGTAAAAGCCCTGCTTTTTAAGGCGTTCCCGCATAATCCAACTGGCTTCAGTTACAAATGCATCCACGATTATATCTGGATTCATAATTTTTAAGGCATTAAGTAATATGAGAGATATTTCTCCATCTCCCGCTCCCACATCTAAGTAAGTCATCTTACGATAGGTATCACTATTAAAACCTCCCTTTTTCAACAATGTTGCGAACTGCTGTTCTGACAGTATAAACATGGATCCCCTTTTCAAGAATCCATTAATATCCGTTTGGGTCATAAAAAACTGAAGTGTTATCCGTGCAAAAGCATGCCACAAATGCAGCCAAATATTAGTAGAGCAATTTTTAGCTTTATCCAGCCATCTTAAGGTGCTCTCATCTGGTCCACCCAGATGCACAAAGTTAGCTTGATAAGAAAACGGATGCTTTAAATTTATGCTGTAGCACTTAAATATAGTAGTGGTTCATATTGTTTAATAAATTATTAGGTAGTAATAGATTTATCGCCAACTTACCAACTGCAGATCATATTTGTCCAAGTAATAATCATTATGAAATTTCGAATATATAGCCTTAGCTAAAATACCCCTTGGAGGACGTATACTCATTATGGGATGTATAAATATATAAAAAAGCGTAGATAATAAATATATTAAAGCGTATTTTTAATTGTCAATGCACTTGACATGGAGTGAGTGTTGTGTTCGGTTAAACGGATTAATTATTATCTTAACAGCTGAGCTTATCCAAACACACGTTTATAACTATTAATTTAAATATATGAAATTTTTAAGTGACTTTACAAAAGCTACAAAGAATGGCTCTAATATTTTCCATTCAGTTATTATCATACACTTAAATGCCCATGTCATCGAAATATCTAAAAGTACCCCTACGCTGAATGAAAAAATACATTATTAAACTTCAGAGAGATGTCTTTTGATCCGACACTTATACTTAAGGCTTCACACATATATTCTGCAGACGCAACGTTGCTTTGATGGAATATATCGGACGAGTAAAAATATACTATCCAACGCATTGCTGCAGCAGTTATTTGGTAAGGATATAGTAGTCGCATGATTGAAATGAAATAAACAAATCCAATACATTCTTTTATGTGAAAAGTTTTCATTAGCCTTTTTATATACTGGACTATTTGTGGCAAAGGGTATTTGTGCGGATGTTTACAACTCCTAAACGGCAAATGCTACACCCACCTTCAGTTATACCAATCATTTCAGAATCAAAATCTGAATCAATTTAACCGTCCGTCTAAAAAATCACAATTCCTAATATTTTTTTACAATAATTAGTAAAGAATATATAATTGACTGTGTCCAATTTGGACCCGATCCGACCATTTTTAGAATCCCTCCCCTTATAATGTTTTATAATAAAAGAAATCGGCCTATAACGAAAATACACAATTCCATTTATGTTTTTTTTTTGTCAAAATTTGTTGAAGAAAGGATAAGATATAAAATTTTCATTTTTCAAAAAAAAAATTTTATAATACAAGTGTAAGGAATTTTTTTCTTTGTAAAATTTTCATTTTTCATTTTTTTCATTTAACAAAGAAAAAATGGCCGACTATAATATTATATGTTTCTTCAAAATCCCAGTGCATTTATGTATACATACATTATGTTTCAGCTACATGAAATCATGGGAGATTGAATTGTGGCCATTCTGTTTAAATCTTTAGCTTAGTTTACATTATTCGCAAGAGTAAACCTTTTTTGATTCATGTTATTTTTTTGTAAATATAATGGATAAAACTTTGGTGCAAAACATATCTAAGAATAGTGAAAAGTGTCTAACACATGAAGAAAAAGAAAAACTGGATGAGCAAAATGAGCGTTTAGTTTCTGAATTTCAAGCCTATCAGTTAGAAAAGCAAGCTCAAAAATATTGGGATTTATTTTATAAGCGCAATGAAACCCGATTCTTCAAAAATCGCAGATGGTCCACCAGAGAATTTGAAGAGCTGCTCCATAAAAGTGAAAAAGAGCATGTCCCTTTAAATAAAGGAAGGTGCCTACTAGAAGTGGGTTGTGGGGTAGGTAACTTCATATACCCTTTAATTGAAGAATTGAATGCCATAGGTCAAAATGAAAATTACTTCTATGCTTGTGACTTCTCGCCCAGAGCTATTAAATTAGTACAGGACCATCCATTATACGATAAAGCACATATTAATGCGTTCCAATGCGACATTACAACTGATAATATACATCACCATATACCTGCGGAAAGCGTCGATATAATATCAATGATATTCGTCTTATCAACCATTTCGCCTGTAAAATTCCAAGTAGTCATTAAGAATTTGAGTAAATTACTTAAGCCAGGAGGTATATTACTTTTTAGAGATTATGGACGTTATGACATGTCCCAGTTGCGATTTAAACGTGGCAACAAAATATCTGAAAATTTCTATATGCGGCAAGATGGAACACGCAGCTATTATTTCTCAGAATCCGAGTTATCTAAATTGTTTTTGGATGCGAATTTCGATACAATCGCTTGTTCCTATGTGCATAGGCGCACTTTAAATATAAAAGATGGTATCAATGTACCACGAATATTCGTTCAAGGGAAGTTTAAGAGATTACCCTGAAGTTATATTAATTTGTACTTTGTATTACATGAAATAAATTAGTAAATCAATTTCTTTAGAATCAATTATTACAACTTACACTATCGAATGAATATCTAAAAGTAAACTATATACATAAAGTAAATAAAAAATAAAATGTTTTGAAATATATAATTATACAATTGGCTAATAAAATTGTGTAAAGTTCGTCTTCTAGATAAAAAATATCGCCGTTGAAAATTTCTCTCGGATAGAAGTTCCTTCTGCCACGCCATTTTTCCATCCTTTTTTGGAAGACCATGCATTATTAAGCCAGGATTGCTGGCATAATATGTCAAAACTGTATCTACGCACACACACATACACAATCATACTTAATTATATCAGATTTTTATGCTAATACTCATACATATGGTGTCGAACACCTTATTATACCCCTATCACTCTGTTGGAAGTGATCAGCAATGACAAATTTATCGTTCCTGTGCCTGGGACGAGAAGAGTCGCTAAATTTTTTCCGTATATAAAATAATTCGTAAATTTTATAATAAGCTTAAAACTCTTTTATTACTTTTGTTCTTATCTAATGCTCTTTCGAGCCGGATTTATAAAAACTGAAACTGATATAAATTCATTTGTTCTATTAAAAGTAATTATAATGGCTAATAAGATGAGAGTGGTTTTAAGCCAATGCCAGGAAAGCAAAAGTTCAATCACACGTGCATTGACTTTTGGTCAAGCATATTGGAAATAATTGAAACGCGTCTTAATACTTTGAAGGCAGCTTAGACCGAATTTTTAAGTCATATCGACAAATTTGTACAATTTTCAAAATGTTGAAGATTATGGAGACCCCGAGATTGAATTTTCACAATATGAAGAAAAATAATTTGTAGTGTACTCATAAATGTAAAGTAATAACAAACATTACCCACACTAACATTCTTAACCTTAAGCTGATAAATATGCATACTTGCATTTAGTAAATTTATGTTAAGGTGACATTAGGTAAGTTATGTAACACAACTGTAATTTTGCATACTTGCATTTAGTGGATTTATGTTACGGTTAACAATCTGCTAGACTAAGAATTTTCATTATCATTGTCATTGAATAGAAATAATATAAATAATGTAAAACTTGGTAAAATAAAATAAAAAAAGACTTGAATTAACAAAACCTAGCCTTTTCACTGTTTACTACATCTCCCCTTACCAAGCATATAGCCGAAAGGACGCTGCTCCTTTAGCAGCTGGAGATTGGTAAATATTAATATATTAAGTTATATGCTTATATTAAATTAAATTTTGCACTATTCTCATAACATGGCGATCCTGCCCACTTGTTCCTATTTAACGATATCCTATATAACTGTTTGCGTGTAACAAAAAACAGCTAAATTGACAATCATAATCAGTTATATATATGTATATGTAATCGTATATAGTCCCATCTCTAAAAAATATGTATACGTAGAAGTTTTTATACAGTCCATTGAAACAGAAATAAAATGTTGAATCTTACAATAAAATCAAAAATTAAAACCAATATTTTTTAATAAATCCATCAAACAAACCCAACCATTGGTCCAATCAAGCCGGATTCGTAAGATCTACAACCAGAAGACGAAAAAAGATATTAGGGTTCACAAGGGAACGCCTAATATAAACGGCATTTGCATTAAAGTAAAAGAGTTCACAAGGGAACGCTTCACACACCGCATTTTCAAACAAGGTATCACAAAACAATTTCATCAAAATTTCCAACGTTCACAAGGGAACAACAAGCAGTTTAAGAAGCATATCCAGGTAACTTAATTCGTGAAAAAAGTTATTAATTGTGCTGCATTTCTAGAAAATTGTTGACGTCATCAGCAACGTTTAGCTATTATATTGATAATATTTTATCACGTCGCGGTTGCGATATATTAATTTATTATTTGTTTCGAGCACGTGTGTTTTCCACAGCTTCTCTATGACAACTCTTTTTAACAACTAACTTAAACTTATATACATCAAAAATGCGACATCTTTATATTTTATACCACCAGATGGCGCATTTTGATGCCGCTACAAACGCTACGCATCAGAGCCATTTGGTGCATTATAATAAATTAAAATGGAGCCTATTGAATAATTGAAACGGCAACGATAAATAATGAAGTCTCCATTAACACGAATGTACAGTTTTTGTAGTGATACAAATGTAAGCGAAGAAGATATTAGAGTGCGTAACTAAGAGCTGACGAGCTTTTTAATTCATACGAAGACATTCAACAGCAAATTGATATGCTTGTTTCTAATGAACAACTTTCAATAGAAGAGAAGTATCGCAGTGAATTAGGGGAGCATTATTATTTTATTAAATCAGCATATATGCGTCACAACAATGATCAAAGCAATCAAACTATAATTAATAATCAATCAGCTAATCCGTCAGAACTTTGAAATTCAATGCAAGTATTAATGCAGAACCAAACAGCAATAAGGTCTTTAATCAAAAAGGATGTCACAAAATGATATAAGATCAGCTTCACATCACTCAACTAGTGAGCGTCGCGAACCATCCTTGCCTAGATTAGATATCCCTACTTTTGACGGCAAGTATACAAATTGGATTCGTTTTAGGAATCCTTTCGATGCTCTAGTAAATGCTAAGCAAAGCATAACGAAGGTGGAAAAATTAGAATATTTTCATACTCGATAAAGGGAGAAGCCGTAGTTCTTATAAAACATTTACCGCCTACAAATATAAATTACGATGTGGCTTGGCAACTTCTAAAGGATATGTATGATAATTCAGAAAGAGTAAAAAAATCGCATTTAGCACTACTTATCGAGCAACCATGTATGAAAGGTCAATCGTTAAAAGAAATGAAACTGTTTTTTAATAATATTTCTGAAAGCTACAACACACTGAAGGTATTAGAGGAACCTGTTGAACATTGGAATTCAATTTTACTTTTTGTCCTTGAAAAGAAGCTTGACGCCGAAACTGCAATGTTATGGCATAGAGGAAAAAATCAAGAAGAAAAATGCCCATTTACAAAGGTTTTAAAATTCATAGAGCATCGCATATTTGAATTAGAAAGCACACAAAACTCAGATGATCATCCAAAGAAAATGCTCTCCGTCACACATACAGCAATGATTCAAGCATGTATGCTTTGTGGAAAAGAACATGTTATATTTGAATGCAATAAATTTACAGCTATGAGCATTGAAGGTAGAAGAAAGTTTGTTCAGCAGAATAACATATATTTTAACGGTTTGCAACCTAATCATAAGGCTGCAGATTGTAACGGGTCAAGCTGAAAATGCAACAAGAAACAACACTCTGTTGCATATATCTGCTATAACTGATATCAAGAAGGATCCCAAGCAGTCAACAACGTTACTAGAAACACAATGCTCATCTTTAAGTACCAATTCATATCAACAACAGCAAACTCACGTTTTATTAACAACTGCAATAATACAGGTTCGTGGACATGATGGCAATTTTAAATCTTGTCGTGCTCTTTTAGATTCGGGCTCTCAGAGCACACTTATTTCAGAATCATGTGTGCAACGTCTACAATTAAAACGTCGATACGATAAAACTGTATTATTTGGTATAGGGGGATCAAACAACTCCAATTATACTAGAGGTAAAGTTTACATTGACATTAAATCAATTGATAGTACCATCATATCAACAAATGTATTGTGTATACTACAGTTAACGCGAATGCTACCCAGCTTATGAAATTTTAGATAAAAAACTTGACTTTTTCAAAAATCTACAGTTAGCAGACCCATGTTATAATAAAGAGACTCGCATTGAAATCATAATTGGCGCTGATATATTTACAGAATGTTGTTTATCCAATAAAATTATTCATCCAAGTGGATCGCCTACTGCAGTACACACAATCTTTGCCTAGGTAATCATGGGAAAAATTGCAACATCAGCACCATCTTATGTTATGTCTAACCATGTTTATATGGATCTTGAACCTCTATTTTGGGAAATAGAGGAGATACATTGTACAAAACCACAGATGACAACAGATGAAGAAAACGCCGAAAAACATTTTCAAAAACGTACACAACGAAACGAATGTGGTCGATATATAGTTAGATTACCAAGTAAAAATGAGATTATTAATGTGGGCGATTCAAAATCCATAGCCTTAAAAATATTGTATGCAATGGAACACCGTTTCAAAAACGACACTTACCTGAAAGAAGAATATAGCAAATTTATGCAAGATTATAATGATCTTGGCCACATGGAACTGGTGTCGAACGCGACAAGTAATACGTGCTTCTTACCTCATCATGCTTTCAAAAAGCTCTACAGTACAACAACTAAAGTTCGTGTGGTCTTTGACGCGTTAGCCAAAACTACAAATGGTTTATCCTTAAAAGACAATTTATTAGTTGGTCCCACTGTTCAAAACGATTCTACTCAAATTTCGTAAAAATAAAATTGGTTTCACCGGGGACATTGAGAAAATGAACAGACAAATACTTATTCATTCAGATGATCGGTCATTGCAAAGAATTCTTTGGAGAGAGAATACATGTAATATGAACTAAAAACTGTGATCTACGGTACAGCTTCAGCACCATTTCTAGCAACAAGAGTTTCGAGGAGCTATAGAAAATAGAAAACAATACCCTGAGGCAGCTAATGCAATTGAACAACACTTTTATGTAGATGATTTTATGTATTGTGTACACGATGTTAAACAAGCTATTCAAATAAGGGAACACTTGTCATCAATATTAAAAAAGTGTGGATTCCATTTGAGAAAATGGTCATCAATTCACAATTCACAAGAATTGTTAACAACAATTAACCATGAAGATAAAGAAGTTTTAACCACAACAAACATTGAAGAGTCACAAACTGTAAATACACTCGGGTTGCAATGGAAGACGTTAATTGATTCATTCATATATCATATCAAATTACCAGAATACTCAGAACAAATAACCAAGCGTGTAGTCTTGTCCGAAATAGCTAGGATATATGATCCTATGGGATGGTTAGCCCCATTCGTTGTCTATATGAAAATATTTATGCAAAAATTTTGGCTAAAGGGAAGCGAATGGGACGAAGAAATACCCTCATCACTTCAGGGTCAATGGCTGCAGTACAGACAAAAAATGCTATCTATATCACAAATCAAAATTCCAAGATGGTTGGGTTATTCAAATGAGGTCAACATTGAATTACATGGATTCTCAGATGCGTCAGAATTGGCATATTCTGCAGTAGTATATTTAAAGGTGAAAAAATTAAATGAAAAAATTTTCCCCAACCTAATTACCGCAAAAACTAGAGTAGCGTCAGTTAAGCAAATCGCATTGCCAAGACGAGCTATGTGCAGCTCACCTATTAGTAAAAGTTATATCAAAACTTCAACAAGCTCTCAACTTACCAAATATCAAATTATACGCGTGGACAGATTCAACCATTGTGCCGGCTTGGATTTCAGATCATCCTCGGAAATGGAAATCATTTGTTGCAAATCGAACATCGCATATCATAAACGTGCTTCCACCGCAATATTGGCATCACGTACAATCAAACAAAATCCAGCTGATCTTGCAACAAGAGGCATATGGCCAGATGACTTGATTAAGAACGATATATGGTGGCATGGGCTTAAATTACTATTACGAAAAACGTACGGAAGCAGTGATCAACTTAGCAACTACATCTTATGTTGAAAATGAATAGATATTCTAGTTTCACTAGATTAATTCGCATTACGGATTTTACGATTTAAGAACATTTGTAAGGCCAAAATGGAAAAAACAACAGGTCCATTAAAATTAATTGAATTTAAAAATGCTCACGACAGGTTAATAAGAAGGATACAAGCGTTAGCATATACATTAGAAATAAACGCAATTGCTGCTGACAACGGTATTCCAAAAAAGAGCACCATAGCATCACTTGCTCCATTTGTTGATAAAAATCGTGTTCTCCGAGACTTGAAAATGCAAATATAAACTACGATCAAAATCATCCTATCATTCTTAACAAACAACATACGTTCACAAAATTGCTTGTAGAATATTACCACAAAAAGTATCTCCATGCTAGCAATAGGCAACTTCAATATCTTATTGCTATGAAATATTGGATTCCATCAGTTACGCATTTCATAAAGCAATGCATTTACAAATGTACTACTTGTATGCCACAACTTGCAAAACCTTACGAACAACAAATGGCCAATCTACCTCATTTTCGCCTGCAACCTGGCTGTGCATTTTTAAATACAGGAGTCGACTTTGCCGGTCCTATACAAATACGTTCATGGAAAGGAAGAGACTCTAAATTGTATAAATGCTGGATTGCTGTATTCGTCTGTTTGGTTACCAAAGCCGTTGAATTGGTAACTGAATTATCTACCGCTGAATTCACAGCATCACTTCGACGATTTACATCACGGCGTGGAAAACCAAAACACGTTTTTTTGGATAATGGCACCAATTATGTGGGTTGCAACCAATATTTACGCGAGTTATATCAGTTTTTAAACGAGTCATCGACACGAATCATCCGCAACTTTTGAAATAGCGGGAATTCAAATTGCGTTTTTCGAAAATAATAAAACAAAAACAAAATAAGCATGCTGGGAATTCGAGTAATAACAAAGCAGGCAAGCAATTTCAAAGTTTTAAGTAACTGTAATATAGAAAAAATAATAATATACTTAATCTATGGTGATATACGCTGGGTTTTTGGTTTTAATTTTTCTAAGCATACCAGTGTGTAGCGCATAACGAACAGTGACTTTGCGCATTACACGATCTAATAGTTAATATGACAATAATAACAGACGTGGCACCGGACTCAAAAAGTAACATTTTATTAATGTGTTATTTAGTGCATTTTGCAATATGAACTTATATTTTTTGACTAAAATCTAAAATCGGTTCTTCAAATTGAGATGCCAATGTACATCATGGTAATAAGAGAGCATTGCACATTCGTCTCTCTCAAAAATCTGCTATTTTGCTCATGGGGGAGAGGACGAAATTTATTAGACGGTAAGAGATGTTTCATAAATTTAGTAATCATCTTGATTTTTCGGAAATAGCACTTTTTTAATAATTTTGACCAAGGTTCAAAATCAAATTATTTTGGCTAAAAAAAGGAGGATTCCAAAATCGAATATTGCGCAATCCAGGTAGGATCGCCATATAATGTTTTGATAATTGTAAACATTTTTATTTATTGTTTTATATTATTATTTGTGTAGGGTATCTACATGTAAAAAAGTTAATTCTTAAAAAAAAAACAAAAATAATAATAAAATTAGATTTTTAAGTCAATCATTTTTATTGTTGTCAAAAAAAATTATTATTACTTTTTCCTTAACAAACAAAATTTGTCTTCTTTAAAAAATAAATTGTACTTATATAATTAAAATAAAATCGTGCGTCTATAATTGTACTTCTATAATTAAAATAAAATAGTGCAACTATAATTAGGATATAGTGCAACTATAATTGGCGATCCTGCGATGCTGTAATCCTACAAAAAACGACAACGTTTCCAGAATTATTTAATTTGCAAAACTTTCCTGTCAACGAATAAAAGGAAACTTTATTGAAATTCAAAAAAAAAAAAAAAAAAAACAATTAACAAATCTAAACTTTTTTTAAAAAATTGCTAAATTGCGGCAATTCAATCATCAGTCAGCAAACAGGCACAATTGCTAACAGTAATGCTCAAAAGAAACGCATCTTGTGACAAAACAGTGGTCAAAATTTCACTTATAGCACCAACATCTCAACCAAATATTTAGAAATAAAAGGCCATTTCTGATTTCATTGACTAGCGGCAGTGACAACGCATCAGCAGTAACAATAATAATAAAAACGGGAGCAACAATAGCAACAAATTCAAATCAAAACAAATCAACGAAGGAATGCCCAACTTCATAAGAGGAGTTTGTATTTATACATTTCAGAATATATATATGTAAGTTTACATACAGAGAAAATTTATATCAGTATATATGTGTATATAAGGATATTTTTCATACATAAGTTTAATCAAAAAGACTTCAAAATTTTTCATCCAAAAAATAAATAATCAAAACGAAACGTTTCATTATTTCCACAAACGTTTGACTTAATTAAATTTATTAACACTAATTATAATTTAAATTTAAATTAAAAATTATTCAAAAAATTAAAATTGTTTAATTGTCATACTGTATTTATATAAATTATTGTAAATTATAAATTGTAAATTCTCTCTCCGGGATAAAATGGCATTACAACATACACCTCCACATACTTCAACAAATAGGACATTCACTAATAACAACATGATAGATCTCATGTTAGAAAACATGACATAAGAATGTACACAATCTAACACTCATATTAATATAAATAACAATAATAACATTAATGATACAAATATACACACAAACGCAGGAAACAATAATACTGAAATTTGTGCTACATCGGTTAAACTACCCCCTTTCTGGACTGATTTTCTTGACGCTTGGTTCATACAAGCCGAAGGACAATTTAATTATAAAGGCATTACACAGGACACAACTAAGTACGAATATGTGCTTACTTCCCTACCACAAGAAACAATTAGAACTGTTCTTGATTTTATCCGAGACCCTCCAGCAATAGACAAATATACTTCTTTAAAAAAAATTCTCATCGAAAGACACTCTCTGAGTTAAAGTTTTGTCCGAACCAGATATGGGAGATCGCAAACCATTCGAGTTTTATCTGGATCAAATTTTAGCCCTGATGTGCTTAAACGTCTATGGCTTAAAAAGCTACCTAAAAGTTTAACCGTTGCGCTTACTGGCTCAAATATTACAAATATAAACGAGTTAGTAAAATTAGCTGATAGTATTTGGGAAGTGAGTAATCCGTCAGAAGTACATACTATCAGTTCCAATGATGCAAATAGTTTGGCAATTCAGTCACTACTTAAAACTCAAACGTTACTTTGTGAGAATATCAATAAATTAACGCTTGAGGTAACGAGTCTGAAGTCACAGATAGATCAGCACAGATCTAGACCTTTTTCTCGATTTAGATCACGCTCTCGTAGCAGATCTAATTCACGACATAATGGTCTTTGTTGGTATCACCACAAATACCAAAACAAAGCCCAAAAATGTATTCAGTCCTGTAATTTCAAAAATTCGTCAACAAACTAAATAAGCCCATTGTTGCGGCGACTAACAATGGAAGTTTTGAATATTTATCACGTCGCCTATTTATTTTTGATAAAGATAACGGTCTAAAATTTTTGATTGACAGTGGTGCAGAAATATCTGTTTTACCTGCTTCCAAATTTCCGCACCAAAAACGTTTGTCCGACGGCTCATCTATACCAACGTACGGCAAGAAACTGTTAAATGTTAATTTGAATCTTCGCCGTGAATTTCCTTTTATTTTTCTAATTGCCGACATTTCAAGGCCGATTATTGGTGCTGACTTCCTCAGCAAATATGGACTACTAATCGACGTAAAACGCAAGCGATTAGTAGATCCTTTAACCAATTTATCCGTTGATGCCATTATGGCTTATTGTAAAATAGAGTTACCCAAATTATTCCTCATAGAAAATAAATATTTCGAACTATTGAAGAAATATCCAAGTTTGACCTCTGAACCAGATTACACCAAACCGGTCAAACACAATACTGTACATAGGCCAGCAACTGAAGGAGTACTTCCGTTCTTAAAACCAAGACGACTAGATCCTATCAAATATAAAATCGCCAAGACAGAATTCGATTTTTTAGTCAAATCAGGTATTTGTAGGCTATCCAATTCTTCTGTGGCTTCACCTCTCCATTTAGTAGCCAAAAAGGACCCTAATGAATGGCGTCCTTGTGGCGATTTTAGACGTTTAAATTGTATCACTATTCCTGATCGCTATCCGTTGCCTCACATTCATGATTTTAGTATAAATCTACGGAACAAATCTATATTTTCCAAATTAGATTTAGTAAAAGCTTACCATCATATCCCTATGGCTGAAGCTGACATATACAAAACAGCCATTACAACTCCATTTGGCATGTTCGAATTTGTTAGAATGCCATTTGGGTTAAGGAATTCGGCACAGACCTTTCAAAGGTTTGTGAATGAAGTATTTAGTGGTTTAGATTTGTATACATTGACGATGTTTTAATTGCTAGTGATTCGGAATCTGACCATTTAAAACATTTAAAAATCGTTTTTGATCGACTTGAGGAATATGGTTTATATATTAAACCATCTAAATGTGTTTTCGGCACTACATCTATTGACTTTTTAGGACACAATATTTCAAAAGATGGCATTAGACCTTCTGAAGACAAAGTATCTGCCATAAAAGACTTTGAACGTCCTAATCCGTCAAACAAGCTTAAAAATTTGTTGGAATGATGAATTATTATCATCGATACATTCCAAAATTGGCAAAGCTAACATGTCCAATACATGCTATAATTAATACTGCTGCTAAAAGTAAAGACAAAGCTTTAATTTGGGATGATAAATCCATCAAATCATTTGAGCGTATTAAAGAAAATTTTGCTTCAAAGGTTCTGTTGAATCATTTCAATAGTGAAGCAAAATTGTCTTTAACCGTAGACGCTTCAAACATTGCAATTGGTTCTTCAACAATGCTCGAATGGTTCAACGGAACCATTAGCCTTCTTTTCAAAAAAGCTTTCTACGTCTGAAATTAAATATAGTACGTTCGATGGAGAACTTTTAGCTATTTATTTATGCATCAGACACTTTAAATACATACTTGAAGGAAGACAGTTCACAGTCTTTACGGATCATAAACTATTAACAATGGCTTAAATTCCAAAACAGAGAGAAGTCCAAGACAGACTCGGCATCTAGAATATATATCTCAATTTACTAATGACATACGGTATATACGAGGAGATGCAAACATTGTGGCAGACACCTTTTCTAGAGCCTTTGAAATTGACGCACTACATTACACTGATTTAAATATGAAAGCTCTATATAAGGAACAAGAAAATGACGCCGAATTAAAAAATTCCCTTCTCAAGTCGAACAACAATTTAAACTTTACAAAATTCCCGTACTTAATTTTGAAATTGTCTGCGAAATGTCAGGGGCATGTCCAAGACCATATGTACCTCCCAGTCTGAGGAAAATTATATTTGAAAAATTACATAATATATCACATCCTGGTACAAAAGCTACAAGAAGACTCATTAGCGCAAGATATTTTTGGCCTGGTATGAGTAAAGAACTCAATACCTGGTCCAGTCAATGTTTACAATGCCAAAAATCTAAAATCAACCGTCATACTAAATCACCTTTTTCTCCAATTCCTATACCCAAGGGCAGGTTTGAACACATCCATATAGATATGGTAGGTCCTTTACCTCCTTTCAAAGGTCACCGCTACCTTTTAACTATCATTGATAGATTTACTAGATGGCCCGAAGTTTATCCATTAAGGGATATTAATTCAAAAACGATAAGTCAAACATTTTTCAATAATTATATCCCTCGCTTCGGTGTTACATTAGAGGTAACTAGCGATCAAGGTACACAGTTTACGTCACAATTATTTTCTGAATTGACAAATTTCTTGGTTGTCATAGGATTGTCACTTCCCCATATCATCCGCAATCAAACGGAATGATTGAGCGTTTCCATAGACAACTTAAAGTCTCTTTCACGGCTAAAAATGAGCCAAACAAATGGTTTGATGAGTTACCGATTGTTCTCCTTGGTTTAAGATCAACTCATAAAGAATATATTTCGGCTACTCCCGCTGAAATGGTTTACGGACAGAATTTACATCTACCCGCTGAGCTCTTAATTCAAGGATCTACTGCCACTGTTTTGGATAATCTCAAAGAACATTTTAAAAATGTCCGATCGTCCATCAGTCGTCATAATAATCTTAATATTGGAATATTTATTCCGAAGCAATTGAAAGATTGCAAGTTCGTTTTTGTCCGTTGCATAAATAAAAGAAATCTTCAATATTTACTTTTTAATAAGCTTTTGGCCATATAGACAATCGTTTTTTATTTATTTGTCCCCTAAACGATTGTTTATATGGCCAAAAGCTTATTAAAAAGTAAATATTGATTACTACACGGCCAAAAAATCACCCTTATATAAAAGAAATCTTCAACAACCTTTCGACGGCCCATTTAAAGTCGTTGAAAAATAACCTAAATTTTTCAAAGTCCTGATCGATGGCATAATTAAAACAATTTCTATTGATAGACTTAAACCAGCCATTATTAAAACACCTACCACCAACACAAACACCACTACTAAAACTAACAAGAAACGTGTAACATTTAATTTATTAAGTTTAAAATCTCTCGGAGGGGGAGTGATGTAGGGTATCTACATGTAAAAAAGTTAATTCTTAAAAAAAAACAAAAATAATAATAAAATTAGATTTTTAAGTCAATCATTTTTATTGTTGTCAAAAAAAATTATTATTACTTTTTCCTTAACAAAATTTGTCTTCTTTAAAAAATAAATTGTACTTATATAATTAAAATAAAATCGTGCGTCTATAATTGTACTTCTATAATTAAAATAAAATAGTGCAACTATAATTAGGATATAGTGCAACTATAATTTGTTATTGTTTCTTGAGAAACATACTTACAATTTGCGAAACGCGTAAATACCTGTGTCCTTTTAATATATATATAATGAAACAACGCCGTCTTCTTATTCGTCATACCTTTTTTTCCGAAAATAAGACACTGTCTTATAATTTTTTTAAGTCCCAAATACGTATTTTTATATTCTTTAACTTAATATAAATTTTACACAGCATACAGAATTTAAAATTTATTCAATTACAATTATTTCATCTTCTTCATAAACATCGTCATAAAGTAAATTCTGAATTTTATTTTGATTTTTTAACAAATTTATTTCCTGTTGAATCATTGGTCCAAATCCTTCATGTCTTTTTATCTAGGGCTTATTTTCGGAGAATGTCTTATTTTCGGAAAAACACGGTAGCGAGTAAACAAATACCACAGTATATCCAAAGTTTTACAATAATTCTAGGAACCAAAACTACATTTTTCGTTTCTAATACGTTTAGAAGTAACAAACATCCGCACATACTTAATATTCCTGCTATAGGCGTTAGACCCGATTACTTTAAGCATACGAGTATGTTTAATATATAATATGTATGTTCAGCTATTCTGCATTTAAAACTTGGTTTTTTATTAGTCAACTCTTTGGTCTTGTTTCCTTAATACAATGCCATTGTATACTACATAATACATTAAAAGTCAATTAATAATTAATACTAATAATTAAAACTCAAGAAAATATTTATTAATTTTTAATTACTAATAAATACTCTCTTGAGTTTTCATTTGTTTTCCAAGGTTTATATAAACGTTGAAGGTCTTTATGTTTTTCAATCACATTTACCAGGCCTCCTTCTTAGTTTACTTTGTAAATGTTTTAAGCCAAGCAATTGCTTTTTTAATGTAACTTAGTGCCTTTTACACAAAAATTCATATTACAACTAATAAGGGCAGGGCTATTTTATTTTTATACCCTCCACCTTAGTGATGAGGGTAAATTAAGATTGCTCTTCCGTTTGCGACAGAAGGAGGCGTCAAAGACCTTACAAGGTATATATATTCTTAATCAAAAACTGAGTAGATTTAGACATGTATGTCCGTATGTCTGTGTGTCAACCTGTTGTCGGTATTCTCACTGGCATAATTTTTTAGATATTGAGCTGAAATTTTATACAGGCACTTTTAGTTTTTGCACGCAGATCGCTATTTAAAATGGACAAGAGCCATGACCACAATCGACAAAAATCTATATATCTGCCACAAAAATTAAACTATGAAATTGAAATTTGGTATGTATATCTATAAATATTCCCTTCATCGATGCGCTAAAAATGGGCGTGGTCGGATAACAGACACTCCCACAGTCGACAAATATCCCTAAGTGGATATATATTACATAGAAAGGGATTCTAAAAATGGTGGATTCTATCGCCACATTTGATACAGTTAATTATTAAGCCAATTAACTTTACCACCAAATTTTGTCTAAAAAATATTCAAATTTTTTGTTTTATAGATATATTTTAAAATAGATTGTCAAATAGGTAAGACCGATGAGGTCCAATTGCAATATTGATTGCCCTGGAACAAAAAGACATCTTTGTGCCAAATTTAATAAAAACAAGTAAGAAAACTAAGCGTGGCTTAGGCTAAATCTTAAATGCACTCCACATCCACAATGGTGGACGTTGCACACGCTTACGCTCTCTAATATCAGCATGCAATGTTTATGAAGATGCTTTTATTATCAGACCATGCCCCTTTTAGACACATGGATGATTTAATCATAAATATGTACACCAAATTAATTTAAAGTTAGTAGGTAAATTTTTGTAGCAGATATAAGATTCCTAGATCAACTTTTGTAGCGGATATTAAGATTTTTGTTGATTGTGGGCGTATCTGTAATCCGACCACGCCCATTTTTGGCACATCGATGGATGAGATATATATAGATATGCATACCAAATTTTAACTTTTGTGGCAGATATATAAATTTTTGTCGTGGTTCTTAACCGTTTTTTTCCATTTTGAATAGCGATCTGCGTACAAAAACTAAAATTTTAGCTCAATATCTCAAAATTTACGCATCTGAGAATGTCCACAACAAAAGGACACACGGCCATACATGTCTAAATTGCTAATGCTAATATATGTATATATACTTTGTAGGATCTCTGACTTCATTCTGAGTATTGTAAATGAAAAAATAAACTTATACACTCATCACATAAGGTGGAGGGTATAAAAAAAATGCAAATTTGCGACCTGCAAGTTGATCCCAAGAAATAAATTGGCGGACATGGACATGAGATTTTGACTCTCAACGTATTGTTATAATTATAAGTTGGTGTGGCACTTTAGCACAAATATCTAAAGAAAACGTACTCTTTTACAACTTTATGAGATATAAATATTCAACCTGGAACCTAAAACATAGCTCGTACAAATGAGGGTCCACCAAGGACACATTCCTTGCACCAAATGGAATTTTTCAAATATCATACCGGAATATACCGTAAAGCACTTTTAAGCCTTGCTTGGTTTGGGTAAAAGAATAAAAGGATAAAATACTAAAAAGGTAAGATAGTCGGTGCAAAGCCTTAAAAGTAAGGCTCAGCAATAAGTAACTCAAACGAGTTCTATATATTATTTTTAAATTCATTGTTTGTCAAAATACCGCAAGAAAACAAAGCACCTCCTCTTACGAAGTTTTGAGGGTTTTGAGTTTCGGTAAAAAGTAACGCAAACGAGTTTTATACAATATTTAGATTCATTGTGTAAGAAAAAAATTATAAATGAACTGTCGATTATTGCTGCTCGGCTAATCCCATTGTCAAGTATGCGCGTTTTATTTGCTATATCTCTTCGTAATTAAGACATTTAGGTACGGGGGTTGACCAATTGCCATCCGGTTGACATTTGGGACGTTCAAGTGGGCCATTTTCACTGAATTGCACATAACCGGGCCTACACTGCACACTTACATAATCTCCAGAGTCGTAACTGAATTTTAAAGGAGCCAATAAACCATTGGGTGGATCACCCGGATAAGGACACTGAGATTTACCTGCGGCAAAAATTAAACTAAATAATTTTATACATACAATTATTCTTATAATTAGTCTCTTCCACCAATTTTTTAATTCGAGTTTGTGTCGTGAAGTTCAGTTTAACGTTGTAAGTATTACCCTTTTTTAAATAATCAGAAAGACAGAAAAATGTTTCTCTATGTACCAATAATTTTTTGCTCTCAGAGTCTTCGTGAGTTTAAACATTTCTAATGGAATGTTTATTAAAGTTTACTTACAAAATGGAGGCGAATGCGACCAAAAACCGCTTTCTGTGCATATAATACTTGGCTCGCCGATCAGTGTATGACCCTCATTGCAACTAAAAGTTATCAGGGCGCCCACAGTGAGGCGTCTTTGATTTAAGTTGGTGCCTCCTATGCGCCCATTCAAAGGCGCTACTGGAATGGGACATTGTATAGCTGGAAAAAAGAAATCGGTATACACAACAAACATTTATATTATTATACTCCCTCCATTAAAATACGACTATAGTGAATAACATTCCGTCCGTAGCAAAACCTGAGTCGAACGTATGAGAACGTATTCATTGATATAATATAAGAAAAAGCTTTAGATAGCTCTCCTAGTTTTTCTGAGAATCAATGTGAAATTAGAAAAAAAATTCTATTTCTATTCTATCACAAATTGGTAATAAACACAAAATGTAGTACAAAATAGGAATAAATAAAAAAAAATTATAATTGAAAGACCATATTCTGTAGATTTTAGTTACATATGTGTAATGCTTTATATATTCATGAAGTGTTATTTGAAATAACTTCTTAATTGTAATTATTTATTGATAAACTATTAAAGACATTTGATTTCATTTGGCGTATATATTTTTTTAATCTGTTCTGTATTAAGAAGTAAATCTTTAATTAGCTGAACGCAATTTCATAGATGGCTTGTCGGAGTGTATTTTCTAAATTCTATCACCGGAATATCCCGTGAACAACTTTGCTCTAAATGGTATTATTTTACAATTCAAAAAATTCAAAGGGAAGAGCTTATGGATGTTCAGCTATAATTATAATACTATTAAACATTAACATTTAAAAATATATACAAAAGACTATTTTATGTTTAGGCAATATCCATCTGCTTCACTTATACCCTCCGTATAAGAAGGGGTTATACAAATTTGTTATTCCGTTTGGAACACCCAGAAGGAGAAGTCAGAGACTTTTACAAAGAACAGATATTCTTGAGCAGCTTCAAAACTGAATCGATCTTCCGTTTTTGTTTTGCATATCGATGGATGAGATAAATATAAATATGTGCTCCAAATGTCAAGTTCATGTTTTGATTTTTGTGGCAGAGATATAGGTTTTTGTCGATTGTAGGCGCGTTTGTTAACCGACTACATTAAATTTTTGGTATAGCAGTGGATGGTATAACTACAGATATGCATACCAAATTTGAAGTTCCTAGGTCAACTTTTGTAACAGATAAATAGATTATTGTTGATTTATGACAGATATACAGATTTTTGTCGATTATGGGCGTGACTCTTATCCGACCGTGCCTTTTTTAGGGGGATAACTCTAAATATGTATACCAAACTTCAACTCAATAGCTAAATTTTTGTGGCGGATAAAAAGATTTTATTGATTGTGAGCAATCTTGACCCATTTTGCCCATGTTAAATAGCGATCTGCGTACAAAAATTAAAATTGCCTGTACAAAATTTTAGTTCAATATCTCAACATTTACTCCCGTGGGAATACCGACAACAGACTGACACACGGACATTCATGTCTTAATCGACTCAGTTTTTGACGCTGATCAAAAGCATTCGTGTTTCTTCCATTTCTTTATTGTAGTTGCAAAAGTAATAATAGATACTCCCTTACTTATATGATAAGTATAAGAAATAAAATAATTATTAAAAATATACTCATTTGGACCCAAATTTGATCATGCAAGAAACTAGAACTCTTTATAAAATATCTATCTGAATTTTTAAATTACAGAACACTATAGAAGGTTACCTTTGCATCGTGGCACATGCCCGCTCCACATACCAGTCGTCTCACATTCTATAATAGGAGTGCCGCTCAATTTAAAGCCCCATTGACACTTGAATACCGCTCGGCCCCAAACGGAAGTATTTAATTCAACCAGACTCAGATGTGGATCATTTAATATAAGCCGAGGACATTGTACTGCATGACAAGTAGGCGCAAGAGATGACCAATTTCCTGAGGCCAAACAGGAAATATTTGCAACGCCATCAACTTGATATCCTGGCGGGCAACGATACAATGCGCGTTGTCCCAATTTGTTACCTTCTAAATTTAAAGTCAGTGGATAAGCCGGTACCGGCAGTTGGGGACAAGTAGACGTGGTTACAACAATAGAAATACTATTTGTTAGTCCACGTGGAGAGGTACACGTAAAAGTTCCCGTATCACCATTTTCAATGTCACGAATCGTCAAACGATATCGCAGATTACGGTCCTCATGTGCCCAACCTATCCATATAAAATAATAACCACATTAAAGATATAAACGAAGAAATATTTGTGTCTTATTCGTACCTGTCGGATATTGCATATACCAGCTAGTCCAAGTCCATTCTGGAATGCCCTTTGAGCGTGGATACATACAATCCAACGATATGGAGCTATGTGGCAAAACAGCCATCACACCAGATGGCTCAAACGAACCCGAACCGTTCAATATTATATAGCGTATAGATGGAGCACTATCATCAGAAAAATTTGTCAGTAATGTTGTGGGTACACAAGACGGCATCCTGGGCGCCCACAAGCCATCTGAACACAAAACACGAGACTCCCCGAGCAGTTTGTACATACCCAAATCCTTACACCGAGCTTGCAACGAGTGACCATGCGGTACATCCCAACCTACATTCTAAGGAGAGGAGGCATTAAAGGGCGGTAAAATATTTCAATGAAGATAATGGACAATGAGGTTGACATATTCAAAAATGATGTTATCAAATGTTATCAAATGTGATTCATATATGGAGAATCAACAAAGAGCGAGAGCGACAGCAGGTAACGGCAAATTCGTTAAATATATGCAAATATATGTTTATTTTCAGGGTTCTCATGCACAAATATTATAATAGTTAGCACAAATAAAATAAATGGTAGATATGCGTTTAACCATATATAGCATAAGGAAGTAAAAACATACAGAAAACATAAAAAAAAATATTCAAAATGTATACGGAAACAGTAAGCAGTTTTGTACCGTACATAACAATTAATATAAGAGCCTTGAAACTTTCATATTTGATTTTAACCCTAAGATTACTATAAATCTTGAAATAGTTTGAGTTTAAAAAGGTTTTAGATTAGGCTTTAGTATATATGTATATGATTGATTTTTTATTTTTTATGGAGGGCAATTATTGTCATTGCTTTTTTATTCATGTATAAAGTTGACAATGTAAGTAGGTCCATGTTATACATAAAATTTATATTGATAAATAATTAACAATAACTAAGTTTCCTAATCTATTTACAACACCTAGAAAAAAGTCTGGGAGATCCCACGAACTATATGTATTTTTGGTGGTTAAAATTTTAAATAATAGGAAATTCAAGAAATAATAAAGACGAGAGATACTGATATGAATATCAAGTGAGTTAAACGGCGAATCCTTGATATCTGGGTATATTGTTTTTCTTTAAAAGTTTGTAAATATCAAAAGAACAAGCGGGCCGCACCCCCAAATATATATATTCTTGATCAAAATCAATAGAAAAGTCGATATAACCAATATGTCCATAAGTGTGTCCGTGTGAATTTATACACATTTTTGTTGGAACTGTTATAGTCCCAAAAATTAAGATATAACTCTGAAATGCAAACTCTCAAATAAGAGATTTTCTATATGCATGTTTGCTTTTATCCAATTTTGCATAGTTTTTTAAAATCTCGCATTAATTTTGAAATTGGGCAAAATCGATCAAGCAATATGCACACAATACAACAAAAACATAAAAAGGAGCAATTTTTTAAGTAAATTTAAATCAACCTTTGGTATATGGATGGTGAGTATTCAAGATTTATCGTTTAGTTAAAAAAGAATTAAATTCTACGAAATTCAGCTGATGAAAGCTACCTTCAAGTGAGACAAACGTTTATTCTGTTCCACAAATATATGTTTATACATTTTTGAATTAAAATATACGATTGACAATAAATTATACCATAAATGCTAAAAAAGTTTCCTCTAATGGTACTTTTAAAGTAATTGTTCCCCCCAATTTTTTCATGTCCGCTACGTTAAAGACCAGCATCGTGAAAATATCGCAATTTTGTTGAAAAGGTAAATTTAAAGAATATATATGATAAAATGATCTTCAAAATTGTATCATTAGATTTTTTAAAAACTTAGATGCTTGACGTATCACTTGACCGATTTTATTTAATAATTCAAACTTTACGAATAAGAGCGGTCCAATAACAGACATATACGTAGGCACATATGGCTAGATCGACTCAGATTTTTTTGCTGATTAAGAATGTATATACTTTATAGAGTGACTGACGTCTCCTCTTTGGTTTTAAAAACGGAATAGCATACTCAACATACCCTTCACTTATGTTGTGATATGCCATTATATGGTACGTTCTTTTCTATAAATTTTTGTGCTTTTACCACTTTCCTAAATATTTCTTAAACGATTGATCATGGGAATATTTTATAGTATTATATTATCTCAGTGAAATGCTAATTTTTGCACCAAAGAAAATTTAAATACGTTAAAAAAATTTTATATATGAGGTTTGATATTCAATCCCCTGTCACGTAATAGTAATCGTAATAGGTTAGGTAAGATTGATCGGGTGTGAGCCAAAAGCCAATTCACCTAGAATAAAATGTAGGCCCATTGTGTTACTCGTAAACGATACCTAAAGCTCTGAAGAACCATCCAGAGGATGTTATAAATCGTTTGAGATCAAAAATCCTTGCATCTGCTAGTGACCCTACACCCTCCGGGAACCTGACTCCAATTTTTTTATGTCGCTTTCCCTGTAGAGCCGGGCACTAACACAGCAGATATTCTACAGTTTCAATCATAGTAAATAATGTGATAAATTTTTCGAGGTATTGGCATAATTTAAAACTGTACAAGAAAGCAAAAATTAAGCTAAACCTGTGAATCTTATTGCATATAAAATTAGAAATCTAAACAACGACTTTGAAGCTATTTATCACAAAAACCTTGCGTGATAGGAGTATTCTAAAGTGTATGGTTAGATTCTACAAAAAAAAATATATAAGAAAGTATATTATATGTGTTACATAATGAACACGAATGTTTTTTGAGATCAGTATCATTATTACTTCTTCTTCAGTATGAGTTCATTTTCTCACTTCGAATTCTAGATTATGACCTATTTAACAATTTTGTTAAAATATATGGAACACAGGCAAGGAAAGAGTTATATTTTTTGGGAATTTTTTTATTTAGAGAAAGAGACTTCCTGTAAGATGTTATAGGAACAGTTCCAAAATTGATATAATTCGATACATTTTTAATGAAGTCCAAACAAGTTCAAATGGGATACAGTGAACAAAGCTTATACATATAACATTTACCGTATATATATATATCATATATTATAAAGTTTTATTATTCTTAACACTAAAACACTTGTTATGAAAATATAATTAAGTAATGTACGAAAATTAATAATTTTTTTTGTTTGATACAATTCACGGTATGTGAATCTACTAAATAATTCGAAATTGATGTATCAGGCATTTGATGTTCTATACTATGAAAAAACGATACTATATAGAAAATCTTGTAGTGGATTTAAAATTAAATAAAAGTTTTAGTATCCAAAAAAAGAAAAACATAATGCCTATGGTAAAATATTATATGACATGCTATGTTTGCATAACCAGCACTTTAGGAAAAAAATTTTTCTCGCGATCAGCCAAAAGCAGCATTACTTATTCCGATTTCTCTAAGAGATCCTATTAAATATGCTAAAGGTAAAATTAATTTGTTAGTAAGAATACATTGATTTGTTTTAATTATTTAATTATTTCATCATAAAGTTTTTTGTTGAAACTCCAATCCAATTTGAACTTTTTATTGAAATAATTTAACGTTTAAGAGAAAAATGGCTATTTTTTGTCAAGTGATCTGGATAACTCACAATTTGTGTGTTTGAAATAAAATTCGATTTGGACGTACGATTGCGTCGCGATCGGTAGATGGGGGTCTGCAAAAAAGTGAACAAACACACAAACAATAAAGAAGGGGGATTAAGTAAAACAAAAATATTTTAGAACTATATAGAGGAATAATAATTTTTTTACAAATTCAGCTTTTCAATTACGATTATTTTGATATCATCCCGTTAAAAATATTAATCAAAATAAAAGAGACATTAGTGCTTTACCTCCTTTAATAAGGTGTTGTGCTATGTTTACTTTTCTTTGGTGTAAATAATTATTATAATATAAGTAGAAAATTTGATTCGTCATATAAATAAATAGAAAAATAACTTCATTGTTTAAACTTACAAAAATGCATTTGTGTGTGATGAAATATGTTTTTCAAACTTACCACTGAAATATTACGATAACTTAATAGCAAATAAGGCGGTATGCGTTGAACATGGCAACTCTTGTATAACGGTTGAAATTTAACGTTTCCATTCTCATCTAAAACACGATTGATTTCTATTAATTTATTTTCCTTAAATAAGCTCTCAAGTGTGTACAAATAGAGTAAGCAAATAAGGAGCTTGTATAATTAAAACAATGTATGTGTTTGAAATGATGAAACTTTATATTCTTTATTATTTTTGTAATGTAATACAGATTTATATCTCTTTTATATTAGGTACTAAATGATAACATTATTTGAATTCCTAAAGTGTTTACAATTATGTATAATTATATTATGAACACATGCGTAGTTATGTTTCATGTTGAATTTAATTATTTAATGAAAACTTTATATCTTATATACCGTTTTTGAAGTGGAGATGTTGATGTAGAAATCAGAGTGAAGGTGTATTTGGTTTTGTTGTTGTATTATGATGGATTAGATGAATTTTATCACTTACCCTCTTCATTAGTGGCACATAGAGGACCCACCCATTTTCCTTTAATACATCTAATCTTACACAATCGTCGGTCGCCTAATGGCCCTATTTCGCCGGGGAATCGAATTTCAGAAACTTCTGTAAATTTTTGTTGTATATCGATGTCTTCTCCTTCTTCATCTTCTTCTTCAGATTCAACTGATTCTTGGTGAATTGTATAGCCACCGTCTTCTTCGAATGGTCCTAAAATGGAAATAATAATAAAAAACAATTACAAAGGGAAAAAAATTACATTTGGCTTAGGTTAAATCTTGATTATCCACCTCATTAGATCTTTAAAATTAAATGATGCTTATAAATTATGGGCGTGTTCTTAAGAAATTTTTATGTGATATATTGAACTCGTGTGATTCTTATTTTTTAACAAAACAAAACAATATTATAAGGAAAAATTAAGAAAACTAAATTTGACTTAGGCCAAATCTTAAATACCCTTCACCTACACAACGGTGGGCGTGGTAAATATTTATTTACATATACTGGGCTTTTTAATAGTGTACGTATTACGTATCAGCATGCAAGTCTACTACGTTGAATAAGGTTTTTTGTAAATTGTGGGCGTGTTTGTTATCCGACAATGTACATTTTTGGTATATCGATGGACGGGCTAACCTTAAATGAGTGCACTAAATTTGAACTTGTGAACTTGAATAGGTCAACTTTTGTGGCAGGTATATATATTTTATCGAATGTAGGCGTGGCTCCTAACCGATTTTGCCCATTTTAAATAGCGATCTGCGTGCAAAAACGAAAAGTGCCTAAACAAAATTTCAGATCAATATCTGAGGATATACTGAGAGAATGCCAACAACAGATAGACACACTGACCCACAGACGTGCATGGCATAGCGTCAAAAACTGATTCGATTTAGACGTTTTTTTTTTTTAACGAAGGGGAAAGAGCACGAGTTGGAATGCTTCGCTTACAATATTTAATCCTTGCCATAACCACTTTATATGCCCCACCCCATACATTAAAGTCGGCAATATCACATAATTCTTTAAAACATTTGCTCTTACTAGACTTTATGGCCTTTTTTAATGATGTCCGTGCATATATCTGCTCCTGTAAACTTCGTGTTGCACAGTATGTCTTTTGGAACGTTCTTCTTGCGGTCAAACATTGTTGATTTATTAAGTGGGTTTTGCTGCCGCATTGCCAATATTGTTGTAATTACTGCAAGATGATCACTATTTGTGTAAATATCACTCACCTAATATTGGCATTTCCCAGCTAATAAAGGGCTGGCGTAGGTAATATCAATTATAGATCCATATCCATTTTTTTTCAAAAGTGTTTTACTCCATCATTTAATAGTAAAACGTTTAAATTGTTGAATGCCCTCACGATTTCACCTCTTTTATTTGTGTATCTACTTTTCCACTCTGTTGACCAGGCATTAAAATCTCCAGCAATAATCAAGGGATTATATGTTGATGCATCACTGCATAATGTATCAATACCAGCTTCGAACTGTAACAAATCTAAGCTAGGAGGGAAGTAACAGCTAAAGATGTATATGTCATTTATTTTGGCTGCTGTATAATACGTATTAGTAGTTTTAATTAATTCTTATATAGGGCATAGTGCCCATAAAGCTGCTTTTTTGCTGCTATCATCAGTCAATTGTTCCTGGTAGGCGATATTCTTATACGGCTAAGACAGAAGCGTTATTTGGTTTTACATATTTTATTTACTTTTTCGCCCAAAGTTTTCGAATCAGAACTTTCCTTGACTTTTCTTAATGTGTCTCTGTATGAGAGGCTACCGGTTTTTTCTAAACGACATTTTTCATGTTAGGGTTTCAATCGGTTTTCCGCTTTGCCTTCACCGTGGTCCATTCATAATTTTTAGGCTGCTTCTTTGCTGGTTTAGCTGCATTCGGTGAAACCTTTTCCACATATATGGTCTTATTAGTGACACTTTGTGGTTTGCGTTTAGCGCCGGGTGTTATAATTACATCACACTTTCTTTTATTTTCATTTTTTACTTTAATATTTATAATTTCATCACCTCTATCATTATTATCATCATTATTATTATTATTTCAGCAAATTGTGCTATATTACACTCGTTATCGCCAGAACGAGGTGGTGTATGTCCTAGACCCATTATTTATTACCCGAGACGCCAACCGCACGAATTTGTATTAAGTGTGGTGACTTCTCGATATAAAAATATGTTGGCCACTCTATTTATTTCCTGGTAATTTATATGCTCTTTTTATACCATCCACCTTAGGGAAGAGGGTATATTTATTTTGATCATCCGTTTACAACAAATCAAAGGAAGCCTCGGAGACCCCACAAACCATATATGTATTGTAATGATTGTATACTATGTGTAAAGGTAAATGTATGTAGTGTCTAACATTATATGTCGCGCAACGCGCAATGTATGAATCCAGCTGAAAAGCTCGGTATTTTAATGTTACAGATAGTAAGACTTTTACAAGACGAAGCTATGTTTTAGTCTATCTTTATTTTTCAATTTTGTTTCCTTATATAATAATTTACAATACTACCTTACACTAACAAATAACAATGAAAATTATACTGCTTACCTAGCTTAATTTTAATTTGGGTTAATATTGAAAAAAGAGAAGAAAGTTATTGACATAGTAATTATTAAAGTTAAGGTCAGTAGAAGAATGAAAAGAAAGAATACAATTACAGTATGTTACAATTTTTATTAAAGTTAAGGTCAGTAGTAAATGAGAAATTGGTGTGCATTATTTTATATGCACACTACAGTATATTCTTAATAATTGTGAAAAGAGAAATCGTTTGAGACATGTCCGTCCTTGTGTCCGTCTGTTGTTGGCACTCTAACGGTCGTAATTTTTATACCCTCCACCTTAGGGAAGAGGGTATATTCATTTTGATCATCCGTTTACAACACAGACGGACGGACATGTCTCAAACGATTTCTCTTTTCATGCTGATTAAGAATTTATATAGTTTGTGGGGTCTCCGAGGCTTCCTTCGTAGTGTTGTAAACGGATGATAAGGTGGAGGATATTTAAGCTTCGGTCCTAGACGAACTTCTCTATCTTGTTAAATATAACAACAATAATTATGCGTGAAAAACTAACTGTATAAAAGCGAGCACAAAAAAATACTCGATTTAGACATATATGTCCGTGTATTCGTGTGTCTGCTTGTTGTTGGCATTCTCACGGGCGTAATTTTGAGATATTGTGCTGAAATTTTCTACAGGTACTTTTAGTTTTTGCACGCAGTTTGCTATTTAAAATAAGCAAAATCGGTCAAGAGCCACGCCCACAATCGATAAAGATTTAGAATATTATGAAGTCAAGGAAGCTGTCAATAAGTTTTAATAATAAAGCACCAGGTCCGGATGAAATACCTATGGAGGCAGTTAAAATAGCAGCCCTGCAAAATACGCCACTTTTCTGCTAAGTATTGTAAAGAATCTGAAGGGTGCTGGGGTAGACCCAGGGCCAGCCAGAGTTCAATGCAAAGAAAATTTGTTCCTTTTTTCGAAATTTGTATATAAACAAAAAAAAAGGATGATTTCTTTTCTCTTATGTAAGTTTCTTTTGCAATGATTTTATTGATAATGAAAATTTTATAATGTACTGTACATAAACAAGAAAAAATTTAATGACTGAATGTGATCAAATAAGTTAATTATGTTTACTTTTACATTGTTTCGGGTCTTAACTAAGCGTAATAATGCGTGAATAGTGTCTTTGCTTAAGTTAAAGTGCAACTAGTGTAGACGATTCTCTTGCCTATGTATTTGCTAAGGTTAGTTTAGCAAGAGCTCAGCCTATGTTAATCTTTCGCTTTGAGTTTGAGAGTTTAGGTCGACTTATATATCACCTAAATTGTTTGATAAGCCTTAATCTATTTTAGCTTGCCTGTTGTAATATATCTTAGCTGTGTGTGCCTAGTGTAAAATACCTTGCTGTGTTTTGAGAGGAGTGGCTCACTCCCACCTATGCTTGCCTGTGGTAGTATACCTTAGCTGTGTTTGCCTAGTGTAAAATACCTTGCTGTGTTTTGAGAGGAGTGGCTCACTCTCACCTATGCTTGCTTGTTGTAATATACCTTAGCTGTGTTTGCCAAGTGTAAAATACCTTGCTGTGTTTTGAGAGGAGTGGCTCACTCTCACCTATGCTTGCCTGTTGTAATATACCTTACTATGTTTGAGAGGAGTTGCTCACTCTCGCTAAAGAAATATTAAAATATGCCTAACTATGTTTGAGAGGAGATACTCACTCTCGCCTAAAGAAATATTAAAATATGTCTAGCTATGTTTGAGAGGAGATACTCACTCTCGCCTAAAGAAAAATTAAAATATGCCTAGCTATGTTTGAGAGGAGATACTCACTCTCGCCTAAAGAAAAGTTAAAATATGCCTAGCTATGTTTGAGAGGAGATACTCACTCTCATACCTATTTCCCTATGCTCGAACTGACTGTCAGCCCTAAGACTAGCTACTTTCCTACGCGGTGATCGGCTTTTTATAGGCCAGCGGCTGAGCTTTTGCTTGTTATTTGCAAGAGCTTTGTTGCAAGTTTACACTAGTTACAGCTGATCTTAACTATTGGTGTGTAGAGTTGCCTATGACAGAAATCGGCACCAGCTACGGGTGATAAGGCACCAACTGGTAGTAGCTTATAACATCTAAGTTACGACCTTCTATCGGAGAGGTTTAACATTCCGTACTATGGGTGTCGGGAGCCCCCAAGGTGATTTCACTCTGGCCCGACAATTTGAGGTAGGCCCCTTTGTGGGTGCATCATAGTGGCTGTGGTTTGTCATCAAAATAACATCTTGATGATGTCATTTTTGACCGCTGTAATGCATCCTTATAATGCATTACGCACTGTATGGTGCCGTGAGATTAAGCCTTAACGGCAGGTGCTCACGTAAAACCATACAACTCTCTGCCTATGACAGAGTTACTTAATAAAAAGGTAAACAATCATCAAGCAATCGTATATGTGTGCAATAACAAAACTAAGCATATGTGTAACAATGATTATAAAGAATTCAAATGATAAAAAAAACTAAATATAATAATTCAAAATTCAAAACTAAATACAATAATTCAACGAAAATGTTATAAAAAGAAAAAGGAAAAGAGAGAATAACAGCGATGAGCCGTGTGATGGAAATTTTATTTTTTCGTGGAAAATTTCCTCATCACAGTATATAACAATTATATAAAAAGTGGTTTTTCCGAAGATATGGAAGAGGCAAAAACTTGTTCTGTTGCCTAAACCGAACAAGCCCAAAGGTGACCCTAGCTCCTATCACCCCCTTTGTATGTTAGACACTTTAGGTAAGATGTTAGAAAAAATTTTGTTTTACCGAACAAAGGCTAGAGTAAGGTCCACAAAAAACTGAAGCAGTTCTAATTACAAGCAGGAAAAAAAGAAAAAAAAAAAAAAAGAAGTGGTGACACTAAAATTGACGGGCACCAGCTTACAACAGTAGAAAAAATTAAATATCGATGCGAGGTTAAACTTTATGCAACATATAATAGCAGTGTGTAATAAAGCAGATAAAACGTACTCATCAAATGTTGGTGGACCCCAACAACCAAGACGACTATTACTCGCCAAAGTTATAACATCCATAACTATGTACGCTACACCGGTATGGAGTAATACACTGGAAAATTACCCTAACTGTACTGAAAGTTTGCTGTAAGACATGCAGACATTTTAGCCCGCCAATCAGCGAAAATATACGCCACTCAAAAGCAACGTAGTAGAAGCCTTGCTAGGGAAGAAAAGCAGGGTATATTTAAAAAAAGTTACCGTGAATGGCAAAATAGGTGGCAAGGGTCCCTACAAGTGCGTTGGGCACATATAATTATTCCTGATGTTGAAGTATGGATGAATAGGCCGTATGGATGTACGGATTATTACTTAACGTAGATTATTAGTTGTCACGGCTACTTTCGCAAATATCTACACCGTTTTGGGTATGATGTTTGGGTGTCCGGTGTGTCCCTATGAAGTAGAAACAGTAGAACACGTTTTGCTAAAATGTGCTAGATTTGAGGCGGATCGCTTAAAAATAAGAGATGAGATCGCAGATCCTCTTAGTGGTAATGCAATTGGCGGCAAAGATTGTGATGAGGAAATTTTCCAAGGAAAAAATAAAATTTCCATCACACGCCTCATCGCCAAAATATTCTTATTTCTTTTTTTTCTCTTCTTCCCGAACTGTTATATTTTGTTTGAATCGCTATGCTTAGTTTAAATTTTAATTGAATTTGAAATTTTTGAATTATTATATTTAGTTTTCTTTGAATTAATATTTTCTTTTCCTATAATAACATTTTGTTGAATTGTTGTATTTAGTTTTGGATATTGAATTATTATATTTAGTTTTTTTTTTATTTAAATTGATACTATTGTTTTCTTTATAATCATTGTTACACATATGCTTAGTTTTGTTATTGCATACTTATACGATTGCTTAATGATTGTTTACCTTTTTATTAAGTAACTCTGTCATAGGCAACACTGCACACCAGTAGTTAAGATCAGCTGTAACTAGCGTAAACTTACAACAAAGCTCTTGCAATTAACAAGCAAAAGCTCAGCCGCTGGCCTATAAAAAGCCGATCACCGCGTAGGAAATTAGCTAGTCTTAGGGCTGACAGGTAGGTAGTCAGTTCGAGCTTAGGGAAATAGGTATGAGAGTGAGTCACTCCTCTCAAACATAGCCAGGCATATTTTAATATTTCTTTAGGTGAGAGTGAGTCACTCCTCTCAAACATAGCTAGGTATATTATAGTATTTCTTTAGGTGAGAGTGAGTCACTCCTCTCAAACATAGCTAGGTATATTATAGCATTTCTTTAGGTGAGAGTGAGTCACTCCTCTCAAACATAGCCAGGCATATTTTAATATTTCTTTAGGTGAGAGTGAGCCACTCCTCTCAAAACACAGCAAGGCATTTTACATTAGGCAAAAACACAGCTAAGATATATTACAATAGGTGAGCATAGGTGAGAGTGAGTCACTCCTCTCAAAACACAGCAAGATATTCTATGTTAGATAAAACACAGCTAAGGTACACTACAATAAGCAAGCACAGGTGAGAGTGAGCCACTCCTCTCAAAACACGGCAAGACATTTCTCAAGCTAGGTAAACACAGCTAAGGCATATTACAATAGGCAAGCATAGGTGAGAGTGAGTCACTCCTCTCAAAACACAGCAAGATATTCTATATTAGGTAAAACACAGCTAAGGTACACTACAATAAGCAAGCATAGGTGAGAGTGAGCCACTCCTCTCAAAACACAGTAGGCATTTTACACTAGGCAAACACAGCTAAAGTATATTACAACAGACAAGCTAAAATAGATTAAAGGTTCATCAAACAATTTAGGTGATATATAAGTCGACCCAAACTCTCAAACTCAAAAGCAAAGAGATTAACATAGGCTGAGCTCTTGCTAAATTTAGCAAATACACAAGCAAGAGAATCGTCTACACTAGTTATACTGCAACTTAAGCAAAGATACAATTCACATTAGCAAAGACTCAAAACAATATAAAAGTAAACATAATTAATTCATATGATCACATTCAGTTATTAAACCTTTTCTTGTTTTTTTTTGTACAGTACATTATAAGCAACCATTAGTAATAAATACATTGTGAAAGAAAAACTTGCATAGAAAAATCAAGTAATCTCTTTTTTTATATACAATTTTCGCAAAAGAACAAATTTTCTTTGCATTGAACTCTGGCTGGCCCTGGGTCTACCCCAGCACCCTTCAGATTCTTTACAAAGTGGCGCCCGAGCAGGGACCATTATTGTTAAAAAAAAAAAAAAGAGAGAAATTAGTTCAAAAGCATAAGTATTGTACATAACAAAAGAAGGTCGACATTAGACATTAAATACGTATAGGAAAAAAAAAACACACGCTTTGAAAATAGGTATAGCAAAAAAAAAAAAAGAAAGATAGGCAGGATAGAAAAAAAAAACAAACATAAGCTCACAGTACAAAAAAAAAAATAATAACAACACAACTCAATATACAAAGAGGAAAAAAAAAACTCAACATACAAAAAAAATTATATACAAAAGGAAATAATAACAATAGTAAAAATAACAAGCACACATAATCTCAAACAGGCAGATCACAATAAAATACGGCACAAACCAACAAGCCAGTCACCGCAACCGGCAGATAAGGTGCAAATAAACGAAGACGAGCTGGCAAAACTGGTGGAGAATATCCAAAGGAAATTATTATTGGCCCAGCAACAAAGAGCGGAAGAGCAAGAGCCCATGAAAGAGCCCAGCAAACCAACCAGAAATGACAAGAAGACACTAATGAGTATTATCCACAAGTGGGAGTTTCATTACGACGGGGGAGCTGATACTTTCCAGTTCGTGGAAGATGTCGAAGAAATGGCACTCACATATGACATATCGTTGGACGAATTACCAGCCGCAATGCCCAAATTCCTGAGAGGAAAGGCGCTGGTGTGGTACCGGAATAACAATATGCACTGGACCACATGGAGCTCGTTCAAAAGGGACTTTTTCAAGTTCTTTCTCCCGTCAAGATATTTTGAAAAACTCAACGACGAAATCCGCTCTCGCAATCAACGGCCTAATGAATCCTTCCAAGACTACTCCCTTGCGTTACAGGAGTTAATGCGCCACTCGGAGATGACCAATGATGAGAAGCTGTCCAGAATTTACAACAATGCGCTACCAGATTACCGTTGGTATATTCGCCGACGCGATTTTTCATCCCTAGTTGAGTTACTTGAATTGGCCGACGATATGGAAAGCATCACACAGGGCCCCAGGCCAAGAGCGTCAGGTAACCAAGGCAACCGAAATTCTGGCCCATCAAGTAACAAAATTGCAAACCCCAACACCGCCTGTCGAAAATGCGGCAACCAAGGGCATAAGTTCGCCTCATGCCAGAACACAAGCCGACTATTCTGCTGGGTTTGCGGTACAATAGGGGTCAGAACGCGTGACTGTTGCAGACAGCAACCGACGACATCTCAAGGCGCTCAGCAGCAACGTCGACAGACTCCGCAAGAACGAGGATGTGGTCTACAATACCAAGAAAACCCACTGTTATTATCGTGCAACAACAGCAAGATTACAGCCACCATACTGATCAACGGCACACCCGTAAAGGCCATGGTAGACACGGGAACCACGAGTTGTATCATCAGCCAGTCTTGCATAAGTAGGATGGGTATAACCGGACGGCGCGAACACACCAGTTTAAATGTCGTTATGGCCGATGGCTCATCCAGAAGGATTAACGAAATATTATACTACACTATCCACTTTGGAGACCAGCAGAAGGAGCTACCGTTCCTAGTAATGCCTAACGCGATCGAGGAAATCATATTAGGCATGAAATTCTTGTCCATTTTCAACGCTTCGCTAACATGCGCCGGGGTCACCTTACAGTGCAATGAACAGCCGCAGAACGCCAGCGACACGAGTACTCCGTGTGAGAATGTCATCAATATGATCCGTCAGGACGACCATAAGGTAACCAACCTGACCTATTGCCCTATTATCCAATCTGTCCAACCCATATGTACATTGATACTTAAAGCGGATCAACTAAATACCAAACCAGCAAAGAATTCTACAAGTATACAATAAATTAACGAGTCAAGCCAACCAGAAGACACGGAACAAGCCAAGATTGCAAAATTTTTGAAAGATGAGTTGGCCAAATTCAACAAGACAACGGGATTAACTAATCTTATATCGCACAAAATCTACATGACAGACGAGCGCCCAGTGAAAATACGATACCAACAACGAAATCCTGCCATGCAATCGATTATTCATGCTGAAGTCGACAAATTGATAGCGAAAGGCCTTATAGAACCTTCCCACAGCGCTTACTCTTTCCCCGCAGTTCCAGTAAAGAAAAGGAATGGAACCTGGAGGCTGTGCATCGACTATCGCCAGCTAAACAAACGTGCCGAACCGGATGCATATCCTTTGCCCAAAATTTCGCAAATCTTGGATCTACTCAAGGAAGCCAATTATATATCCAGCCTCGATTTAGAGAATGGCTATTGGCAAGTGCCCATGGACCACGATAGCCGGAAATATACCGCTTTCACTATCCCCGGCAAAGGCCTGTATCAATGGAAAGTGATGCCTTTCGGGCTGCACACAGCGCCAGCAACGTTCCAGCGGCTACTTGACCGAATTATTGGCCCAGACCTAGAACCTAGGGCATTCGCTTATCTGGATGACATCATCGTGATTGGTCGCACACTGGAAGAGCACATGGATAATCTACGAGAAGTGTTCCAACGGCTACGCAGTGCAAATCTAAGAATCAATACTGATAAATGCGAATTTTTCAAAAAAGAGCTGAAATATTTAGGGCATATCGTCACTGACAGGGGAATTAAAACCGATCCGGACAAGGTATCTGCAATATCCAATCTCAACCCTCCACGAAACATACGCGAGTTGAGGAGTTTTTTGGGCGTAACGTCATGGTACCGGCGCTTCGTCCCGTGCTTTGCGGAAATCTCACAACCACTGACGGCATTACTAAAGAAGGGTAAGCACTGGAAGTGGACAGATATACAGCAGCGAGCATTCGAGACGCTAAAAAGGAAGTTGACAGAAGCCCCAGTGCTCACATGCCCTGACTTCAGCAAACCTTTTGTTCTACAAACGGACGCCAGCAATGTCGGCCTCGGAGCCGTACTCACACAACAGACGTCCACGGGAGAAAGGGTCATAGCATACGCCAGTAGGCACCTAAACCAGGCCGAGAAAAATTACAGCGTGACCGAAAGAGAGTGCTTGGCCATTGTGTGGGGAACCAAGAAGATGCGCCCCTACCTGGAGGGCTACAAATTCACGGTAATTACAGATCATCTGTCCCTAAAATGGCTGAACAAAATCGACAATCCCACGGGAAGACTAGCTAGGTGGGCCCTTGAACTACAACAATATAACTTTGAAGTAATATATCGCAAAGGGAAAGGTAACGTAGTAGCAGACACTTTATCCCGACAACCCGAGGAAACTTGCGCCACTACCACAGATATCCTTAGCCTCCCTAACACTGGAAAACCATGCAAAAGCGGCGTAAAGAAGTGCTGGAAAATCCCGGAAAGTACCCTGATTTTACAATCACCAATGACCAATTATACCGTCACATATCGACACCACACAACGGAGCTGAAGGAAATACCTGGAAGTTATGTGTTCCTACTCCACTCAGGAAGCGAGTGCTTAAAGAAAACCACGATGACCCCACGGCAGGACACCTCGGGATACGAAAAACAACTGCTCGCATCACCGCACTCTACTACTGGCCTGGTATGTTTAGGGACATACGGAAATATGTCCTCCAATGTGATGTCTGCCAAAGATACAAGATAAGCCAACAACAGCCCGCGGGCCAGATGTTAACCCAAATACCGAATGAACCATGGTCGGTACTTTGCACAGACTTTATAGGCCCGTTACCCAAATCCACGCACGGCAACACCATGCTGCTGGTAATGGTGGATAAATTCTCAAAATGGGTTGAATTGTACCCAATGAAGAAAGCAACAACCGACGGGGTGATCAAAGCCATAAGATCAAACATCATCGCACGGTTTGGGGTACCCAAAGTTCTAATTTCAGATAATGGTACCCAATTCACGAGCAAGGCAATGCAACAGTACCTAAGGAAGATAGGGGTCCAGCATCAAACCACAGCGCCATACGCCCCTCACGAGAACCCTACAGAGAGGGTCAACCGCACCCTAAAGACAATGATGGCTCAACTCACTGACAACGATCATCGCAGGTGGGATGATAATCTATCTGAAATCACACTAGCTCTGAACTCCAGCACCTCAGATTCCACAAGTTTTTCACCAGCATACATCCTATTTGGGCGCGAGCCACGCTTACCTGGTACCTTATATGATGAAGTGACTATCGGCACAGGCACGCAAGCAATCAACGTCAGAGACAAGACGGAAGTCCTAAACGAGATATGGGAACTAGTACGAAACTGTTTGGCCAAAGCAGCTAAGGACCAAAGCCGACACTACAACTTAAGAAGACGCTCATGGAAACCTAAGGTTGGTGATCAAGTACTGGTACGCCAACACCCATTATCCAAGGCAAAAGACTACTTCGCAGCGAAGCTGGCACCAAAGTTTACCGGCCCGTTTACGGTGATAGGCTTGCCCTCGGCTGTGATTGCAGAAATCGAAGATCTTGGCCAACGCCGAACGGCTCATGTAAAGGATCTCAAGCCATATTATAATACGCACGCTGAAGATACCGAAGGGGGCTTTGACATCCAAGAAAACGCTAAATAAAACTCTTTTCTTTTTTTTCCAATCTAGATCAAGTAACACAGCAGAGTAACCGAAAAATTATTAACCAAAGAGAATTTACCATGAGTTCAAACGCTGAAAAATTTCTGCACACTAGCAACCGCTGTAGGGAAAATCTACAGACACAAATTAACGAGAGGCGCCGCGTCATCCTTTTGCATAGTCCTCCCACAACTTCACGAGGTTATCAAGGTGGCCTAGCCCGAAGGAACCAGTCACACGTCAGACACACTACTGGTGTGGTCAAATCGCCAAGCAAAGATCCAACCATACGCAAACGGGGTCGCACCAAGTTCGTTTCAGCACCTCCCCGAAAAGCTACAGCTAGGTTTATACATGCGTCTCCTCTACCACAAGAAAGATGCGCAACACTAAAGATAATTTCCCCAATCAGGGCGCACACCTGTGAGAGCACAATAGTCAGCAGTCCGTCCGAGGCGGATGAAAGCCATGTTGATCCCAAGGAACCCGATTTCTATGATGTCGCAGCCGATCTAAATCTATCGGAGGAATCACTTGCTTGGGACGAACTATTCGGCCCTCCCGACATCCCAATGAAGGCAGCGTCCAATCAACGCCAGCAATTGGAAGAGGCGATTCTCAGTTTCAACGCCAACCAGGTGTCAAACCACAGCTCATCGCCAACGTCCTCATCAGACGCCAGGATGGAATTTACGTCGGGTAATGAAGCTACATGGTACCATCCGTCACCACCGCCGATGGCCGCCAACCGAGATGATGAGAGAAGGTCCAGCATGGCCAACGCAGTCGACATAGGGGACGATGCCTCTATTATAACCATTAGCAGTGATGAAACGGATGGTGATTTAGCCAATACATCCCCTCCACGACAAAGTTATGATGAAGAAGATGTTCAGAATGACGTACCTTCGCCCTCACGCTTCTCGGAGATGTACGGTCTCCACTTTTCGGAAAAGGTCGACTATGCGTTTGGAAATTTCGTACGGGTACAACGTTCTTACACCACCACCAAACTATTTAGAACGACCCAGGTCTTCTCTCCAAGCCGTCTGACACTGCCACAATCACCCCGACTGAGCAGCATCGCAATATGTGAAAAGGCGACCCAGACTTCGCATCGGCTATCCAGCCCAGATGATGTATCACGCTTACTTGACAAGATTGATGAGCTAGTCGCACCAGCAGACGGGCGCCCGATTATGCACGTCCAAGCGCAAGATGGACCTCCAGTTCACCCGTGTGCCGTTATTTTGCCTCGAAAGCAGCCTGTTGCCCAGACTAGTGACCGCACCAGTCCACAATCACCCCATTGCAGTACTCCGGATCATCAATCAAAGGGATCCTTCCGAGCCCGTGGAGCGCGAGCCCCGTGAGTTCCGAATCCCCCAAGACGCCGATATCTTCTTTTGTGCCTGACACCGGCTCCACAGTAGTGCAACACAGGCAACATCAACAGCCACCCCTGATGCTTAGCCCTTGTAGGCCGTACCGGATGTCAGCAGCCAAATCGTATACGCCTCCAGGTTGTTCCAGAAGCCGACAGGTCCTCCAACCACCAAGCCCAACTTCACATAAACAGGCACCAGTGATCGACCACCATCAACCATCACCGGTGTCTAACCTGATGCAGCTGGGGCAAACAAAAGCCGTTAAACCATGGACACCGCCAGGGTGCACCAGGAGGCCCAAACCAGTTCCTCAACCCCCGAACGTTCTTCGTATGGGGACAAAATTCATATACGAGGTAAGTGTGCCAGCTGGAGTGCGTATGGAGTTAGAAGCACGCCTCCTTGAGGAACTCGCTCGACTGCCATCTCGAAGGCGAGTAAGGAGGTATTATATTTTGCAGGGGCAAACATACCGGGCGATAACTAGGAGGACTGGCGACATTGTGATCCAGGAAGGGTTTTCTACCAAAGGGGGGGGGGGGGGTAGTGTAATGAGAAAATTTTCCAAGGAAAAAATAAAATTTCCATCACACGCCTCATCGCCAAAATATTCTTATTTCTTTTTTTTCTCTTCTTCCCGAACTGTTATATTTTGTTTGAATCGCTATGCTTAGTTTAAATTTTAATTGAATTTGAAATTTTTGAATTATTATATTTAGTTTTCTTTGAATTAATATTTTCTTTTCCTATAATAACATTTTGTTGAATTGTTGTATTTAGTTTTGGATATTGAATTATTATATTTAGTTTTTTTTTATTTAAATTGATACTATTGTTTTCTTTATAATCATTGTTACACATATGCTTAGTTTTGTTATTGCATACTTATACGATTGCTTAATGATTGTTTACCTTTTTATTAAGTAACTCTGTCATAGGCAACACTGCGCACCAGTAGTTAAGATCAGCTGTAACTAGCGTAAACTTATAACAAAGCTCTTGCAATTAACAAGCAAAAGCTCAGCCGCTGGCCTATAAAAAGCCGATCACCGCGTAGGAAATTAGCTAGTCTTAGGGCTGACAGGTAGGTAGTCAGTTCGAGCATAGGGAAATAGGTATGAGAGTGAGTCACTCCTCTCAAACATAGCTAGGTATATTATAGTATTTCTTTAGATGAGAGTGAGTCACTCCTCTCAAAACACAGCAAGATATTCTATGTTAGATAAAACACAGCTAAGGTACACTACAATAAGCAAGCACAGGTGAGAGTGAGCCACTCCTCTCAAAACACGGCAAGACATTTCTCAAGCTAGGTAAACACAGCTAAGGCATATTACAATAGGCAAGCATAGGTGAGAGTGAGTCACTCCTCTCAAAACACAGCAAGATATTCTATATTAGGTAAAACACAGCTAAGGTACACTACAATAAGCAAGCATAGGTGAGAGTGAGCCACTCCTCTCAAAACACAGTAGGCATTTTACACTAGGCAAACACAGCTAAAGTATATTACAACAGACAAGCTAAAATAGATTAAAGGTTCATCAAACAATTTAGGTGATATATAAGTCGACCCAAACTCTCAAACTCAAAAGCAAAGAGATTAACATAGGCTGAGCTCTTGCTAAATTTAGCAAATACACAAGCAAGAGAATCGTCTACACTAGTTATACTGCAACTTAAGCAAAGATACAATTCACATTAGCAAAGACTCAAAACAATATAAAAGTAAACATAATTAATTCATATGATCACATTCAGTTATTAAACCTTTTCTTGTTTTTTTTTTTGTACAGTACATTATAAGCAACCATTAGTAATAAATACATTGTGAAAGAAAAACTTGCATAGAAAAATCAAGTAATCTCTTTTTTTATATACAATTTTCGCAAAAGAACAAATTTTCTTTGCATTGAACTCTGGCTGGCCCTGGGTCTACCCCAGCACCCTTCAGATTCTTTACAAAGTGGCGCCCGAGCAGGGACCATTATTGTTAAAAAAAAAAAAAGAGAGAAATTAGTTCAAAAGCATAAGTATTGTACATAACAAAAGAAGGTCGACATTAGACATTAAATACGTATAGGAAAAAAAAACACACGCTTTGAAAATAGGTATAGCAAAAAAAAAAGAAAGATAGGCAGGATAGAAAAAAAAAACAAACATAAGCTCACAGTACAAAAAAAAAAATAATAACAACACAACTCAATATACAAAGAGGAAAAAAAAAACTCAACATACAAAAAAAATTATATACAAAAGGAAATAATAACAATAGTAAAAACAACAAGCACACATAATCTCAAACAGGCAGATCACAATAAAATACGTCACAAACCAACAAGCGAACAAAAAAAAAAAAAAATGCCACAAATACGCACTAGCTGGATCCGCACGCTACGCAAGGAAGAGCTAATGGCCGTCATGGTGGACTTTGGTCTAGACACGAATGGTACTGTTGATGAGCTACGACGATGCCTCGCACAATTTATAACCATGGAGCACAAAGAAGAGGTAACAAATAGAATCCTACACCACCAGGAACAATGTGAATCAAAAGCACAAAGTTTACCATTGCCAAGCGAGCCAATCAACAGAAGCCAGTCACCGCAACCGGCAGATAAGGTGCAAATAAACGAAGACGAGCTGGCAAAACTGGTGGAGAATATCCAAAGGAAATTATTATTGGCCCAGCAACAAAGAGCGGAAGAGCAAGAGCCCATGAAAGAGCCCAGCAAACCAACCAGAAATGACAAGAAGACACTAATGAGTATAATCCACAAGTGGGAGTTTCATTACGACGGGGGAGCTGATACTTTCCAGTTCGTGGAAGATGTCGAAGAAATGGCACTCACATATGACATATCGTTGGACGAATTACCAGCCGCAATGCCCAAATTCCTGAGAGGAAAGGCGCTGGTGTGGTACCGGAATAACAATATGCACTGGACCACATGGAGCTCGTTCAAAAGGGACTTTTTCAAGTTCTTTCTCCCGTCAAGATATTTTGAAAAACTCAACGACGAAATCCGCTCTCGCAATCAACGGCCTAATGAATCCTTCCAAGACTACTCCCTTGCGTTACAGGAGTTAATGCGCCACTCGGAGATGACCAAGGATGAGAAGCTGTCCAGAATTTACAACAATGCGCTACCAGATTACCGTTGGTATATTCGCCGACGCGATTTTTCATCCCTAGTTGAGTTACTTGAATTGGCCGACGATATGGAAAGCATCACACAGGGCCCCAGGCCAAGAGCGTCAGGTAACCAAGGCAACCGAAATTCTGGCCCATCAAGTAACAAAATTGCAAACCCCAACACCGCCTGTCGAAAATGCGGCAACCAAGGGCATAAGTTCGCCTCATGCCAGAACACAAGCCGACTATTCTGCTGGGTTTGCGGTACAATAGGGGTCAGAACGCGTGACTGTTGCAGACAGCAACCGACGACATCTCAAGGCGCTCAGCAGCAACGTCGACAGACTCCGCAAGAACGAGGATGTGGTCTACAATACCAAGAAAACCCACTGTTATTATCGTGCAACAACAGCAAGATTACAGCCACCATACTGATCAACGGCACACCCGTAAAGGCCATGGTAGACACGGGAACCACGAGTTGTATCATCAGCCAGTCTTGCATAAGTATAACCGGACGGCGCGAACACACCAGTTTAAATGTCGTTATGGCCGATGGCTCATCCAGAAGGATTAACGAAATATTATACTACACTATCCACTTTGGAGACCAGCAGAAGGAGCTACCGTTCCTAGTAATGCCTAACGCGATCGAGGAAATCATATTAGGCATGAAATTCTTGTCCATTTTCAACGCTTCGCTAACATGCGCCGGGGTCACCTTACAGTGCAATAAACAGCCGCAGAACGCCAGCGACACGAGTACTCCGTGTGAGAATGTCATCAATATGATCCGTCAGGACGACCATAAGGTAACCAACCTGACCTATTGCCCTATTATCCAATCTGTCCAACCCATATGTACATTGATACTTAAAGCGGATCAACTAAATACCAAACCAGCAAAGAATTCTACAAGTATACAACAAATTAACGAGTCAAGCCAACCAGAAGACACGGAACAAGCCAAGATTGCAAAATTTTTGAAAGATGAGTTGGCCAAATTCAACAAGACAACGGGATTAACTAATCTTATATCGCACAAAATCTACATGACAGACGAGCGCCCAGTGAAAATACGATACCAACAACGAAATCCTGCCATGCAATCGATTATTCATGCTGAAGTCGACAAATTGATAGCGAAAGGCCTTATAGAACCTTCCCACAGCGCTTACTCTTTCCCCGCAGTTCCAGTAAAGAAAAGGAATGGAACCTGGAGGCTGTGCATCGACTATCGCCAGCTAAACAAACGTGCCGAACCGGATGCATATCCTTTGCCCAAAATTTCGCAAATCTTGGATCTACTCAAGGAAGCCAATTATATATCCAGCCTCGATTTAGAGAATGGCTATTGGCAAGTGCCCATGGACCACGATAGCCGGAAATATACCGCTTTCACTATCCCCGGCAAAGGCCTGTATCAATGGAAAGTGATGCCTTTCGGGCTGCACACAGCGCCAGCAACGTTCCAGCGGCTACTTGACCGAATTATTGGCCCAGACCTAGAACCTAGGGCATTCGCTTATCTGGATGACATCATCGTGATTGGTCGCACACTGGAAGAGCACATGGATAATCTAAGAGAAGTGTTTCAACGGCTACGCAGTGCAAATCTAAGAATCAATACTGATAAATGCGAATTTTTCAAAAAAGAGCTGAAATATTTAGGGCATATCGTCACTGACAGGGGAATTAAAACCGATCCGGACAATGTATCTGCAATATCCAATCTCAACCCTCCACGAAACATACGCGAGTTGAGGAGTTTTTTGGGCGTAACGTCATGGTACCGGCGCTTCGTCCCGTGCTTTGCGGAAATCTCACAACCACTGACGGCATTATTAAAGAAGGGTAAGCACTGGAAGTGGACAGATATACAGCAGCGAGCATTCGAGACGCTAAAAAGAAGTTGACAGAAGCCCCAGTGCTCACATGCCCTGACTTCAGCAAACCTTTTGTTCTACAAACGGACGCCAGCAATGTCGGCCTCGGAGCCGTACTCACACAACAGACGTTCACGGGAGAAAGGGTCATAGCATACGCCAGTAGGCACCTAAACCAGGCCGAGAAAAATTACAGCGTGACCGAAAGAGAGTGCTTGGCCATTGTGTGGGGAACCAAGAAGATGCGCCCCTACCTGGAGGGCTACAAATTCACGGTAATTACAGATCATCTGTCCCTAAAATGGCTGAACAAAATCGACAATCCCACGGGAAGACTAGCTAGATGGGCCCTTGAACTACAACAATATAACTTTGAAGTAATATATCGCAAAGGGAAAGGTAACGTAGTAGCAGACACTTTATCCCGACAACCCGAGGAAACTTGCGCCACTACCACAGATATCCTTAGCCTCCCTAACACTGGAAAACCATGCAAAAGCGGCGTAAAGAAGTGCTGGAAAATCCCGGAAAGTACCCTGATTTTACAATCACCAATGACCAATTATACCGTCACATATCGACACCACACAACGGAGCTGAAGGAAATACCTGGAAGTTATGTGTTCCTACTCCACTCAGGAAGCGAGTGCTTAAAGAAAACCACGATGACCCCACGGCAGGACACCTCGGGATACGAAAAACAACTGCTCGCATCACCGCACTCTACTACTGGCCTGGTATGTTTAGGGACATACGGAAATATGTCCTCCAATGTGATGTCTGCCAAAGATACAAGATAAGCCAACAACAGCCCGCGGGCCAGATGTTAACCCAAATACCGAATGAACCATGGTCGGTACTTTGCACAGACTTTATAGGCCCGTTACCCAAATCCACGCACGGCAACACCATGCTGCTGGTAATGGTGGATAAATTCTCAAAATGGGTTGAATTGTACCCAATGAAGAAAGCAACAACCGACGGGGTGATCAAAGCCATAAGATCAAACATCATCGCACGGTTTGGGGTACCCAAAGTTCTAATTTCAGATAATGGTACCCAATTCACGAGCAAGGCAATGCAACAGTACCTAAGGAAGATAGGGGTCCAGCATCAAACCACAGCGCCATACGCCCCTCACGAGAACCCTACAGAGAGGGTCAACCGCACCCTAAAGACAATGATGGCTCAACTCACTGACAACGATCATCGCAGGTGGGATGATAATCTATCTGAAATCACACTAGCTCTGAACTCCAGCACCTCAGATTCCACAAGTTTTTCACCAGCATACATCCTATTTGGGCGCGAGCCACGCTTACCTGGTACCTTATATGATGAAGTGACTATCGGCACAGGCACGCAAGCAATCAACGTCAGAGACAAGACGGAAGTCCTAAACGAGATATGGGAACTAGTACGAAACTGTTTGGCCAAAGCAGCTAAGGACCAAAGCCGACACTACAACTTAAGAAGACGCTCATGGAAACCTAAGGTTGGTGATCAAGTACTGGTACGCCAACACCCATTATCCAAGGCAAAAGACTACTTCGCAGCGAAGCTGGCACCAAAGTTTACCGGCCCGTTTACGGTGATAGGCTTGCCCTCGGCTGTGATTGCAGAAATCGAAGATCTTGGCCAACGCCGAACGGCTCATGTAAAGGATCTCAAGCCATATTATAATACGCACGCTGAAGATACCGAAGGGGGCTTTGACATCCAAGAAAACGCTAAATAAAACTCTTTTCTTTTTTTTCCAATCTAGATCAAGTAACACAGCAGAGTAACCGAAAAATTATTAACCAAAGAGAATTTACCATGAGTTCAAACGCTGAAAAATTTCTGCACACTAGCAACCGCTGTAGGGAAAATCTACAGACACAAATTAACGAGAGGCGCCGCGTCATCCTTTTGCATAGTCCTCCCACAACTTCACGAGGTTATCAAGGTGGCCTAGCCCGAAGGAACCAGTCACACGTCAGACACACTACTGGTGTGGTCAAATCGCCAAGCAAAGATCCAACCATACGCAAACGGGGTCGCACCAAGTTCGTTTCAGCACCTCCCCGAAAAGCTACAGCTAGGTTTATACATGCGTCTCCTCTACCACAAGAAAGATGCGCAACACTAAAGATAATTTCCCCAATCAGGGCGCACACCTGTGAGAGCACAATAGTCAGCAGTCCGTCCGAGGCGGATGAAAGCCATGTTGATCCCAAGGAACCCGATTTCTATGATGTCGCAGCCGATCTAAATCTATCGGAGGAATCACTTGCTTGGGACGAACTATTCGGCCCTCCCGACATCCCAATGAAGGCAGCGTCCAATCAACGCCAGCAATTGGAAGAGGCGATTCTCAGTTTCAACGCCAACCAGGTGTCAAACCACAGCTCATCGCCAACGTCCTCATCAGACGCCAGGATGGAATTTACGTCGGGTAATGAAGCTACATGGTACCATCCGTCACCACCGCCGATGGCCGCCAACCGAGATGACGAGAGAAGGTCCAGCATGGCCAACGCAGTCGACATAGGGGACGATGCCTCTATTATAACCATTAGCAGTGATGAAACGGATGGTGATTTAGCCAATACATCCCCTCCACGACAAAGTTATGATGAAGAAGATGTTCAGAATGACGTACCTTCGCCCTCACGCTTCTCGGAGATGTACGGTCTCCACTTTTCGGAAAAGGTCGACTATGCGTTTGGAAATTTCGTACGGGTACAACGTTCTTACACCACCACCAAACTATTTAGAACGACCCAGGTCTTCTCTCCAAGCCGTCTGACACTGCCACAATCACCCCGACTGAGCAGCATCGCAATATGTGAAAAGGCGACCCAGACTTCGCATCGGCTATCCAGCCCAGATGATGTATCACGCTTACTTGACAAGATTGATGAGCTAGTCGCACCAGCAGACGGGCGCCCGATTATGCACGTCCAAGCGCAAGATGGACCTCCAGTTCACCCGTGTGCCGTTATTTTGCCTCGAAAGCAGCCTGTTGCCCAGACTAGTGACCGCACCAGTCCACAATCACCCCATTGCAGTACTCCGGATCATCAATCAAAGGGATCCTTCCGAGCCCGTGGAGCGCGAGCCCCGTGAGTTCCGAATCCCCCAAGACGCCGATATCTTCTTTTGTGCCTGACACCGGCTCCACAGTAGTGCAACACAGGCAACATCAACAGCCACCCCTGATGCTTAGCCCTTGTAGGCCGTACCGGATGTCAGCAGCCAAATCGTATACGCCTCCAGGTTGTTCCAGAAGCCGACAGGTCCTCCAACCACCAAGCCCAACTTCACATAAACAGGCACCAGTGATCGACCACCATCAACCATCACCGGTGTCTAACCTGATGCAGCTGGGGCAAACAAAAGCCGTTAAACCATGGACACCGCCAGGGTGCACCAGGAGGCCCAAACCAGTTCCTCAACCCCCGAACGTTCTTCGTATGGGGACAAAATTCATATACGAGGTAAGTGTGCCAGCTGGAGTGCGTATGGAGTTAGAAGCACGCCTCCTTGAGGAACTCGCTCGACTGCCATCTCGAAGGCGAGTAAGGAGGTATTATATTTTGCAGGGGCAAACATACCGGGCGATAACTAGGAGGACTGGCGACATTGTGATCCAGGAAGGGTTTTCTACCAAAGGGGGGGGGGGGGGGGGGTAGTGTAATGAGAAAATTTTCCAAGGAAAAAATAAAATTTCCATCACACGCCTCATCGCCAAAATATTCTTATTTCTTTTTTTTCTCTTCTTCCCGAACTGTTATATTTTGTTTGAATCGCTATGCTTAGTTTAAATTTTAATTGAATTTGAAATTTTTGAATTATTATATTTAGTTTTCTTTGAATTAATATTTTCTTTTCCTATAATAACATTTTGTTGAATTGTTGTATTTAGTTTTGGATATTGAATTATTATATTTAGTTTTTTTTTATTTAAATTGATACTATTGTTTTCTTTATAATCATTGTTACACATATGCTTAGTTTTGTTATTGCATACTTATACGATTGCTTAATGATTGTTTACCTTTTTATTAAGTAACTCTGTCATAGGCAACACTGCGCACCAGTAGTTAAGATCAGCTGTAACTAGCGTAAACTTATAACAAAGCTCTTGCAATTAACAAGCAAAAGCTCAGCCGCTGGCCTATAAAAAGCCGATCACCGCGTAGGAAATTAGCTAGTCTTAGGGCTGACAGGTAGGTAGTCAGTTCGAGCATAGGGAAATAGGTATGAGAGTGAGTCACTCCTCTCAAACATAGCTAGGTATATTATAGTATTTCTTTAGATGAGAGTGAGTCACTCCTCTCAAAACACAGCAAGATATTCTATGTTAGATAAAACACAGCTAAGGTACACTACAATAAGCAAGCACAGGTGAGAGTGAGCCACTCCTCTCAAAACACGGCAAGACATTTCTCAAGCTAGGTAAACACAGCTAAGGCATATTACAATAGGCAAGCATAGGTGAGAGTGAGTCACTCCTCTCAAAACACAGCAAGATATTCTATATTAGGTAAAACACAGCTAAGGTACACTACAATAAGCAAGCATAGGTGAGAGTGAGCCACTTCTCTCAAAACACAGTAGGCATTTTACACTAGGCAAACACAGCTAAAGTATATTACAACAGACAAGCTAAAATAGATTAAAGGTTCATCAAACAATTTAGGTGATATATAAGTCGACCCAAACTCTCAAACTCAAAAGCAAAGAGATTAACATAGGCTGAGCTCTTGCTAAATTTAGCAAATACACAAGCAAGAGAATCGTCTACACTAGTTATACTGCAACTTAAGCAAAGATACAATTCACATTAGCAAAGACTCAAAACAATATAAAAGTAAACATAATTAATTCATATGATCACATTCAGTTATTAAACCTTTTCTTGTTTTTTTTTTTGTACAGTACATTATAAGCAACCATTAGTAATAAATACATTGTGAAAGAAAAACTTGCATAGAAAAATCAAGTAATCTCTTTTTTTATATACAATTTTCGCAAAAGAACAAATTTTCTTTGCATTGAACTCTGGCTGGCCCTGGGTCTACCCCAGCACCCTTCAGATTCTTTACAAAGTGGCGCCCGAGCAGGGACCATTATTGTTAAAAAAAAAAAAAGAGAGAAATTAGTTCAAAAGCATAAGTATTGTACATAACAAAAGAAGGTCGACATTAGACATTAAATACGTATAGGAAAAAAAAACACACGCTTTGAAAATAGGTATAGCAAAAAAAAAAGAAAGATAGGCAGGATAGAAAAAAAAAACAAACATAAGCTCACAGTACAAAAAAAAAAATAATAACAACACAACTCAATATACAAAGAGGAAAAAAAAAACTCAACATACAAAAAAAATTATATACAAAAGGAAATAATAACAATAGTAAAAACAACAAGCACACATAATCTCAAACAGGCAGATCACAATAAAATACGTCACAAACCAACAAGCGAACAAAAAAAAAAAAAAATGCCACAAATACGCACTAGCTGGATCCGCACGCTACGCAAGGAAGAGCTAATGGCCGTCATGGTGGACTTTGGTCTAGACACGAATGGTACTGTTGATGAGCTACGACGATGCCTCGCACAATTTATAACCATGGAGCACAAAGAAGAGGTAACAAATAGAATCCTACACCACCAGGAACAATGTGAATCAAAAGCACAAAGTTTACCATTGCCAAGCGAGCCAATCAACAGAAGCCAGTCACCGCAACCGGCAGATAAGGTGCAAATAAACGAAGACGAGCTGGCAAAACTGGTGGAGAATATCCAAAGGAAATTATTATTGGCCCAGCAACAAAGAGCGGAAGAGCAAGAGCCCATGAAAGAGCCCAGCAAACCAACCAGAAATGACAAGAAGACACTAATGAGTATTATCCACAAGTGGGAGTTTCATTACGACGGGGGAGCTGATACTTTCCAGTTCGTGGAAGATGTCGAAGAAATGGCACTCACATATGACATATCGTTGGACGAATTACCAGCCGCAATGCCCAAATTCCTGAGAGGAAAGGCGCTGGTGTGGTACCGGAATAACAATATGCACTGGACCACATGGAGCTCGTTCAAAAGGGACTTTTTCAAGTTCTTTCTCCCGTCAAGATATTTTGAAAAACTCAACGACGAAATCCGCTCTCGCAATCAACGGCCTAATGAATCCTTCCAAGACTACTCCCTTGCGTTACAGGAGTTAATGCGCCACTCGGAGATGACCAAGGATGAGAAGCTGTCCAGAATTTACAACAATGCGCTACCAGATTACCGTTGGTATATTCGCCGACGCGATTTTTCATCCCTAGTTGAGTTACTTGAATTGGCCGACGATATGGAAAGCATCACACAGGGCCCCAGGCCAAGAGCGTCAGGTAACCAAGGCAACCGAAATTCTGGCCCATCAAGTAACAAAATTGCAAACCCCAACACCGCCTGTCGAAAATGCGGCAACCAAGGGCATAAGTTCGCCTCATGCCAGAACACAAGCCGACTATTCTGCTGGGTTTGCGGTACAATAGGGGTCAGAACGCGTGACTGTTGCAGACAGCAACCGACGACATCTCAAGGCGCTCAGCAGCAACGTCGACAGACTCCGCAAGAACGAGGATGTGGTCTACAATACCAAGAAAACCCACTGTTATTATCGTGCAACAACAGCAAGATTACAGCCACCATACTGATCAACGGCACACCCGTAAAGGCCATGGTAGACACGGGAACCACGAGTTGTATCATCAGCCAGTCTTGCATAAGTAGGATGGGTATAACCGGACGGCGCGAACACACCAGTTTAAATGTCGTTATGGCCGATGGCTCATCCAGAAGGATTAACGAAATATTATACTACACTATCCACTTTGGAGACCAGCAGAAGGAGCTACCGTTCCTAGTAATGCCTAACGCGATCGAGGAAATCATATTAGGCATGAAATTCTTGTCCATATTCAACGCTTCGCTAACATGCGCCGGGGTCACCTTACAGTGCAATGAACAGCCGCAGAACGCCAGCGACACGAGTACTCCGTGTGAGAATGTCATCAATATGATCCGTCAGGACGACCATAAGGTAACCAACCTGACCTATTGCCCTATTATCCAATCTGTCCAACCCATATGTACATTGATACTTAAAGCGGATCAACTAAATACCAAACCAGCAAAGAATTCTACAAGTATACAACAAATTAACGAGTCAAGCCAACCAGAAGACACGGAACAAGCCAAGATTGCAAAATTTTTGAAAGATGAGTTGGCCAAATTCAACAAGACAACGGGATTAACTAATCTTATATCGCACAAAATCTACATGACAGACGAGCGCCCAGTGAAAATACGATACCAACAACGAAATCCTGCCATGCAATCGATTATTCATGCTGAAGTCGACAAATTGATAGCGAAAGGCCTTATAGAACCTTCCCACAGCGCTTACTCTTTCCCCGCAGTTCCAGTAAAGAAAAGGAATGGAACCTGGAGGCTGTGCATCGACTATCGCCAGCTAAACAAACGTGCCGAACCGGATGCATATCCTTTGCCCAAAATTTCGCAAATCTTGGATCTACTCAAGGAAGCCAATTATATATCCAGCCTCGATTTAGAGAATGGCTATTGGCAAGTGCCCATGGACCACGATAGCCGGAAATATACCGCTTTCACTATCCCCGGCAAAGGCCTGTATCAATGGAAAGTGATGCCTTTCGGGCTGCACACAGCGCCAGCAACGTTCCAGCGGCTACTTGACCGAATTATTGGCCCAGACCTAGAACCTAGGGCATTCGCTTATCTGGATGACATCATCGTGATTGGTCGCACACTGGAAGAGCACATGGATAATCTAAGAGAAGTGTTTCAACGGCTACGCAGTGCAAATCTAAGAATCAATACTGATAAATGCGAATTTTTCAAAAAAGAGCTGAAATATTTAGGGCATATCGTCACTGACAGGGGAATTAAAACCGATCCGGACAAGGTATCTGCAATATCCAATCTCAACCCTCCACGAAACATACGCGAGTTGAGGAGTTTTTTGGGCGTAACGTCATGGTACCGGCGCTTCGTCCCGTGCTTTGCGGAAATCTCACAACCACTGACGGCATTACTAAAGAAGGGTAAGCACTGGAAGTGGACAGATATACAGCAGCGAGCATTCGAGACGCTAAAAAGGAAGTTGACAGAAGCCCCAGTGCTCACATGCCCTGACTTCAGCAAACCTTTTGTTCTACAAACGGACGCCAGCAATGTCGGCCTCGGAGCCGTACTCACACAACAGACGTCCACGGGAGAAAGGGTCATAGCATACGCCAGTAGGCACCTAAACCAGGCCGAGAAAAATTACAGCGTGACCGAAAGAGAGTGCTTGGCCATTGTGTGGGGAACCAAGAAGATGCGCCCCTACCTGGAGGGCTACAAATTCACGGTAATTACAGATCATCTGTCCCTAAAATGGCTGAACAAAATCGACAATCCCACGGGAAGACTAGCTAGGTGGGCCCTTGAACTACAACAATATAACTTTGAAGTAATATATCGCAAAGGGAAAGGTAACGTAGTAGCAGACACTTTATCCCGACAACCCGAGGAAACTTGCGCCACTACCACAGATATCCTTAGCCTCCCTAACACTGGAAAACCATGCAAAAGCGGCGTAAAGAAGTGCTGGAAAATCCCGGAAAGTACCCTGATTTTACAATCACCAATGACCAATTATACCGTCACATATCGACACCACACAACGGAGCTGAAGGAAATACCTGGAAGTTATGTGTTCCTACTCCACTCAGGAAGCGAGTGCTTAAAGAAAACCACGATGACCCCACGGCAGGACACCTCGGGATACGAAAAACAACTGCTCGCATCACCGCACTCTACTACTGGCCTGGTATGTTTAGGGACATACGGAAATATGTCCTCCAATGTGATGTCTGCCAAAGATACAAGATAAGCCAACAACAGCCCGCGGGCCAGATGTTAACCCAAATACCGAATGAACCATGGTCGGTACTTTGCACAGACTTTATAGGCCCGTTACCCAAATCCACGCACGGCAACACCATGCTGCTGGTAATGGTGGATAAATTCTCAAAATGGGTTGAATTGTACCCAATGAAGAAAGCAACAACCGACGGGGTGATCAAAGCCATAAGATCAAACATCATCGCACGGTTTGGGGTACCCAAAGTTCTAATTTCAGATAATGGTACCCAATTCACGAGCAAGGCAATGCAACAGTACCTAAGGAAGATAGGGGTCCAGCATCAAACCACAGCGCCATACGCCCCTCACGAGAACCCTACAGAGAGGGTCAACCGCACCCTAAAGACAATGATGGCTCAACTCACTGACAACGATCATCGCAGGTGGGATGATAATCTATCTGAAATCACACTAGCTCTGAACTCCAGCACCTCAGATTCCACAAGTTTTTCACCAGCATACATCCTATTTGGGCGCGAGCCACGCTTACCTGGTACCTTATATGATGAAGTGACTATCGGCACAGGCACGCAAGCAATCAACGTCAGAGACAAGACGGAAGTCCTAAACGAGATATGGGAACTAGTACGAAACTGTTTGGCCAAAGCAGCTAAGGACCAAAGCCGACACTACAACTTAAGAAGACGCTCATGGAAACCTAAGGTTGGTGATCAAGTACTGGTACGCCAACACCCATTATCCAAGGCAAAAGACTACTTCGCAGCGAAGCTGGCACCAAAGTTTACCGGCCCGTTTACGGTGATAGGCTTGCCCTCGGCTGTGATTGCAGAAATCGAAGATCTTGGCCAACGCCGAACGGCTCATGTAAAGGATCTCAAGCCATATTATAATACGCACGCTGAAGATACCGAAGGGGGCTTTGACATCCAAGAAAACGCTAAATAAAACTCTTTTCTTTTTTTTCCAATCTAGATCAAGTAACACAGCAGAGTAACCGAAAAATTATTAACCAAAGAGAATTTACCATGAGTTCAAACGCTGAAAAATTTCTGCACACTAGCAACCGCTGTAGGGAAAATCTACAGACACAAATTAACGAGAGGCGCCGCGTCATCCTTTTGCATAGTCCTCCCACAACTTCACGAGATTATCAAGGTGGCCTAGCCCGAAGGAACCAGTCACACGTCAGACACACTACTGGTGTGGTCAAATCGCCAAGCAAAGATCCAACCATACGCAAACGGGGTCGCACCAAGTTCGTTTCAGCACCTCCCCGAAAAGCTACAGCTAGGTTTATACATGCGTCTCCTCTACCACAAGAAAGATGCGCAACACTAAAGATAATTTCCCCAATCAGGGCGCACACCTGTGAGAGCACAATAGTCAGCAGTCCGTCCGAGGCGGATGAAAGCCATGTTGATCCCAAGGAACCCGATTTCTATGATGTCGCAGCCGATCTAAATCTATCGGAGGAATCACTTGCTTGGGACGAACTATTCGGCCCTCCCGACATCCCAATGAAGGCAGCGTCCAATCAACGCCAGCAATTGGAAGAGGCGATTCTCAGTTTCAACGCCAACCAGGTGTCAAACCACAGCTCATCGCCAACGTCCTCATCAGACGCCAGGATGGAATTTACGTCGGGTAATGAAGCTACATGGTACCATCCGTCACCACCGCCGATGGCCGCCAACCGAGATGACGAGAGAAGGTCCAGCATGGCCAACGCAGTCGACATAGGGGACGATGCCTCTATTATAACCATTAGCAGTGATGAAACGGATGGTGATTTAGCCAATACATCCCCTCCACGACAAAGTTATGATGAAGAAGATGTTCAGAATGACGTACCTTCGCCCTCACGCTTCTCGGAGATGTACGGTCTCCACTTTTCGGAAAAGGTCGACTATGCGTTTGGAAATTTCGTACGGGTACAACGTTCTTACACCACCACCAAACTATTTAGAACGACCCAGGTCTTCTCTCCAAGCCGTCTGACACTGCCACAATCACCCCGACTGAGCAGCATCGCAATATGTGAAAAGGCGACCCAGACTTCGCATCGGCTATCCAGCCCAGATGATGTATCACGCTTACTTGACAAGATTGATGAGCTAGTCGCACCAGCAGACGGGCGCCCGATTATGCACGTCCAAGCGCAAGATGGACCTCCAGTTCACCCGTGCGCCGTTATTTTGCCTCGAAAGCAGCCTGTTGCCCAGACTAGTGACCGCACCAGTCCACAATCACCCCATTGCAGTACTCCGGATCATCAATCAAAGGGATCCTTCCGAGCCCGTGGAGCGCGAGCCCCGTGAGTTCCGAATCCCCCAAGACGCCGATATCTTCTTTTGTGCCTGACACCGGCTCCACAGTAGTGCAACACAGGCAACATCAACAGCCACCCCTGATGCTTAGCCCTTGTAGGCCGTACCGGATGTCAGCAGCCAAATCGTATACGCCTCCAGGTTGTTCCAGAAGCCGACAGGTCCTCCAACCACCAAGCCCAACTTCACATAAACAGGCACCAGTGATCGACCACCATCAACCATCACCGGTGTCTAACCTGATGCAGCTGGGGCAAACAACAGCCGTTAAACCATGGACACCGCCAGGGTGCACCAGGAGGCCCAAACCAGTTCCTCAACCCCCGAACGTTCTTCGTATGGGGACAAAATTCATATACGAGGTAAGTGTGCCAGCTGGAGTGCGTATGGAGTTAGAAGCACGCCTCCTTGAGGAACTCGCTCGACTGCCATCTCGAAGGCGAGTAAGGAGGTACTATACTTTGCAGGGGCAAACATACCGGGCGATAACTAGGAGGACTGGCGACATTGTGATCCAGGAAGGGTTTTCTACCAAAGGGGGGGGGGGGGGGGGGGGGGGTAGTGTGATGAGGAAATTTTCCAAGGAAAAAATAAAATTTCCATCACACGCCTCATCGCCAAAATATTCTTATTTCTTTTTTTTCTCTTCTTCCCGAACTGTTATATTTTGTTTGAATCGCTATGCTTAGTTTAAATTTTAATTGAATTTGAAATTTTTGAATTATTATATTTAGTTTTCTTTGAATTAATATTTTCTTTTCCTATAATAACATTTTGTTGAATTGTTGTATTTAGTTTTGGATATTGAATTATTATATTTAGTTTTTTTTTATTTAAATTGATACTATTGTTTTCTTTATAATCATTGTTACACATATGCTTAGTTTTGTTATTGCATACTTATACGATTGCTTAATGATTGTTTACCTTTTTATTAAGTAACTCTGTCATAGGCAACACTGCGCACCAGTAGTTAAGATCAGCTGTAACTAGCGTAAACTTATAACAAAGCTCTTGCAATTAACAAGCAAAAGCTCAGCCGCTGGCCTATAAAAAGCCGATCACCGCGTAGGAAATTAGCTAGTCTTAGGGCTGACAGGTAGGTAGTCAGTTCGAGCATAGGGAAATAGGTATGAGAGTGAGTCACTCCTCTCAAACATAGCTAGGTATATTATAGTATTTCTTTAGATGAGAGTGAGTCACTCCTCTCAAAACACAGCAAGATATTCTATGTTAGATAAAACACAGCTAAGGTACACTACAATAAGCAAGCACAGGTGAGAGTGAGCCACTCCTCTCAAAACACGGCAAGACATTTCTCAAGCTAGGTAAACACAGCTAAGGCATATTACAATAGGCAAGCATAGGTGAGAGTGAGTCACTCCTCTCAAAACACAGCAAGATATTCTATATTAGGTAAAACACAGCTAAGGTACACTACAATAAGCAAGCATAGGTGAGAGTGAGCCACTCCTCTCAAAACACAGTAGGCATTTTACACTAGGCAAACACAGCTAAAGTATATTACAACAGACAAGCTAAAATAGATTAAAGGTTCATCAAACAATTTAGGTGATATATAAGTCGACCCAAACTCTCAAACTCAAAAGCAAAGAGATTAACATAGGCTGAGCTCTTGCTAAATTTAGCAAATACACAAGCAAGAGAATCGTCTACACTAGTTATACTGCAACTTAAGCAAAGATACAATTCACATTAGCAAAGACTCAAAACAATATAAAAGTAAACATAATTAATTCATATGATCACATTCAGTTATTAAACCTTTTCTTGTTTTTTTTTTTGTACAGTACATTATAAGCAACCATTAGTAATAAATACATTGTGAAAGAAAAACTTGCATAGAAAAATCAAGTAATCTCTTTTTTTATATACAATTTTCGCAAAAGAACAAATTTTCTTTGCATTGAACTCTGGCTGGCCCTGGGTCTACCCCAGCATCCTTCAGATTCTTTACAAAGTGGCGCCCGAGCAGGGACCATTATTGTTAAAAAAAAAAAAAAGAGAGAAATTAGTTCAAAAGCATAAGTATTGTACATAACAAAAGAAGGTCGACATTAGACATTAAATACGTATAGGAAAAAAAAACACACGCTTTGAAAATAGGTATAGCAAAAAAAAAAAAGAAAGATAGGCAGGATAGAAAAAAAAAACAAACATAAGCTCACAGTACAAAAAAAAAAATAATAACAACACAACTCAATATACAAAGAGGAAAAAAAAAACTCAACATACAAAAAAAATTATATACAAAAAGAAATAATAACAATAGTAAAAACAACAAGCACACATAATCTCAAACAGGCAGATCACAATAAAATACGGCACAAACCAACAAGCGAACAAAAAAAAAAAAAAATGCCACAAATACGCACTAGCTGGATCCGCACGCTACGCAAGGAAGAGCTAATGGCCGTCATGGTGGACTTTGGTCTAGACACGAATGGTACTGTTGATGAGCTACGACGATGCCTCGCACAATTTATAACCATGGAGCACAAAGAAGAGGTAACAAATAGAATCCTACACCACCAGGAACAATGTGAATCAAAAGCACAAAGTTTACCATTGCCAAGCGAGCCAATCAACAGAAGCCAGTCACCGCAACCGGCAGATAAGGTGCAAATAAACGAAGACGAGCTGGCAAAACTGGTGGAGAATATCCAAAGGAAATTATTATTGGCCCAGCAACAAAGAGCGGAAGAGCAAGAGCCCATGAAAGAGCCCAGCAAACCAACCAGAAATGACAAGAAGACACTAATGAGTATTATCCACAAGTGGGAGTTTCATTACGACGGGGGAGCTGATACTTTCCAGTTCGTGGAAGATGTCGAAGAAATGGCACTCACATATGACATATCGTTGGACGAATTACCAGCCGCAATGCCCAAATTCCTGAGAGGAAAGGCGCTGGTGTGGTACCGGAATAACAATATGCACTGGACCACATGGAGCTCGTTCAAAAGGGACTTTTTCAAGTTCTTTCTCCCGTCAAGATATTTTGAAAAACTCAACGACGAAATCCGCTCTCGCAATCAACGGCCTAATGAATCCTTCCAAGACTACTCCCTTGCGTTACAGGAGTTAATGCGCCACTCGGAGATGACCAAGGATGAGAAGCTGTCCAGAATTTACAACAATGCGCTACCAGATTACCGTTGGTATATTCGCCGACGCGATTTTTCATCCCTAGTTGAGTTACTTGAATTGGCCGACGATATGGAAAGCATCACACAGGGCCCCAGGCCAAGAGCGTCAGGTAACCAAGGCAACCGAAATTCTGGCCCATCAAGTAACAAAATTGCAAACCCCAACACCGCCTGTCGAAAATGCGGCAACCAAGGGCATAAGTTCGCCTCATGCCAGAACACAAGCCGACTATTCTGCTGGGTTTGCGGTACAATAGGGGTCAGAACGCGTGACTGTTGCAGACAGCAACCGACGACATCTCAAGGCGCTCAGCAGCAACGTCGACAGACTCCGCAAGAACGAGGATGTGGTCTACAATACCAAGAAAACCCACTGTTATTATCGTGCAACAACAGCAAGATTACAGCCACCATACTGATCAACGGCACACCCGTAAAGGCCATGGTAGACACGGGAACCACGAGTTGTATCATCAGCCAGTCTTGCATAAGTAGGATGGGTATAACCGGACGGCGCGAACACACCAGTTTAAATGTCGTTATGGCCGATGGCTCATCCAGAAGGATTAACGAAATATTATACTACACTATCCACTTTGGAGACCAGCAGAAGGAGCTACCGTTCCTAGTAATGCCTAACGCGATCGAGGAAATCATATTAGGCATGAAATTCTTGTCCATATTCAACGCTTCGCTAACATGCGCCGGGGTCACCTTACAGTGCAATGAACAGCCGCAGAACGCCAGCGACACGAGTACTCCGTGTGAGAATGTCATCAATATGATCCGTCAGGACGACCATAAGGTAACCAACCTGACCTATTGCCCTATTATCCAATCTGTCCAACCCATATGTACATTGATACTTAAAGCGGATCAACTAAATACCAAACCAGCAAAGAATTCTACAAGTATACAACAAATTAACGAGTCAAGCCAACCAGAAGACACGGAACAAGCCAAGATTGCAAAATTTTTGAAAGATGAGTTGGCCAAATTCAACAAGACAACGGGATTAACTAATCTTATATCGCACAAAATCTACATGACAGACGAGCGCCCAGTGAAAATACGATACCAACAACGAAATCCTGCCATGCAATCGATTATTCATGCTGAAGTCGACAAATTGATAGCGAAAGGCCTTATAGAACCTTCCCACAGCGCTTACTCTTTCCCCGCAGTTCCAGTAAAGAAAAGGAATGGAACCTGGAGGCTGTGCATCGACTATCGCCAGCTAAACAAACGTGCCGAACCGGATGCATATCCTTTGCCCAAAATTTCGCAAATCTTGGATCTACTCAAGGAAGCCAATTATATATCCAGCCTCGATTTAGAGAATGGCTATTGGCAAGTGCCCATGGACCACGATAGCCGGAAATATACCGCTTTCACTATCCCCGGCAAAGGCCTGTATCAATGGAAAGTGATGCCTTTCGGGCTGCACACAGCGCCAGCAACGTTCCAGCGGCTACTTGACCGAATTATTGGCCCAGACCTAGAACCTAGGGCATTCGCTTATCTGGATGACATCATCGTGATTGGTCGCACACTGGAAGAGCACATGGATAATCTAAGAGAAGTGTTTCAACGGCTACGCAGTGCAAATCTAAGAATCAATACTGATAAATGCGAATTTTTCAAAAAAGAGCTGAAATATTTAGGGCATATCGTCACTGACAGGGGAATTAAAACCGATCCGGACAATGTATCTGCAATATCCAATCTCAACCCTCCACGAAACATACGCGAGTTGAGGAGTTTTTTGGGCGTAACGTCATGGTACCGGCGCTTCGTCCCGTGCTTTGCGGAAATCTCACAACCACTGACGGCATTATTAAAGAAGGGTAAGCACTGGAAGTGGACAGATATACAGCAGCGAGCATTCGAGACGCTAAAAAGAAGTTGACAGAAGCCCCAGTGCTCACATGCCCTGACTTCAGCAAACCTTTTGTTCTACAAACGGACGCCAGCAATGTCGGCCTCGGAGCCGTACTCACACAACAGACGTTCACGGGAGAAAGGGTCATAGCATACGCCAGTAGGCACCTAAACCAGGCCGAGAAAAATTACAGCGTGACCGAAAGAGAGTGCTTGGCCATTGTGTGGGGAACCAAGAAGATGCGCCCCTACCTGGAGGGCTACAAATTCACGGTAATTACAGATCATCTGTCCCTAAAATGGCTGAACAAAATCGACAATCCCACGGGAAGACTAGCTAGGTGGGCCCTTGAACTACAACAATATAACTTTGAAGTAATATATCGCAAAGGGAAAGGTAACGTAGTAGCAGACACTTTATCCCGACAACCCGAGGAAACTTGCGCCACTACCACAGATATCCTTAGCCTCCCTAACACTGGAAAACCATGCAAAAGCGGCGTAAAGAAGTGCTGGAAAATCCCGGAAAGTACCCTGATTTTACAATCACCAATGACCAATTATACCGTCACATATCGACACCACACAACGGAGCTGAAGGAAATACCTGGAAGTTATGTGTTCCTACTCCACTCAGGAAGCGAGTGCTTAAAGAAAACCACGATGACCCCACGGCAGGACACCTCGGGATACGAAAAACAACTGCTCGCATCACCGCACTCTACTACTGGCCTGGTATGTTTAGGGACATACGGAAATATGTCCTCCAATGTGATGTCTGCCAAAGATACAAGATAAGCCAACAACAGCCCGCGGGCCAGATGTTAACCCAAATACCGAATGAACCATGGTCGGTACTTTGCACAGACTTTATAGGCCCGTTACCCAAATCCACGCACGGCAACACCATGCTGCTGGTAATGGTGGATAAATTCTCAAAATGGGTTGAATTGTACCCAATGAAGAAAGCAACAACCGACGGGGTGATCAAAGCCATAAGATCAAACATCATCGCACGGTTTGGGGTACCCAAAGTTCTAATTTCAGATAATGGTACCCAATTCACGAGCAAGGCAATGCAACAGTACCTAAGGAAGATAGGGGTCCAGCATCAAACCACAGCGCCATACGCCCCTCACGAGAACCCTACAGAGAGGGTCAACCGCACCCTAAAGACAATGATGGCTCAACTCACTGACAACGATCATCGCAGGTGGGATGATAATCTATCTGAAATCACACTAGCTCTGAACTCCAGCACCTCAGATTCCACAAGTTTTTCACCAGCATACATCCTATTTGGGCGCGAGCCACGCTTACCTGGTACCTTATATGATGAAGTGACTATCGGCACAGGCACGCAAGCAATCAACGTCAGAGACAAGACGGAAGTCCTAAACGAGATATGGGAACTAGTACGAAACTGTTTGGCCAAAGCAGCTAAGGACCAAAGCCGACACTACAACTTAAGAAGACGCTCATGGAAACCTAAGGTTGGTGATCAAGTACTGGTACGCCAACACCCATTATCCAAGGCAAAAGACTACTTCGCAGCGAAGCTGGCACCAAAGTTTACCGGCCCGTTTACGGTGATAGGCTTGCCCTCGGCTGTGATTGCAGAAATCGAAGATCTTGGCCAACGCCGAACGGCTCATGTAAAGGATCTCAAGCCATATTATAATACGCACGCTGAAGATACCGAAGGGGGCTTTGACATCCAAGAAAACGCTAAATAAAACTCTTTTCTTTTTTTTCCAATCTAGATCAAGTAACACAGCAGAGTAACCGAAAAATTATTAACCAAAGAGAATTTACCATGAGTTCAAACGCTGAAAAATTTCTGCACACTAGCAACCGCTGTAGGGAAAATCTACAGACACAAATTAACGAGAGGCGCCGCGTCATCCTTTTGCATAGTCCTCCCACAACTTCACGAGGTTATCAAGGTGGCCTAGCCCGAAGGAACCAGTCACACGTCAGACACACTACTGGTGTGGTCAAATCGCCAAGCAAAGATCCAACCATACGCAAACGGGGTCGCACCAAGTTCGTTTCAGCACCTCCCCGAAAAGCTACAGCTAGGTTTATACATGCGTCTCCTCTACCACAAGAAAGATGCGCAACACTAAAGATAATTTCCCCAATCAGGGCGCACACCTGTGAGAGCACAATAGTCAGCAGTCCGTCCGAGGCGGATGAAAGCCATGTTGATCCCAAGGAACCCGATTTCTATGATGTCGCAGCCGATCTAAATCTATCGGAGGAATCACTTGCTTGGGACGAACTATTCGGCCCTCCCGACATCCCAATGAAGGCAGCGTCCAATCAACGCCAGCAATTGGAAGAGGCGATTCTCAGTTTCAACGCCAACCAGGTGTCAAACCACAGCTCATCGCCAACGTCCTCATCAGACGCCAGGATGGAATTTACGTCGGGTAATGAAGCTACATGGTACCATCCGTCACCACCGCCGATGGCCGCCAACCGAGATGACGAGAGAAGGTCCAGCATGGCCAACGCAGTCGACATAGGGGACGATGCCTCTATTATAACCATTAGCAGTGATGAAACGGATGGTGATTTAGCCAATACATCCCCTCCACGACAAAGTTATGATGAAGAAGATGTTCAGAATGACGTACCTTCGCCCTCACGCTTCTCGGAGATGTACGGTCTCCACTTTTCGGAAAAGGTCGACTATGCGTTTGGAAATTTCGTACGGGTACAACGTTCTTACACCACCACCAAACTATTTAGAACGACCCAGGTCTTCTCTCCAAGCCGTCTGACACTGCCACAATCACCCCGACTGAGCAGCATCGCAACATGTAAAAAGGCGACCCAGACTTCGCATCGGCTATCCAGCCCAGATGATGTATCACGCTTACTTGACAAGATTGATGAGCTAGTCGCACCAGCAGACGGGCGCCCGATTATGCACGTCCAAGCGCAAGATGGACCTCCAGTTCACCCGTGCGCCGTTATTTTGCCTCGAAAGCAGCCTGTTGCCCAGACTAGTGACCGCACCAGTCCACAATCACCCCATTGCAGTACTCCGGATCATCAATCAAAGGGATCCTTCCGAGCCCGTGGAGCGCGAGCCCCGTGAGTTCCGAATCCCCCAAGACGCCGATATCTTCTTTTGTGCCTGACACCGGCTCCACAGTAGTGCAACACAGGCAACATCAACAGCCACCCCTGATGCTTAGCCCTTGTAGGCCGTACCGGATGTCAGCAGCCAAATCGTATACGCCTCCAGGTTGTTTCAGAAGCCGACAGGTCCTCCAACCACCAAGCCCAACTTCACATAAACAGGCACCAGTGATCGACCACCATCAACCATCACCGGTGTCTAACCTGATGCAGCTGGGGCAAACAACAGCCGTTAAACCATGGACACCGCCAGGGTGCACCAGGAGGCCCAAACCAGTTCCTCAACCCCCGAACGTTCTTCGTATGGGGACAAAATTCATATACGAGGTAAGTGTGCCAGCTGGAGTGCGTATGGAGTTAGAAGCACGCCTCCTTGAGGAACTCGCTCGACTGCCATCTCGAAGGCGAGTAAGGAGGTACTATACTTTGCAGGGGCAAACATACCGGGCGATAAATAGGAGGACTGGCGACATTGTGATCCAGGAAGGGTTTTCTACCAAAGGGGGGGGGGGGGGGGGTAGTGTGATGAGGAAATTTTCCAAGGAAAAAATAAAATTTCCATCACACACCTCATCGCCAAAATATTCTTATTTCTTTTTTTTCTCTTCTTCCCGAACTGTTATATTTTGTTTGAATCGCTATGCTTAGTTTAAATTTTAATTGAATTTGAAATTTTTGAATTATTATATTTAGTTTTCTTTGAATTAATATTTTCTTTTCCTATAATAACATTTTGTTGAATTGTTGTATTTAGTTTTGGATATTGAATTATTATATTTAGTTTTTTTTTATTTAAATTGATACTATTGTTTTCTTTATAATCATTGTTACACATATGCTTAGTTTTGTTATTGCATACTTATACGATTGCTTAATGATTGTTTACCTTTTTATTAAGTAACTCTGTCATAGGCAACACTGCGCACCAGTAGTTAAGATCAGCTGTAACTAGCGTAAACTTACAACAAAGCTCTTGCAATTAACAAGCAAAACCTCAGCCGCTGGCCTATAAAAAGCCGATCACCGCGTAGGAAATTAGCTAGTCTTAGGGCTGACAGGTAGGTAGTCAGTTCGAGCATAGGGAAATAGGTATGAGAGTGAGTCACTCCTCTCAAACATAGCTAGGTATATTATAGTATTTCTTTAGATGAGAGTGAGTCACTCCTCTCAAAACACAGCAAGATATTCTATGTTAGATAAAACACAGCTAAGGTACACTAAAATAAGCAAGCACAGGTGAGAGTGAGCCACTCCTCTCAAAACACGGCAAGACATTTCTCAAGCTAGGTAAACACAGCTAAGGCATATTACAATAGGCAAGCATAGGTGAGAGTGAGTCACTCCTCTCAAAACACAGCAAGATATTCTATATTAGGTAAAACACAGCTAAGGTACACTACAATAAGCAAGCATAGGTGAGAGTGAGCCACTCCTCTCAAAACACAGTAGGCATTTTACACTAGGCAAACACAGCTAAAGTATATTACAACAGACAAGCTAAAATAGATTAAAGGTTCATCAAACAATTTAGGTGATATATAAGTCGACCCAAACTCTCAAACTCAAAAGCAAAGAGATTAACATAGGCTGAGCTCTTGCTAAATTTAGCAAATACACAAGCAAGAGAATCGTCTACACTAGTTATACTGCAACTTAAGCAAAGATACAATTCACATTAGCAAAGACTCAAAACAATATAAAAGTAAGCATAATTAATTCATATGATCACATTCAGTTATTAAACCTTTTCTTGTTTTTTTTTGTACAGTACATTATAAGCAACCATTAGTAATAAATACATTGTGAAAGAAAAACTTGCATAGAAAAATCAAGTAATCTCTTTTTTTATATACAATTTTCGCAAAAGAACAAATTTTCTTTGCATTGAACTCTGGCTGGCCCTGGGTCTACCCCAGCACCCTTCAGATTCTTTACAAGATGCAGACTGACTGGCATTTATTTATTTATTTAATTTTTTAAGTTAGCTACAATTTTGATAACAGCCAACTAAACTAAACTTAAATTAAGGAAGATTAACAGCACAGGAAGCAGCACCGCAACGATAACAACAACAACAATCGCCGAAACAACAATAGAGTCTAAGGCTAAAACTAATGTAAACTTGGAGCTACTTAATAGTAAAGAGTAAATTTAAAATAATAATATTATGGGTTATAAAAATAATGAATACAAAATATATGTAAGATATGTTATATGTTACAACAGTATGTTATGATATATTTACAATAACGTGTATGTATTGTATATTTTTACAACAATTTTTTGTAAGGTGTTAAGTCTAAAGTATTAGTTGGAAAGCACCTTATATTCTATATTGGAAATTGTATCGGACCAATCAAAAACAACGTAATGTCATCTATCTTTTAATGAAGCGTGAATTGATTTTTTAAAAGTTTTTACAAAATTTTCGGCTTGTCCATTAGACGCTGGATGACCAGGTGGCGTTAAAATATGTTTAATGTTGTTTTGTTTTACAAAAATTTGAAAATCTTCACACGTAAACTGACGCCCGTTGTCACTCACTAAAGTATCGACTAAACCATATCTACAAAACGTTTCACGTAACTTTGATATTGTAAAATTACTTGTAATATCCTTAGTTTTAAACATTTCAACCCATTTTGAATATGAATCAATTATAAGAAAGAAGTAAAAATTCTTAATTGGACCTAAAAAATCTACATGAATTCTAGACCAAGATTTACAAGTTGGATTCCATGGAATTAATGAACATTTTTCTGGACTAGGTTGGCTAGTTCTACATGACCAACAATTATTTATCATATCTTCAATATCCTTATCTATATTAGGCCACCACACATACGATCTGGCTAACCCTTTTGTTTTTACAATTCCTAAATGTGATTTATGTAATTCTTGTAAAACTGCTTTCCGTAATTTAGTAGGTATTATTACTCTATAACCCCATAAAATACAACCATATTCTACCGATAATTCATTCTTCTTATTAAGAAAAGCAACAAATTCTTTTTTTTCTAGCGCCTCCATACTACACGTTTGCACAGATTCTCTCAGTTTAGCTAACTCCGTGTCATGAGCAGTCTCTTTAGCTATTACATGAAAATTTAAATTTAAGTTATTGTTTGCTTCTATAAAGTTAATATAATTATGTTCATTATCATCTATTTCTTTTATACTACACTGAGGCATTCTTGAAAGATAATCTGCTGAATTTTCTTTACCTTTTATATAACGCATTTCATAATTAAAACCTGATAATATAAAAGCCCATCTTTGCATACGTGCAGCAGCTAAAGCTGGCAACCCTTTATTTTCACCAAATATGGCTAATAATGGTTTGTGGTCTGTTTCTAAAACAAATTTGTTTCCTAACAAATAATGTCTAAGCTTTGTAACACTAAAAATTATCGCTAATGCTTCCTTTTGAATTGTACTATAATTTAATTCTGACTGTTTTAAAGCTCGTGATACAAAAGCTATAGGTTTACGAGAACCGTCTTGATATGTATGTGATAAAACGCCCGCGATAGCAACATTTGAAGCATCTGTTGCTAATACTATTTTTTGTTTTGCATCAAAGTGCTCTAATACTTGATCAGACTTTATTTCATTTTTCATTAACTCATAAGCATTCTCACATTCTTTTGACCACTCAAATTTAACACCTTTTCTAAGCAACCTATATAAAGGAACCATTTTATGAGCAAAATTGTGAATAAATTTGGAATTATAATTTACCATACCTACAAATGCTTTTAATTCTGATACATTTTGAGGTCTAAGTGCATTTAAAACTGAAGCTACTCTATCCATATTTTTACTCAATCCTTCACGACTTATATTAAAACCCAAATAAGATATTTTATCTTTGAAAAATTCACACTTATTGTCACTCAGACAAAGACCCACCGAACGTAACTTACTAAGTACTGATTTCAATGTTGTAAAATGATCATTAAAATCAGGACCCGTGATTATAATATCGTCCAGGTAATTAATAACGTTAGGAATTCCGCGAATTACGCTTTCAATAGTCTTTTGAAATATAGCAGCTGCTGGCTTAACACCAAAAGGCAGACGCGTCACTTTAAAAGTACCTACGTGTGTACTCCACGCACATAACATCTGTGATTTTTCATCTAACACTAATTGATTATAAGCATCGGAAAGATCTAATTTTGAAAAATACTTTCCTCTTAATGTTGCAAACAATTCTTCAATACGTGGTAAAGGGTATTGAACATCTTCTAAATATTTATTAATAGTACTTTTATAATCAGCACAAATTCGCAATTGTCCGTTAGGCTTAAGTATAGGTACCAAAGGAGTGCCCCACTCTGTGCTATCAACCTGAACTAACACACCTTTATTTACTAAATCGTTTAATTGTTGTTCAACTAAAGGTTTCCAAGCCCAAGGCAAAGACCTAGGTTTACAAAATACCGGCTTAACATTTGTTTGCAAACTTAATTTCACAGTAGCTCTATTATATTTACCCAATTCACCACTAAACAAATCACTAAACTCTCTCTTAACTTGACATATAACTTCATTTATATTACGTAAGGCTAAAACTTTAGAAATCTTGAATTCAAACAGAGACATAAAATCGCGACCCAGAATAGGTGGGCTATTTAAATGACTACTTTTAGTTATTATAATACGTAATTTTTTTTGTACTTGATCATCAAATCGTATCGTTGGAAAGAACTCACCCACAATTTCAATGGTATGGCCGTTAAACGTAAACAATTTTTCGACACACGGTTTCAACAATTTCTTATCGAAAAATTTAACAAACACATTTTCGGACATTAAAGAACACGCAGCCCCCGAATCCAAAATAAATTTAATTTTAATTTCATTTACTTCCACCACAACGGTATAAGGAGCGATTGGATGAGACCCCTGTACACTAAAAATAGAATAATTAAAATTATTACTAATATCATCAGTTTCATTAAAATAACTTATGATACTATCCTGTTCTTCTATTATGTTGACTGTGCTGCATACTTTAGCTATATGACCGATCTTTTTGCACTTATGGCACACACTCTTCTTATAACGACATTTCTCACTCGTATGATTGCTCCAACCACAATGACTACACTTTTTTTTATCGCCATTTCGCTTGCACTTATCTTCGTTGTTACTTTTATTTTTTGTTACAAAACGTGATTTCTTATGCACGTAACTAACCTCACTTTTACTTGCCACCCATTTAGCTTCAAAAGTAAGCGCTTTTTTAAACGCCATTTCCAACGTAATGTCTTCATCTTCTTCACAAAGAAGCTCAAATAATTTACCCTCACAACCAGTAATAAATTTGTTTATCAAAAAACTATTTAATTGTGGTCCAAATTTACAATTCATAGCTAGTTTTTTAACTCTAGCATACCACGAAGACACTGTTTCGCTTTCAAACTTCTTAGCCTCGAAAAATTGCTTTCTTTCTCTATACACGATTACTGGTGGAGAAAAATGTTGTTCCAGCATGACACACAACTCATCATATTTTTTTGTAGCAGGCAACAAAGGATAGCATAACTCACGTAACAGACCATAAGCATCTAACCCAATCGTTTTCAACAAAATTGACGTTTTAACTTTATCGTCTTCTACCGCCGTTTCCACAAAATGCGAATCCAATACCTCCCTCCAATTTTGCCATTTATCCACACCAGGTCTGTACTCCTTCATCGTGGAAGCAATTGAGGTGGTACCCAAAATTGAAATTTATATACAAAATTTATTCATTGAATTTAATTGCAAACGATTTTATAAACGCGATAATAAAAAAGACTTATTATAATTTTAACTTCTATTTTACATAAATTTCCTTTTTTTTTTTTCGTCGCCATTAAAATATGTAATGTACTTCAAGAGTGCTCATAATCTAATGCACGCGTTTATTTATTCTCGATATTTCTTAACAAGACAATCGTATTTAGAGATGACAATTCATTAATATACTTAACATAACTTAACTATCTACGCTATGCCACAGGTATTATGAATGAATAAATAAATATTGTAATTAATAAATGAAAATAAGCCTTTTTTCTATATTTCTTCGTTCGACTTTTCCACTTTTCGACTCTTCGACCATTTATACATGTTTTCTGGATGTTTTGTAAAGTTTTTTTTTCAATTTTTTTTTAATGTCTTATTGGGTGGAAAAGTATTGAACAATTCTTCAAAAAATATGTAAAAGTAGAAAACACAAGCTAAATATGATAAAACATGTAACATATTTGTGTATACATTTGATATTTTTGTATACATATACATTTGCTTGTATACATTGTATATACTTGACACAAGTCTTGAGATTCTGTTAAAAAAAGTGAAAGAGAATGACACTCCTTCTCTATATTTAGAGGTCTCTGCGTGAGTATTATTTAAATATAACTGCTATGAAAACAGAAAATTAACGGTTTAAATAAATAATATTATTTGTTACAATGAGTTCATATACCTGTAAAGAATACGACAATCTGTCTGAAAGTGATGTTGGTAAGTAAGAGTAATGATTTTTTTCCGGGAATATTGAATTTTATTTGTTATAGAAATAAGACCCATGAATATTAGAAAAAGAAGAATTTATGAATCGGATGAGGAAAGCAATTTGAGCAGTATTAATTCAACATTTCTACAAACTAAGAAGAGAATTAGAATTTTTGAATTAAGTGATTTAACGACTGACGAAGACGATGTTACTAATTTTCGATCACATTATGAAAATAAAGATCAGAAGATTAGGAAAAGTAAAAGGAATAAAGGCGAAAAATATTATACGCAAACTGGAAATATTATTCCTGCTAAGAAATTCGAAAATAGGGATTGCAAATGTAAGAAATTGTGCGAGAATCGTATTACAGAGAGTGATCGAATATCTCTTTTTAATGTCTTTTGGAAAATGGGGGATTTTAGCAAACAAAATACATTCTTGTGTGCATCCACTCAGCGTGCGCCAATAAAAAGAAGACGAGGTAGAAATCTCAAGGGATCAGCCAGAGATTGTAGTTATAAATACTTTTTAAATATTGAAAAGAAAAGCATTGAGGTATGTAAAAAGTTCTTTATAGATACATTTGCTATATCTATAGGCAGACTAGGGTTCCCCTTTGGGCCCAAAACATGTCCTTCTACCAAATTTTATCAAAATATCTCAAAAAATGCTACATGTAGCTTGCGCACATATTTAGATGGACAGAGAGGAGGACAGACGGGCAAACGGACATGGTTAAATCGATTCATATTTTGATTCTGATTTGATCGGTATAAGTAAAGGTGGGTGTGGCATTTGCCGTTTAGTTACAAACATCCGCACAAACTTAATATACCCTTTTCCACAGGGTGGTGTAGGGTATAAAAACAGGGACCGTTGTTGACAAACCCAAAAATAACAAGATAGAGAAGTTCGGTTAAGACCGAATCCCCTAAAAAATAAGTTCCTATTGTTATATTTATATATATGACAGTTTCATGTACTTACGCAAATAGTGTTTTTTTTTTAAATTATAGGCGTTTACGTTATTCAATCACGCCCATTTTTGGCACAGTGTTGGATAGCGGTACCACTTATATATATACCAAATTTTAACTTGATAGGCATAGTATTGTGCGATATATAATTTTTTAAAGATACAATTTTTTCGAGGTATGTTGAGATTTTCGTTTATTGGGGGCGTTTCTCTTAACCAATTTCGCCCAATTTTAATACGGAACAGCGAAATTAAACTAAGAATAAGTGTGCCAAGTTTCAATTTGATATCTCAAAAATTACGACCGTGAGACATACGGACGGACATGTCTCAAACGATTTCTCTTTTCATGCTGATGAAGAATATATACGGTTTGTGGGGTCTCCGACGCTTCCTTCGATGTGTTGTAAACGGATGATCAAAATGAATATACCCTCTTTCTTAAGGTGGAGGGTATAAAGACGTAATAAAATGTAAATAGATTTTAAAAACGAAATGTGATGCGAACGGAAATGTAGAAAAACGCAAGGCTAATTTAGTAGTAAAGGGTTTCACACTTAAAAGAAAGAAAGAAAAATTTTCAAAGGAAATGTGTGCAACTGAAAAACAGAGAGAAGAAGTTTCAAAATTACCCTATCAACAAAATCTTATCGGTTCATTAATGTATTTGGCTGTTTCTACTCGGCCTGATATTGCATATATTGTCAGCGCACTAAGTCAGTATAATTCTAATTTTGGTAAAATACACTGGATTGCAACAAAACGAGTCCTAAGGTATTTAAAACAAATTAAAACCAAAAATTGACCTTCAAAAAAATTAGAAAAGACATTGTTGGGTATACAGATGCTGATTGGCCTTCATGCATTGACAATAGACGTTGCATTGACAATAGACGGTTACGCATCCATATTAGGAAACGCTGCAGTTAGTTGGAAGTCAAGAAAACAACAAACAAATTCTGTAAAAATCAAATCTTCCACAAGTGTACCAAATATGTAGACATACGATATCATTTCATTAGAGAAAAACTGGATACAGGGTAGATTAATGTGGAGTACATGTCAACAGATCAGATGCCTGCTGACATTATTACTAAAGGATTATCAAGTACAAAACACAACAATTGTATTTCAAAACTTGTTTTAAATAACGAATTTTCATTTGAGGGGTAGCGTTGGGATATATACTTATACTTATATATACTTAGCTTATATACATCTGTTTACAAATGTATCAAATCCGTCTTTGATATTTAAGTTTTTATGTTTTTGTTAATCAAATACTTTTTTTAATAAATTTTACTCACTTCAAATTCATAATTCAACAACTAAAGAAGTGATTTTTATTTAACCATAAAAACATAAACGTACTTCAAGTTACCAGTAGCCTTTTTATCTGTACCTGCCGACACACTTTCATTATATGGCAATCCTGCAGACCACGATTCTGACAAATTTTTTGATCCTGCAGGCCACTATCCTAACAAATTTTTTTTATACTACAGACCACGATCCTGACAAATTTATTGCCATAATAGAGGGCACAAAATTTGATACTCTACAGCCTCAACTCCATAGCTCAATTTTTGTGGCAGATAAATAGATTTTTGTCGATTGTGTCTGTTAGCCGACCTCGCCCATTTTTGAACACCAGTGGATGAGATAACTATGCATACGCACAACAAATATCAAGTTTCTAGCTAAATTTTTTTGGCAGGTATTAAGATTTTTAATAATTGTGGGTGTTATTCGACCCCGCCCATTATTGACACATCGATAAAGCTAATATTTATAGATGCACATACCAAATTTCAAGTTTTTAGGTAAATTTTTGTGGCAGAAAAATAAATTTTTGTCGATTATGGGCGTGGCTTTTGATGGTTTTTACCCATTTTAAATAGCGATCTGCGTGCAAAAACTAAAAGTGCCTGTACAAAATTTCAGCTAAATATATTAAAATTTACGCCTGCGGGTATGCCAACAACAGACGGACACGCGGACATACATGTCTAAATCGACTTTTGATGCTGATTAAGAATATATATACTTTGTAGAGTCTCTGGCATATTATTGTGCGATTTATAATTTTTTTAAGATACAATTTTTTCGAGGTATGTTGAGATTTTCGTTTATTGTGGGCGTTTCTCTTAACCAATTTCGCCCAATTTTAATACGGAACAGCGAAATTAAACTAAGAATAAGTGTGCCAAGTTTCAATTTGATATCTCAAAAATTACGACCGTGAGACATACGGACGGACATGTCTCAAACGATTTCTCTTTTCATGCTGATGAAGAATATAAATGGTTTGTGGGGTCTCCGAGGCTTCCTTCGATGTGTTGTAAACGGATGATCAAAATGAATTTACCCTCTTCCCTAAGGTGGAGGGTATAAAAATTACGACCGTGAGAGTGCCAACAACAGACGGACATATCTCAAACGATTTCTCTTTTCATGCTGATTAAGAATATATATGGTTTGTGGGGTCTCCAAGGCTTCCTTCGATGTGTTGTAAACGGATGATCAAAGTGAATATAGCCTCTTTCATAAGGTGGAGGGTATAAAAAACACTATTTGCGTGAGTACATGAAATAGTCATATACATAAATATGGCAATAGGAACTTATTTTTTAGAGGATTTTAAAAAGTGGAGGGTAATTAAGCTTCGGTCTGAACCGAACTTCTCTATCTTGTTTTCTTTTAGCATAAATTCTAGTTTTTAGTTTTGGTTTTAAGTTATAAAATCCTTTGAGTAAGACCTCGTTGTTTTTGTTTCCATTTTTTAGAGATATTTTACAACAAATATTACTTCTGAATGTATTACATACTCCATTCGTCAAGTGTGCGAACGGAGTGAAATTAACATCGTGAAATTGCATTTGTTTTGCTACTATAAGTTTAACAGATCGTTTAGAAATCAATTTCCTTTTCTCGAATAAAGAATAACTTAAAATAAAATAAAACTTAATCAAAATAAACTTATAAATTTAAAAACTTTTACTTTAATAGAGCGAAATTTAATAGTCTACTTTTTAATAATAAAACAACACCAAACCAGAGACCTCTAAATATATATATAGGGGCTCAGACACCAGATTTAAATATTATTGAAAATTTGTGGTTTTTGTTGGAAAATAATACTAAAAAACACAACATAACCAACAAAAATGAACTGAAGAAGGCATTGTTGGAAGAGTGGGGTAAAATTAGCCCGTATGTTACCCAAAAGCTGGGAGATTCAATGCCAAGGAGGCTACAGAGTACTATAAAAGCAAAAGGGTACCATACAAAATATTAAATAATTCTAATATTCATTATTTTTCAATAAAAAATCAACTGTACCAAATAAACTGTGACATGTTTTTTGATGTGTTATAACAAAGTTCTAATTATTAAATATTTTTTTGAAATCTTTTTTGTTTTCAAGTTTCGTTAAACATACAACAACAACTTGGCATTAAAATTTAGTTGATAACTTAAATATTTTAGACGCTACAGCTGTTTTATCCTTATAAAGGTTGGTGTACCAAATAAGCTGTGAGCCACTGTATATAATAATATATATTCAACGGTTTCTCTCTTAAAAATCTTAGACACATAATACTTGTATACACTTATACTCAGAAAGCATCGCCAGTTCGGTGGCTCAGAGTGTGGTGCCTTCGACTACTAACTCAGCTGTCGTATGTTCAAATCCCGGTGTCGTAAAAACTTTTTTTTTCTAAATCAGAACGCCATGGAGAGTGATGCAGACCCCTTTAAAACGTCAGCCAAGGTACTCAGATCTCCCTCAAAGCAGACAGAAAAGAAAAATACAATAGCTGCCAAAGTCATTACAGAGAGAGCGGCTAGCAATCCTGAATTGTGCTTCTTCGTCCAACAAACTCAATGATGCAACAACAACTACTAAGGCAATGAGTGCCCGAGCTCAGGCAAAAGGAAACACCTCAAAAACAAACAGCAGCAGTACTACTGAAAAAGCAGAAAACAACAAAAAAGTTCATATTCAAACGGGCATTGATCGGTACATCAACATCAAAAGGAAAATTTCTTCACCGACAGAAAATGCGTCTAAAATCTTCAAACCGAACGAAAAGCACCCTACATCTAATCAACAGGTTACTACTACTAATAGATTTGCACTACTCGCTGATAAAAACGATGATGGCGAAGATGCAGTAGCAGAAATACAACACAGGCCTCCACCTATATATCTGCGGGAAATTATGACAAATAATCTCATTAATGCGCTCGCCCAGATAGTTGGAAATAACCAATTTCATGTAGTCGGAATTCGGAGAGGAGCGATAGCTGAAGTGAAAATCAAATTCTATACGGAGAAAAACTACAGGATCGGCATTTAACGTCTTGAAAATTCGAAAAATAGTTACTTCACTCACCAACTTAAGAGTGAAAGAGGACTTGTCGTAGTCATAAGGGGAATAGAGAATGCAAACGATGATGTAGGAGATGCTCAGGAACCAGACCACTTTGCTTCAGGTGATGATGAATAGCAAACCATGATCAGCTATTACTTATTAACTAATATCAGTGGAACATTTTTGATAAATTTTTTATTAATATATGTAGCTATTTTGATGTCTAGCTATAAGTATTTTAATACTATTATTATTATAAGCATAATATCTCTCTTAATACCAACAGCCACATATCTTTTTGCTCTGTTTGTTCCATTATGGGTATGATAGCTAGATACTTCACACACACCATGTTAAGAGTCCTCGAACAACAGCATATGGGAATCCATATCTGTCACTTAAATGCCCAAAGTTTACTAAACAAGACTGACGAACTTCGACACATCTTTGAAAATTCTGCTATACACGTCATATGCGCGTCTGAGACGTGGTTAATGCCTGCTGAATTCAATACTCTTTTTTGTATGAATGGATATTACCTCTTTCGTGCAGATCGGCACCAACATGCAGGCGGTGTTGCCGTCTACATAAAAAGCCATTTACACTGCACATTAGTATGTAAGTCCAGCCCGGAGAACCCTATTAAATACCTCTTTGTTAGTATAAGTAGTGAACAAAACAAACTTTTGGTGTGTTGTATTTACCGACCTCTCCGAAACAGCGACTTTACGGAATTAATAAGGACAATTGGTGATGTTACCATCGACTATACCGATGTAATTATAAGTGGAGATTTCAATATCAATCTCCTCTTAGAAAATAGACTTATTGATGAGATGCATACTATTGGTCTTCTCTCCACTAATACCACGATCCCGACTCACTATACTGCCCATACAGCCACCCTCTTGGACCTGTTCTTAGTCAACAATTTAAATAAGGTCCTTGTATATGACCAGCTAAATGCTCCAAGTTTCTTCAATCATGACCTAATCTTCATGACGTACAATTTTCAGCTCCAAAACGCGCAGGTAAATCATACTTACAGGGATTTTAAAAGTGTTGCCATTAACGAACTTGGACGTGCAGCGAACCAAGTTAATTGGAGCGAGATTGTGTATATACCGGATAGTGAATCCAAAATACTCTGGTTCAACAATATCGTCCGGTCACTGTTTGATACCAATATCCCATTAAAAACTGTCAGCGTGGATTCGCACAAATGTTCCTGGTTTAACCAATACATCCAGCGATTGATTCAAGCCAGGGATAGTGCCTTTAACATATGGAAGCGCTCACGTGCGCCTGCGCATTATGTTCATTTTAAGCACCTCGCAGACAAGCAACCTATGCTATTAGGCGTGCGAAAATCGCGTTCTATAGTAATAGATTTGCTTCTGATCTAAACACTAGACAGAAGTGGAAGGCCATTAGGGAGATTTGTATCAATAGTAATACACTGCAAACTCCAGTTAACCTTAACGTGAATGACATCAATAAAAAAATTTGTTAACGTACCCATGTGCACTCCTGATGTTTCTCACTACTTAGAAATGGAAACAGATCTTAGTTTTAACTCACTAAGGTTTAATGGCAATGGTGACTATAGACCAATCTCGATCCTTCCGTTTCTATCAAAAGTGTTCGAAAAAATTATAAAAAAACAAATCTGCGAACACATAAGTCTAAACGAATTATTAGTCGACTCACAGTCTGGTTTTCGGAAAAATAGATGTTGTACCACGACCCTGATTTATGTCGCAGAAAGTGTTAGGAGGAATTTGGACAATAACAATATGTCACTCCTTGTGCTAAAACATTCGATTCCGTTGACCATTCCCTGATGGAAGTTAAACTCCGACAATTCTTCAATTTCCATACCACAGCCATCAGGCTTGTCGTAACGTACCTCTCGAAAAGGCATCAACGTGTGTTCGCCAATAATAGTTTCTCCGATCTGCTTCCAGTTAAGCGAGGGGCTCCGCAGGGGTCTGTTCTCGGTTCACTGTTGTTCTCCTTATACATTAATGGCTTACCCACCTGCCTCAGGTGGTGTAAAGTGCACATGTATGCAGATGATGATCTGGGCTAGTGGACCGCCTGAGAATATAATTGATACTGCAATGAAAATCAATGATGACTTGGTTAACATTGCGAACTGGGCCAGTTCAAATGGTCTTGCCTTGAGTCCTGTTAAAACTAAGTGTATAGCTTTTTGCAGGAAGGCAGATGTTAGGAACATTAAAATCCGTTTACTGGGGACGGACGTTGAGATAGTTGACTCCGTGAAAAACCTTGGAGTGACATTCAATAGAACACTCACATGGGATCATCACATTAATAATAACGTGGGACAAGTGTACGGAATGCTAAGATCTCTATGGCATTTACAGTGGTTCACACCTTTAAACATTAGAAAACTTTTGGCTAAAGCGTACTTGTATCCAAAACTTCTACATGAATGTGAGCTGTTTACCAATTGTGAGTCCATTTCTAAACAGAAACTGAAAAGGGCTAACAATTCAATCGTTAGATATGTTTATAGGTTGAGAAGGTATGACCATGTCTCAAACTATACTGTATCTCTGTTATCAAGCACCTTGGAGGACCTGCTCAAATGCAGAGTGTTATGCTTACTTCAAAAAATTGTTACAAAGCAGGATCCAGGCTACCTGTACAACAGACTAGAATTTTCAATGTCTAACCGAAATCAGAACATTAGACCTACGCGACGCATAACTCTAATGTCCGAACGTAATTTTTTTGTTTTTGCAATCCGATGGTGGAATGCCATCCCTGTACGTCTACAGACTACACCGAACTCTACTCGCTTTAAGAGGGACATTATGCTGCACTTCGTGTAAAGTTATGCGAATGGCAATTAGTTGTAACTAGATGTTAAGGAATTGATATGTATATAATAGTAAGTTGGTGCATACTCCTATCTCACACAAGCTCCGAGCTGAAGAGGTGGAAGGCACCCATGTGAAATGTATATATATAAATGTAAAATGTATAACTGTATATATATAAAAAAAATAAATAATAATAATAATAATAAGACATACTCTGTCTTATTACTTCTAAATATTGGGTGTACAAATATGATTCCCCTTTTTTTAGATAAATAAAAGACGTTTGTTTGTTTATATTGTATAATGAAATACAAATTTATTCAAAATATGCTCCATCTAAAGTTACAACATTTTCCCATCGTTCAGGTAGTTTACGGATTTTCTCACTAAAGAAATTTGATTCTTTGGAGGCGATCCAATTATTAAGCCAAATTTGGTTACCTTCGTAGGAGGTGAACGTCGTTTCAGAAAGGGCTAATTGCATCGATCGAAATAAATAGTAGTCTGAAGGCGCAATGCCCGGTGAATATGGCGGGTGGGGTAACATTCCCCAGTTCTGCCCTTCTAAGTAATTTTTCACTGGTCGAGCAACATGTACTTTGGCATTATCATGTTGAAAAATTACTTTATCGTACCTATTTTCCCATTCTGGTCCTTCATACTCTATAGCTCGTTTCAAATGCATCGACATTTATGGTTTCAGTCGGTTTCAGCAACTCATAGTGGATCACACCTTTCAGATCCCACCACAGAGCATAACATTCTGACAATGAATATCTCGCTTTGGCTGTGATGGACCAGGTTCACCTGGCTTCACCCAAGATTTTTTGCGTTTAGCATTCTCGCAATATACCCATTTTTTATTACCAATAATGTTTCGATGCAAAAAACCCTTTCTTTTTTTTTGTCTTTCAAACACACCTTCACAAATGGTTTTTCGTCGTTCACGGTCTCTTTCTTTTAATTCATATGGTAACCAGTTAGCTTGTTTTTGAATCATTCCCAGTTTTTATAAACGTAGCGAAAGACATTGTTAAGTAACATTCAATGCCGAAGCTAACTCTGATTGTGTTTCGTTCAGTAATGCTTCCAATTTCGCATCTTTAAATTTTTTTGATGGCTTTCTATGTTCTTTGTCCTCTGTGTCAAAATCGTCGTTTTTTAAACATCGAAACCATTCTTTACATGTGGTACTTGATGGAACATCATCACCATACATTTCTACGAGCAAATAATCTATTGAAAAAAGGACGGAGTCATATTTGTACACCCAATAACATGAATGTGATATTCTATGGAAAGTATTAATTACGTATAGAAGAAATAAAATGAATTCATACTTAGTGTTAAGTAAACTTGTTAATTGAATTGAAAATAAAATTACCTGAATTATCTAAATTTAATTACTTACCTTTATCTTTTCGGCTTGTAGTCTTCGAGCCAGAGTCGCTACCACCCTTGGGACGACTAAGAGCGCCGGTAGTTTTGCCGGATTTACGCTTAACGCGTTGTAAAGCGTTTATTTTCGAGATCGAGTGCAAATGGGCATAATCATCAACCTCCTTAGTCCTCCACAACGGTGGTTTTTTAGTCCCGCCTACTTCAAAATTATTGACATTTTTCTTATCAAAACTAAGCGTCAACTCACTACCGTTGTTTTGTTCATTATTTATGTCGTCTTGAATATTGTGGTAGTTATGTGTTAGCTTTGTTATATTATTTTGCTTATATCTTTGCATTGAACGTCTTAGCATGTGCTTGAATAAATCACGTTTTCCCTGAACGAATACGTCGTGTATGTTCGTACCCCTGTTTTTTTTATTGCGATGATATTGTTGTTGGTATTTACGATACTCAATACTTTCATCGTCTGCATTGTTCTTAATATCTTTATTATTCCATTGTTTCAACTCAAGATGATATTTCCATTCCTGTTGCTGTTCTTTATTACGACTTTTGTTTTTTTCGTCTTCACTTAATATTTTTAACCTCACGTAATTTTTTTTATTTGTACCCCTATTTGCATTTGTTTTTCCGTTCTTGAGTTTGTACAATTTATACTGAAATTTGTCTTTGGACGACAGCGATTTTAAAATATCTTTGATGTCTATGTAATAGACGTCCACTCCTGGTATCAGTTCATTTCCGCTGTAGTTTTTTAAGAGATTGGAATTATATTGTATATGAAGTTGTCGTTTGTAACGACTATGGTCCTTTTCGTTTCTTCCATCATCCACACCAAGGTTTTTATTGTTTTTACTGATTACTTTGTTACTCTGCTTACCATATACCTCTACATTATCTTTATTTCGATCGATAGTCGACGTTATGTCAGCTCCTACTTTATGATCACGATCCAAATCGACCTGATAGGGATTAACATTATCGCCCATTTGAGCAGAATGAACTCCTGTAAGATCGATATTGATTCTTTCAATAAACTCGATATCAGCAGTAGTAAAATCTTCCGACAAATATACTTGGGTCGTTTCAAAATGGGCAAAAGGTTGTTCGGTTGTAGTCTCAGGTTTAAAAACGGAGAAACGTATATCTGGAGCCTTACATCCAGGCGTAGCGTCTGCAACAAAACAAAACAATTTGGCTTAGGCAAAATTTGAAAGCTTCATGCAAACCGTGAGTAAAGCATATACGTATTATTATGTATGAATTATCTATTAATATATAAGCCGGATTTTGTATAAAGTGTAGTGTGTTCACAATTCAGTGAACACATATATTCATTAAATGTATTTAACTTTTTGTTTTGTAGTAGAACGTAAATGTAGGTCACACATGCACTAATCGAATTTATGTTTAGTTAACAATTATAATAACTCAATTTACGTTCCTTTTTTATACCTTTTACTATGTAAGCAATAATAACATTTTTTTTTAAATTGTTGTTGTACCAGTTGCAAGCATATGACAATGTTCTAATATATAAGCACTTCTGCTGGATCCAAACATTGCGCGTCGCGCGACATGCAGTGCTATACACTACACTACACAGTCAGAGCCAAGTTACCAGTAATACTTTTCATCTTTACCTGCCCACACACTTTCACAACATAGTGATCCTGCAGACCACGATCCTGCCAAATTTATTGCCATAATAGAGGACACAAAATTTGACATTCCACAGCCTCAACTCCATTTTCACATGTAGTGTTAATAGGGTTGTCGTCTTCTTTACTTAATTAATTCCACGGCAACACTTTTCATCGGTCCAAGAAAATAAGAAGACGCAGGAATTTTTTAAAATACTTTTCCTTAATGTTCGTGCGCAGAATATAAAAAATACTTCATTTTACTATTAATTTAAATGTAGAAATTTATTTAAATTAATGCAACACTTTTTTTAAAATAAGTTAAACACTTTATTAAAATAAGTTAAACAATTTCAGTTGTTACCGATTATATTGATGTATACATATTTCGTATGGACCAAGCTACACCACTGTTACAACCCCTTATAAAAATTGAAACAAACTTGAAGAAAACGACAAAAAAGAAACTATTGAAAGCAAACTGGTAGAAATAGAAACATTGAGGGAGAAATTTAGAAATCACAACCAAAACAAAATACCAGCAAAAATAATTGTTCAATTTAAAAACATACATTTCAACTTAAAAGTAACATTTGAAGAACTATTAGAAAATCATTAAATGGCTTTTAACATGGAACTTGCAATGAAAGCCTTATTTCACAGGAAAATTTGAAGAAATAGAAAGCTTCTGCAAATTTATTGAAATCCTTTCCAAAAACTTATCAGATCTGGCAAAACAGATTTGTTGGAGTTTATCTATCATATAAAACTCACCCAAAAGGTGAAGACTGCTATAGGGGCGGACAAGATACCAAGTACTTTAGTAGAACTCTATAGTTCAATAAAAATACTTTTAAAAGTCCGCAGACAATATCAACTCTACATAACACATTAACAATATTCAACAACGTGGAAGTGTTGAAAATTTCAGAGATAAAATAGTCGGTCTGATTGCTCAGTTAAGTGACTTACAAATTCAGCAATTAGAAAATACAGCAACTGTAGCATCACCAAAATGGACAATAACTATGTCCTCACGGTTTTTAAAAATGGAATTGATAATAAATATAAACAAACCGTATTAGCTGAACAACCCCAGTCTCTAACTCCGGAAGTCAATTTGACATTAGAACTTGAGAAAAACCCCTGTTTCTCACGTAAACCCCAAGTACTCAAAAAAAAATAGATCACTAATGGATAGACATCAATATGCAGATGATAGGTATAACTTAAATAATTCACACCGAAACCTTAAACAGAGTAATTTCTACACACAAAGAAGTTTCACAAATAAATACCCAACCAACCTCACATACGATCATAGAAGGCAACCAATCAACACATACAACACCTTCAAGAATACCACGTACAGAAGAAACAACATCAACTTCAGGAACCCATAACTTCAGTCAAAACCGAAAGAATAGACGGAGACATGTTAATATCTTACAAAACCAGGGAAACAGATAACCGCTGGTGGTGAACGACACCATCACTGTCGTACAAATACGCACAAAATTTTTAATATATCTAATAAAAACACTTTTTAAGCCCAAACCAAACAAATTTAAACTATAAGATTATTAATAGTTATGAGTGCAGACATTTCAATAATAAAATCATATGTATTAGATATCACAAAAGCTAGGTTATTAAATAAAATACAAAAAACAATCTCAGTACCACCTAGATCAGAAATAATACAACCGATGGAAATACAATTAAAAAGGCATTCAATTATCTTAATAAAAGAAATATTTTTGGCAAATTCCATTATCCCACGCAATGGAATAAAACATATCAAAATTTTAAACACAACATCAAAAACCGCACACGTTAAAAACCTATAAAAATACAAACTAAACCTCTCCACACTTATCATATACTAAACACTGACACAGACAACAAGCACAACATATACAACAAAGAGCGACTAAAAAGACTTCTGAATACAATAATGAACTTAAGAAGACAAAAAGGCTAAAGAATCATTAATAGAAATATTCAAAAGCTTTCAAGACATATTTCACTTAGAAGGAGTGTTCAAGGCGGCAACGTTTAGTCAGTCACCTTAAACACAAACAATCTCTCTCCAACTCTCCTCACTTATCGGTTGCAGTTTGCAATGTCGAGGAGAGAAGGGTAGGAGTACAATATTAATTTCATTTGAACTTTATTACCTTTCTTTTTTTTAACGTTAGAGAAGTAACATCATTTTGTATTTAATTTAACCCGCGATTTTTTTTTATACATTCGATCAATTTGTTAAAGTATACATATTTATGCTATTAACTTGTTAAAATATATCAAAAGAATTTTATTGTATTGGAAAATGCTGAAGAGAATTAGTTTTCGATGATTTATACAAAACACAAAATTTTTATAAACTAGTAAATTTTGTAAGAAATATATATATATCTGTTAAACGCGGTTCGAAGTTGAATAAAGTGCATTGTGGAAAAAAATTAATTGATTGAATTTTGGGCGATAACACGACACCATCGGCATTCTACAAACAAAGTCTACAAATTTCCAACGCATCCAATTCTGGTGACCTACCTTTACACCACCTCATCATCTGGTCCTTCGAGCAAGATCTTGGATAAGTATATTGATTTCAGTAAGTGAATTTCTAATAAAAATTATGATTAATAATAAAATCAAACATACATATACTCGTATGCTAAAAGTGATTGTCTTAACTTTTTTGCTTAAAATTAACGTACATATATTTTACGGCACATATAAATTTCCGATTTTAAATATATGTACAGTGAACATTTTTATTACCCGCGAACATCATATTTTTAACTTTATAATGTACATATAATTCAATATAAACCATTTTTCTGTGACCGCGAAAATGAAACGCATTAAACTCATATTGAACACGTATTGTGATCGCGTTCAATCACACAATCACTGTATTTAAAGTTAATGTTACATTTCAACCACTTTATATGCATAATTGTTGTTTTTGCATATACCCATATTTAACTTTATATTGATTTCTATACTTGGCATACATATTTAATATTATGTTTATGCTGTATTTAGCAACTTTGTTTAGGTTATAAACGTCTACAACAATTGTTGCAACTAATGTTTATACATTTATTGCCTTATTGGAAATAAATATATATATAAATATAAAGTACCAAAAATTTTTTGTCGCATGTTACTTTTTTCTTTTAATCGAAATACATACTTTTACTATAATAAATACTTTTATACTTTAAATATTTTTAATAAAAAATAAGATGCAGGAGTTCGGTTAAGACCGAAGCTTAAATACCCTCCAACTTTTATAATCCTCTAAAAAATAAGATCCTATTGCCATATTTATGTATATGACTATTTCATGTACTTACGCAAATAGTGTTTTTTTTTTAATTATAGGCGTTTGCGTTATTCAATCACGCCTATTTTTAACACAGAGTTAACCAACGGTACCACTTATATTTATACCAAATTTCAACTTGATAGGCATAGTATTGTGCGATATATAATTCTTTAAAGATACAATTTTTTCGAGGTATGTTGAGATTTTCGTTTATTGTGGGCGTGTCTCTTAACCGATTTTGGCCAATTTCAATCAATCAATGATTTGTCTTGAACTCTAGACCCTTATCTCCTATGAATGATGACCGTTTTGATCTTGCCAGAACACAATCCGAAAAATAATTAACTTTCTCGGACATGGAAAAATACTTTCCCACCACATTTCAACAAATAGATAGTTCAATACCTGTATACATATACAGGTATATATATACCCACATCAATCCCGGGCCCAAAACGACTGACCATCGAAGAATGCAGGCATACGAAAAACAAACAGAGAAAATTATAACTCCTAGACCGAAAAGGAAACGTGGCGGAAGGAAAATTCAACACCAGCGAAAAATAAAAGAGCTACACCAGGTCAAAAATATAGCTGTGGGAGAAACGAAAGAAAAACTGATTAAATTAATACAGGAAGGGAGACAAACATAGGCTTTTCAAAAAGTAAACAACAAGAGCAAGTAAATGTAAGTAAAAAGAGCAAGTACAATAACGGTGGCAACAATAATGGTTAAGTAACTACAATAAAAATAACGACAGAAACATTGGTGGTGTTAGCAATAATAGTAATACTAGGATATGGTTTATATAGATTAAACAAATATTATAGACATTATATTAATAAAAAATTGGGTAGGAGTGTCACGCTCTCTGATGTCTAGACACACACAATTATTAATTTTAAAATTGAAATGAATACGCAATTACCATACAATTTTAAAAATTAAAATAAATAAAAAAAAAATTAAATATTTTACATAGTTTCGTATGGATCAAGCTACATTACTTTTACAAGCCCTTATAAAAATTGAAACAAACTTAAGGAAAACGCCCAGTCGTCCGTACAAAAAAGAAACTATTGAAAACAAACTGATAGAAATAGAAACACTAAAAGACCAATTTAGAAATCTTAACCAAGGCAAAATACCAGCAGATATAATTATTCGATTTAAAAACACATATATCAACTTGAAAGTAACTTTTATTATTAGAAAATTATAAAATGGCTTTTAATATGGAAATTGCAATGAAAACTATGCCTAATTTCACAGGCAAATTTGAAGAAGTAGAAAGCTTCTGCAAATTTATTGAAATCTTTTCCAAAAACTTATCGGAAGCTGGTAAAACAGATACATTAGAATTTGTTTACACATAAAACTCACACAAAAGGTGAAGACGGCAATAGGCTCAATTCAAATACCTAGCACATTAGAAGAACTCTATAGTTCAATCAAAAGTAATTTTAAAAACCCACAGACAATACCTACATTCCCCAACACCTTAAACCTTGATAATTTTAGAGATAAAGTAGTTAGTCTGATTACCCAACTAAATGATCTATAAATTCAAGATTTAGGAAGCACAACATCTACAGCTGAACGGAAGGTTATCACCAAGATGAACGACAATTATGCTCTCACGGTATTTAAAAAGGGAATTGACGAAAGAATAAACAGACTCTATTCGCTTCACAACCCCAATCGTTAACCCAAGAATTAGAGAAAGACCATAGCTCCCAAAATAAATCCCAAGTACTTAAAATAAATAAATCAAATAGAAATAAATACCAATATAACGCTACTAGATACACCTTCAATAATTCATACCGAGACAATAATCAAAGAAACTTCAACACACAAAGAAATTATGCAAATAGATGTCCAAATCCCACGTTCAACAGCAGAACACAACCAGTGAATACGTACAATAACACCAGACAGAACACAAATATGCAAAACAATTTCAGATATCCCCATCGTCTTCATAATATTAATCAAAATAATAAAAGAAGACACTTAAATGTTGTACAGAACCAGGGAAAGAGCTGGTGGTGGAAGACACCATCACTGGCGTATAATCGCACATAAAATTCTCAATATATCTAATAAAAACACTTTCTATGTTATACTTTAGACTAAGCAAAATAAAACTATAAGATTACTAGTTGATACAGGCTGCTCCTGTATCAACATGTATCATGTATCATCATGTACGAGTATTTCAATAATAAAATCTTACATATTACATATCACAAAAGCTAACAATATATACAATCTAAGTGGAATAACTGCAGAAACTATACATACTATAGGAATAATATTTTTACAACTACAAGTAGGACAAACAGAACTAACACATTAATTCCATGTAGTGAAGGATAATTTCCCAATATCCACAGATGGAATATTAGGAATTGATTTCTTAAGAGATTACCTGTGCAAACTAGACTACGAAACAATGACCCTGGAAATCCGTACCAATGAAAACTAACAAACCCAAAATAATCTCGATACCACCCAGATCAGATACATAAAATAAAAATAAAATTAAAGGAGGATTCGCTTATCTTAAACAAAGAATTTCAAAAAGGAGTGTTTTTGGCAAATTGTATAATTCCACGTAATGGGATAAAACACGTTAGAACTTGAAATACAATAGCACAAACCATAAACCTTAAAAACATTAATGTACAAACTGAACCCCTTCGAAATTACCATATACTGTATGCAAAAACACAAAACGAGACCAGTAAAGAACGACTAAATAGACTACTGAACTTAAATATAAATCAAAAGGACAAAACTGCTAAGGACTTACTAATAGAAATATTCAAAGATTTCCATGACATATTTCATTTAGAGGGAGAAAACTCACGACGAATAACTTCTATATACAGAAACTTCAGACAAACGATAACACACCAGTTTACATCAAAAATTATCGTTTTCCACAAACCCAAACTGAGGAAATTAACAATCAAGTACAGAAGCTAATAGACGAAGACATAGGTAAGCCCTTATAATTCACCCTTACTAATTGTACCTAAAAAGACAACTAACGACACACAAAAATGGCGACTTCTAGTAGACTTTAGAAAATTGAACGACAAATTAGTAAACGATAAATTTCTACTAACCAGACTTGAAGACGTTCTTGACAAACTGGGAAGAGCTAAATATTTTTCTACGTTAGATATGACTAGTTCTTTTCACCAAATAAACCTACACAAAGATTCCCGACCCCTAACAGCTTTCTCAACAAATAAAGGACATTTCCAATTTAAATGACTACCATTCGGACTCAAAATTTCATCAAACAGTTTTCAGAGAATGCTCTCAATAGCTTTAAGTGGACTGGACTCCAACGCCTTCCTCTATGTGGACGATATCATTATATTTGGCTGCACACTCAAACACCAAAACGACAATCTCATAACAGTATTCACTAGACTACAGATACATAGCTTAAAGCTCAATGCTAGTAAATGTAACTTTTTGGTACCCGAAGTCATATATCTTGGACATCTGATAACTAAGAATGGCGTTCAAACCGACCCTTCAAAATTTAATGTTATAAAAAACTATCCCACACCCAAAAATGCAGACGAGGTAAGACGATTCGTCGCACTTTGTAATTACTACAGAAGATTTATAAAAGATTTTGCACAAACTGCAAAATGTCTAAACTCCTTATTAGCATTCGAAACATTAAAACAAAAATTAATGAATCCCCCTATACTACAATACCCTGACTTTGACAAACCATTTATATTGACAACAGATGCCTCAGATTACGCATTAGGAGCCATATTATCACAAGGAGAAATTGGACACGATTTACCAATTTATGCAAGCACTACCCTTTCAAAGCATGACATAAACAAATCCACAATAGAAAAAGAATTACTCGCTATTCATTGGGGTATTAAATTTTTCAAACCATATCTGTACGGTCGTAAATTCGTGGTTATTACAGACCATAGACCACTAGTGTCACTATTCACCCATCATCCAAAATGACGCGCATTAGAATCGAATTATGCGATTATGATTTTACAGTAATATATAAAAAAGGAAGTAATAATACAAATGCTGACGCTTTATCGCGGATTAAAATAGATACTGATGTGTTAAAAGATATGATACCTAAGAAGGTAAATGTAATAACAAGAGGGCAAAAGTTAAAAATGATGAATAATGAAAAGATAGCAGATAACGCTAAAAATAAGAATAATAACAAGAATAATGATATTAACAATACAGACTGTACTAACCAACCGAAGTCTGGCCAACTTCATATTTGGGAATGTACTTCAATGTCTGATGTAAATAAATTAAAGAAATTAAAAATTGAATTTATCAAGGGCAAAAACAAAACAAAGAAGAAAATTAATATCGATATAAATGAAAAAGATATAGTATTACGATGCAGTGAAAATCCACCGAACTTAGATTCGATCATGGATAAACTGACATCAAGATTAATTAAAGAAAATATAATTGCTATAGCCTTAAATAAAGATGATAGTATATTTAAAATCATAGATGAAAATGATTTTAAAAGAAAAGTAAATGAAAAATTACACTAGATAAATAATGATTATTATATTATACAAAGACCCTCAAAAGATTAATGATAAATTGATACAATTTAAACTAATACAAGAATACCACAATAGTCCACACGGCGGACATTTAGGAGTTAGAGAAACTCTCTTAAAACTCAAACAAAGGTACCTATGGAAAAACATGAACAAAATGATTAAGAATTTCGTGAACAATTGCAAAGACTGTAAATTAAATAAACAAATGTAAAAGAACCACAAATTATAACAAACACACCCACTATAAGCTTTGAAATAGTAGAAATAGATACAGGAGGACCATTGAGGATAACAAATGGATTTAGATATATATTAACCATGCAATGCGAGTTAACAAAATACATAATAGCATGTCCGATACAAAGTAAAGACGCTAAAACAATAGCGAAAACAATTATTGAACAAGGCATACTAAAATATGGTCATTTAAAGATATTAAAATCAAACAGGGGAACAGAATTCACAAATGAACTTCTGAAAAACATATGTGAACTCCTCAAAATTCAGCAAATATTTTCTACCCCTTACCATCATCAAACTTTAGGCTCTGTCGAAAGAAATCACCGGGTTATGAACGAATATATATTTTCATTCGCAGAAAATGACAATTGGGATAAATGGGTACCTTATTATTGTTTTTATATAACACCACCCCACATGTAACGACTGGATATACACCTTATGAACTAGTATTTGGAAAAATAGCCTATCTGCCAAATTATATCATTAATGCAAATAAAATAAGATTTAGACAATTATTATGATGAATTAAAAGCCAGAATAAAATTTTCTTGACAAAGAGCAAAGAACTTTTTGGAAAGAGAAAAACATAAAAGAACATTAAAGAATATACATAATAGCATATCCAAAACAAAGCAAAGACGCCAAAACAGTAACGACAACAATTGTCAAACAAGTTATACTTAAATATGATCATTTCAAAATATTAAAATCCGATAGAGGAACCGAGTTCACTAACGAACTACTAAAAAATATATGTAAACTGTTACAAATTCAACAAATATTTTCTATCTCTTATCATCATCAAACGTTAGTTTCCGTTGAAAGAAATCATAGAGCGATAAATGAATACATGTTGTCATTCACAGAAAATGACAATTGGGATAAATGGTTAACTTACTACTGAAATATTCCATGCTAAGGGCAAAAGAATTTATAGAAAAAGGAAAAGGTAAAAGAGTAGTAAAAGACAACAATAAAGCAAGCAATCCTTTAGAATTTAAGTAGAAAACTATGTATTACTAAAAAACATCTCGAAACGAACACATCAAAAACCCTAATCTCCACCATCGATATAAACAACACTTTAAAAACATTTCACAATAATCTACTAAAATCCTATAATGAAGGAAAATAGCATATATTTTAATATAACACTAATATTAATAAAACATTGTTAGTTTTAATTATTGAGAACCAAAAACCCAATATGAGCAATAATTACAAAAAAAAAATGTCTAGTGTTTTGTTAAACATAAATAAAATTAGAGAGATACTACAAATGAACAGTTTTCCCCCCACATATATTCAATAATTGATTGAAATACATGGAAAAACAAAAAAGACAACACCAGAAACAGCAGAAATATATATAAAGTGATGACACATACATATCAGACCTTTCGGAAAGAAACAATAAAGCATTAAACAGTGGGGTGTGCATTACACATAAAACAAATAACACACTGAGAAAAGTCTTCTCTAACACAAAAAGCAAAATTGCAACATTAGACCGAGTAACATAATATACAAAATAGGGCGCAATGGGAACGGTCAGGACCCGTGTAGGATGTGCTACATTGGCACGATGCAAAACAAACTAAAACTAGGATGGCGGGTCACAAATCAGACGTAAGATGTCGGGTAAAAACTTAAAACCCAAAACAGTATTGGTTGAACAGTGCAGGGACAAAAAACGTAAAAATTCTGCAAAAAACAACGGACATACATGTATAAATCGACTCAGTTTTTGACATTGATCAAGAATATATATACTTTGTGGGGTCTCTGACGCCTCCTTCAAACGTTGCAAGAGGAAGAACAAACTTAGCATACCCTCATCACTAATGTGGAAGGTATAAAAAAAAAATTGTAGGAAAAAGAAAATTTTTTTTATACTTTCCACCTCAGTGATATTCAATTTAATTTTTTTTCTTTGATAAATAAAAAGTTTTTTTTTTAAGTTTTTCTTTGAAAAATTAAAAATTTTATTTTTCTATGCCTACTTGTATTCTCAAAAATTTCAAAATTATACATATGTAGGAAAATTTTTTAATTTTTTGTTTATGAAATAAAAAAAAAAATATATGGGGAGGGGTTCTAAAAATGGTCCGATTCTATCCATTTTCAAAGGTCTTATTTTTGGGCCAATACATTTCCTTGTACCAAATTTCATCGAAATATCTCAAAAAATAATAGAACCTCATATAAGAAGCCGTTCTAAAAATTGTCCAATCCGGTGCATTCCCCTTTGGGCCAATACATGTCCTCGTACCAAATTTCATCAAAATATTTTAAAAAAATGCACCCTGTAGCTTCAAATAGACAGACGGACATGGTTAAATCGATTCAGATTTTGATTCTGAATAGATCGGGGTGAGTGTGGCATTTGTCGTTTAGGAGTTACAAATATCCGCACAAACTTAATATACCCTTTTCCACAGGGTGGTGCAGGGTATAAAAATCTTATGTTAATTTAGTGATGTCAAGTTTTTGCTGCTAAATCGCTATAGACTTTAGTCATTTTAGTCGAATTCAATTATTGAAGATCTGTATAGGTATCAGCACCTGACATTGACAATTATCACGTTCTGCATCGTAATTAATGTACAAATTTACATGGACAGACAGATCGATCGATATTTAAAGGCATTTCTCGTTTTTAGAAGTTAATATCATTCGCATAAACGTAATATACCTTTTGCCTTAAGTGGTGCAGAATGTAGTAAAATTTTAAGTTATAAAGGCGTGAATACATAAATAAATAATAACAGTGAACTGCAAAACCTATTAGGCTAAAGAAAATAAAGACATATAAGCATTGAAAGCAAAGTATATTAAATAGTAGAATGAAGCTATGAAAATAGAATTAGAATAATACCTCAATTGATAACCTAGTAGATTTACACAAAGGGGAGAATGTAATTGAGTCAAAATGGGTATTTATTAATAAACGTTTTAAAGACGGAAGTATTAAAAAATTTAAAACTTGACACACAGTAGAGATGAAGCCGAAAATTTGGATTGAATTATAAAGAACTTTCACTCGTGCTTTTAACATTAGCAGTCTAATGTAGAATGCACTTATACCAAAGAGATGTGTGCACACACATACATATATCTCAATAGTAAATTACGAGATACACTTTATATAAGACAATCAGAATGTTTCGTTGACCAAAGACGACATCTTAAGTTAAACAAATCTCTTTACAGTATGAGTCACAGATGTTGATAAATTTTATGCGATAGTGAACTATTTATAAATGAAAAAGCACGGGAAGATTAGACTTGGTGTCCGTGTATGTGGAAGATATAATTGTTGCCAGTAGTTGAAAATCAGAGGTTAAAAAAATTAAGTCCGAAACTAAAATAATGCGTTGACCCATTCGAGACAGATTGCATACCGTGCGGGCAATTGATTTCCGAGGCTATAAGACGGCCTGCACACCGTGTGTGTAATAACAGTAATGTGCTATTATCAGTTAGTCTGAGTAAACTAGTCGTCGAAATAAGATTTTTCTTGAACTAATAAAATCTGTAAAGATAATATAAGTTTTTCTTACAGTTCAGTTTTACAGAAAAATTTTCAAGCGATAGAAAGTTCTATACTTAGCCCCTAAAATGTCAGATCCTAAGGCAGGAACATCAGAAAGAAGCAACTAGTGATATACAAACATTTTTAGTGTCTTTACACGCAGTAAAAAAATTTAAAATAGGCAAAATCTATCAAGAGCCACATTGTGCTGAAAGTGCGCCTACAATTAAAAAAAAACCTCTTTGTCACAGAAGTGGACTAAAGGCCTTGAAATTCGGTATGCATATCTATAGTTATCCCATTCATCCATATATGTGTCCAAAAAAATTTACAAAAAACCGTACTTTACGTAAAACTGGGCTTGCAAGCTGATAGGTAAAAGATACACTATTAGGAGGCGCAATCATTGAATTCAAAATGTACTTGTTCAATACGAATTTCAAATCATTCTAAGTTGAGGTAATCCAAATATAACTTAATTAATAAATATATATTTACCCGGTTCTTGTGTTGATATTTGCTGAAAGGTGTCTGCTTCAGTTTCAGCTGCAGTTATATTCAAGAAAAGCAGAACAGCACTTAACGTCCACATTAGTTTATGATGCACATTGTGCAAACAATTTGTAACTGGAAGCCACATCCTATTTTATATTTTATATATATCAGAAAAATTTTAGTACCCCTTAAAATAAGTACTACTTTTTATCGATAAAAAGAGTTATACAAATTTAAATGAAATGAAGTGAGATAGAAAAGTTCGATTAAGACTGAAGCTTTATAACCTACTAAAAAATAAGTTCCTATTGCATTAAATTGTTGAGTATGTATTACTATTCATGTCATTTTTAAACAACAAATAGTGTTTTTTTTTATTATAGGTGTTTGCCTTATTCAATCAAGCCCACTTTTGGCATAGTGTTGGATAACGGTACCACTTTTATATATACTAAATTTCAAATTGATAGGCGTAGTATTGTGCGATATATAATTTTTTTAAGATACAATTTTTTCGAGGTTTGTTGAGATTATAATTTTTTGTAGGCGTGTCTCTTAACCGATTTTTCCCAATTTCAGTACGGAACAGCGAAATAAAACTAAGAATAAGTGTGCCAAGTTTCAATTTGATATCTCAAAAATTACGACCGTGAGAGTGCCAACAACAGACGGACACACGGACGGACATGTCTCAAACGATTTCTCTTTTCATGCTGATTAAGAATATATATGGTTTGTGGGGTCTCCGAGGCTTCCTTCGTTGTGTTGCAAACGGATGATCAAAATGAATATACCCTCTTCCCTAAGGACTTTTCTATCTTGTTTTTTTGAGATATTTCGATGTAATTTGGTATGAAATACAACTAGGTATAGAAAAATTAAATTTTTCATTATACCCTGCTTTTTCAAAGAAAAAAATTCTTGAATAATATATCAAGTGGTGTAGGGTATTTAATGGTCGGGCTTCACCGACTATAATATTTTTACTTGTTTTTGTTCAAAAGTTTGTAAATGTGCACTCCCACAAGTACTTTCTTTATCAGCATGAATATACACGTAAATTTAGCCCTTCCATCCGTCCGTGTGTTCGCATTTTTATTGGAACTTTCCCGGTCGCAAGACTTGTGATAACGCTCTGAAATTTAACACACGATTTCCTATTCCTATTGCAATTGATTAAAATCGGACAAAGAACACGCCCGCAATGGCGTCCTAAATCTGGCGCTCGAGACTATCAGCATTCTCACGGTCGCAAATTTTTAGATAATGACCTGAAATTTGATATACATATTCATCATTATCACCAAAGTACTTTTTAAAATGGACAAAAGCGGTTCACGAATTCACCCACCATTCTAAAAATATATAGTGAAATAAGTACTTTATTTATACAGTTAATAGCTGAAAGTATAATAAATAGTGATTAAAATTCTTATATATGAAAGTAGCAAAAAATTAAAAATGGGTTAAATCGGACTGAGGATCCTTTTTTTGGGGTTTTTCCTTTATTACAGACCAACCGTAAGAGATTCTGATGTCAAATTTTGCAAAAAAAAATTAAAAATAATTTAATACTTTTTGGGGTTTATTTACATTATTTGACGTTGGTGGCCCTGTTTTGTATTTATGATTCCATCACCATTTTATAATCATTACTTTATCATTATATTATTTCATTGCATATTACAAAGCGCCATCCAGTAACAAAACTTCTCAAACGAGTATGTACCTCTTACTCTCTAATAGTAAATGGTAGTCACTAGAGTATACTGTAATTTGTATCACTTCATATATGCACACCTTAGCAATTTCTTCTTATACTGTTATTTCTATAATTTAAAAGTATACTTATTCGTGGTATAATTTATACTGATTTATTTATTTATTTCTTTAGGAAAATAAAAATAACCTTTTATTGTGTAGATACCACTATATACACAATCACATCACAACAAATTTGCACAATTCCTTTCACGTAGAGGTTGTAAAATATTTTGTAGGTAAATTCCTATAATATATGGTATTAAATATAATTTATATAAAAGTATTCATTAGCGACATCCTGTTTATGATGCGTGCAACGCATCTACAATATGCCACTATATTACTAAGGGAGCGCAATTCAAGGATAATAAATCAATAATTTTTGTACTTTCTTGTAACCTTTCAATTTAGTATAACAAAAACTTTTACTATTATTATAATATGATTCGATTCGAAAACGTATTTTTTTGGTTATTTAATGCGTTTTATTCCCCTATAATATATCGCGCACAAATCGGTTTTAACTTACTCTTTTGAGATTACTAAAATTAGAGCTTTCGCATATAAATTATTTATAATGAGTTTTAAATGTTATTAAAAGCCTTCGTTCTATTCGTTTTCACTTTTTGTCGTGTCCTTTTCTGACTACATTATATAAATACAAATATATATATATATATATATATGCGATACTTCGTCAAAATTATGAAAAGGGAGAAAAAATCATCTGCTTTGATAATTAACATTTGAACCCGAGAATTCTAATTTAATTGCAGAGTGATCGGATGCACTATTTTCTTTTTACTCATATTGATATGTTTTAGTAGACGACATTTTGTTACTAGATGGGTCTTTTCAAAATAAAAATATACGCATTGTGTGAAATAAAATAATTAAAATATATAGTAATAAAAGAGAATATTAAATAATGATAGTGGAATAAAATGGAAATTGTATGTACGCTTTTGTTTTTGTTTGTAAACCATGATTGCAAAGCGCCATCCAGTAAGAAAATCTCTCAAAGTTATTTAAGTAAAAACTTCTAAATATGGAGTCGGAATGTCATGCTCTTAAATATTTAGACCTATAAATTGTGCTTTGAGATTCCACTCTCTTCTCTCTCAATTTTTAAATTCTCATTTTTCACAATAAATACAAGAATATTACCTAAAATTTATAGGGATTTCGGCTAAAACACTACTGTTACAAAGTAAAATTTATATTATTGAGTGTAAAAAGTTTTCATAAACTTAACTTGTAGGCGTTAATTCAATTAATGCCTACAGTGGATATTTTTTCTTCTTATTTAGAAGCCAAATAAGAGATCTGTGACATGCTGTGTACATACTCTTTCATACAGATGTGTATGTATATTGTAAAGCGCTATCCAATAACAAAATTTTTATTAAGACGTTTCAAAACTAATAAGAAGAAAAAAGTGCCTCTGATTATATTTAGTAGGTCTATGTACTTGGTTGTGGTCATTCCATAATTTAGTCATTATTAGCGCAATACCGAAAAATGGTTGAACAACTTTTTGTGGAAACTAATTTTGCGAATATAAATGAATTCTCTTATTGTCCAGCATCACCTACAACTGTACCGGCCAAAACACCTCAAATAATAGATTCTCCAGCTGCACGAACTGGGCGACCACGACGAAGACAACGTACTACCTCAGTGAATAATCAAGTCACTACCGCAAATCCTTCGGAATGTGTTATACGTTCAAATAATCGTACCATTTATACGGCTGGCCGCCCACCGTGGTATAATTGTGCTGGTCAACAAGTGGAGCCTTTCGTTATTGGTAGTTATATGTAAATTGTTTAGCTTATACTTTAAAAAAATACCTCTTTCAAAGGAATTTGTGGTGGCAGTGCTTCGGGAAAAACTACTGTGGCTCAGAGAATCATAGAATCTTTAGATGTACCTTGGGTTACATTGTTATCCATGGACTGTTTTTATAAAGTAAATATTTTTATATCCTCCACATAAGATGGGTGGTGCAACACCTATAAGAAAGCGTCAGAGACCCTACAAAGTATATTCTTGATTATCACCTAAAACTGCGTCGATCTAGACAAATGTGTTATGTATCCGTCTGTTTTTGGCATTCTGAGGGGTAAAAATTCTGATATATAAAACTGAAACTTTGTATAGATCAGACCTCTAGTTTTTGCACGCAGGTCGGTACTTAAAATGGTCAAAACAAAGGAGCCGTGCCCACAATTGACAAAAATCTGTTTATCTGCTACCAAAATTGAACTATGAACTTGTAATTTGGTGCACATAGTTATGGTTATACCATTTATCGATGTGCCCAAAATTGAGGTGGTCGAATAACGCACGCATGTTTACAAAAACATTCACCTATATATATATATATATATATATCTGCCATGATCACCGTTTTAGATGTGGAGGGTGTTTAAGATTTGGCCTAAGCCAAATTTAGTTTTCTTATTTGTTGTATAATATAACAACTATATTTTGATCCGAAATGGTTTCACAGGTTTTAACTAAAAAACAACATGAACAGTCTCTTTTAAATGAATATAACTTTGATCATCCAGATGCATTTGATATGGACCTTCTCTTAGAAGTATTAAGGAAATTGAAAGAGGGACGTAAAGTAGATGTACCCATATACAATTTTGTTACCCACTCCAGGGAATCGTTTACGGTAAGAAATAGTTTCCGTAGATTTAAAAACAGCATCGCAAATTTCTGCCTCTTTTTACCAGAAAACCATGTACGGCGCTAATGTAATAATATTTGAGGGAATTTTAGTTTTCCATAGTCCTGAAATTTTAAAGTTATTAGATATGAAAATATTTGTGGATACAGATCCTGACATTCGTTTAGCTAGACGTTTGATAAGGTAGTATAAATTTGCATGTGCTTCATTTATATAATACGTAGCGCCTTCTTTTAACTATTAGAGATATCTCACAGCGCGGACGTGATTTAAATGGAGTTCTGAAACAATACTTGAATATGGTAAAACCTTCTTATGTTAATTATATAGCTCCTACTATGGCTCATGCTGATATTATAGTTCCTCGAGGTGGTGAAAATAAAGTAGCCATACATCTTATTGTACAACATGTGCACACACAGTTACAATTGGTGGGTGTTTATACTAATTTTCAGCTAATATTAATCTTTTCTTTTTTTTATCAGCGTGGTTTTAAATTACGGGAAGTGTTGGCAAATTCGTATAACAATCAACCCATGCCTGATTCATTACATTTGCTTCCGGCGACACCACAAAGTAAAGGCTTGCATACATTCATTCGCTGCAAAAACACTTCACGCGATGAATTTATATTTTATTCCAAAAGACTCATACGCTTGGTTATTGAATATGCGTTAAGTTTGTTCCCTTTTAAATCGACAATAGTTGAAACACCCCAGGGTGTTTTGTATGAAGGTAAACGGATGGCTACACGCAAAATATGTGGCGTGTCTATATTGAGAGCTGGGGAGACAATGGAACAGGCAATTTGTGACGTATGTAAGGATATACGCATTGGTAAAATACTTATACAAACTAACAAAGAAACTGAAGAACCAGAATTGTACTATTTACGCTTGCCTAAAGATATCCGTGAGTACAAGGTTATACTTATGGATGCCACTGTGGCTACTGGGGCCGCCGCAATGATGGCTATACGTGTATTATTGGATCACGATGTTAAAGAGGAAAATATAATTCTGGCTTCATTATTAATGGCTGAAATAGGTGTTCATAGTATAGCATATGCTTTTCCAAAAGTATTTTCTTTATTGAATGTGTTTAGTGACAATAATAATTGATATTATTATTATTTTAGGTGGAAATTGTAACATCTGCTTTGGATCCTGAAATTAATGACAAGTTTTACGTTATACCTGGTATTGGTAATTTTGGCGATCGGTACTTTGGTACGGAGCCATCATATACCCTACATAATTAATATTATTATTGTACGCTAATTAGCTATACATACCAGAGTTTTACGAAAAATCACTATCCGTTTGGAGAAATATATTCTTTAATATTTCATATTTTAATGTAAAAAAATTCACTTTATTTCCATTTACTTAATTTTTTTAGAGCCATTGCAAACAAAAATTACAAAAACAATTAACATAGCGATAATTAGTAATATCCGTAAAACAAGTTTACCAATATGCAAAAACATGGTGTAATCGAAATTTTTCTTTAATTGATTCCATTTCTCGTCTTTTTCCAAAATCTCGGCGGTCATGCTAAACTTGGAAGTACCTGTAATACGAACCTTTATACACTTTCCTAATAAATTTTTTTGCATGGGCAATAAGATTTGCTCGTAACTTTTATTATGTCCAACATAATATTGCTTGTCATGTGATATCTCTGTTACCAATACATCATATATGTCTCCTTCACGCCCTTCATAAGGTTGGTAGCTGTTGAATACATCCGTTAACCTCTTCGTACGTTTTTTTACCATATAAGCTGATGTGCGAGGCATTTTAGCTGCGGGAGTGCCCGGTCGTGGATAAAATTGGTTAATAAATAGGCTAGGAAACTTATATTTTTTACACAAATCAATAGTTTCTTCAAAATCTTGTTCAGTTTCCGTGGGAAACCCGCAAATAATATCTGTGGCTATGCTTACATTTGGCACTCTATTTCTAAGAAAATTTACAACATGCTCGAATTCTTTGCGACAGTACTCCCGTTTCATATCGCCCAATACTGCATCACTACCACTCTGGACAGGTACGTGCAGAAAGGCGTAGATCCGGGGATGCTGTAAAAGCTTAGCTATTTCTTCTAAATGTTCCATAATATAGGGAGGATTGGTCATGCCTACACGTACCATGCAATTCTCAGGAATGACTTCTACAAGTTGCCACAATAATTGTGGCAACGAAGTACCTATATCCCGCCCGTAGGCTCCAGTATCCTCCGAGGTAAGCCAAATTTCACAACAGCCTTCTCGAAAAGCTTGTTGTGCTCGCATAATGATTTCTGCAGCTGAATAACTAGCCAAATCACCCCGGGCATGCTTGGTTTTACAGTAAGTGCACTGGTTAAGACAACCAGTATTAATAGGTATTATTTCGATTAAAGGATTTTTCCGTATTTTGGGCAAACTTAGTTTGGCTCCAGCTAGGCGCCTTCCATTTTCCCTTTTCTGTTGTAGTAATCTAACAGTGTGTCCTTTTAAAGTTTCTTCTACAACTTCCACCACACGATCAATTTGCTGAACCCCAATAATAGAGAGGTTACGGATGTAATCTGCTTTGGATGAACCTTGAGGGACGCAACCCGCAACTACTACATGTTTACCAATGCAAAGACCATGTTTTATTTCATTACGAAAAGTATCTTCGGAAGGATTCTTAACTGTGCAGCTATTTAATAGCCATAAATCAGCACTGTTCTTTTGATTAGTAAAGTGATAACCATAAGCGGCTAGTTGTCCCATCATATATTCAGTATCGGCATTGTTATGGGCACATCCCCAGGTTTTTACATAAATTTTCTGGGTTCCAGGTATAATACTTTGTAGTACAACTGGTTTTGGAAGTGTATGACTTTCATTAAAATTGGTGGCCATGCGCTTCTTAGCTCTCACTGTAACATTTTCCTTATTTTGGTATCTTTCTTTTGGTTTTATGATCACAGTGGTTATTAAATCTTCGATATCGGCAATATTATCATCCGGATAAAACATTTTCTAATTATTTTTAAAACACCTCGAAATAAAGTAATCCACTTTTGTATGTATATTTACTTTTTTATTTTAAGCACAGTCTATATAGTTGGTAATCATACAAATTTTCTATCAAAAATTTGGTGGCGGAAATAAAAAGTCAGCTGATATAAATGTGAACTACTTCTTATTTTAATAAAATGTTTGTTGCTTTTTTACAACAGTAAAATGCAATAGATATTGTAGGGATTAGTTCCTTGGCGTTTTATTATTATTTACTAAATATACTTTATAATATAATATTTATAATTTATAATTGTTGTCGTTTGTACTATACCCAATGTTAGTTTTAGTAATAAAAACTAATGGTCTTTTTTTTATATCAACATAAATTTAATATGTTAAAATTGGTACAGACATTTTCTAGCGAAGAAAAGAAAAGATAAAGATTCCACAAGTACATTGTTGTGGTATAAAAACGATTACGATTACAATATCGATAATTAAGGGTTATGTTTTGCTTTCGCACATTTAACAACGTATGTGAAGTTAAAAAGTTTTAAAAAGTTATTATTCTCTGAGAGAGAGAAAAATAATGAGAATCCGAGCTAAAAACACTCCCTCTATACTATAGATGGTGCTACCAGGCCACGCTTTTAACTTTTTAACTTCACGCTCTACGCATCACATACCTTTTTAAAGTTAGAATTATTCTCTCCAGAGAAAAGTAAACAAACAAAAAACACAAACAAAGAAATGAAAATTTATGACCATTTTTGTTTTAAAATTTTACATATTAAATAATAATTGTGAAAAAATATTTTTTAAAATTTAAAGTATGGAACATGTAGAACCTTTTTTTACAAAGTAATTAAAAAATAGGATAAATTAACACTACCAAATAGAGGATGGTTTTTATAAAGTAAATCAATAACCTTTTTTCTTTAACGAGAAGGATTGTTGAGCATCTAGACTAATTACTATATGACTAGGTGTAATGCTTAAAGTTTCTTAGTATATGATATATCCCAAATTTTTTTTGGAGTAAAGTTATTAGCATTTGCCTATGACAACATATGTGAAAATTGCATTTTTATAAAGTAAATTAATAATTTTTTTTTCAACGAGCAGATTGTCGAGCATTTAGACTAATTATTATAGGACTAGGTGTAATGTTTAAAATTTCCTAGTATATGTATGATATATCCCAAATTTTTTTTTGGAGTAGAGTTATTAGCACTTGTCTATGACAACATATGTGAAAATTGCATTTTTATAAAGTAAATCAATAACTTTTTTTAACGAGCAGATAGTCGAGCATCTAGACTAATTATTATAGGACTAGGGTAAGGCCAAAGGGTAAACAGTTATATTTTGGTTGTGCTTGTAATGGATCATTTACTTCCTCTGATAATTTCTGTGCACTTCAGAGTTTATATTATACACAAATTCCAAAACTTCCTTGATGACAGGCGCCTTGCGTGCTTGTACAGCTTGCTTCATTTCACCCAAATTAACTTTAGTATCAGTTTCAACCCTGGCTACATCATCACGGGAACCCATATGCTTGGCCTCAAATTCCTTAAACTGGCGTTCCCTTTCTTGACGATACTTCTCTATTTCATTTACTTTATGAAAACTCATAAAAATGCAATTTTCACATATGTATATCGTTATAGACAAGTGCTAGTTACTCCACTCCAAAAAAAAATTTGGGATATATCATATACTAGGAAACTTTAAGCATTACACCTAGTCCTATAATAATTAGTCTAGATGCTCGAGAAGGTGACAATTTTCACATATATCGTCATAGACAAGTGCCAATAACTCCACTGCAAAAAAAATTTGGGGTATATCATATACTAGGAAACTTTAAGCATTGTGACCCAACTGTACGCAAGCGGGTGCGTACCAAATTCCTAATGGCACCTCCACGGAAATCAACAACCAAGTTAATACAGTTTAGTTTCCCCTATCAAGGTACGCGCTCAGGTACTGTACCTTTCAATTACAAATGAGATTTCTCATTTTCAAATGCGCTTTTCTCAATTATAATTGCGATTTTCCCAATTTCATTTGAGGATGTTTTCTCAATTTCAAATACGTTTTTCTATAATTCCAAATTCATTTTCTCAATTACAAATGCGGTTCCCAATTTCTAATGCGTTTTTCCAAATTTCAAATGCGATTTTTCAATTTCAAATGCGGTTCCCAATTTCAAATGCGTTCTTCCCAATTTCTAATGCGATTTCTCAATTTCAAATGCAATTTCTCAATTACAAATGCACTTTATCAATTTCAAATGCGATTTCTCAATTACAAATGCGATTTCTCAATTTTAATTGCCTTTCTACCAATTTCATTTGAAAATAGTATAGTAATAAAAGGAAGGAAAAAAAAAACATGTTGTGTAGCACCCGAACAACGACATTGGCATACGGTGGCGACTCTCAAACCTGGTAGATCGTAATCTTCCCATTACGTGCTATGGCCACTTTGAATTTACCCTCCTTGAGGTCGAAACGTCGTTTGTACCTTTGACCCTTTGGCAAATGCTGATTTCGTTCATTCCTCTGTGCATCTCTATCACTTCCAACTCGTGCCTTTCATGTTCTCTTTTTTTGCGTCTGAGAAGGCGTTTTTCGTCTCTTCTTTTCTCCTTATACCTTTCCCACATAGCACCCGTGGCAACTGACTGCAGAGTATTTTGATATGCGGCATTTTTCTCTGCAGCAGCGCGGCCGCACTCATCGTCATACCAAGGGTTCCGACGAGGCGGCCTCTGATATTCGAGCACTTCCAAAGCGGCAGTGCGCATATAGTGCGACAGGAGTGTCAGCTGCGCGGAAATGTCAGGAGCTGAAGGACGACTCTCAGAAATTAGCTGAGAGAGTCGAGTGGAGTAGGCAGCAGCTGTCTGTTGTGATTGGAGCTTTTCGACAGCAAGCTTCCGTACCGCACTTTGATGCGTGGTATTGGCAGTGCTTAAGCGAGTGCTGCAACAAGGTAGTGATCTGAATCAATGTTGACGCCCCGGATCGTCCGCACATCCATAACACTAGAAGCATGTCGTCCATCTAAAACAACGTGATCGATTTGATTTTTGAGCTTTCCTTGGTCCCATCATCTTTATCCTCTGTAGGGGCATGTGCACAAATTAGGCTAATATAGAAATATTTCGCCTTGAGGCGGATCGTGGCAAGACGGTCATTCACTGGGGTGAAACGTAAGATAAGGTGGCGAAGTCTCTTGCTTACCACAAATCCGCACCCAAATTCGCGCACCGTCGGATGGCAGCTGTAGTAGATGTCACAGTTGGCCTTTTTAGCGCACCTCTGTCCAAGGTATCGCATTTCCTGGATAGCGGTGATGTCAGCTTTATATTTACCGAGGACATCGGCCAGCTGTATAGGCGTTTTTTCTCATTTCTATAACTTTTCATGGTAATAGTAATACCGTCGGCGGGTTACCAGCCCATCGCGACGGTCTGTTTGCTACGCATATTAGCTCGCTGCCAACACGGATGTAAAGGCAGCTAAGCAGTGGTAGTACGCAAAGGTTGTGCGTCAACTTGAGATGGGCCTGGATAGCTCTGGGCTTCGCCTAGTTAAAACCTGGCATGCTCACTTCCGTACCACCATATATAAATATTGTGTGAATGTGTAAACAAAAATAATAAATTAAATATATGAATTTAATGACTCTACTCTCTGGTACCGCTGGTACAGAATGAAAGTCCTCAGTGCAGCGACTGGACTATTGTAAAAGGAAACTACATTGTTTCATCTGATTTTACTTTATGCAACCGGGGTAATTATCCCACCTTCATGAATAGGGTTAGAGAACAGCTTATTCATATAACCCTTGTGTCAAACTCGGACTCCATAGAGATGAGATACTGGCACGTGTCCAAAAAATGTTCGTTTTCGGATAATTTCAGGATACTGTTTGAGGTTCATCGCGACAGACCGCGTATTGTTTACCTTAAAATGCGCAGGAAGATCAAACACAGCACAGAAAAGGATTACAGGCCAATTAGCCTCTCATAATTTTTATTAAAAACGCTTGAGAGGCTACTATACGTGTATATCGAGATAAATCTGGAGGCAGGAGCGCAACACGGAAAGGTAGATCGGTTGATACGGCTCTACATGAGGTTGTCAGCAGCATTGAATATTCCCTGGATAATAAAGAGTTTATTTTAGGAACCTTCGTGGACACCGAAGGAGCCTTCAACAATGCAGATACATCATGGGGTTTATAGTTTGCGAAAAGTAGTAACCAGGGGCACACTTCAGGGTGGGGTTCTCTCTCCATTGCTGTGGAACCTGGTTACAAACGAAATTCTCATGCAACTTCACTGGGGCGCAACACGGAAAGGTAGATCGGTTGATACGGCTCTACATGAGGTTGTCAGCAGCATTGAATATTCCCTGGATAATAAAGAGTTTGTTTTAGGAACCTTCGTGGACATCGAAGGAGCCTTCAACAATGCAGATACATCATGGGGTTTATAGTTTGCGAAAAGTAGTAACCAGGGGCACACTTCAGGGTGGGGTTCTCTCCCCATTGCTGTGGAACCTGGTTACAAACGAAATTCTCATGCAACTAAACATTTGTGGCTTTGACGATTGCCTATGCTGACAACGTAGTTATCCTGGTACAGGGCAAATTTCTACCTATAATCAGTGAACTTATGGAGACAGCCCTGGCAAAACTATCCCACTGGGCAGGTCACAATGGTGTCGGCATAAATGCTGCCAAGGCGGAGGTTGTTTTGTTCACACGAAAATACAAGATACCGGCGTTCAATCCCCCTCGCCTAAAGGAAGGAACATTGAACCTAAAGGGAAGGTCAAATATTTGGGCACCGTTCTAGACTCCAAAGTCAACTGGAAGAGCAATGTGGAAGAAACAACAAGAAAAGGCCTTCCATTTGTGCCAAAAGGCTTTTGGAAAGCGATGGGGCATAAAACCGCAAGTTACACACTGGATGTATACAGCGATTGTAAGGTCCATTGTGACATGCGGAGTGCTGGTTTAGTGGAAAGCGGTTAACACCAATATACACCTATGCATCAGATAACTGGTTGGACTTTAGGCTGGTAGTTTTAGTGATGTTTCCTTTTGCCTGAGCTCGGGTACTCATTGCCTTAGTTATTGTTGTTGCATCATTGAATTTGTTGGACGAAGAAGCACACAATTCAGGATTGCTAGCCGCTCTCTCTATACTGCTACTCCCATTATTGACTTTGGCCGTATTTTTCTTCTCTGTCTGCTTTGAGGTAGATCTGAGAACCTTGGCCGACTTTTTAAAGAGGACTGCATCACTCTCCATGTCAATCTGAATTTAAGAAAAAATTTTTTCACGATACCGGGATTCGGAACCTGCGACTGCAAGGCTTGTAGGTGAAGACGACACCCTGAGCCACCGAAGTGGCAATACTTTTAAAATATAAATGGACGTAAAGTGTTATGATAATATTTTGGTAATTATTATTATTATTATTATTTTTTTTACTAACCTCCAGCTGCTAAAAGAGAGCAGCTTCCTTTCGGCTATATGCCTGGTAAGGGGAGATGTAGTATACAGAAGAAGAGCAAAAGACAGAGAATTGTACTTCAGTTGAAGTCAAAGTCTTTTCTTGTTTTATTCTTCAAAATTTTGCATTATTTATACTTATTTCTTAGTGTTATAAAAATACTTATTCTAGCACAATTATTGACCTTAAGTAACAAGTAGGTAATTAGGTGACATTGTGTAAATCTATGCTAAGGTGAAGTTTATAAAATGCAAGTATGCATTTTTACAGTTATTTAATATTAAATCAGCTTATTGCTGATAATGTTGGTGTAGGTAATGTTTATGACTAAATGTATGAGTACACTACACTACTCTCTGAGAGAAAAAAAAAAAATTTGATTATATTAAAATTTTTTTTTTTTGTAATAAAGAATAAAATATTTTTAAAGTATGCTAATGGTTTTACTTAATCTAAAGCGCTTTTTTCTTAACTTGTATATAAGAGTATAATATAAGTAAGTGTAGTAATACGTTCATTCATATAGTACTTATTGTATTTATATTTTAACATTATTGTAATTTAATATTGTATGGTTTTAATTGATTGTTATGAAATTCTTTATAACTAGTATTCATTTTTATAATTGAATTTACTCCGTTATTTGCTATTATTTTGTATGGACCCGAGTAAGGCTTTTGATTTTTCTTTCTTGCTTCATTTTTTAGTAACACTAAATCTCCTATTTGTAAATCTAGGGGATTAATCTGTTTAGTGTTTTTTGCTGTGGCTCTTCTGTTTTTTTCTCTATTAATTAACATTTTGGCCTGTTCTATAGAATATTTTAATCTAGTCTTTAACTCGTTTACATAGTTCTCTAAATTATATATTTTTGTGTTTGTTTCGATCGAATCATTTGGCAAATAAGGTAACTTTCCAAAAATTAATTCATATGGTGTATAGTTTGTGGTGACGTGAGGTGTCGTGTTGTATGCAAAACAGTAGTATGGTACCCATTTATCCCAATCATTACTGTCAGTGAAGGCTAACATAAATTCATTTAGTACTCTATGATTTCTTTCTACACTTCCTAGAGTTTGGTGGTGATATGGGGTAGAAAAGATTTGTTTAATATTTAATAATTCGCAAACATTCCTTAGGAGTTCGTTTGTAAATTCAGTACCTCTATCTGATTTTAAGACTCTAAAATTACCATATTTAAGTATGAATTGTTCAACTATGGTCTGAGCTATCGTTTTTGCATCTTTACTAGGTACAGGGTAAGCTATTATATATTTTGTCAGTTCACATTGCATAGTTAAAATATATCTGAATCCGTTCGATATTCTTAAAGGTCCAATGATATCTATTTGTACTATTTCAAAACTATTAGCTGGTGTGTATGTTATTATTTGCTTTTCTTGTGTGTGTCGCACTTGTTTGTTTAGTTTGCAATCTGTGCAGTTGTTTATAAAGTTTTTTATCATTTTATTCATGTTTTTCCATATGTATCTCTGTTTCAGTTTAAGTTGTGTTTTTCGTACACCTAAATGTCCTCCATGCGCACTGTTATGGAACTCGTCTATTAATTTGTATTGAGTTAATGTATCATCAATTCTTTGAGGGTCTTTGTATATTATAATATTTAATAATTCTCGTTTCTTATTTTTATTTTGTTGCAACTTATTAAATTTTCTTTTGAATTCATTTTCATTTATGTGTTTAAATATGACGTCATTTTTATTTAATGCTACTTCATATATGTGTTCTTTTTCTAGTTTTGATGTCAGCTTCTCCATAATCGAATCTAAATTCGGAGGATTATCACTGCATCTTATAATAATATTTTCTTTATTTATACTGATTTGAACTTTAGAGCTCTTTTGGCCTTTTCTTTGTTCAAACTGTAACTTTCTTAATTTCTTGACATCAGAAATAGATGTGCATTCCCAAACGTAAAGTTGATCAGACTTTGTTTGTGGTAAGCTGTTCTAATTTGTCAATTTAGTAACCGGTTCATTATTTTCATGTTCTTTTGATTTTTGCCCTCTTGTTATCACTTTTATATGCTTAGGTATCATATCCTTCAATGCATCAGAATCTAATTTAATTCTTGATAGTGCGTCTGCGTTTGTATTGGCGGATCCCTTTTTGTAAATGATATCGAAATCATAGTCAGACAAGTCCATTCTTATTCTTGTCATTCTTGATGATGGATTACTGTGGGTGAAAAGAGAAACTAGTGGTCTGTGGTCTGTTACCACTATAAATCTTCGTCCATATAAATATGGTCTAAAAAATTTTATTGCCCAATGTATGGCTAGTAGTTCTTTTTCTATAACTGATTTATTGATGTCGTGTTTAGATAATGTCGTACTGGCATAAGAAATTGGTAAATCATATCCAATTTCTCCTTGGGAAAGAATTGCTCCTAGAGCAAAATCAGATGCGTCTGTAGTTAAGACAAACGTTTTGTTAAAGTCCGGGTATTGTAATATTGATGGATTCATAAGTTTATTTGACGTCTGTTATTGTCATTTTGTCTTAAATTATTTTGGTTTTGTTTGAAACTGTTTCTATGTAGTGTCGCTTCTAAGGAAATCTTACAACTTCTAATTTAATTATACACTTAGAATTTATGGTGCCTACTCTATTTTCTACGTATATTAATACTAAACAGAAGAGTGAGTGACGAGTGGATGAATGTATAAAATTAAACAAACTTAAGCACTAGAAATCAGAGACGCGCGCCTTACGCTCCCAGTCACCGTAGCGGGTGGGTTCAGGGCCGGAAGGTCCACCAATTTCGCCTGTGTGGGGTTGGTGTTGTTGGGCCAGGGGCTTACGGCAAACGGTATCTTAGTTCTCAGCTTCTTTTGCAATTCAATAAATCGGGTACTTTTGGCCTTCAATTGGCCTTGCACTTGCTGGCACATCGTGGAAGTAGAGAAACAGGCCACTTGTTTGGTCACTCGCGGCATTAGCCATCGGCTTTGTTTAGCAATATTGGCCATTTTATTTTATTTTTCAAATTTTGTGCCCTCTATTATGGCAATAAATTAGGCAGTATCGTGATAGGATCGAAAATTTATCAGGATCATAGTTTGGAGGGTCAAAAAAATTTGTCAGGATCGTGATCGGGAGGATCAAAAATTTTGATTCAGGATCGTCGTCGGCAGGATCAAAAAATGTTGCTTCAGGATCGTGGTCGGCAGGATCGCCATGTTATGATAATATTTTGGTAATTATTATTATTATTATTATTTTTTTTACTAACCTCCAGCTGCTAAAAGAGAGCAGCTTCCTTTCGGCTATATGCCTGGTAAGGGGAGATGTAGTATACAGAAGAAGAGCAAAAGACAGAGAATTGTACTTCAGTTGAAGTCAAAGTCTTTTCTTGTTTTATTCTTCAAAATTTTGCATTATTTATACTTATTTCTTAGTGTTATAAAAATACTTATTCTAGCACAATTATTGACCTTAAGTAACAAGTAGGTAATTAGGTGACATTGTGTAAATCTATGCTAAGGTGAAGTTTATAAAATGCAAGTATGCATTTTTACAGTTATTTAATATTAAATCAGCTTATTGCTGATAATGTTGGTGTAGGTAATGTTTATGACTAAATGTATGAGTACACTACAAAAGTTATTGAGAAAGAAAACCGTTGTTTATATATATGTATAGTATATAATAATAAATGAGAGGTCAGTGTACTCTAGAGTATATTAGGATAACTGTACTATTAGAGTTTTGTTGCTATTTTTAGAACGTAAGCTATTAAATTTCGCTCTATTGTGATGAGGAAATTTTTCTTGGAAAAATAAAATTTCTATCACACGTCTCATCGCCAATATATTTTCTTTTTTTCCCTTTGAATTGTTATATATGAATTATTATGTATAGTTTTAATTTTTGTTGAATTATTATATTTAGTTTTCTTTACAGCATTTGAATTTATACTATTGTTTTCTCTTTATCGTTATGCTTAGCTTTGTTATCGCATACATATACGATTGCTTGATGTTTGTTTACCTTTTTATTAAGTAACTCGCGTAAGTATAGGCAACTCTACACGGCAATGGTTGAGATCAGCTGTAACTAGTGTGAGCTTGCAACAAAGCTCTTGCAAAAAACAAGCAAAAGCTCAGCCGCTGGCCTATAAAAAGCCGATCACTGGCGTAGGAAAGTAGCTAGTCTTAGGGCTGACAGGTAGGTAGTCAGTTCGAGCATAGGGAAATAGGTATGAGAGTGAGCCACTCCTCTCAAAACACAGCAAGGTATTTTATATTAGGTAAAACACAGCTAAGGTATACTACAATAGGCAAGCATAGGTGAGAGTGAGCCACTCCTCTTAAAACACAGCAAGGCATTTCACACTAGGCAAACACAGCTAAGGCATATTACAATAGGCAAGCATAGGTGAGAGTGAGCCGCTCCTCTCAAAACACAGCAAGGTATTTTACATTAGGTAAAAACACAGCTAAGATATACAAGCATAGGTGAGAGTGAGCCACTCCTTTTAAAAACACAGCAAGGCATTTCACACTAGGCAAACACAGCTAAGGCATATTACAATAAGCAAGCATAGGTGAGAGTGAGCCACTCCTCTCAAAATACAGCAAGGCATTTCACACTAGGCAAACACAGCTAAAGTATATTACAACAGGCAAGCTAAAATAGATTAAAGGCTCATCAAACAATTTAGGTCACATATAAGTCGACCTAAACTCTCAAACTCAAAGCAAAGAGATTAACATAGGCTGAGCTCTTGCTAAACTTAGCAAATACACAAGCAAGAGAATCGTCTACACTAGTTACACTTCAACTTAAGCAAAGACACAATTCACATTAGCAAAGACTCAAAAAAATAAAAGTAAACATAATTAATTTATTTGATCACATTCAGTCATTAAACCTTTTCTTGTTTTGTACAGTATATTATAAGCAATCATTAGCAATAAATACATTGTGAAAGAAAACTTGCATAGAAAAATCAAGTCATCTTTTTTTTTATATACAATTTTCGCAAAAGAACAAAAATTTCTTTGCATTGAACTCTGGCTGGCCCTGGGTCTACCCCAGCACCCTTCAGATTCTTTACAAAGTGGCGCCCGAGCAGGGACTATTATTAAAAAAGAAACTATTTCAAGCATAAGTGCTGTACATAACATAAGCTGTAAAAAAAAAAAACAACAAACACACACTTTGGAAATAGATATAGCTAATTAAAAATATATAGGTAGAATAGAAAAAAAAAAACAAACATAGCTCGATATACAAAAAAAAAAAAAAAAAAAAAAAAAAAAAAAACAACACAACTCTATATACAAAAAAAAAAAAATAATAACAATAATAAAAACAACAGCACACATAATCTCAAACGGACAGATCACAATAAAATACTATACAAATCTACTACGAACCAAAAAAAAAAATGCCACAAATACGCACTAGCTGGATCCGCACGCTATGCAAAGAAGAGCTAATGGCCGTCATGGTGGACTTTGGTCTAGACACAAATGGTACTGTTGATGAGCTACGACGTTGCCTCGCGCAATTTATAACCATTGAGCACAAAGAAGAGGTAACAAATAGAATCCTACACCACCAAGAACAATGTGAATCAAAAGCACAAAGTTTACCATTGCCAAGCGAACCAACCAACAGAAGCCAGTCACCGCAACCGGCAGATAAGGTGCAAATAAACAGAGATGAGCTGTCAAAACTGGTGGAGGATATCCAAAGGAAATTACTATTGGCCCAGCAACAAAAAGCGGAAGAGCAAGAGCCCATGGAAGAGCCCAGCAAATCAACCAGAAGTGACAAGAAGACACTAATGAGCATTGTCCACAAGTGGGATTTTCATTATGACGGGGGAGCTGATACTTTCCAGTTCGTGGAAGATGTCGAAGAAATGGCACTCACATATGACATATCGTTGGACGAATTACCAGCCGCAATGCCCAAATTCCTGAGAAGAAAGGCGCTGGTGTGGTACCGGAACATGCACTGGACCACATGGAGCTCGTTCAAAAGGGACTTTTTTAAGTTTTTCCTCCCCTCAAGATATTTCGAAAAACTCAACGACGAGATCCGCTCTCGCACCCAACGGCCTAATGAATCCTTCCAAAACTACTCCCTTGCGTTACAAGAGTTGATGAGCCACTCGGAAATGACCAAGGAAGAGAAGCTGTCAAGAATTTACAACAATGCACTGCCGGATTATCGTTGGTATATCCGCAGACGCGATTTTGTATCTCTACCTGAGTTACTTGAATTGGCCGACGACATGGAAAGCATTACACAAGGCCCCAGGTCAAGAACATCAGGCAGCCAAGTCAACCGGAATTCTGGCCCTCCAGGTAACAAAATTATAAACCCCAATACCGCCTGTCGTAAATGCGGCAACCAAGGGCATACACATGCATCATGCCAGAACACAAGCCGTTTATTCTGCTGGGTGTGTGGTGCAATAGGGGTTAGGACCCGTGACTGCTGTAGGCAACAGCCAACGACATCACGGGCTGCTCAACAACAACGCCGACAAATGCAAATGCCACCGGAACGAGGATGCGGATTACAAACTCAAGAAAACCCACTGCCGTTATCTTTCAATGACAACAAGATCTCAGCCGCAGTCATGATTGGCAACGCGCCTATAAACGCTATGGTTGGTACGGGTACAACAAACTGCATCATTAGTCAAACATTTTTAAGCAGGATGGGCATAACCGGTCGACGTGAAAGCACAAATTTCAATGTATTAATGGCCGACGGTTCATCAAGAAGAATTAGCGAGATCATCCATTGCACCGTTTATTTCGGATATCGGCAGAGAGAGCTGCCATTCTTAATAATGCCAAACGCAATTGAAGAGGTCATACTAGACATGAAATTTTTGAATATGTTTGACGCTTCATTGACATGTGCAGGTGTAACATTACGATGTAAAGAACAGCCGCAGAATGCCAGCCGCAGAATCCCAGTCACCCCAATTGAGAATGCCGTCAACATGATCCGTCAGGACGACCACAAGGTAACCAATCTAACCTACGGTCCTATTTTACGATATGTCCAACCAACATGCGAACGCACCTTCATAGTTGAAACTGGTCGACCTAACGATAAACATAACCTAAGACAACCACCAATATCTGCACCAGACGCTACAAAACCTGATGTTTCTCACAAACTCTCACCGTATCGTCAATCTATGCTTTACCGTTCTCTACCACCATCAGTGTCCACCAACCAAAACAACAACAAAAATCGCAACGTTATCAAAGCAGTCGAGGTAGAAGATGATATCCCTATCCTAACGATCAGCAGCGGTACAGTATGTGATGATGGTATACCACACATACCAAAATCATTACCACAACCGGCCGAACAAATCTATGAGATTGCTACAAAACTAACCAAAGAAGAAGCCACGCAAACTACCCAGCAGTCATCCAGTCCGACAGATTTATCACGCTTGCTCGACCGAATAAACGAAATAGTCACTCCGACAAAAGAATACCTACCTACAGGCACCAAAATATAAGATGTGGGAGTCCAAACTCAGCCGAATGACATCCCCGCAAAGATCAAGCAACCAAGCCACAAGACTACTTCTCAGCCACTTCGCAAACACATTGCAACACGAGTTACATTTAGTGCATACCAGCCGTGCCGTATAGCAACAATCAAATCATGGACACCTCCAGGGTGCCCCAGAAGACGACAACCAAGCCCTCAACCGCCAAGTTCTACAGACACGCATCGTAAACCCCGTGAACATATACCGGTATTTAATCATCAACAGCCACGACCAATGCTTAGTCCGTTCCGGGCGTATCGAATATCAACAACCAGATCGTGGACGCCTCCGGGTTGGTCCAGACGTCGATAGGATCGCCAACCGCCAAGTCCTACTTCACTTAAACAGTCACCAGTGATCGATCACCACCAACCATCACCGGTGTCTAACCTGTTCCAGCCGTGGCAAACAACAGCCGTTAAACCGTGGACACCGCCGGGGTGCTCCAGGAGGCCAAAACCTGTTTCTCAACCACCAAGCGTTCGTACGGGGGTAAAATTTATATATGAAGTAATTGCGCCAGCTGAAGTCCGTATGGAGTTAGAGGCTCGTCTCCTTGGGGAACTCGCTCGACTGCCAACTCGAATGCGAACAAGGAGGTACTACACGTTACAGGGAGAAACATACCGGGCGACAATTAGAAGGAATGGCGACATTGCGATCCATTAAGAGGACTCTACCGAAGGGGGGAGGTAGTGTGATGAGGAAATTTTTCTTGGAAAATAAAATTTCCATCACACGTCTCATCGCCAATATATTTTCTTTTTTTCCCTTTGAATTGTTATATATGAATTATTATGTATAGTTTTAATTTTTGTTGAATTATTATATTTAGTTTTCTTTACATCATTTGAATTTATACTATTGTTTTCTCTTTATCGTTATGCTTAGCTTTGTTATCGCATACATATACGATTGCTTGATGATTGTTTACCTTTTTATTAAGTAACTCTGTCATAGGCAACACTGCACACCAGTAGTTAAGATCAGCTGTAACTAGTGTGAGCTTGCAACAAAGCTCTTGCAAAAAACAAGCAAAAGCTCAGCCGCTGGCCTATAAAAAGCCGATCACCGCGTAGGAAAGTAGCTAGTCTTAGGGCTGACAGGTAGGTAGTCAGTTCGAGCATAGGAAAATAGGTATGAGAGTGAGTCACTCCTCTCAAACATAGCTAGGCATATTTTAATATTTCTTTAGGTGAGAGTGAGCCACTCCTCTCAAACATAGCTAGGCATATTTTAATATTTCTTTAGGTGAGAGTGAGCCACTCCTCTCAAAACACAGCAAGGCATTTTACATTAGGCAAAACACAGTTAAGGTATACTACAATAGACAAGCATAGGTGAGAGTGAGCCACTCCTCTCAAAACACAGCAAGGTATTTTTCACTAGGCAAACACAGCTAAGGTATATTACAATAGACAAGCATAGGTGAGAGTGAGCCACTCCTCTCAAAACACAGCAAGGCATTTTACATTAGGCAAAACACAGCTAAGGTATATTACAATAGGCAAGCATAGGTGAGAGTGAGCCACTCCTCTCAAAACACAGCAAGGCATCTTACATTAGGCAAAACACAGCTAAGGTATATTACAATAGGCAAGCATAGGTGAGAGTGAGCCACTCCTCTCAAAACACAGCAAGGCATCTTACATTAGGCAAAACACAGCTAAGGTATACTACAATAGACAAGCATAGGTGAGAGTGAGCCACTCCTCTCAAAACACAGCAAGGCATTTCAGACTAGGCAAACACAGCTAAGGCATATTACAACAGGCAAGCATAGGTTAGAGTGAGCCACTCCTCTCAAAACACAGCAAGGCATTTCACACTAGGCAAACACAGCTGAGGTATATTACAATAGACAAGCATAGGTGAGAGTGAGCCACTCCTCTCAAAACACAGCAAGGCATTTTACATTAGGCAAAACACAGCTAAGGTATATTACAATAGGCAAGCATAGGTGAGAGTGAGCCACTCCTCTCAAAACACAGCAAGGCATCTTACATTAGGCAAAACACAGCTAAGGTATATTACAATAGGCAAGCATAGGTGAGAGTGAGCCACTCCTCTCAAAACACAGCAAGGCATCTTACATTAGGCAAAACACAGCTAAGGTATATTACAATAGGCAAGCATAGGTGAGAGTGAGCCACTCCTCTCAAAACACAGCAAGGCATCTTACATTAGGCAAAACACAGCTAAGGTATATTACAATAGGCAAGCATAGGTGAGAGTGAGCCACTCCTCTCAAAACACAGCAAAAAATAGATTAAAGGCTCATCAAACAATTTAGGTCACATATAAGTCGACCTAAACTCTCAAACTCAAAGCAAAGAGATTAACATAGGCTGAGCTCTTGCTAAACTTAGCAAATACACAAGCAAGAGAATCGTCTACAATAGTTACACTTCAACTTAAGCAAAGACACAATTCACATTAGCAAAGACTCAAAACAATATAAAAGTAAACATAATTAACTTGATCACACACAGTCGAAAGCAAAGTATTAAACCTTTTCTTGTTTTTGTACAGTACATTATAAGCAATCATTAGCAATAAATACATTGTGAAAGATAACTTGCATAGAAAAATCAAATCATCTTTTTTTTTATAAAATTTTTCGCAAAAAGAACAAATTTTCTTTGCATTGAACTCTGGCTGGCCCTGGGTCTACCCCAGTACCCTTCAGATTCTTTACAAGGTGCAAATAAACAGAGATGAGCTGGCAAAACTGGTGGAGGATATCCAAAGGAAATTACTATTGGCCCAGCAACAAAAAGCGGAAGAGCAAGAGCCCATGGAAGAGCCCAGCAAATCAACCAGAAGTGACCATTGTCAACCAGTAATGAGCATTGTCCACAAGTGGGATTTTCATTATGATGGGGGAGCTGATACTTTCCAGTTCGTGGAAGATGTCGAAGAAATGGCACTCAAATATGACATATCGTTGGACGAATTACCAGCCGCAATGCCCAAATTCCTGAGAAGAAAGGCGCTGGTGTGGTACCGGAACAACAATATGCACTGGACCACATGGAGCTCGTTCAAAAGGGACTTTTTCAAGTTTTTCCTCCCCTCAAGATATTTCGAAAAACTCAACGACGAGATCCGCTCTCGCACCCAACGGCCTAATGAATCCTTCCAAGACTACTCCCTTGCGTTACAAGAGTTGATGCGCCACTCGGAAATGACCAAGGAAGAGAAGCTGTCAAGAATTTACAACAATGCACTGCCGGATTATCGTTGGTATATCCGCAGACGCGATTTTGTATCTCTACCTGAGTTACTTGAATTGGCCGACGACATGGAAAGCATTACACAGGGCCCCAGGTCAAGAACATCAGGCAGCCAAGTCAACCGGAATTCTAGCCCACCAGGTAACAAAATTATAAACCCCAATACCGCCTGTCGTAAATGCGGCAACCAAGGGCATACACATGCATCATGCCAGAACACAAGCCGTTTATTCTGCTGGGTGTGTGGTGCAATAGGGGTTAGGACCCGTGACTGCTGTAGGCAACAGCCAACGACATCACGGGCTGCTCAACAACAACGCCGACAAATGCAAATGCCACCGGAACGAGGATGCGGATTACAAACTCAAGAAAACCCACTGCCGTTATCTTTCAATGACAACAAGATCTCAGCCGCAGTCATGATGTGAAAGCACAAATTTCAATGTATTAATGGCCGACGGTTCATCAAGAAGAATTAGCGAGATCATCCATTGCACCGTTCATTTCGGAAATCGGCAGAGAGAGCTGCCATTCTTAATAATGCCAAACGCAATTGAAGAGGTCATACTAGGCATGAAATTTTTGAATATGTTTGACGCTTCATTGACATGTGCAGGTGTAACATTACGATGTAAAGAACAGCCGCAGAATGCCAGCCGCAGAATCCCAGTCACCCCAATTGAGAATGCCGTCAACATGATCCGTCAGGACGACCACAAGGTAACCAATCTAACCTACTGTCCTATTTTACGATATGTCCAACCAACATGCGAACGCACCTTCATAGTTGAAACTGGTCGACCTAACGATAAACATAACCTAAGACAACCACCAATATCTGCACCAGACGCTACAAAACCTGATGTTTCTCACAAACTCTCACCGTATCGTCAATCTATGCTTTACCGTTCTCTACCACCATCAGTGTCCACCAACCAAAACAACAACAAAAATCGCAACGTTATCAAAGCAGTCGAGGTAGAAGATGATATCCCTATCCTAACGATCAGCAGCGGTACAGTATGTGATGATGGTATACCACACATACCAAAATTATTACCACAACCGGCCGAACAAATCTATGAGATTGCTACAAAACTAACCAAAGAAGAAGCCACGCAAACTACCCAGCAGTCATCCAGTCCGACAGATTTATCACGCTTGCTCGACCGAATAAACGAAATAGTCACTCCGACAAAAGAATACCTACCTACAGGCACCAAAATATAAGATGTGGGAGTCCAAACTCAGCCGAATGACATCCCCGCAAAGATCAAGCAACCAAGCCACAAGACTACTTCTCAGCCACTTCGCAAACACATTGCAACACGAGTTACATTTAGTGCATACCAGCCGTGCCGTATAGCAACAATCAAATCATGGACACCTCCAGGGTGCCCCAGAAGACGACAACCAAGCCCTCAACCGCCAAGTTCTACAGACACGCATCGTAAACCCCGTGAACATATACCGGTATTTAATCATCAACAGCCACGACCAATGCTTAGTCCGTTCCGGGCGTATCGAATATCAACAACCAGATCGTGGACGCCTCCGGGTTGTTCCAGACGTCGATAGGATCGCCAACCGCCAAGTCCTACTTTACTTAAACAGTCACCAGTGATCGATCACCACCGGTGTCTAACCTGTTCCAGCCGTGGCAAACAACAGCCGTTAAACCGTGGACACCGCCGGGGTGCTCCAGGAGGCCAAAACCTGTTTCTCAACCACCAAGCGTTCGTACGGGGGTAAAATTTATATATGAAGTAATTGCGCCAGCTGAAGTCCGTATGGAGTTAGAGGCTCGTCTCCTTGGGGAACTCGCTCGACTGCCAACTCGAATGCGAACAAGGAGGTACTACACGTTACAGGGAGAAACATACCGGGCGACAATTAGAAGGAATGGCGACATTGCAATCCATTAAGAGGACTCTACCGAAGGGGGGAGGTAGTGTGATGAGGAAATTTTTCTTGGAAAATAAAATTTCCATCACACGTCTCATCGCCAATATATTTTCTTTTTTTCCCTTTGAATTGTTATATATGAATTATTATGTATAGTTTTAATTTTTGTTGAATTATTATATTTAGTTTTCTTTACATCATTTGAATTTATACTATTGTTTTCTCTTTATCATTATGCTTAGCTTTGTTATCGCATACATATACGATTGCTTGATGTTTGTTTACCTTTTTATTAAGTAACTCTGTTATAGGCAACTCTACATGGCAATGGTTGAGATCAGCTGTAACTAGTGTGAGCTTGCAACAAAGCTCTTGCAAAAAACAAGCAAAAGCTCAGCCGCTGGCCTATAAAAAGCCGATCACCGCGTAGGAAAGTAGCTAGTCTTAGGGCTGACAGGTAGGTAGTCAGTTCGAGCATAGGGAAATAGGTATGAGAGTGAGTCACTCCTCTCAAAACACAGCAAGGTATTTTACATTAGGTAAAAACACAGCTAAGATATACTACAATAGACAAGCATAGGTGAGAGTGAGCCACTCCTCTCAAAAACAGCAAGGCATTTCACACTAGGCAAACACAGCTAAGGCATATTACAATAGGCAAGCATAGGTGAGAGTGAGCAACTCCTCTCAAAACACAGCAAGGCATTTCACACTAGGCAAACACAGCTAAAGTATATTACAACAGGCAAGCTAAAATAGATTAAAGGCTCATCAAACAATTTAGGTCACATATAAGTCGACCTAAACTCTCAAACTCAAAGCAAAGAGATTAACATAGGCTGAGCTCTTGCTAAACTTAGCAAATACACAAGCAAGAGAATCGTCTACACTAGTTATACTTCAACTTAAGCAAAGACACAATTCACATTAGCAAAGACTCAAAACAATATAAAAGTAAACATAATTAATTTATTTGATCACATTCAGTCATTAAACCTTTTCTTGTTTTGTACAGTATATTATAAGCAATCATTAGCAATAAATACATTGTGAAAGAAAACTTGCATAGAAAAATCAAGTCATCTTTTTTTTTATATACAATTTTCGCAAAAGAACAAAAATTTCTTTGCATTGAACTCTGGCTGGCCCTGGGTCTACCCCAGCATCCTTCAGATTCTTTAAAGAGGACTGCATCACTCTCCATGTCAATCTGAATTTAAAAAAAAAACTTTTCACGATACCGGGATTTGAAACCTGCGACTGCAAGGCTTGTAGGTAAAGACGACACACCCTGAGCCACCGAAGTGGCAATACTTTTAAAATATAAATGGACGTAAAGTTATTGAGAAAGAAAACCGTTGTTTATATATATGTATAGTATATAATAATAAATGAGAGGTCAGTGTACTCTAGAGTATATTAGGATAACTGTACTATTAGAGTTTCGTTGCTATTTTTAGAACGTAACCTATTAAATTTCGCTCTATTAAGGTATAAGTTATTAATTTCAAATTAATTTTATTTAAGTTTTATTTTGTTTCAAGTTTTTTCTTTATTTGAGAAAAGGAAATTGATTGCTAAATAATTTGTTCAACTTATGATAGCAAAACAAATACAATTTCACAATATTAATTTCATTCCGTGGGCACACTTGACAACCTCACTGAATGACTTGACATGTTTCCTAGGAAGTTCTTTTTCTTTTTTTTTTATATTAAACATTTCTTTGTGCGTCCCGCAGAGGCGCTGTTTCTTTATCTGCCTTTTCCTCTATAGCATTTTCGTTCTGTTATGAAGAGCAATTTCGTATAGCTTCCCAAACACAAGCCCGTTAGGTTAGGTTAGATTACTCGGGTGCGAGCTAAACGAAAGCGCTTCACTTAGGCAAAAAAGCAGGCCCATTGTGATACCCGATGAAAAATAACATAACACAGGGTTTTATTCAATAATCCATCCTGAAGAGGCTATATATCGTTTGAGGTCGAAAGTATTAGTATCTGCTAGTGACCCTAGACCCTCTGGAAATCTGACTCCCCAGTGTTTTGTGCTGTTTTCTTTGTAAAGCCAAGTATTCACACAGCAGACGCTCCACAGTTTCTGCCTCTTCCTCGTCCCTGCAGCTTCACGTACATATTTGGAATTGTTCTTTATAGAGTCGACAGCTAAGATTGCCGCTTTGCTGTCCACACAAATTTTGAGGTGGATAACTCATCCGTGCTGCCATGTCAATAGCGCTAATCCCTGCCTGGAAGGCACTTCAGATGCTTGGTAGTGAGAACGACCGTTTCTCCGCAAGTGCCTCCGAGTAAACTCCCGCTCTTGTATGCAAATCCATTTGGAGGCATCCGTGAAAATCATTACGTCATATGCACCCATAGTGCCACACTTTTAGTCCTTCTTGGATGGCATCAATTCAAGCTCTACCTGGGGCGTTGACCTCAATGCTCCCGTGATGCCAATGCTGGTGACTCGTTGGACTTTAGGCTGGTAGTTTTAGTGATGTTTTGATGGAGTACCATCTTAAAAGCAGACAACAACAAAAAAGCGCCTATTAAAACAGGCATCGATAGGTACATCAACATCAAAAGGAAAATTCCTTCACCGACTGAAAACGCTGCAAAAAGCTCCAAACCGAACGAAAACCATTCTATGTACATCTAATGAATTGGTAACGAATAATAGATTTGCTGATAAAAACGATGATGACGAAGTTACAGTGGCAGAAATACAACATCAGCCTCCTCCTATATATCTTCGGGAATCCCTAACGAACAACCTCATTAACGCGCTCGCCCAGTTAGCTGGAAATAATCAATTCCATGTGGCTGGTATTAAGAGAGGTGCGATAGCCGAAGTGAAAATCCAGTTCTATACAGAGGAAAACTACAAAATTGGCATTTAATACCTTGAAAATTCCAAAAAGAGCTATTACACTCACCAACTTAAGAGCGAAAAAGGTCTGGTCGTAGCACTGGTTGAGAGCTCAGTGCCAATTAATAATATTAAGGAAGCCTTGGAAACCGAAGAATATGGCGTTAAGCCAATCTTCAACATTCAAAACCACGAGAAGATCCCACAACTACTGTTCAGAGTTGAGCTCGAGTATGACAATAAAAAAAGCTCCATTCACCCGATCTACAACCTAAGATACATACTACACCGTAAAATCACCGTGGAAGCACCGCATAAATGGACAAACCCGCCACAATGTTACAACTGCCAGGAATATGGTCATATGAAGTGCTACTGTCGTCTACCTTCAGTATGCGTTATATGTGGTGGTTTTCACAAGTCAGCAGAATATAACAATCCCAATTCAAAAAAAATGTGGAAACTGTGGTGGTAATCACTCGGCCAACTATCGTGGATGCCCCATCTTCCACAAACTGAAGCATCAGTCATCAGTCATCTCCTCAGCACCAACTCCCAGGCAACGTGACCAGACAGCCGCTCCTGTCACCCAACACTTGGCATCTAAAAATACAACTTCTGTCAATACCAACGTAAATTCAAACTTCTCGTATGCGGACATTCTACGATCAAGTCACGGTAATCGAGCAGATCCTCAGCCAACTATGCCATATCAACATAACGCCTCGAACTTGGAGAATAAAATTGCAGCGTTGGTCCAGCATATGCAGACATATATGACTACAATGCAATCAATGATGCAGGAGATGAACAACAAGCCAATAATTTCATATGGACTCATATCAGCGGCACACTTTTTGGTGATTTTTTATCAATATGTAAAGCTTTTTTGATGACTAGTTATAAGCATACATACATCTCTATTAGTAGTAATATCTCTCTTATTATCAACTGCCACATTGTTTTTTGCTCTGTTTGTCCTTTTATGGGTATGACCGCGAGAGACGCTACACACACTATGATAAGAATCCTCGAAAAACAAGATATGGGAATTCATATTTGCCATTTAAATGCCCAAAGTGATTCATGCCTGCAGAACTGAATTCTCTTTATAGCTTGAATGGATATAGCCTTTTTCGAGCTGATCGATACAATCATGCAGGCGGGGTTGTGTCTACATAAAAAGCCATTTACACTGCTCATTGGTATGCAAGTCAAACCCGGAGAACCCTATTGAATATCTCTTTTTTAGTATAAGTAGTGGACATAATAAACTATTGGTAGGTTGCGTATACCGACCTCACCGAAACACTGACTTTACGGAACTAATGAGGACATCGGCTATCCTGATGTGATTATAAGTGGAGATTTCAATAGCAATCTTCTCTTAGAAAACAGACTTATGGATGAGACATTAATCCTTCGATGTGTTGTAAAAGGATGATCAAAATGAATATACCCACTTCCCTAAGGTGAAGGGTATAATGATTGACAACACTAAGCAGAAATCATTTAGTACGCAGGTTATTCATTAAAATGGTGAATCATATTTGCACAAGGTTGACAAACAACAATTAGAGGTAGCCATCACAACGCCACGTTCTCCATGCTGGTTTTGTGGTTCGATGCACTATTACAAAAATTGTACCTACAAAAATCGTAATTGCAAACAATGTAACAAAATTAGTCACAAAGAAGGGTTTTGTAATTTCAAGTAGCAAAAGTATAACAAACAGAAACACGGTGATAACAAAAACTCACGTCAGCAGAATCAGAACAACAAAATATGCAAAAGAATGACAACTCAGTACGAACTAGAGCAATCGATAATGTTGATTACTACAAACGTCGTAAACATGTAGAAGTTTTTATAAATAAGCATACCAGTGCGCGCTTGACTTCTGAACTCGACGGACCTATGACTGGGGACTGCGCGCACTCATTTTATATAAAATAACGGAACTCTCTCTTTTGCACGATTTTGTGCTTGTGTTTTATTTATAATCTACTTCATCTAAATCTGATGTGATCCTGGCAGTGGAGGCTGTTGGCGTCTTTGTCAGTGCGACTTACTCTGGCTATATCAACTTAATACGATAAAAAAAAAAAAAGCAACTATAATTAGGTACAACTATAATTAGATACAGCTTCTGATATCACCATCATATCACAATAGCTTTGGAACAAAATTAATGAACCAAAACTTTCAGCAACCAACCATTAAGCAAAGGACGCAAATGGCAACGTTATTAAATTTTTGGGACAATTTTCAGCAGATGTAGAATTCCAAAATATCACCAGCAGAATAAATATATTCGTTTCTATTCTATTCTACAGTAAAACGGGTCGATGAGGAATTAAATCGGTTGCAGCAAGCAAATATTATTACACCTGTAAATGTCTCAGAATGGGCCGCGCCCATTGTTATAGTTAAACGACAATGGGAAAATGGGAATATGTGACGATTATTCAACAGGCCTAAACGGGTTAACGTAGAACCGCATTTTAATCCATTGCCATTGCCAGAAGATATATTTATACATTGCTGAATAACCACAAGTATCACAAGTATTTTAATGACGCTTATATACAGTTTGAAACTAAATCTATTTTAACCATCATATATCACATATCGTGGATTATACACCTTCAACAGCTTGGTACCTGGCATCAGATCAGCACAAGGACATTAGACCTAATGTTGACACATTACGATCCTAATCTACCAATTGTTGTCTCAGCAGCCTCTTCGATGCATGGATTAAAAGCACAAATTGCACATATAATGGCAGATGGCTCCAAGAAGGAGCCAAATTGAAGAGGAGGCGCTCGCTTTGGTATTCGCAGTTAATAAATTTCATCGGATTATCTATGGAAAGAAGTTTCTGCTTTGGAAATATCACAAACCACTGTTATTAATTTTTTATAATTATATTTGGTTCAAAAAAAGGTGCACCTGCTCACTCAGCAAGCAGACTTCAGAGATGGGCAATAAAAATGATGACTTACCATAGATTATGTCAAAATAACAGAGTTTGGAAATGCGAGAATATCAACAATAGACGTACACATGGACATTATTGCAATTTTTATAGGCAACACTATCGATATGATTTAATGTGACATATTAATGGGGTTTTTTAAGCGTCCCGAGCGCTTATTTTATCAATGTACCCCATATTACTTGGACGAAGTCACCTAAGCCGGTGCTCCGTTTCAGGGCGGGGCCAAGTACACCTGGATATATGGACACATGGACACATGAACACACCTAGATACATGTCTAAATTGATTCAGTTGTCTAAGAACATTCAGTTTTTAACGCTGATTCTGATATTTTTATATTTAGGTAATTTGTAGGATCTCTAACGCCTCCTTCTGGGTATTGCAAACGTAAGAACAAACTTATTATATCCCCCATCTTATGTGAAAGGTAAAATAAAGAAGATGTAGTTTAATATAAGTAATTCTGTGCATTCTTATCTATTTACATTATTTATAAATCTTCCCATATTAATATAGTTGAATTTCGAATTTTCATTGTATTATTGTTATTACTTTCCCTGTTTAAAGAAGAAAATATTTCCACTTTTCTCTAAGAGATTCCTTATTATACCATTGTGGCAAAGGGTATATTAAGTTTATGCGTATGTTTGTAACTCCTAAACGACAAATGCCACATCCACCTTCAATTATACCGATCGATTCAGAATCAAAATCTAAATCGATTTAACCATGTCCGTATCCCCGTTTTTCCGTCTGTCTGTCCATCTAAATTTGTGCGCAAGCTACAGATAGGATTTTTTGAGATATTTTGATGTAATTTGGTATAAGGACATGTATTGGCCCAAAAAGGAACCTTATACAAGGAACAAGGAACCTAATGGATAGGATTGGACCATTTTTAGAACCCCTCCCAATATAAATTTTTTTTTGATTTCTCAAACAAGCAAACAATAAAAAAAAATTATTTTGTGATATTTATCATTTTGAAATTTTTGAAAAAACAAGTAAATATAAAAGAATAAAATTTTTTATTTTGCAAAGAAAAATATTTTATTGAATAATATATCAAGTGGTGTAAGGTATTTAATGGTCGGGCTTGACCGACTATAATACTTTCACTTCTTTTCTTATACATACTAAATTCTAAATAAATTTTACATAACTGCACATACCACATAATTATTGTGTAAGCAAATACTACATACATAAATTTGTATTATAATATATACTTTCTCCCCCATAGCCTATTTGAAAGTACAGTTCGTCTATATTATACTCTCGATATCATACATAGACTACATGAGATTTACTTAAATAGTCAGTAGTATTAATCATATTATTACTTCTAGTTGTATTGGTGATTGTACTTTGATAATTTGATGTTGTTGTTGTTGTTTCTATTATCACTAATTTACTATTTAATGACTTATTGGTCACTGTTTGAGTATGAGGATAATCATAATGATAAAATTTTTCATATAAATGTTCAGGTTCATCAATATAAGTATTGCAGTTTCGTGCATCCTTTATAGACGGCAATTCCCACGGCTTTGAAGCTCGATAATCATTTGCTTTAGCCTGGCCTGTTAGATGACATGCCCGTTCCAATTTATGGGCTTGAGGGATGTTTTGGTGATGATCTGAATAATGTAAGGGATGCATAACATTTATTAGGCCAAATGAAAGTTGTGTGTTAATTAAATCTGCCGATATAACTATATTGCTGCTCTCACCACTTAAAGGCTGATGACCTACAATGCGATCATGTACGTTAGTTATAGAATTTTCCGAACATAAACTACGACTATACAATAACTTTCGTCGTCTCCTAACAAATATCCCATAGAATACAATGGTGGTTCCGCTAATTATAATCAATAGCACGGTTAACACAACGTATACAATGGTTACCACATGTGCAGAACAAGTAATATCACTTTCAGACATGGCGGCTAAATGTTTACGGGTAGGATGTCTATCATGCCACACTTCACATTCTATCCGTTCCGAGTCCATTCGCAAACTAAAACTTGTTGAGGGCGTGATGAAGGACTGAAACTTGTGAGCAATATCCCTCTTACGTTCAGTTACATAGGCGGCTATTTTCACCAAATTATCATCTTCAATGTTTGGCGCAGCAGTCTCCATAGTCATGGTGTATTTCATTAAATCTTCATATTCATTATATTGTACCTTCTCTTCATTTTTCATTTTTAAATTATTCTCTTCTGTGGTGTTATCGAAATTTGCAGTAATTAAACGCCACAACCAGAAGAGAGTACAATTGCACTGTAATGGATTATCTCCCAAATATAATTTCTTTAGTTGGTCGATAGGGAATTGAATAGCATATAATATTTGCAAACTGTTAGCCTGCATATAAACTTCGATGATATTGGGGTTTCCTTGGAAAAGGCGCATCGGTATATCACTAAGTAAAAGATTCCGGCTTAATTGAAGTATTTGCAAATGAGTGTTGTCCACAAAAGCTCTGTGTAAATGGAAGAAACAAAAACAGAAACTGTGTTTTTATACTTCAAGGGATAATGCATTAATACTATCTATTTTATGCTATTCAGCCATTTTTAAAAATTTCTTATTTTAGTTTGTAGTAAGTTATATATTACATCAAATGTTACTTTTATATATAACAAGTAAGAAAACTAAGTTTTTCTTAGGCCAAATCTTAAATACCCTCCACCTCCATAATGTTGGGCGTGGCAAATAAATATATTGCGCCCTTTAATAGTGTATGTACTACGTATCAGCTTGCAAATCTAGTTTTACGTTGAATAAGGTTTTTTTGTAAATTGTGGGCGCGTCTGTTATCCGACCATGCCTTTTTTGCATAGCAGTGGACGATAACTATATACAAGCATACCAAATTTACGATTCTAGGTTAACTTTTGTGACAGATATAAATTTTTATTGATTTTTGGCACATCAATGAAGGGGGTAACTGGTCTACATATTTAATTGTACACCAAATTTGAACTATAGCTCAATTATTGAATAAATTTTTTGATTGTGGGGGTGGCGATCTGCGTGCTAAAACTAAAAGTTTAATTTTTTAGGTCAATATCTTAAAATTTACGCCCGTGAGAATGCCAACAACAGACAGACGCACCGACACACAGACGTACATGTCTAAAACGAAACCAAAAAACCATGACAACACATATTTTAGCGGAGCTGCGGTGCGAGTCTAGGAGTCTAGAAGGCTAGGAAGGTCCTAGTCTACTGTGGAGAATGCATGCTAATGCAAACCATCCCCGCGAAGTAATATCTAACGGCAGTCCCTCGGGGGGATGGTTGACGCTGAGAGGACGTGTGTTTTAGTACGTAGGAATATACAACGATGAAGCTAAGTCTAGCTTTGTATACCAGCAGTCCGGATGTTTGTTTGTTGTCATCCATGAGGAATTCACAACACCCGGTCGCATAAAAAAAAAAACTTTGTAGGTTCTCTGACCTCTGGATGTTGCAAACGGTAGAACAAACTTAGTATACCCTCTTACTAAGGCGGAGGGTATAAAAATGGACGTAGCAGGTGCTTGAATATGTCGTTTAATAAAGTATGTTGTATCATATATTAATTGACAAGTCAGATTGGGTGTCAAGTAAATTTTTTTGTAAAAGTCTGTTCTTCAACCCTGCCAGTCTATTTTTAGAGTTAATGGATAGTTTTTTGGTTACTGTGGGCTTATTTTTAATTTTAGTGAAGAAAATGCTGGTACAAAATTTATATTTAAATTTATAATTTAAGCTAACAACGACAGACGATACTTCACATAGTATCAACAAGGTTTAAAAAAAACTTTAATTTATTGTTATCCGGTACCCATCTTTTTCAAATACACATTTAGAATTAAACTCATTTAGTAAAGAGGTGTAGCGATATACATATGTAAATAAATGATAAAGTTTATAAAATTATTCCTTTAAAACACAAAACCCTTTGGGTTCTCTTTAATTAATTAAGAAGAAAACTACTTTTGCTTTAACCAATTTCACGAACACAAAACAGGGAATTATTTGAGGGTATGCATAGTTAAATAAATATTTAACACTTGACAGGTAATGCAAAACCGGAACTAAAGGTGTGTTATGTGTATAATTGTATCCAATATTTTCTTTTATTATACCCTCCACCTTAGGGAAGAGGGTATATTCATTTTGATCATCCGTTTACAACACATCGAAGGAAGCGTCGGAGACCCCACAAACCATATATATTCTTAATCAGCATGAAAAGAGAAATCGTTTGAGACATGTCCGTCCGTGTGTCGTGTGTCCGTCTGTTTTTGGCACTCTCACGGTTGTAATTTTTGAGATATCAAATTGACACTTTGCATACGTTTTCTTAGTTCAATTTCGCTGTTCCGTATTGAAATTGGGCAAAATCGGTAGAGACACGCCCACAATAAACAAAAATCTCAACATACCTCGAAGAAATTGTATCTTTAAAAAATTATATATCGCACAATACTATGCCTATCAAATTAAAATTTGGTGTATATATAAGAGGTACCGTTATCCAACACTATGCCAAAAATGAGCGTGATTGAATAACGCAAACGCCTATAATTAAAAACAAGTAGAAAAACTAAATTCGGCTTTGGCCGAATTTTAAATACCCTCCACCTTATTATAAGCACCGAAGAAATCAAGAACTAATAAGGCTTTTTATTAATTTCACAAATGAAATTTCATATTTTCCATATTCATCTATTTCAGTTTTAAAAGAAACACACAAATATAATTATTATGTTTAGAAAAAAATTATATATGCACTTTATTTAAAATTTTGATTAGTTAATTTTTTATGAATCCTTTTTTACTAAACTAAAAAATATACAATACAACATATGAACAATAATGGGTAAATCTATAAAATTCTTATCCTAATATAAATTAACTTATTCCTAAAATAATGCCGTCGTGGTAACTGTGCACCGTATTGTACGTTTTTGCTTCCACCGCTCCACTTAAAACTTTGTCAAATGCCCAGTCTATTTGCGTACATCCAACTGTAGTCGTTTCCTCTTTTCTAACATAGAGCAAAAGCCCTCATTAATTAAGTTCCTTTCCATTAAACTGCTATTTGTCGCCCTACACATATTAAAATCACCAATAACAAGAAGTTTTTCGAATGTTTCACCCATAGTATATACAGTACCTACTGCCTCCATGAGTAAATTACTAAATGTTGTTTCGGAAAATGTGGAATTTCTATATAAAGTGATAACGCACATTGTTTTAAAACGGAAAGCTATTATTTGTAAAGTAGCGGACCAGAACTATAATCTCGCTTGAACAAAACTTTCGCTTGACTACTCAGGTCGGACTTTATGTAAACTATTATTCCACGCTTTTGTCGAGGAAGGCTATCGGATCCATTAATTCTTGCTAAAGTACAAAATCCTTCAACAGAACAGTCGTCCAACAGAAAAGTCCATGTCTCTACAAGACATAAAACGTCTATATCTCTTATATATCTATCACTGAATAAGTTTTGGTGGTGAGCGTTAAGGCTTTGTATATTTTGGTAATATATTTTTGTGTTTGCGCATACATTAGGTGACGGACATAAAAATCTTTCCGGTCAAGTTCGACTTTGACAACGTCAGTGTCAGAAAATTGTTTTGAAAGGGGTGAAACGTCCAATTATGAACAATTCTGAGGCACTAGTAGCTCGACTGCAAGCTACATACATTGCAGCTCTATTTATTCTATCTGCAAGATGGACTCCAACTTTGTTGTAAGTAGCTCCCTGACTCTTATGAATCGTAATACCCTCTGCTGGAACTACCGGAAATTGTCTCCTCTCAATATTAATTTGTACGTTACGTATTGAAATAATCTGTTATGTTCTTCAATAGGAGTCCATAGAGGTTCAGAATTATGAGGCTTTTTTCTTCTTGCCTGAGAGCCAACGTCCCTATTAGAAAATAGAATTCAAAGTGTCGATACGGCTTCCTGACTTATGTCTACTGCCATTAAAAGTCCTGTTGCACCGTTAACGAGTCCACCGGCAGTGTCAATATTTACTGTCAGCATATATTTAGCCGATGTCTTTAACGTAAGTTCTGTGGGAAGTCCCTGAGTCTCCGACGTTTTAAAATTCTTAATTGTATTTAAAATTGTCTGTTTTTGTTGTTCACTTAGAGAGTCAGCCTTAATAATGTCATAACTTCTAGAAATATGCACTTCCGTCGATATCTGTGCTAAACGCTGTATATTATATGTGTCAGCTTCCTTATTAGACCAAAATAAATGAATAGCATCCAAAGGGATTTCTGTATGTAAATTCACTGTCCTTGATATAATTAAATCTATGTCTTCAGGATTCATTTGTCCAACTGCCATGTTATTTAATGCAATTGCAAAAGTCCTGTCGTCTCTTTGCCGCATTATTTCGTCTAATTCATAAAAGTCGAACATATCCCAAAGCCCACGTCCTATTATATCTCCATAGGGATTATTTGGATTTGGATTGAAAATCCAACGGTCACCTACAGGTGGAAGTTGTTTTAAATCACCGAAGACAATAATTGGAATACCACCAAAAGCCTCTGTAGTTTTAAATATTTGTTTTAGTCTTGAGTCCAGGAAACCTAACATTTTAGAACCAACCATCGACACTTCATCTATAATAATAAGTTTTACTTAAATCAGTTTAGCAATAAGTGAATTAACTGTATCGTTTCTTAAGGGACGAATTTCTCCGGACGACTGATTTACAGGCAAAGAGAAAAGGGAGTGAAGAGTATATCCTCCAATTCCAAATGCTGCTTTACCCGTTGGTGCACTTAGCAAAACCTTTGGGAAATCTGGATTGGATCCAGGAAGAGAATTAAAGCGTTGTGTTATTGCCTGATATATTGTTTGTATCAAGCGACTTTTACTTACACCCGCGCCACCTCCCACAAATTCATACAGCACTTCTTTTCTATTTATCTTGTATAGTACATGTTGGAAATATATCCGTTGCTTTTTATTCAGAGACCTTACGGATATTAACAAATCCTCTACTAATGGAGGGAGTTTTATTAAACGGACACCTTCACTCTGATCGTCATTTTCTTCTTCGTCTATATTAAGTATATTTATGTCTCTATTAATCTCTGGCATAGCCAGAGCTCTGAATTCTTCATCTAATAACTGCGGGTTGGTTCATTTTCAGAATTGCCATCGTTATCGTTCTAAATTTCCTCTAAAGCGTTTTCCAATTCGTTTACCGAAAATTTTTCGAATTGTTGTTGGTTTGTCATTATCAAGTCTCTATGTGAAGAACATGTTTGTTCGTTGTCGTTTTCTAAAATGTCTGTTACTTCATTACGCCACGGAAAATATAACATAACCATTTGTCTGAAATAGTCTGCTCTGGATGTATCCATATTTGATTTTGCAAATCGAAGAATAGCTGAATTCCTTCGTTTATAAATATATCCAAAGTTATTTAAGAGTTGGAGACCAACTCCACTATACTCTGTTACGTCTTCGTTGTCATCTATATCTTCATCTTCTCGTCTTTGGCGTATCGAAGATCTGCGTGTTTTTGAAAACACATAATTGGCAGCAAAATTGGCTAGACAGATGTCTTCAAGGCTGTGAGGACGATGTTGGTAATAGTCTAATAAATTACTTTTAAAAATATCAGTCGATTCTGTTGGTAGTCTTTCTAATTCTTGCCTAGATTTTACCATTCGGACTCTCCTATCTGGATGGAATGTATTTATGAAAACATCTGTGTGACTACATTCGGACATATGCATACCTAAAATATTGTAGGATGCTTCTTGAGCGGACACTTCGGACGCGTTTATAAATTTATTGCCAATGTGCTGTAAACGTTGACGGACAGTATAATTCTCTGTACGAATTTCCCTCATTGTCTCCTGCAATAGTCGCGAAACTCCCCTATTTGACTTATTTATATAGTTCACTATATATGATACACAACCGTAAGCGTCCAAAATGTACTGTATGTCCATGTTAGCGCGATGTAACTTCAAAATAGTTGGATTGAAGGCGTTTATAAATATGTCCTTCGGTCGGCGTTTTAAAAATATCTGTGCTTTTTTAATAGAAAACCTTAGGGCAAAAATGTAGTCCTCGTAGCTCATATTAATGCGTTCGTCAGACAAAAATTGTTCAAATTGGTCAATACTATAAATATCTGACTCAGATTCCCCAGTATTTAAAAAATTAAATACTTTTTCATAATTAACACGATGTCTTTGAATATTTTCGGATTCTTCGGACAGCGGAAATAGTATTTCTGTTCTTGGCATTGGCGGATGAGGCATTTTGAATCTACAAATCCTTTGTCCCGATATTTCTATTTGGCATGTATTACTATGCCTATGCATTTGATAATTTATGAAATTTTCTATTCCGGACTCAGACGAGTTTGTACTGATATATTTTTCAATAAATTCTGTTACCGCAGGGAATGTACGTTCATCTGTCAATGTTATATATGGTGCGTCTTTTAACCAATATACTCCATGTACATGAGGAGAGCCTCTTTGCTGAAATTCTATTCTCCAATAATACTTTAAAACTTTATGAGAGTCAAATACACCACCATCACACTTAAAAAGTTTGTATAAATGACGGACACGTTGATCGAAGTAGCGTGAAAATGTAATCGGATCGGACCTTATTAAATTATATTTTTCTTGCGTTGTTAAATTATGAACATCGTTTTCTGATATATCCCGTTTTTCTAAAACTTTCACCAAAATAACAATTAATTCAGACCACTGTGATTCGGCTGCGGACAATGTGATAAAAAAAGTTGGCAATCCAAATTGCCGAATCATTGCCAGAACTTTCTTTTTTTCAGATTCCCAATGAGCGGATGAAGACCTAAGTCCTTTGAGAATATGATACCCGTCGTCATGCTGCACTAAGTTTTGAACAAAGTGATCGTCTAACATATTTCGCGCAGTAACAGAATTTTGACGTATTCTTTTCCTTAAGCAGATCGATATACTATCCTTTATGGGCGATAGTTCTAATTTTTTGTACGAATATAAAACTTTGTCTACTCTGGCGCATCGTCTGTCATATCTTCTAACTTCTGATCTTATAACTTTCCCTAAAGTTGTAACTGAACTTCGTTTAATTCCACAATAAATTGTGGGAAAAGACAACTCCTCGGCGTCTTCATCCATAAGTAGGTCTAATGGTCTGTTGCCCTCTGCAGGCGCTATAGAAATCCTACCTAATGGTACATTTTCTATTTGAAAATTGTCTAAAAGGGTCTCCTGTGGATTTAATTCATCTACGTCATCATTGGTTGTGTTATTGTTTAAACAAGTTTGAACTATATTTCTGTCTTCTTCGTTGGTAATAAACGGCATTATCTCATTCGACTGTCTTCTGTTCAGCCATTCATTAGAAATAGAAATGTTGTGCGTCTTATATAAGTCTGTGTTAATTAAATACTCTGTGGCTCTAAATATCTTTGCCGGTCGTATAGTCTCTGTCATAAAACTGCGGTCATATTGCAACCTACGCTTCAAATAAACTTGTATTACTTCTGTCTGATTTTCAGATCTCGGAAGGACGGTTATTGTTCTATCAAGTGAAATCGGTACGTTCACGACTGCACCTCGTATCGTGCACTGTCTGTTATAACCTAAGGACACTATTCTCATAAACGGTATTCTGGGAGCAACGAATCTCTCTTCAAGAGTTGTCAAGTCCTTTAGTTCGTTTCGTATAGTGGGAAAGTGAAGACCATTGGATAAACATAATGTCGGTATATTACCAGATCGAACTGCAGAATGACATGTTTTGCAAAACGTATAAGGGTCATCTTCGGATGGAAAAATATCAGTCAGGAAGAGTACACAACTTAAGTGGACATGTTGGCTTGTAACTATTTCTTTAGATAAAAACTTTACTTGTGACGTAAATCACAGTCCACCACAACAAACACAAACACAAATACAAGTCGGACCATTCTTTACACTATTGTCATATTCACTCAATAGTCGAGATGTGTGTCTTTGGGTTTCACTTAATAAATATTCAATTCTAGTGTCAGGTGTCATGGTCTGCATTCTTTGTCTATTCAACAAATTTTGTCGATTGTTAGTTCTGAGCCTATTTACCTCATTAGCACGGTGTGTTCTAGACCGAAGTGTTCTATTAGAGCTAACCTCTCTAGCATGCATTCCACCATCTTCTCTTCCAATTCTTTGTGCTATGGCAAATCTCTGGCGTTCACTCCTTCTATATATTTCATTTCCTCGACGTTGTCTGTGCTGTTCAGTATTAATATGTTGCTCTAAAGCACGCCTTCTATCGTCATCTCTCCTAATCCTTTGTGTTAATACATTCCTCACCCTTTCACTTCTCCTATAAATTTCATTTTCGCGATGGCGCCTATGCTGTTCAGTATTAACTAGTTGTTCTCTAGCGCGTCTTCCCTCATCTTCTCTTCGTATTGTTTGTGTTAAGGCGTTTCTCAGTCTTTCACTTCTCCTATAAACTTGGTTTTCGCGATGGCGCCTGTGCTGTTCAGTATTGACTTTTTGTTCTCTAGCGCGTCGACTCTCATCTTCTCTACGTATCCTTTGTGTTAAGGCATTTCTCAGCCTTTCACTCCTTCTAAAGACTTCGTTTTCGCGGTGGCGCCTATGCTGGGCAGTATTAATTTGTTGTTCTCTAGCGCGGGTTCCATCATCTTCCCTCCTATTTCTTTGTGTTAATGCATTTCTCAGCCTTTCACTCCTTCTAAAGACTTCGTTTTCGCGGTGGCGCCTATGCTGGGCAGTATTAACTTGTTGTTCTCTATTGCGTCTTCCATTATCTTCCCTCCTAATCCTTTGTGTTAAGGCATTTCTCCGACGTTCAAGCACTCGATAACTTTCATTGCCGTGACGGTTTATGTGTTGTACAGTATTCCTTTGTTGTTCCATAATGCGATACCTTGAACTTCTTCTTCTAACAATATGTGCGCTTTGGTCTCTTCGCCTTTCCTCTTCGCGATATTCAGGATCACTTCTTCTTGCTAATATACGCTGAGAATTTTCAATTCTGTCTCTCTCCAAACTTTGCTCGCGAAACCTCCTCACAGATTGTATATTTCTCAGGCGTCTTTGTCGAGATGATGTAAAACGTAATAAGGGCATATTGAAATAATGTTTGTAAATATAATATTTTTTTTCACTTCAATGTGAACTCAACAGTTCGATTATTGTTGTACTTCTGAGGTCTATATTTCGTGTTGGAGACTTATATATTGTACTATTTTACCTGCTTTCGCATGGGCTACTTTACCTAATAGTCATTTATGTACCTGATTTCTAACAAGGCTGTAGCCTGTACTTGCAAACTATAAGTATATGTACCTGATCGTGCATCATGTTACTTTATTTTAAGTATTTTTCATTAAAAATTTTAAGTTATTTATTTGATATTCTAAATTTTAAAACTGAGATATATAAAGTGGTAAACACGATGCCTTGTCTATAAAATTTTTATTGTTTATACATATGTATGTATTTTTATTTGGTTATGTACAATTGCTCTTACATGTAACGCCTAATTATTTATGGATCTTTTTAAATTTTTTGAATTGATGATGATGAAATTGATGTTTTATAAATTTAAAAATTATAACACGCTCATTTTTCACATCTATGAAGCTAATATTTATAGATGTACATACTAAATTTCAAGTTTATAGCTTAATTTTTGTGGCAGATAAATAGATTTTTGTTTATTGTGGGTGGACTTAGTAACCGACCACGCCCATTTTAAGCACATTGATGGATGGGATATCTATAACTATGTATACCAAATTTCAGGGTCATAGGTTAATTTTTGTGGTAGATATAAAGGTTTATGTTTATTGTGGGCGCGTATGTTAACCGACCACACCCATTTTAAGCACATCAATGGATGGCATAACTATGTATTTGCACACCAAATTTCAACTTCGTAGATCAACTTTTGTGGCAAATATAAAGATTTATATTGATTGTGGGCGTGTATGTTATCGGACCACGCCCATTTTCGGCACATCGATGAAACTAATATTTATAGATGTACATACTAAATTTCAAGTTTATAGCTTAAATTTTGTGGCAGATAGATAGATTTTTGTTGATTGTAGGCGTGGTTCTTTACCGAATTTGCCCATTTTAAATAGCGATCTGCGTGCATAAACTAAAAGTGACTGTACAAAATTTGAGCTCAATATCTCAAAATTTACGCTCGTGAGAGTGCCAACAACAGACGGACACACGGACATACATGTCTAAATCGACTCAATTTTTGACGCTGATCAAGAATATATATACTTTGTAGGGTCTCTGACGCCTCCTTCTGGGTGTTGCAAACGGAAGAACAAAATTAGTATACCCTCATCACTGAGGTGGAGGGTATAAAAAAAACTATTTGCGTAAGTACATGAAACAGTCATATACATAGATAGAAAAGTTCGGTTAAGACCGAAGCTTAAATACCCTCCACCTTTTATAATCCTCTAAAAATAAGTTCCTATTATTATATTTATAGTATATGAAAAATTTTATAAATAGTGTTTTTTTTTTTTTAATTAAAGGCGTTATTTAATCACGTCCATTTTTGGCATAGTGTTGAATAATGATAATACTTATATAAGTTAATATCATTTATATTGACAATACTGATTATGGAAACTGTCCGTTCACACAATCACAACTGCAAACGCAGCAAAATTCATTTCTTTGGAATGGTATTATCATTGACACTAAAGAACAATACTAATCATGAGAAACTGTCCATTCTCAAGGTTGTGGGTGAAAATTCAGCAAATTCTTTTTCGTTTGGCTATTTTTTTTTTTTTACTATAAAATTGACGTGGACTGAGACGTAGCTCATATGTCCAGTTATCTAATAAAATTTATTTCCCGTTTTATTTCCCGTTACATTCACAGAACGAGTGCGCGCAGTCCAGTCATACGTCCGTCATGTTCAGAAGTCAAGAGCGCACTGTTCGTTTGACTATATTCTCAGAACATAGCTTGACAGGTGTTACTACAGATCATATTCCATTTTGCAGATGCTTATAGAACAACATAAATAGATATAAATTAGTTTTATCTAGTTAGTTCATTTCTGAATTTATAACAATAAAAACGTTTTACAGCGTTAATAAAAACAAGTAATAAAAGTTCGGTTAAGACCGAAGCTTAAATACCCTCCACCTTTTATAACACTCAAAAAAATATGTTTCTATTGCCATATTTATGTATATGACTATTTCATGTACTTACGAATTACGAATATATCAAAAATTTTATTAAAAATTCTTATTTTTTTTTACATATTTAATACTTTATAAATAGTAAAAACATATAACAGTAAATATAGTAAACACATAACCATATATATACGCACTTAAAAATAACTTAATATAACTTAATTTATTCCTAAAATAATACCGTCATGATAACTATGTAGCGTGCTATAAACATTAGCTTCAACTTCTCCACTTACTATTTTGGCAAATACCCAGTCAATCTGTGTTCTTCCAATCGTAGTAAATTCTGTCTTTTCTAACATTGAGCAAAATCCTTTATCCATTAGATTACATTCTGTCTGTGTATTATTTGCTGCTCTACATATATTAAAATCACCTATAATAATAAATTTTTCAAACACTTCATCCAAGGAAAATATATCATTAATTCTTTTCATTAGTAAATTCCGAAATGATGTTTCTGGAAAAGATGAGTTTCTGTATAATGTCATAATGCAGGTTGTACTAATGCGAAAGGCGACAATTTGAAAAGTGGTTGATCCAGAACTGAAATCACGTATAAATAGAATTTTTGTTTCACTACTTAATTCGGACTTTATATAAATTAAAATTCCGCGCTTTTGTCGAGGAGTAGAATCAGGTACATTAATTTTTGCCAAACTACTAAATCCTTAAACAGAACAATCATCCAACGATATCATCCACGTTTCCACAAAACACATAACGTCCATATCTGCTATGTATCTGTCACTCATTACATCATTACGGTGTGCATTAAAACTTTGTACGTTTTGATAGAAAATTTTTGTTTTTGACGAAATTTTTGTTTTTGGTAAAGCAAATAATAATTTTTCTGTGTGCAGACGATCAAGTTCGATTTTAACCGCGTCGGTGCTTGAAAATTGTTTTGGAGGGATAAAGCGTCCAATTATATACAGCCCTGATGCACTGGTGGCTCTACTACATGCAACGTATACTGCAGCTCTACTTATTCTTTCTGCAATATAAACTACAACTTTATTGTATGTAGCTCCTTGACTCTTATGAATGGTAATGCCTTCGGCTGGAACTACCGGGAATTGTCGTCTATCAATAGTAATTTGTTCATTACGTTTGTACTGGAAAGTTCTACTATGTTTTTCCATAGGAGTCCACAATGGTTCAGAGATGTGGGGTTTTTTTCATATTTATGTACGAGGTGTGTTTAAAAGGTAACGAGAATTTTTAAATTTCGCGGGTTTGGAGAGAGAGTTTTTTTTATTATGTTGGTACACATGCCCCTGAAGTACGATAAAATTTTCAGCAATATTCATTGTTTACTTTTTAAGTGGCAGCCGCTAACGTGAGACGTGTTTTTAGAGCTCGGCGATTTTCGTTGAATGCCTCCACTGGGACGATTGAGCCTTAGTTTCGACATCATATCCGTAAACCCATGTTTCGTCACCTGTTATAACACGTTTTAGTAGTAGTTCTGCATCGTTATTAACTTCATTTACCGACTCCTGAGCAACTTCCATTCGCCGCTGTTTTTGTTCGAAATTCAACAATTTTGGAACGAATTTTGCTGCCACACGTTTCATACCCAAAACATCCGAAAAAATTTGATGGCATGAGCCAACTGATATGCCAACATCATCAGCGACTTCTCTGATTGTGATTCGGCGATCGTTCATAACCATTTCTTTCACTTTTTTCACGTTTTCATCAGTTGTTGATGTGCTTGGGAGTCCGGGTCGTTCGTCATCTTCAACGTTTTCGCGGCCATCTTGGAAACGCTTATACCACTCGTAAATCCTTGCTTTACTCATAGCAGACTCACCATATCCTTTGCTAACACTTTATTTCATTTTTTACGCAAAATTTAATGCAGGTTCTTTGATCCATTTTTTTTCACTAACGAAAATCGCCGAGCTCGAAAAACACGTCTCACGTTAGCGGCTGCCACTTAAAAAGTAAACAATGAATATTGCTGAAAATTTTATCGTACTTCAGGGGCATGTGTACCAACATAATAAAAAAAACTCTCTCTCAAAACTCTCTCTCCAAACCCGCGAAATTTAAAAATTCTCGTTACTTTTTGAACACACCTCGTATGTATGCGTGTGAACCAACTTCTTGATTGGAAAATAGCATCCAAAGTGTGGTAGGAAATTCTCCATTCATATCTATTGCCATTTTTAATGCCCCGTTCCACCGTTAACTAATCCATCAGAAGTATCAATATTTACTGTTAGCATATACTTGGCAGACGTTTTTAATGTAAGTTCAGTGGGTAATCCCTGAGTTTCAGAAGTTTTGAAACTTTTGACTGCATTTAATATTGTCTGTTTTTGTTGTTCATTTAATGAGTCAGCTTTAATAATATCGTAACACTTGGATATGTATGTCCTCGTAGAAATTTGAGCTAAACGTTGTATGTTATATGTTATATGCATCGGCTTCCCTATTTGACCAAAACAAATGGATTGCATCTGGAGGAATATCTGCATTTGAGTGCACCACTCGTGATGTAATCAAATTTATATCTTCCTGTGACATTAAACCAACTGCCATATTATTCAATGCTGTTGCAAAAGCCCTATCATCTTTTTGTCGCATTATTTCATCTAACTCATAAAAATCAAACATATACCAAAGTCCGCGACTTATTATTTCACCGTAAGGATTATTTGAATTTTGATTGCAGATCCAACGGTCACCGACAGGCGGCAGTTGCTTTAAATCACCAAAAACTATAATTGGAATACCACCAAAACACTCCGTAGTTTTAAAAATCTGCTTAAGTCTAGAATCAAGGTGACTTAACATCTTTGAACCAACCATCGAAACTTCATCTATTATAATGAGCTTCACCTCAATAAGCCTTGCTATTAAAGAATTGACAGTGTCATTGCTTAATGGACGAATTTCTGCGGAGTACTGCGTTACAGGTAAAGAGAAAATAGAATGAAGTGTATATCCACCAATTCCAAAAGCTGCTTTCCCCGTTGGAGCACACAGTAAAACTTTTGGAAGTTCGGGATTAGATCCAAACATTTTATAAAAATCAATCATCGATTACTGTGACAATGAGAAAGTTTCGTGAAATTTTTAGGAAAAACAACGTGCCAACAAAACGCACTATTTATCGTGTAGTGAATGATTTCGAAGAAAGAGGGTCTGTAGGTGATAGGCCCAAGCATGGACCACAACGTACTGCAAGATCGGCTGAAAACATTACTGCTGCTCAAGAAAGTGTTCAAAACAATCCATCAACCTCAACGCCGTGCTTAGGAGCTTGGTCTTCAAAGAACAACTTTGACCACAATTTAGCACAAGGATTTGCATTTGTTTCCATATAAAATTGACACAAGAGCTTCTTCCACAAGACCATTTACGCCGCCGTACATATGCCAATAGGATGTTACAGCTCGCCCATGACAACTCCGATTTTCATGAAAAAATCATAATGAGTGACGAGGCACATTTTCATTTGAATGGATATGTGAATAAACAGAATAGTCGGTTCTAGAGAATGGGAAACCCTCAAATTATTCATCAGTCACCTTTGCATCTATTAAAAGTGACAGTCTGGTGTGCAATTTGGTCAGGAGGAATCATTGGACCTTACTTCTTTGAAAATTAAAATGGTGTAACGGTAACTGTGAATTGGGAGCGATATCGTGATGAGATTGAAAACTTTTTAATGCCACAACTGCATGCTTTGAGCTTGATTAACATGTGGTATCAACAAGACGGTGCCACATCACGTACAGCCAGAATTACAATGGAAACAAACAGAGTAGTATACCTTCCCGGCGGACACCCTGTATTAATGAGTGATGATATTTTAACATTATCAATGATTGAATTTTGTGGATTGTGGGTGCTTGATACTAAAATATCTTTATATATAGCTTCAAGCAAGAAATTATGGTTGGACAGATGCATGAGTTGCTGTCGTTGTGGAGTACTAATAGTACTTTTTGTTGTGGTGTTATTTCATTCTTTAGTTGAAGGTATTTTATTAGTAGAGTAGAGTGATAATGATTAAGTAGTGTATAGAGTGTAGTTTGATTATTATTTGAAGTAGCACTGAAAGCAGAAGTTTTTGTATAGGGATGTAAGGTGGTGCTTGATGTATGGTTTACTTCTAAACTGGACATAAACAGATTTCTGTTATGATTTTAATTGTCATGCTCAATGGATTTGCCTTTTTTGGATTTTGAAACCTCTCTATAGTAGTTACACCGTTTTCTTGTCGGTTCTTTCTATTTAGAAGTCTCTGGTACAAGATGGGTGCACGGGTAACACACGCAAATATAGCTTGTGTTTACTACTTTTATATATTTTTTAAAGGATTTTTCAACACTTTTCCACCCAATAACACAATAGAAAAAATTGGAAAAAAACAACTTTGCAAAACATCAAGAAAACATGTATAAATACTCGAAAAGTGGAAAGGTCGAATGAAGAAGGTTAGAAGAAATAAGTCTCTGCTTGTACCTTGAGATTCTGCCAGCAAAATTTAAGAGCATGACATTCCGTCTATATATTTAGAAGTCTCTGCTAGTGCTAAGCTAGTTTAAAACTAGCTGATTTACTATGCGTTGATCGCCTTTTGATAGGCCAGTGGCTGAGCTTTTCTGTGTTGTTTGAAAGAGCTTTGTTATAAGCTTTGCATCATTACAGGTGATCTTTTTTCATATGTTTTACAATAAACCAGGGTTATTCCTACAGCTGATCTCTACAAACAATTCACAGAATAACTTAAATACGCTATGATAAGAAAAATTAACAATATATATTCAAAATAATAATAAGGAAAAGAAAATTAAATATTATAAATTCAACTTCATTGCTTCAGTGCGCGCTTGACTTCTGAACGTGACGGACCTATGACTGTGGACTGCGCGCACTCATTCTATATAAAATAACGGGACAGAGAATTTTATTGCTTAACTGTACACTTTTCTTCGAATTATTGCTTTTGCTGCTGGACATATAAGCTTTAGTCTTAGTCCATACCAACATTAATACTTCAAAAAAAAAAAAAAAAGATATTCAATTAGATATATACAATAATAATTAGAGTTCCTGGAAAAAAAGAAATGTAACAATAATTGTATGAAGAAAAAGAGAAATTCAAGTAGATATAACAATGGCAATTTAAATTCATGAAAAAAAAAGAAATGTAACATTAATCGTGTGATGAAAATTTTACCCTTAAAATTTCCCCATCACAGATTAAATTTATGTAAATGAAATATGCCAAAAATAGGAACAGACGGATTTAGTTCAATCGACTATAATTTTGATGCTTTGATGCTTTGAAGAAAATAAAACTTATTTGGACTCTCACATTCCTTGTTGTTCTAGCCAACGGAACAAAACTCTTAGTGAGTTTTCGGCTTACTTGGATGATATAATCATAATAATTTTGGGAAAAAACAAGAAAGAAAACTAAATTTGGTTGAGACCAAATCTTACCTACAATAGTGAGCGTGACAAAAATGTAATTACATTATATATTATGTATAATTGTGGGCGCGTCTGTTATTAGACCCACGCCCATTTTTGGCACATTGATGAATAGGATAACTAAAAATATATGCACTAAACTTCAACTCAAGTTCAAGTTTTTTGGCAGATACATAGATTTTTGTTCATTGTCGGCAAGGCTCTTGACCCATTTTATCAAATATAATGTTTTTGCTAATTGGAAGAAGGGTGGGGGAGCCAATGTTGTTGACAATGTTGTTGCTCAAATTCACGTTCATTCTTTCTTCTCAATTAAAAACTTTACTTTCTCTAAAACACATTGATACCGAATCAGGCCTTCGTATCAAAGCCCTTCAGCGTAGTATTAACGAATCCATTTCTAATTTGGCCTTGTTGAAAGTCGACACTCAGAGTTGGGATGTTTGATTTGTGTATATTTGTTCAACTTGTCTTCCAGAAGCGACCTTGAGTCTTTGGGAACAGACGCAGAAACGGGGGCGGAGCTGTCAACGTGGGCAAAAATGGACACCTTTCTCACAGCCCGTTATCAGACTTTAGAATCCATAGCTGATATACGTGGCCCCAAACCCAGTGCAAGTTTCAACTTTAGTAATGCCCCATCAACCGATAACAAAAGTAAGGCGATCCAAAAACCAGCAAAAAGGAATTTGTACACATTCCAGACTAAAATCGCAACTCACCCAATATCTAATTGTTCGTTATGCTCGGACAACCACCCTCTTAGATTGTGTCCCTCCTTCCTTAGGATGAAAGTAGACGATCACATCGCTATCGTCAAACGGCATAAGCACTGTTTTAATTGTCTAGCCGCATCCCACGAACTTCGGAATTGTGCCAGTAAATATGTTTGTTCAATTTGTAAACAAAAACATCACTCACTGTTACATAAATCCACTCAACAAGCATCTCATCCATCCAGAACAACTAATAACCGACGTGATACTAACCCACATGGTGGTGGTGGAAATTCCGGTAACGCCGGCTCTCATAACTCATCCCAACGTCCACCCTCACCCCCTATATCAACCCGCTTAGACACTGACAATGGTAACATAGCTTCCGGTACCGCCGGCCCAAATGGCACTCGCCATCAACCATTTCCAGTTCCTGCCTCATTCGATAATGACAGGCCCACAAGTTCCGCGTTAACTAACGTGTATCAGAATTTTAGTTCTAGTATCCAAAATCGTTTAAACACTGTGGTGGTGTTAGGCACAGCGTTGGTTGAAGTATTTATTGGTGGAGCTCGTTGCTCCGTACGAGCTCTTATAGACCCAGGCTCTGAAGCCAGTTTTATTTCGTCTAGGTTGAAAAATAGACTATCATTACGCACCCAGTCCGCGCAAACGTGAGTGACTGGATTAGGAGGAACTACCTCAGCCTTCAAGGTCATGTTCTATTACAATTAGCTCCCGATATAACCCGTCAACAACAATTTCGGTTCATGCCTTTATTGTTAAAAAACTTACTGGACAATTACCATATGTCCCAGTTTCCTCTATAAAATCTCTATCCTTGGTGAATTTAAATTTAGCAGATTGTGATTTTGGCAAAAAAACGCCTATCGATTTACTTTTAGGAGGTGACGTCTACCCATATATCATTCTTGAAGGTGTTAGGAAAAATCCAACCTCATCTCTTTTGGCTCAAAACACTGTGTTTGGTTGGATATTAACGGGAAAAATTAATTCGTGTAGCTCCTCTCAATCGGTCTCAACATTTTTTAACTCAATCGATCTCAATAATCAGTTGGCTCGATTTTGGGAGTTAGAGGAAACCCCTAAACCTCGCTTTAAATCACCCGAAGATGAATATTGTGAGAATTTGTTTGCAAAAACTACTCATAGAGATTCTGAGGTCCGTTATGTCGTATATTTACCCTTCAAAACTGAATTTCCAAACCAACTTTCATTGGGTAACTCCCGCATTAATGCTCTTTCTCAATATCTAAGACACGAGTCTCATATGCTTTACAAACCCGATTTAAAATCCATTTATGATAATACTCTTAAAGAATATTTATCGATGGGTCACATGAAAGAGGTTCTTTACAACCCTAGCTCTGAAAGAAACTCCAATTACTATTTACCACATCATGCCGTGCTAAAGCCACAGAGCACTTCGACAAAGCTCCGAGTGGTTTTTAACGCATCATCACGTACAACAAACGGGTATAGTCTAAACGATATGCTATATGCCGGACCAACACTACAAGCTGACTTAATAGTCCTCATACTCAGATGGCGCCTTTTCTCTTTTGTGTTTGTGTTTGTGCCGACATTGAAAAAATGTACAGGCAAATTAGAGTGCATGCTTCCCATACCCCGTTTCAACGAATAATATTTCGACCCCATCCCAATGAGGTGCCACGCGATTTTGAATTGCTCACAGTCACTTTCGGTGTAAACTGTGCCCCGTATTTGGCTATTCGAACGTTACTTGCGTTAGCCAAGGAAAATGAAATGCAAAACCCATATGCTACCAATATTATAAAAAATCACATGTACGTAGATGACATTCTTGCTGGTGCTCACGATTTACAAAGTGCCCAATTGGCAAGGGCCCAAGTAGACTCAGTTCTAAAATCAGCAGGTTTCCCACTTAGAAAATGGACTTCAAATAGTTCAACCCTTTTGCAAGACATCCCCAAAGAACATTTACTTAGTGAATCCTTCTTACGACTAAAGGACGCTAGTAATACAAAAACCCTTGGTCTTAATTGGAATGCTTCTGATGATTGTTTTTTGTTCGAACTCCTCACATCCCCTTCACGAATGCCACCACAAAAAGGCAGGTATTATCCGAAATTGCCAAAATTTTTGATCCAGCCGGATGGCTGGCCCCTAAGCTAAGATATTGATGCAGCAAATATGGCAAGACAAAACGGATTGGGATGAAGCTATTAAGCCTCTCACCCTTTCCCGATGGCATAATTTCATAAATGAGTACAAAAATGTTGATCTAATAAAGATCCCCCGTTATGTCAATTACCACCCCGATCATAACACCCAACTGCATGGTTATTGCGATGCCTCAGAGAAGGCTTATGCTGCAACACTTTATTTGCGTACTCAAGATCAAAATGGCAATGTATACACCCACCTCTTGGCTGCTAAAACTAAAGTAGCGCCTATTAAATTTGTATCGCTACCTCGCCTTGAACTATGCGGTGCCGAGCTCCTGCCAAAATTGATTGATTCAATACGTACTGAGCTGCGCTTAACAGAGTGCCCCTTATATTTGTGGACATATTCCACTATTGTATTAGCTTGGCTTATCAAGCCTTCTTGCCATTGAACCATATTCGTAGCTAACCGCATAGCTTCCATTAATGAAAAAGTGGGTAATGGAAATTGGTTTCATGTTGTCTCTCAAGACAACCCCGCCGACCTCGCTACCCGAGGATTAAAGGCATCCGAATTGAATTCGGCTAAAATGTGGTGGCATGGGCCTTCATGGTTAAAGTTGCCCCCAACCAAATGGCCTATCTCTTCCCCAGCCTTTCACACTTTTGAAGAGTGTAAAAACCCACAAGTATATCATACGCATCTAACAGAAGATATACTAAGCAGATTCTCCAGCCTTTCTCGAGCCCTAAAAGTGGTTGCATACGTATTCAGATTTTATGATGCAACACACCCTTTGAGACGTCAAAATTTTCAATATCCAAATTCGTTCGATTTAACTCACTCCGAAATTGACTCCGTCAAAACCCGTCTTATAATTTTATGACAACAAAGCAGCTTTGTTGAATATCAAATGTTGATGCGAAAACAACCCATACCGAGAAACAGTGACCTTAGTGTCTTTAACCCATTTCTTGACTCGAATAGTATAATGCGGATAAACGGTCGGCTTATACAGTCCACTTCGTTAACATATAACGAACGTTTTCCCAAACTTCTACCATATCAGGCACGCTTCACCCGCCTTCTAGTACAACATGTTCATTTATGTACCGTTCACGGTGAAATATCTCTCATGATGCGTGTACTTCGGGCTGAATATTGGGTCCCCAGATTGAAGAATCTTGTCAAGTCAATCATAAGAAATTGCAAAATTTGTGCCATATATAAACAAATACAAAGTCAACAATTGATGGCCTCTCTTCCGCCCGAACGGACTACCCTAACACGACCTTTTTATCACACCGGGGTCGATTTTGCAGGTCCTTACGACATCAAATCTTATGCTGGTCGAGGCTGTAAAATTACTAAAGGATATATCTTGGTGTTTGTATGTTTTGCTACGAAAGCAATCCACCTCGAAGCGACCAGTGATTTATCCACGCAGGCCTTTCTAGCTGCGTTCTATAGATTTTTCTCAAGAAGAGGTTGCACTCTATTCAGACAATGGTACAGCTTTTGTGGGAGCTTCCAATATTCTAAAAAGAGACGCGAAATCTTTTCTCAATGAAGTACGTCAAGAACTCCTGTTCAGCAATGCTTGTCAACTCATACAGTGGCATTTTATCCCGCCAGCGGCTCCTCACATGGGTGGATTGTGGGAAGCTGGCGTGAAAAGTGTAAAGTTACATCTTCGAAGAATAGCTTCAGCTCAACAATTTACCTTTGAAGAATTTAACACCATGTTGGTCCGTATCGAAGGTTGTCTAAACTCACGTCCGTTATGCGCTATGACTGACAACCCTAGTGATCTCACACCCTTAACACCCGGTCACTTTTTAATAGGTGACGCTATTCTTGCTTCACCCGAACCCGATTTTTCTACTCACCCTTTAAATCATTCAAATAGATGGCAAAGGTTGAAGGCCCTACACCATAATTTCGCTTTACGATGGAAAGATGAGTATCTAAAGGAAATGCATAAACGCTTTAAATGGAAATTTCCTAACCCAAATTATGTTGTAGGCGACCTTGTTGTTATTCGAAAGGATAATCTACCCCCTAATGCATGGCGACTAGGAAGAGTCATAAAGGTATTTTCCGGTAGCGATCATCAGGTTAGAGTTGTTGACTTAGTCACCGCCAATGGTGTTATTTGGCGCCCTATTTCTAAAATAGTTTTGTTACCGCCAAGTCAAACTTAGCAGTCATCTCGTACCTTTTACTATCATACCCAAAAATCACATTCCTCGTTTTTGTTCTATGTATCATTTTATTAAAATATATACACTGCAGTCTGACCCTCAATGATACATATTGTATTTAAAAAAAATCTTACTTTGCTTGTATTCGAAAGGAGGCATAATTTGTACATCCCCTCATGCCTTCTAGCTATTCTAAATATAAACATCCTATTAAAATCTCCTCATTTTCAGATGGCTGGTCACTTGCCGAGACGCCTCTCCGAGGATGTCATGTCTCTGGACAGTGCCAGTGTAGTGGAGGCGGTTGAACGTGAAGAGCAACCGGCAGCACCAGCATCGCCTCAGCCCCTTGAGCCGCAAGCTAGATGCCGCATTTGCAATGGGCGACACGTCTTAAGGCGGTGTCTACGCTTCTTGAGCATGGCAGCCAGGGGTCGGCGTGAGGCTGTTATGAGACACCAACACTGCTTAAACTGTTTCGCGACATCTCATCGGGTTAAGCAGTGTCCTAGCGTCAATCGATGTAATGAGTGTGGTGCCAAGCACCATACGTTGTTGCATGCCAGCTTCACGTCCAGGCGCCCGGAACGACGCTCGTACAATCATCAGCGCCCGCGGCTCCCGATACCACAACCAAATCAGCAACGTCAGCGACCACACCCACAACACCCGCAACGATTTCGTCGTCAACATCGACAACAACGTCAACGCTTCGCAATGGACAGGGCGGCGAGACGCAACTGCGTGATTATTTATCAAAATTAGTTTTACTTGCTTATACATACAATGAATTGAATTGATCATGCTTGAATTTGAATTGAATTCTTTGATTTTTTTTTCTTCTTTTCTTTCCCTACCACCCAGTTGCGTTTCGCCGGCTTGCTCTACATAATACAAATATTAGCTTATCACTTATCCTTTTTCTTTCCACTAATTGACTCCCTAACCCCTTGGTCTGTTGCTGTCCCAGCAAGGGGGGCGGGATGTTCAAGTTTGAGTAAGGGGGCAGGCTCTCTCGCTCTCCCTAAATAGTTTACCATCTCTATTGAGGAGAGTTGGAGAGTCTCCGCGCTTGTTTGGCCCTCTGCTCAAATTTCACGTTCATTCTTTTTTAATCTGTTTGCGTGTACAGTCGAAGCATTATTACTTTTTTCATACTAAATTGATTGCAAATCTATATTTAGCATTGTTCCTTTTTTTAATACTAAATCAATTACAAAATTATGGTTTTTTTTGAGCTGAACAAATACAATAAATAAGTTTTTCCTTTTGTAATCATATTTATGATATTAGTTACTTTACTTGTGTGAATAATGTGATGAATTAAATATTTGCTAAATAATTATCAAATAACAAGAAAATAAAAAGCCTACATTTTTTGAACCTAGCATCAACATATAAGACGGAACCCTACATAATTATAATAGGGCCTTATATGGAAAGGTGCTTCAATAGGGCTCCTCTTTAAATTAAAATATATGTCCTTTCATGAAGATATCTAAGAGTCATAGACAGAGAGAAGCGCATAGTTAAATCTATTTAGATTTGAATTCTGAATCAAAGATGTTCAGGGTTTTTTTTTTTTAACGAAGGGGAAAGGGATCGAAAGCCTAGTCAGTGTGGGACTTTCACCCACTAAAACCCCTTCAACGTCCGATGGCAGTTCTCCTGGGGCTACCGTAAAGTATTACGTCAGGATAAACCGTCTGAGACAATGCTCAAATCGTACGTAAAGTGTCGGTTATTCTCTGTTTGAATCTATGAGGTTCTAGCGCTCTGAGGATTTTCATGATGTTGGCACTTACGTCCTTTACGCTCGCCCATACATTGTTGTCTCTGATTATGTACTTTGCGATAGCGCTACCGCTGAGTGACTCGTCAATTACGTCAGCCTCAAATCTGGGACATTCTATCAAAATGTGTTCTGCCGTTTCTTCGTTAGTTTGACATTTAGGGTACCAAGGTTCGCTGTCATGGCCGAAACGGAAACAACCGTGTCCGCTGATAATCTGCATTACACAGTAATAAGTATGTTCATGCTGCCTGTTCAATAAGTTTAATTGTCAATGTTCAATTGCCAATGTTCAATGTTGGGTACAATTACGTGTGTCCATCGACCTTGGCTAGATATGTCCCATCTTCTTTGCCATTCATGTTAGCTGCCAGTCACCACGGCGTACTTTTCTTCGTGTAAATACAGTTCAGCGGAATGTCGAGTATTTTAGGTGGGAGAATGCCTGAAAGGATCATTGTTGCGTAAAGGAATATAGTTTTAAACCCACAGCATACTCTGAGTGCAGTTGTGCGAAACAATTTATTGAAGTGCTTATTGTAACTAGGATATTTCTTCAACATATTACTTCGTACAGGTGCAGCATACACAGTTATTGATATAATCATTTTGTCAAGAAGGAAAAGTCTTGGTTGCCGAGGTCCACCAGTATTAGCCTACATACTGATATGATGTGCTGTAAAAAGATTAGTCGTGCGTCTATTAGCACTACTAAATAGTTGATTTTGTCGCTTATTGTAAGGTTATGTCCGTCTATATTTAGTTCTACGACTTCTCTCTTTTTATACCCTCCACCTTAGGGAAGAGGGTATATTCATTTTGATCATCCGTTTACAACACATCGAAGGAAGCGTCGGAGACCCCACAAACCATATATATTCTTAATCAGCATGAAAAGAGAAATCGTTTGAGACATGTCCGTCCGTGTGTCCATGTGTCCGTCTGTTGTTGGCACTCTCACGGTCGTAATTTTTGAGATATCAAATTGAAACTTTGCATAAGTATTCTTAGTTAAATTTCGCTGTTCCGTATTTAAATTGGGCAAAATCGGTATAGAGACACGCCCACAATAAACGAATATCTTATCATACCTCGAAAAAATTGTATCTTTAAAAAATTATATATCGCATAATACTAAGCCTATCAAGTTGATTTTTGGTATACATATAAGTAGTACCTTTGTTCAATACTGTGCCAAAAATGAGCGTAATTGAATAACGCAAACGCCTATAATTAAAAAAAAAACACTATTTGCATGAGTACATGAAATAGTCATATACATAAATGTGGCAATAGGAACTTATTTTTAGAGGATTATAAAAGGTGGAGGGTATTTAAGCTTCTGTCTTAACCGAACTTCTCTATCTTGTTTCTGCTCGTAATTAGAACAGTTTGAGTTTTTTTGTGGAGCTAGCTGCAATTTATGTTCAGTGAGCCATTCCACAATTTTGGGCACAGTTCTAACGCATGAAATCTGGATCTCTATGAGCTCTTTGGCAGCAATAGTAAGTACGATATCATCTGCGTACCCTATTATATTAACACCTTAGGTACTGGTAGCCTGAGAATTTCATCATAGACTATATTCCAAAGTAACGGATCCAGTATGGAGCCTTGCGGTACCCATGATGTGACGTTATAAACTCGTGAGCCTTCATCGGTTGTGTATATAAGCGTTCGACAAGTAACTACCTGTTACTTATAATTCGTATGTGATAAGCAGGAACCTCTTTTTTATTCATGGCGTCGATTATGTGAGGCCAATTGGCCGAATTAAAGGCGTTTTTAAAATCCAGTGTTATCAGTGTGCAATACTTTTTATCTTCCTTTTTCCAGCGTCTACCATCAATAGCTTTTTCGGCGATAGCTTTAACATGCATTATTGCGCCTGTGGTAGATCGACCTTTTCGGAATCCATCGATCTATCTGACAAGGCGTTCATTTGTGTAATGTGGTGTTCAATTCTATTGTACAAAATTTTTTCTACCACTTTACCTAGGGTGTCTAGCATACACAGTGGACGGTAAGAGCTATGTTCTCCTTCAGGTTTGTTAGGTTTAGGTAGTAAAACCAGTTTTTGCCTCTTCCATATTTGCGGGAAAGTACCATCTTTAATGCAATTGTTATATACCTGCCAGAAGAGTGAGGTTTTATGTAATATTACAACTTTGGAAGTATTCCATCTGGACCGGGAATTTTGTTATTTTTAAATTTATTAATTGCCTCTTTAATTTCGCCAAACGTTAAATCGTTGTATACGTGTGCAGTTAGCGGCGCTTGAATATATACAGACTCATGTGTAGGAAAAAGTGCTTCAACTACGTTTTGCATAAATCTGGCTCTGGTTGGTATGCTTCGTTTAGAGTGTTTAATCTTTGCCATAACCGTTTTATGTGCTCCACCTCATACATTTGATTCAGCAATATAACAAAGCTCTTTAAAATATTCACATTTGCATTATATCTTTAAAACAATTATATTTACAGCTTTTATAGCCTTTTTTGCATCTGTGTATATTTTTCTGTAGATGTCATATTGTGATATGCGTCTGTATCTTTGTGACTTTCTTCTTGCGGTCAGGCAAGATTTTAGATTTCTGTATATACGGGCGTACGAGCTGGGCAATTAATTCTTCTTACCACAGCTGCATCGCAGGCAGCAGACACATATGCAACTAATTTTTTAGCCTGCTCTTCTACATTAGGCAGCAGTTCGAGTAGCTCGCTTACCATGAACTTGAATATATCACAGTCCATTGTTTCAGCCGTTTTGCAATAATTAATGTGTTGTATGCTGATGTGTCATTACATAAAGCATTTATCGCAGCCTCGAACTGTGTTATATTTAGACTGGGAAGGAAGTAACAGCTAAGAAAGTGTATGCCGTTTATTTTGGCTTCAGTATAGTACAGATTCGTTGTTGGTATATACTCTTGCATAGGGCGTAGAGACCATATTGCTGCCTCTTGGTTGTTATCAAGATGTGCAGGGTGTAAACAGAAAATAAAAGACGCGTCCTTATTAAGCACGCTTACCCACTTACATTACCATCAAAACCATCCTCAGTAAGTATGTACGTTAATATATGAATGTATTACATATTACGTAAAAAAGCGTACGGTTATGTTTGTAAGCTTTATAAACTACTTACCTTGAGTCTATGCTTTGCAATAAATCCAAACGATTCAAGTGCAATTCACGTAAGTGGAATAGATTAAGAAATGCTACTGCCGGCAAATAGGTGAAACGATTACCGCTTAACGTCAAATGTGTCAAATTATACAATTTCGATAATTGTTGTGTAGGCACAATCTAGCAATCAAAACACAAAAGTACATAATAAGAATTAAAAATTACTTTCAGCAGTTTAAATAAAGCTAAAAATTTAAAAAAGATTCAGAGAAAAAGAACGCGTTTGGAAATACATACATAAAGGAAATTCATTTTAGTTATGTGAATTTTGGTAGTAATATTATCTATGTTAATGAAATTTTGTGGAAAGGATTATACCCTGCATCACTCTGTGGGAAAGGGTATATTTAGTTTTTGCGGATATTTGTAACTCCTAAATGGCAAATGCCACACCCACCTTCAATTATACCGATCGATTCAGAATCCGAATCTGAATCAATTTAACCATGTCCGTCTGTTCGTCTGTCTGTCCATGTAAATTTGTGCGCAAGTTATAGGTCGAATTTTTTGAGATATTTTGATGAAATTTGGTACAAGGACATGTATTGGCTCAAAACAAACCCTTTTGAATATGGATAGGATCGGATCACTTTTAGAACCCCTCCCCATATAATTTTTTTTTTATTTCATAAATGATCAAAAAATAAAAAAAATTTCTGACTTAATTATTATTTTGAAATTTTTGAAAATACAAGTAGGTATAGAAAAATAATTTATATCATTTCTCAATGAAAAAAAATTAAATTGATGTAGGGTATTTGATGGTCGGGCTTAACCGACTATAATATTTTGACTTGTTTTTTGTATTAAATTTAGCTGTAGGTTAATCTTAATTATGCCGTAATAATATTTTATAAGTCCAAAAAAATTGGATTTTTTACCACAAATCTCTAAAATTAATATACAGTTCTGTTTAATATGCTACACCATTATTAATTTTGAACGTAAGTATAACAATATCTTTTATGTAAATACTTTCCATTCCCTTATTGTTTGTAAAATTATATACACTTCAGAAATCTTCAGTTTTTTAATATGTTTTAATATTGTCAGTAGTAAAATCAGTTGAGCTGAAAAAAAAAGTAAAAAGCTAAATTTGACTTAGGCCAAATCTTTGATACCACGCATATGTATACGCAATGTATATACAATAAGTGTATATGGAATCAACGGGCTTAGCTTATCTACTCTACGCTACTTAAAGACTGCGGGTTTATTACACATTAACTCAACTCATTTCGAATTTTGCGCCAAAGAGATTTTTGTAAATTTTAGCCGTGCGTGTTCCTTGATCCTGCCCATTTTTAACATATCAATGAATATAGTAAATATGTGTTCTAAATGTTTATTATAATTGTGAAATTTGGTTTAAGCCAAATATAGTTTCTTGTTAATTGAGGATATGTTTAGCTATTTTCAGCACACTTATGGAAAAATGAGATCAAAGTTTTGTCTTTTGGCCACAACAAATTGGACAGATAACAGACACGCCCACAATTTTCAAACAACCCTATTCAACGTAAAAGTAGACTTGCATGTTAATACGTAATACATACACTATTAGAGGACGCAATATATACATATATATATTGCCACCGCTGTGGAGGTGGAGGGTATTTAAGATTTGGCCTAAGCCAAATTTTTTTACTTGTTATTTTTTATTCCGTTCATATATACTTTATACTGTACATTATTTCGTTATATATATACTTTTTGGAATATGTGAAATTTTCTTTAAGCCGCGAACTACAAAATGAATTATATAAGTATGATAAAAAACACTTACCGTTAAGTTGTTATTAGCCAAATCCATATGTTTTAACGTTATTAAACCATCAAATGCTCTCAATTCTAATTCACTAATGACATTATCTCTCAGTGTCAAACTCATTAGCTCATGTAAATTTTCAAAAGTTTCATTTCCTACAAATTGTACCAAATTTTCAGATAAATCTAATGATTTCAAAGCAAGCAAATTCTGTAAATTAGTGGCCGGCACATCTAACAATTGATTATTTTTGAATATTAAAATTTCCAAAGACATACAGTTATGCCATGTGTTGTCCTCTAAACTGACAATATTATTATTTGTTAAATCCATTTCCAGCAGCGACTTTAAATCTGTCATGGCTGTCATATGAACCATTTCAATACGATTAAAACTTAAATCCAATACGAGTAAATTTCTTAAACCTTTAAAGGCATCTTTGTGTAGAGCACTCACCGAATTTTGGCTTAAATTTAATGTGAACATTTTTGTTTGATATTCAAAATTTTTCGAACCCAACGTTTCAATAATATTACGCGACAAATCCAATATTTCAAGATATGTGTAGAAGGGCAGTGCGTATTCAATGTTACGTATTTTATTGAGGGTTAAATTAATGTATTTGGTCTCTGGATTTAATTGTATTGGCACATCTTCCAAGGCGGCATCTATACAGTAGGCTTGACTATTTGTATCACCATTAACGCAATGACATTTAGCGGGACAAAATGCCAATGCTTTATAATGTGACTGATAGCGGAAGAATATTAGTAGTAATGAGGTTAAGTGCGTCAAAGATATTTTATATGGTCTTAAAGGCCATCTTACGTGGTCTACTCTCAGCAAGTGTTTCATTTTTCTTACTTTTTCTCTCTAGTCTGTAAACTTTAGACGTAATGAGATTATGAAATTAAATCATCATATGTAGTTTGTTTATAAGCTGCGCACAACAGATAGCATATTTTGATTCCAGTATCTATGTGGACTGTAACTTCAATTAATAATTTTTAAGTCTTGTTGATAAATTATCTTGACAAACAAATAGACCAGCAGAGTGTATACTTTGTTTTTCTAAATAAAGATAGAGAGAGGTGCTGTAGTGAGTATACTATAAATTTATAAATAAATTTTGGTTTTAATTAATGAATATCTATCGTATGTGTGCTAAAGTGAATTAGTTGTTTTTATTAATGTATTTTTACTTTTAAATAAATAAACAAATATTAGATTGATTAAATATTATTTGTGAAAACCCACAACTAATTAAACTACCCCCGTTTTGGACGAACTATCTCGAAGCTTTGTTTATACAAGCATTTTTCATTTAAAGATGTTATACAAGGCACTACTAAATATGAATATACAAGCCTCCTTACCTCAAGAAACCGTAATGGTTTTATACCCTTTACCACCCTGTGGAAATTAAGTTTGTGCGGATGTTTGTAATTCCTAAACGGAAAATGCCACACCCACCTTCAATTATACCGATCGATTCAGAATCAAAATCTGAATCGATATAACTATGTCCGTATTTTGATTTCAAAAGCTAACAAAAAATAAAAAATGTGAAAATATTATAGTCGGTCAAGCTCGACCATCACATACCCTACACCACTTGATATATTCAATTTAATTTTTTTCTTTGAGAAATAAAAAAATTTATTTTTCTATACCTCCTTGTATTTTCGAAAAATTTCAAAATAATTCATATGTAAGAAAATTTTTTTATTATACCCTCCACCACAGTGAGGAGGGTATACTAAGTTTGTTCTTTCGTTTGCAACATCCAGAAGGAGGCGTCAGAGACCCTAAAAAGTATATATATTTTTAATCAGCGTCAACAACTGAGTCGATTTAGACATGTATATTTGTGAAATATATATATATATATATTTGCCACGCCCACCGCAGTGGAGGTGGAGGGTATTTAAGATTCGGCCTAAGCCAAATTTAGGTTTCTTACTTGTTTTATGTTTGTTTTTGAAATCCAAAAAAAAATTTTTTTTATGGGGAGGTGTTCTAAAAATGGTTCGATCCTATCCATTTTCAAAAGGATTTATTTTTGGGCCAATATATGTTCTTGCACCAAAGTTCATCGAAATATCTCAAAATATAATAGAACCTCATATGGGAGGGGGTTCTAATAATGGTCCAATCTGATCCATTATTAATAGGGTTTCCCTTTGGGCCAATACATGTCCTTGTATCAAATGTCATCAAAATATCTCAAAAAATGCGACCTGTAGCGGTATAACTAAAGGTTGGTGTGACATTTGCCGTTTAGGAGTTACAAATATCCGCACAAACTTAATATACCCTTTTCCACAGGGTGGTGCAGGGTATAAAAATGGTCACTACTATCTACGGCAACTAAAATTTCCAAATGAATTTTTTTACAAATATTACATTTTATTCCAAGAGACAACTATTATTTAACATTTAAGAACAAGGTGTACCAAAAGGTATATGGTATGCCCATAGGTAACCCCATGTCACCGATTACATTATGATGTATTAACTTCTTGAAGACACTCTTGATCAACATAACAGAATATACACAAAGAAATGTCTTCAGGTAGTATGAATAATTATCACTCTAACCACCCACGCACACAAATAATTAACACAGCGAACATTTTCGATTACAGATGATATTTACAAAAAAGAAATATATTATAAAGTCTGAAAAATCTTAACCAAAAATGGTTTAAGCAAAAATGGATTTCCATACAATACATAAAAACAATAATAAATATTTTGCTATACCTTACATTCCCACTCTCACCAATACAATCCTCAGCAAAGAAGAGAAAAAAGAATATATATAAGTACACTATTTCATACAAAATTCACTTACCGATTAATAACTTATTCAGCCAAATAAAAACAAAAACACCAATAGAACAACAAAACAATATTGTATATGAAATAAAATGTATGGGCAATAGTGAAGAAAACGGTGATAAAAAATGCGTAGGAACAACCAAAAGATTTCTTGAAACTAGAATGAATACAAAAAATGAAATAAAAGGGGAGACAGATAAAACAGGTCTATCACAGCACATATCAAATAAAGAACATACTGCTGACATAGAGAACGTTAAGATACTTGATAAAGAGAAATATATCCAAAAGAGATATATAAAAGAAAATCTATATATACAAAAACAATATAACAAAGTAATAAACAAAAAAGAAGATTTAGACAAGATCAACGCTATCTATCAACTACCTCTCAAATAAATTCTAATAGTTGTACTACTAGTTGCTAGATAGTGTCAAACCAGTCAAACCAACAATAGATGATAAATATGGTGATTTGAAATAACAGCGATCTGTCGTCACAATGACTCATATCTACTTTTATTTATTTATTATATATTATATATTTACATCAATTTATTTAATACAATTTATTGTTCTTTGTCTTCAGTTAACGTTAGTCTACTTTATATTATATAGTTCAGTCAGTTTTTGTTAGTCGTATAGTCAATAGAATATTTTCTTATTAGAATATAATAAGAATTAATATCGAAACACAAGTAAGATATCAATATTTCTTAATGATAATATAGTTTTTTAGAATACTGATTATGTTTCATATTGTTTGTAGTTTATATTTACCCTTGAAAAAGTTCCAACACAAGGCGACGAAACGTCGGGTATAATAAATAAAAGAATTTTTATGTAACAACAACAAAGCAGACCTAGTGCCTAATTAAAAAAAAACTAATAGGTAGTAACATGAATAATAGAGGTCAATATAAGCAAACAAGTATAATCAATATTAGTATTAGATGATGGAGGAATGTACGAACACGTAATGTAGACGAATATATTCCCTATAATTAGCTGAAAGCCAAGAAATTCAACATCGATTTGATTTGAAAGAATATGTAAGGAAGAAGGAATGATATTAGAAACTGCAATAAGCACACCAGCACCCATACTAGTAGCTTTATTCTTTTTATCTACTTGAAAATAAGAACAAAAAATCTCAGAGTCATTAATCCCTGGCCAAGTCTATCTGTAAATGCAACGACATTGTACTCAAAGTCAAAGTAATTCAAAAATAAAGTCGATAATCTAGCATTTAATCCACGGACACTCTGATAGAGAATAGACATAGTGCCACTTGCTTTTTTGAACCTCATTCAACTTAGGTTTGCTGCGTAACACAAAGTCCTTCTGGCCAGAAGTCTTTATTTAACATAATATTAAAAAGATTTGCCGGTAGTTGGATCTTATAAGACGAGATATCCTTCAATTGTGAAGAAGAAAATTTATAGATGCTTATATTATTACCTTCATTATTAAATAATTTACCCACTAATCAAATTAGAAGTTGTATCAGCAGCTAGACGAGGTATAAAAATTGCCTTACGAGCAGATATGACAAATCCAAAGCGTCATTTTCAAAACAAATAGATTTTATAAGTGGAGTAAAAGGGTATTAAAGTAGATATAGAGAATCGTTACAATAACCTTTGTATATATACCATCACAATTCCACTAAAATCCACGAAGTATAAAAAGAAAGTAGAAAAATGTAATGTAAGCAATTTTCGTTTCTCGCTTTGAGTACGATACAATAACGGATATGATTATATATATTATAATTTATTATAATTCGAAACTTTCTGATGATGACTTAAAATCATTAGTCTTAATCAGTATCTTTACGAGTAAGAAAACTAAATTTGGCTTAGGCCAAATTTTAAATACCCCCCAGCTCCACAACGGTGGGGGTTTCAAATATGTATATATTGCGCCCTCTAATAGTGTATGTGTTAAGTATATATACATACTTGTATGTACATACTTTCTTATCAAATCTAGCATGCTTTATATTATTAGTTATAAAAATTTCTTCATTCTCAATGAAAACCTCAATAGGTTATGATCCAGCACGTCAAAAAATAAAAAATATAAAAAAATTTTTTCTCTAACAAGAATATTGTCCATCAGCCCATCTGAATTACGATAAATAAAAAATTGTGTCACATCCAAAGATATATGGGATAAATTACATGCAATATACAGGGTGTCCACCGGGAAGGTATACTACTTTGTTTTGTCGCCATTTTGGTAAACATTAGTCTTGACAGTTCATATTTGGCAGTCGTGAAGTACACACGTGGCAAATTTATTATGGAAAAATATTCGATAAACCAACGTGTTTTAATTGTTAAAACATTTTATCAAAATCAATCATCGATTACTGTGACAATGAGAAAGTTACGTGAAATTTTTAGGAAAAACAACGTGCCAACAAAACGCACTATTTATGGTGTAGTGAATGATTTCGAAGAAAGAGGGTCTGTAGGTGATAGGCCCAAGCATGGACCACAACGTACTGCAAGATCGGCTGAAAACATTACTGCTGCTCAAGAAAGTGTTCAAAACAATCCATCAACCTCAACGCCGTGCTCAGGAGCTTGGTCTTCAAAGAACAACTTTGACCACAATTTAGCACAAGTTTTTGCATTTATTTCCATATAAAAGTTGACACAAGAGCTTCTTCCACAAGACCATTTACGCCGCCGTACATATGCCAATAGGATGTTACAGCTCGCCCATGACAACTCCGATTTTCATGAAAAAATCATAATGAGTGACGAGGCACATTTTCATTTGAATGGATATGTGAATAAACAGAATAGTCGGTTCTAGGGAATGGGAAACCCTCAAATTATTCATCAGTCACCTTTGCATCCATTAAAAGTGACAGTCTGGTGTTCAATTTGGTCAGGAGGAATCATTGGACCTTACTTCTTTGAAAATTATAATGGTGTAACGGTAACTGTGAATGGGGAGCGATATCGTGATGAGATTGAAAACTTTTTAATGCCACAACTGCATGCTTTGAGCTTGAATAACATGTGGTATCAACAAGACGGTGCCACATCACATACAGCCAGGATTACAATGGAATCAAACAAAGTAGTATACCTTCCCGGCGGACACCCTGTACCAGTCAAAAGGCCCTGCCAGACAGGCAATGCTGTTGAAGTCACTCATCTTAATAAAAATGAAAACTGGTGACGATATGCGCGACCATATTAAAATTTTTTTTGAAATCGTGGATAAATTAAACAAACTACAATTAGTCATAATTAATCAGCTGTTAGCAATCATATTACTATACAGCATACCAGACGATTATGAAACTTTCAGAATAGCTATCGAATCGAAAGAAAAACTACCCTCGACTGATATACCCAAAGTAAAGCTCCTTGAAGAATTTGAAGTAAGAAAACGAAACATGAACCGTGAAGTTGAAGGTGCTATGTATACAAATAAAAACAACAAAAATAATAAATATACGAATGAGAAAAAACCAAAATTCAAATTTACCTGCCATTATTGCGGACATATGGCAAAAGATTTCAAATCAAAATTCTTTGCCAAAAAGCATGACAACAAAGGCAATGTATCCTGCAACGTAAATGAAGTACTGTTTACTATAAATCATGATAGCGATAAGAACGAATGGTACCTTGATTCAGGTGCTTCATCACATATGTATGCCAGTAAAAACATGTTAATGCTGCCAAAAGTAAGAAATTAACTTTAGCGAACGAGAATTTCACCGACATAAACGGCTGCGGTGCAGTAACTTTTACATCGAGCGCCGGAAGAAATGTTACATTAAACGAAACGTTATATGTACCAGATTTACGAGCAAACCTCATTTCTGTTTCTAAAATTATAGATTATGGGTACGAAGTAATCTTCAAAAGGAATACAGCAATCAAACACAAAATACCTTGTATTTTCTGCAAAAAGAAAGGGTAATTTATATTACTTAAATAAAAAAGAAGACGTTGCATCTGTGGCATCTCAGAAAAAACTCTACAAGTTTGGCATGAAATGCTCGGCCATGTAAACAAAAAGGATTTAAAAGCCATAATCAAAAATTTTAACGTAGATGTAGATACAAGAAGTAATCAAAGCAATGTAAAGTGTGTATACAGGGCAAACAGTCGCAAAGCCCGTTTAGTTTATCCGACATTGGAGGAACAGAACTTTTAAATATAGTACACAGCGATGTTTGTGGACCTATGCGTACCCGATCACTTGCCGGATCAAAGTACTTTATCACGTTTATCGATGACAAAAGCAGATGATGCAAGGTTTATTTCCTAAAAAGTAAAAATGAGGGTTTAGCAAATTCATTGAATACAAAAACATGGTAGAACGCAAAACAGTTTTCAAAATAAAATGCTTAAGAAGCGATAACGGCTCAGAATATGTAAACAACAAAATGCAAAAATTATGAAAATCCATCGAATATACGCGACAGCAAAACGGAGTAAGTGAACGAAAAAATTGAACTCTTTTGGATAAGGCCAAGTTCTGATAATAACGTCAGGACTCCCTCCTAGTTTTTGGGCCGAAGCGATAAATATGGCAAATTACATTAGTAACCGTTGTCCATCACAAAGTTTGAAAGGTGAAACACCATACGAAATATGGAACGAATATAAATCAGTTTTTACTTACATGCATAAATTTGGATGCCATGCATACAAGTTAGACAAAAAGAATAATAAAGGTAAATTCGAACCACGATCGAAAAAATGCGTATGTGTTGGATACTCTAATGTATCAAAAGGCTATCGTCTATGGAACCCCGAATCTAATAAAATAGAAAGCAGTCGTGACGTCATATTCACAGAAAATTTTAACAAGAATATTAATCTCGCATTTATAATTTTTAATACCAATAAATTTTCAGCTATTTTTCCATAAAACGAAACATAAATAAGTAAGAAGTAAATATTAATCTACTATAAAAAGTGTAACTCTAACGGTGACTTTTTTTGTCTATGTACTGCTTGCCATACGAAATCGACAAGAGCTGAAAGGTCATTAACCCGTCATTCAAGGTCGTACTAACTGTGGTATGATGGCATCTAAGTCTCAGTCAAAGCGATCTCGTGAGCCCAAGCTATTTCTCTCTCCCATACATGAAACTCCTAAAATTGCTCAAGACGATAATTCACCACGTCTAATTCGTTTAATAGACGCTCGCTTTAAACAACAGGAGCAGGTTCTCTTAGAACATCTTCGTGCGAGCGAGAATAAATTATTAAACGAATTATCCGTTAAGATCAGTGCAGTGGTAACTGAGCTGAATAATAAAGTTAAGCATATTAAGAATGAGCTCGGTACTATCGCCCAGAGAGGGCTCGATTTGGAAACAACAATGCCAGAATTATTAAATGAGATAGAAAAATTTAAATAAAAAAATGAAAAGCTCGAGAATACACACTACTCTTCAGACTTGCGCATTGTTGGTGTACCGTATGCAGAAGGGGAGAACCTTAAGCAATTACTTGTTAACATCTATGAATTGATACAACTAAGTATCCCCACTACGTATTCTATTTTCCGTACAAAAAGCAGAAATAATGGTAATCGGAATACTTCGATACTTTTACAATTAAATTCGACGTCTGACAAATATATGTTCCTGGGTAAACTTATGAGCTACATGAGGCAAAATAAAACTAAACTTCGTTTGTCACTTATTGGCTTCAACAGTGACATGCCGTTTTATATCATCGAGTGCCTTACGCCACATAATCATGCTATTTTTAGGGCGGCTTATAAATTACTGAAGCAAAAAAAGATTTCGTCATTATACACTAAACGAGGCATCGTATACATAAAATCACTTAACAATCCTAATTCACATGCCGTTGAACGCCTTGACTCTCTACACGAGATTTTTTAATCTTGTTTTATAATAAAGCTGTTTTTAGATATTTCTACACACTTTCAATTTCTATATTATATGTATATTATTGTTTTAATGAATTTTTTTCTTTTCAATGTTTTGCTCGAATTATCAAAATTTATGTTTACATAATTTTTCTAACGCATTTACAAATATTAATTGTGAACTTTACGCATATTATTTTTTCACTATTTTTATTTTTTATATTACACCTTTTTATATTATACTTGTTACTATCTTTTATATATGCTTTAATAAGATTATATTTATATTGCTTTTATATTCCTTCCTTGCCTCTTGTGTTGGTCATCTACCTTTCGCCTCGTTCAATGGAAAGCACTTATAGAGTGCATCTGAGTTCCAATTTGGTATCACGCAGCATTCTAGGTATTCTTTGCAATCAGAACCGTAACATGTTTCATGTTTGTCACATTAATGCTCAAAGCCTTAACAACAAATTTGACGAATTCAGGTATTTGTTTCAAGGAAGTAATGTAAGTGTGATTTGTGTCTCTGAAACCTGGTTTAGATCTTACGATACGAATTCTATGTTTAATCTTGATGGGTATAGGATCGTACGTGCCGATAGAGTACGACATGCGGGTGGGGTAGCTATTTTTGTTAAATCACATGTTAAATTTAAAGTCCTATGCAGATCGGATACCACGAGTCCTTTTGAATATCTATTTATTGAAATTAATCTGGATTTTAATAAAATACTCTTGGGCTGTATTTACAGACCAAATAATAATATTGACCCTACCCTACTGTCCGATTTAATTCATGACCTGGCTCTTGGTTACTCCGATGTTATTATTGGCGGTGACTTTAATAGCAATATCCTTAATGACGATAGGTTAACCGATGCTATGCAAGTCGTTGATTTAGTACCGGTTAACCACACTATCCCAACACACTTTACACAAACATCTAGCACTCTTCTAGACATTTTTTTCACTAATAATTTAAATAATACACTTCTCTATGATCAAATCTCCGTTCTAATTTTTTCAAAACACGATTTAATTTTCCTATCTTACCAAATTCAGATGGATACGCCTATTGAACAAGTTGTCTTTAGAGATTTTAATAATATTTCTTATCCGGACTTGCGTATCGCAGTTAACAATATCGACTGGAACATGCTTTATCATCTTCCCACTCCTGATTGTAAACTATCTTATTTAAATTACCATATTTCTTGGCTATTTAACAGATTTGTTACCGTAAAGTTAAAAGTAATTAGACACAACCAACACCCTTGGTTTAACGAGCGCATTGCTGATTTAATTAATCAGAGATGCTTGTTACAAAAGATGGAAACGTTTTAGGGCACCTAAGTTATATGAGGTTTTTAAAAGAGCGAGACGGTCCGATACTTACAATATTAGAACAGCTAAAAGTGAATATTATGATTATAAATTTCGTTCTACCGCCAGTACTAAACACAAATGGGATACTATCCGAAATATCGGCATCGGAAAAAAATGTGCACCTAATGACGTTGATCTCGATGCTAACCACATTAATCAAAAATTTGTGAATTTCTTAGCATCTGCACACTGCAAATCCGCTAACGCTTCTGGTTATGACGGTATTAACCCAAAATTTTTAAAAATCCTTTTGCCTAATATCATTAAGACAATCACGCACATATGTAATGACATTTTGATGAGATCTATCTTCCCTTCATGTTGGAAAATGGCTAAAATTATTCCACTGCGTAAGCGCAATGACGAATACCGACCTATTGCCATTTTGCCTTTTTTATCTAAAGCCTTTGAACGTTTAATACAACGACAGATGTTCTCTTTCTTAAACATCAATAAGCTCTTGTCCGTCCGTCAGTTCGGTTTTCGTGCGAATAGATCGTGCACTAATTAATCGATGTAATCGAGCAAATTAGATCGAACCTTGACAAAGGCCGGGTGTCTCTTCTAGTTCTTCTTCACCATACCAAAGCCTTTGATTCTGTCGACCATGAGGTCCTATGTCTTAAACTTAAGTTATTATTTAATTTCTCCTCTTCTGCAAATAACTTAATTCGATCATATATTTCACGTAGATCCCAGTGTGTGTTTGTTAATAATTCTTATTCCGATGATTTACCTGTTATTCGCGGAGTGCCTCAAGGCTCTATACTAGGTCCTCTTTTATTCTCCATGTTTATCAACGATCTTCCTGATGTATTAAGATGGTGCAGGTCCCACATGTGCGCTGATGATGTGCAACTTCATCTTAGCTGTTCGCTCGACTTATTGTCTAATTGCGTTAATAATCTTAATAATGACTTGATTAATGAAAGAAACTTGTTAAATCATTCGTTTTATAATTTAGTTTTATTATTTCAACAAATAAAGTAATTTCGTGATGTAAGTAAAAAAAAAGGTTCAAAAAGGTAAAGTGTGTATATGCAAATACGGATAGATATAAGTAAAAGCAAAACTCAATTCATTCTATTTAAATTGGAGTTGCCACCTAACAGCTCCGCCTCAAATTCAATTTAAATCCCTCTTCAGATTCAACAGTTCACAACCTTTTGCATGAGTTTGTTTCGCCTGTGCCTTTGTTAAAATGTCCGCAGCATTCTCGGATGTTGGTACGTATTTGACGTCTATTTCACCCTTAATATACTTCTCTCTTATATGATGGAAACGTACATCAATGTGCTTACTTCGTTTTTGCACGCTCGGATTTTTAACCAAAAATTGGGCACTTTGATTGTCACAATACATAGTTGTAGCATTATTAAGATATTCGTGAAAACCCATTTCGTTTAGCAATGATATTACAAATGCAACCTCATTTGCCCCCTGTCCCAAAGCAACGTATTCCGCTTCCATAGAACTCAAGGAGACAACATGTTGTTTCTTCGACTCCCATGCTACAGGACCGTCGCCCAAGAATAGAACATAACCACTCTGAGATTTCCGGTCATTCGAATCGCACGCCCAATCAGAGTCTGTATAGCATAAAAAACTTTAACAATTAGATTTATATGTTATAGTACCTTTCATCGTATTTTTCAAGTATCGAAGTACGTATTTAACTGCAATAAAGTGCTCCTGGTGAGGATGAGAATTGAATTGTGCCAACTTAGAGACAGTAAATGCGATATCGGGTCTACTGATAACGGCTAGATACATTAGCCCACCGACTAGCGATTGGTATCCTCTCACATCAACATATTGTGTACATGCTTTCTCCTCACATTTTTTCAAAATAGTTCCACAAGCAATTGGAGTTTTCGCCGGTTTGCAATTAAACATATTCCATTCTTTTAACAATCGTTCAGTATATTTCATTTGATGAATACTAATTGAGCCTCGCTCTTCATCACGCTCAACTTCCATACCGAGATAAAAGGAAATAGCACCACGATCTACGGCAACGACATATTGATTTAGTGCAGACACTATCCTCAACATTTCATTGGTGGTTGAGCATGCCAACATAATATCATCCACATAAACGGCGATAATGCTTATATTATTACCATTTCGCTTAATAAAAACACAATTGTCAGCTTTACATTGTTGAAACTTCATCTTTAGTAATATATCAGTGATCTTCCGGTTCCACTCACGACCAGCTTGTTTGAGTCCGTAGAGTGAACGTTTTAATTTGCAAACTTTATCTGGATATTGGCTATCCTCGAACATTGGCGGTTGTACCATATAAACTTCCTCATTTAGTGTTCCATTTAAATAGGCAGCTGCAATATCTATATGGCGAACTAATAAATTATATCTTGCTGCTAAAGCTAACAGAATACGAATTGTGGTATGCCTTACAGCTGGCGCAAATGTTTCTCTATAATCAATTTCATACTGCTGCTTGCAGCCAAGGGCGACTAATCGGGCTTTATATTTTTCAATGGATCCGTCTGCTTTACGTTTGATCGTAAAAACCCACTTACACCCAATAACGTTTTTGTCAACAGGTTTCTTTACCAGATCCCAAGTTTGATTTTTGATTAAACTACTGTACTCCGCCTGCATAGCCATTTTCCATTTTTCACCATTTTCAGATTCTAGAGCTTCTTTAATAGTCACCGGATTTTCTACCAAATTATTAAGCATTTCAGCTCCGCCTTCCGTGATCCACACCTTCTTAGGTCTTCCTCTCTTGCCGGTACGTATAATCTTAGGCCTACCCCTTTTTCGTTTTCCGGACGGACATACTTCCGGTTCTTCTTCTGACGTTTCATTGTTATCACTTATTTTATTATCATCATTATTATCTTTATCATCAACGGCTGCATCATTTTTTTCAACTTTAGGTAAATAAGTTTTAAACATAGTCAAAGCATCGGATTTATGTTTTAAAAAGTAAACATCAATCATGCGAGAGTAATCATCAATAAATGTTATTAAATATACATCGCCCCCTTGTGACGTCACACGCATTGGACCGCAAATGTCTGTATGAACTAATTGTAAAACACAATCTATATATACTTGACCAAAACTTCCAAAGTGTTTTCGATTAATCTTACACTCAGCGCATGTGATACATTCAAAATTTGTTGATGTATTAAGTTGTAAACCCCGAACCATATGTTTCGTTGATAATGAACATAAATCGTGAATGTTTAAATGACCAAATCTTTCATGCCAAATTTTGAACTCTTTCATTGATTTTTCTGATACATTATTTATCTGCTCTTCATATTTTAGGTAAACACAAAAAACTTCATGACACATTTTAGCAGTAAAAATGGTTTGACTATTTTCTGGTTTGACGACAGCCTTGTTATTAAAGAATTCAACACGATGTCCATTTTTTATCGTTTTTGACACGGATATAAAATTTGTATGTAACTTGGGTACATACCATACATCATTCAGTATTAAGTCACAAAATTCGGATTTTATTTTAACTGTACCAATACCTTCGGCTATTATACTTTCACCAGATGCAAGCAGTATACTTTTGCTTTTATTTTGGAGACTGACAAATAATTATGAGTTGTTACACATGTGAGATAATGCTCCACTATTTAGCAGCCATATACCATCTCTTCTACCATTGGTATTTAACACACTCAAAGCAGCTTCTAACATAGAATTGCAAGATTCTTTACAATTTGCTTTTATGTGGCCAACTTTCCCACATTTATAACATTTCACTTTCTTTTGACCTTTTTGATATCTATAAAACCTTTTATTTGGTCCTTCCGCCTTAGTTTGCCATTTCGATTTTACCGCAAAAACACCTTCAGATTGTACACTTACATCTCTTTCTCCTTGTCGTAGCTCTTCTTCTAAAGTTTTTGCTTTCAGGTTCTCTGGAGTTGGGAGTTGATCCCTACTCTCTATTGCTATAGCAAAACTTTCTAGCTCCTCCGGTAAGCTACATAACAGTAACATCGTTATGAGCTCTTCCGGAATTTTCAAATCTATTTGATTTAATTCATCCAAGGTTGTGCAAAACTCGTTTAACTGCACTGCAAACCTTTCCGACTTTTTCAATTTAAAACGAACCAGTTTTTTTAATAAGTGCATCTTCCGTGCTGGTGCATCCCTATTATATAGGTTTGACAGTACCTCCCAAACCGATTTGGCTGTTGCACAGTTCTTAATGTGAACAATTTCACTGGGCTTGACCGAGAGGATAATTGTCGCCTTAGCCTTTTTGTCCACATTGGTCCACTGCGTTTTTTGCTCTGTTGTTGCATCCCATGCACATTTAACTTCAACAGCACTCCATAGGTCCAAAGTGATCAGCACACTTTGCATTTGTACTGCCCACGTGGCATAATTGTCGCCATCTAACTTTTCAATACCGGCCACCGCACCAGCCATATTAATATACGGAACGAATATAAAAAAAACTTACTCAATTTAACAAAACGCGTGACCTGGTCCCATAACCATGAAAGAAACTTGTTAAATCGTTCGTTTTATAATTTAGTTTTATTATTTCAACAAATAAAGTAATTTCATGATGTAAGTAAAAAGAAGGTTCAAAAAGGTAAAGTGTGTATATGCGAATACGGATAGATATAAGTAAAAGAAAAACTCAATTCATTCTACTTAAATTGAAGTTGCCACCTAACAATTAATGTGTCAAATTGGGCAAAAGAGAATGGACTCTGTCTAAACCCGTCTAAAAGAAAATGCATTGTGATATGTAAACGAATCAGAACGACTTATTTTGATTTTGATTTTAATATTATTATGAATAATGAACGGATTGAAGTAGTGGATACGGTAAAAAATCTTGGACTAATTTTTAATACCAAGCTAACGTGGACCAACCATATAAATTCATGTGTGGGTAAAGTGTATGGTTTGCTGGGCCCTTACGACCCACTCAGTTCTATATTCCATTAAACATACGATTGCTCATAGTTAAAACATATTTGATGCCTGTATTGACATATGGTTGCAAAATTTTCTCTAACTGCAATTATGTATCCTCGTGCAGACTGAATAAGATATACAACTCCATAATTAGGTATGTTTTTAATTTAAAAAGACGTGACAGTTTAGCTGCTCACAAAAACCGTCTTCATGGCCTTTCTTTTGATAATTTGCTGAAATTTAGAACTTTAATCCTGCTCTATAAAATCATTACCATAAAGGAGCCAAAATATCTTTTTGATAAATTAGTTTTTTCAAGGTCTCTAAGACACAGACAGATTACACAATTCCAACACGACACTCTAATGTCTGAAAGACAATTCTCTATAAATGCTGTGCGCCTCTGGAACTCCTTACCTACCGCCCTTCAACTCATGACTGATGCTAATAGGTTTAGGAAGGAATTATTTAAGTACTATATGTAATTTTTTTTCGCTTTCTATTAATATCATTAGTATATATTAATATTATTAGTATTATTTTGTTAGATGTTTTCAACGTTATTGTAATTTTCAATCCCAACTAAATTTAAGCTTTAAGCTTGGTTGTTGGATCATAAGTAAATAAAATCAATGAAAATGAAAAAAAATTAATGAAATGAATCAATATATCGATTTCATGCCCGAAACTGTAGAATTACAGGTAAATCATCATCAACATTAACAACAACAGCAACAAAAATTAACATTAGAAAAGCAAACTTCAACAGAAAATTTAAACCAAAATCATGATGAAAATAAATCAACTAACATTAGTAGAGGCAAAGGTCGACCTAAAAAACCCTTAACCGGAAAAAGGGGCAGACCACCTAAAATATACAAAACTATTGATAAACCAGAAATAACGCCATTCGATTGGTGAAGAATATCACTCTGCCAACTTTACTGAACAAGGAGATCCAAAAACAAATAGAAAAGCTCTAATAAGTGACGAAGCTACAGAACGGAAAGAAGCAATGATAACTGAATACGAAACCCTCATAAAAAATGGTACTTGGGTTATAGTCGACCGTCCTCAAAATAAAAAGGTCATACAATCGAAATGGACTCTAAAAACAAAATTTAATGCAGATGGACCAATCGAACGTAGAAAAGCGCGCCTCGTCGCGAAAGGTTTCACTCAAACAGCAGGTATAGACGAAACATTCTCACCAGTGGCCACAATGAGTACCATACGTTTATTATTGGCAATATCTTCAGAAATGCAACTAGAACTTCATCAACTTGATTTTGTTGGTGCATAAATGGTGATGCAGATAAAAAAAAATACATGGAAATGCCACGAGATCTTAAACAAATTCTAACACCATCCGAAGCAGTAAAATATAGCGGAAATGTATGTCTCTTGAAGAAAGCATTATATGGTCTGAAGCAATCAGGAAGGTTATGGTATAAAAAATTAGACGAAAAATTACGAAGTATGAATATGAAACCATCTGAATGTGATCCGTGTCTATACATTCACAAACACAACAACAACATAGTAATTATTTCAATTTACGTGGACGATCTTATCTTAGCATCTAATAACAAAACTTTAACGAACCACATGAAATCCGAATTGGCAAATAGTTTCGAAATAAGGGATCTAGGCCCTTTGAGGCACTGTCTCGGAATCCAATTTAATCAAGATATCGAAACAGGCACTATTAGTACGTGGCAATCAAAATATATACAAGAGATTTTGACGAAATTTAATATGGCCAATTGTAAACCAGTTAGTACCCCTATAAACACTACACAGAAATTAAGCAAAGTAGTAGAAGAACGAGATGAACAGTCACCACAGATACCATAGTCTGATCGGTTCTTTAATGTACCTAGCAGTACCAACAAGGCCTGATATAGCTCACGCAGTAAGTGTACTTAGCCATTATAATTCAAGCTATAATCAACAACAATGGATAGCGGCTAAACGTTTACTGAGATATTTAAAACGAACACAAAACGTACGACTAGTATTCAAAAAATGTAAAGAATTAGAAGGCTTCGCCGACGCAGACTGAGTTGCAAACGTGGATGACCGTAGGTCATACACTTTTAAATAAGGTGGAGCAGCAATATGCTGGGAATCCAAGAAACAGAGAACAATTGCCATGTCCACCACAGACGCCGACTACATGGCTCTCTCTGACTCCGCCAAAGAAGCAATATATTTGAGAAGATTTTTAAAAGATCTAACAGGAATCAAACAAACCATTAAAATTTTCAACGATAATCAAAGTTCAGAAAAAATGGGCAAAAATTCTATATATCACAATAAAACCAAACATTTCGACAAAAGACACTATTTCATAAGAGATGCGTTGGAGAGAGGTGAAGTCGACGTAGAATATCGCCGAGCTCGAAAAACACGTCTCACGTTAGCGGCTGTCACTTAAAAAGTAAACAATGAATATTGCTGAAAATTTTATCGTACTTCAGGGGCACGTGTACCAACATAATAAAAAAACTCTCTCTCCAAACTCTCTCTCCAAACCCGCGAAATTTAAAAATTCTCGTTACTTTTTGAACACACCTCGTATATACATACTTGTATGGGTTAACTATGTATACGCATACCAAATTTCAAGTTCAACTTTTGTGGCAGAAATAAAGTTAATATTAATCTTGATTGTATCGTGTCTGCTAACGGACCACGCCTATTTTTGGCACATCGATGAAGCTAATATTTATAGATGTACATACCAAATTTCAAGTTTAGAGCTAAATTTTTGTGGCTGATAAATATATTTTTGCCGATTGTGGGAGTGGCTCTTGACCGATTTTTCCCCTTTTAAATACAAAATTTCAGCTTAATATCTCAAAATTTACGCCCGTGAGAGTGCCAACAACAGACAGACACACGGATATACATGTCTAAATCGACTCAGTTTTTTACGCTGATCAAGAATATATATACTCTGTAGGGTCTCTGACGCTACTTTCTGGGTGTTGAAAACGAAAGAACAAACTTAGTATACCCTCATCACTAAGTTGGAGGGTATAAAAAAAAAGACTTAGACAAAACTCATACTATATACCACTCGGCTCTTAAATAAAGAAATTTTTAAAGCAACAATTCAATTAGTGTTGGGAAGGTGGTGAACATTAAATATGTATCTGCGTCTGCATAAGTTAGGCACAGCCAAAATGAGCCCACCGACGATGGTTGGACATCGCGTTAACCTTTTTTTATTATTATACCCTCCACCTTAGGGAAGAGGGTATATTCATTTTGATCATCAGTTTACAACACATCGAAAGAAGCCTCGGAGACCCCACAAACCATATATATTCTTAATCAGCATGAAAAGAGAAATCGTTTGAGACATGTCCGTCCGTGTGTCCTTCACTTAGGCCAATAAGTAGGCCCATTGTGGTTATAAGAATACAGTGAATCAACTCTTCATAATTAATATTGCGATCGCAAAGGTAGTGTTTGATCAATTATTGAAATCCTAAAAATATTATTATAATAATACTGTGTTTGCAAAGGTAGTGTTGATCAATAAATATTAAACAAAATGACAACATTTAACTGGTACCCAACATTGTAATTAATGTATCCGTGGTAAGTTTCTTTTGGTATATTTTTTTCCCCTTTTTATAGACCCTTGATAGACGACACAACATTGTAACATGAATAGGGACCAAATCATTGAATTAGTTGGTGCAGCCGTTGACGCCTTAACGGTCAACCTTACAGAACAATTAAAAACACTGTCCGAAAGACTGAACAGTGTGACGCCTGAACCAGGCTCATCCTTCCATCAAGTAGCAATAAATCCCGATGTGCCCAATGAAACCACTACATTGGAACTTATAAAATTGTTGTCCAAATTTAAATTTAAATGCGGCTATGCCGCATGGCGAGATGCAGCGTATATAGCTATGGATTATTATCCGGAGGGATCGGAAAACTATTTCGTGGCAATGGCCATACTTAGAAATAAAATTACGGTACCTGCCAATAATATCCTGTCTGCTTTTAACACTGTCTTAAACTTTGATGCTATCATTATTAGACTAGACCAAAATTACGCAGATAAGACACCACTCTATATCTTAGAAAACGAACTTAGTGCCCTAAGATAAGAAAACAAGTCTCGATTACAAAATTCTATGATACAGTAGATAGACAATAAACACTAATTATTATTAAAAATAGAATGGATATTACCGATAATGAATCGGTAATTACTGCCCTACATAAGAGAGCACGAGAAAACGCTCCAAGAGTTTTTATATCTGGTTTAAAGCGACTATTATGTGATATTTTATTTTCGTCACGTCCTTCTGCCTTGGCTACGGCTCAAGAACTTGAAGCTAATCAACGCCGGCACGAATTTGCCAGAATATTTGTTTCTGGTGGAACAAATAAATAACTGCATCAGACAATTTGGCGGGCTCATAATAATAATAATAATAATAGTAATAATAATAATAATTACTATAACAGAAACCACAGTGGCAATCATAATCGGACTAATAACTACAATAATAACAATAATTGCAATATTAACAGTTATAAATTTTTTAACAACCAACGAAAATCCTATTTCCATGGATATCAACCCAGGATCGTCGGTATTTAGAAGAGCACCCAATGACTATAACCCACCTAAGGATCACACTTTCCCAAACATGAAAGAGTAAATTTAGTCAATTCTGGTTCAATACAAGAGATCACAGCAACGTTTTCAAGATTGAAGACTTTTTCAAAAATTTTTAGAATCCCCAAAATATTAGTATGAAAAATTTTAGAACAATTAACACCACATGATACTCAAAAAACATTCATACCGTTGCATATTCGCGTTAGTATAATAACTTACTGTTACATTATAGGAAACGGTTATTACATAAAAATGCATAGTGTCTTTCAGTTTCATATTTTTTGTCACATGGGTCTTATCAAAAATGTGTTGGAAACAATTACGTTTTACCGTTAAGCCAGCTTCAAAGAGAAGGCAACAAAATAAGGCTAAACTATATAAATTCATTATAGTTTTTATTTACGTTATAATATTAATATAATAAAATAATTCAGTTTGTTTATTATTTACGATCTTTTAAAATATTAACTAGTGAAAAAATTGCATTAGTTAAATTATTTTGAACATTTATTTGACGCTCTTGAAAAATTATGTTGGTCTCTACCATATTATTTATAGCATTGGCCAATTTCGTTTCCGATTCTATTTGTTTTTATTCTGTAGTATATCTTTGATGTTTAGCGTACTTTTTATTAATTTTTTAAAAACAATTTTTTAGAATATCTTTTTTGTGATTTTTGTTTCAGAATACCAAATTTGGAGAGTAGTCACAAAATATATAACAAGAAAACTCTCTCAAAAACCTCTGTTATATATGATAATATAATATATACCATCAAGTCAGAATAAGGCTATAAATAAACCATTCAACATTCAAACGTAAACGCACCTATTACTGTTAGTTTCAAATGTCAACTAACTTTGTTTGAACCTTATTTCGATTGCCCAACCTTCATGAATTTGATGGACTTATAGGGTACGATCTATTACAAGAAGCCAACGCAGTCATAGACTTTGGGCGAAGCATTCTCTGTTGCGGGAATGAGATAAATCGTCTTGATTATGAATAAAAAGCGTAAAGAATTGACAGCATAGAAACAAATATTTCTGAGACTGTGAAAGATGAGGTCGAAGATATGCTGGGAAGAAACTGGTTTGCTTTTGCCGAATTTGATAGGGCTCTACCCGACAATGAAAACGTCCGTGCCGATATACGCACTAAACACGGCAATCCTATATATTCTAGGTCGTATCATTATCCAAATTCGGTAAAGGAATTCGTTAATAAAAAAATATAATCTTTTCTAAAAGACGGAATAATTAGAAAATTTGATTCTGCTTATAAGTCCCCAATCCATGTAGTGAAAAAAGGGGGTTTGATTAAGACGGAAAACCTAAACATAAATTAGTAATATATTTTAGAAAACTAAACGAACAGACTTATGAGGATAGATATCCAATACCTGACATATCTGTGGTCCTGTCAAATTTAGTTAATTCAAAATACTTCGCCACATTGGACCTCAAATCAGATTTCCATCAAATCAACCTAAAAGAGTCCGACAGAAAGAAGACAGCCTTTGGTGTATGTAATGGCAAGTACGAATTTTGCCGCTTGCTATTTGGACTAAAAAATGCACCTAGTATCTTGCAAAGGGCAATTGGCGACATATTAAGGGATGACATAGGAAAAACATGTCAAGTTTATATGGACGACATAATAATTTACTCTTCTGATGAAAATAAACATTTACAAGATATGGAAAATATCGTTCAAAAATTATAAAGGGCTGGAATGAGGATTTCAGTAGAAAAATCCAAAATTTTTGAGAAAGAAGTACTTTCAGGGTATTATAGACGATTTATTAAAGACTATGCCTATAAATCCTCTCACTAAGTATTTGAGAGGAGATAACGAACACGTAGGAGCAAAATTCTCGAAAGAAGTGAAAATTGATCAGGAAGCGCGATCAGCTTTTAGCATATTAAAACAAATCCTTCTATCCGAGGATATTATGTTGAGGTACCCTGACTATAGTAGATCATTCGAATTAACAACGGACGCTTCCGCGGTAGCCATAGGCGCGGTTCTCTAGCAAAATTGGAAACTTAAAACAATGATATCTGGAACACTCACTAGACAAAAACAGAATTACGCCACAGAGGAAGGGGAACTTCTTGCAATTGTATGGTCTTTAAAGAGCCTTAAACATTTTCTTTACGCAGTCTCAGGTATCCATATATTTACGGATCACCAGTCATTAACATTCGCTATGTCAGAAAGAAACCATAATTGTAAAATTAAAAGTTGAAAGCACTTTATAGAAGAGTTTTCACCTAAATTTCACTACAAGCCCGGCAAAGAAATCTTAGTCGCTGATACCTTGACTAAACAGAACATTCATAATATATCGAATACCTTGCACACAGCGCATAGTGAAGTGACTGGGTCAGAAACAATTAAAACAATCGACTATCCTGTAAACTAGTACAAAAGTCAACTAATAATAACTAAAGCCGAAAACGACAGTAGCCGCTTTAAAATGTACTTTCAAAAATTTACACGGCACTACATAGAATACTTTTCTGTGCATGGCTTAATTAATAAATTAAAATCCATTATTACATTATTATACAGGCATCGGTAATGTGATTCAATGCCCACCTTGGCAGAGATTAAACAGCCTAATTTATCGAACTTTACATCCGTTAAATTTTTACATATTCAAAAACTGGTGATAGATATCGTTAGGGAGGATGATCAATGGAAATATTGCCACCAATGAACATAGTAGGGCACATAGATCCTGAATAAAAATTTTGCACAGATTATAAAAGAATATAATTTCCCCAGAATAAAATAGAAATAATTATTCCTACGTTTTATATAAGACAAATCTTACTGACTGAGAGTACAATCTAAGAGAATAAAAAAATAATAAAAAACCTTACAGAACAACATTTGATAACCGAACTCGAACTTCAAGTTAATGAAATACAACGCTCCTTGGACGTCTTAAGAATCCACCGATGGGTGGCTAGGTCCCTAGGTTTTGTAGGTTCGGCTCTGAAATTCATAGCAGGGACTCCATACCATGGAGACTTCGATGTCTTAAGAAACAATTTGAATAGGGTAATCGAAACCCAAGAAAAATGAAATAACCGACAGAATAAATGAATTAACTACGAGAAACATAAAAAAGATGAAAAAAGACTTTTATTATTTCATTTACTCATGACTAGAAACCAAGAAATTATAACTCATTTAAACAATGTTTTGTTATCTATCATGTTGCCAAAGGTAGAAATAGTCAATTCCTCAATATTCAACTAAGAGGAACTAGAAAACCTTCTGACCACGGAACCAGTCAATGTTAGTTAAACCCATATTTTTAAGTTATTATAATAATAATTATTCCTACGTTTTATATACGACAAATCTAACTGACTTTGAGAGTACAATCTAAGATACTAAAAAAATAATAAAAAACCAGAGACTTCTAAATATATATTTAGAAGTCATTGATTGCTCTGGTATAGCTGCTACATCGTCAAGTGTTTGTCCACAATTATAAATAGCCTAAGTGCAATAACGTAAAACAAAAAAAAAAAAAACAAAAAAAAAAATGGGCGGCGAATTAACTAATTTGCCCAATTTATAAATAAAATAAATTTATTGGGGGATTATCGAGTAATAAAAAAATAAAAAAAATTAAAATAAAATAAATAATGTCTAATACCGATCTACGCACATCCTGGGTATGCCGTGTCAACAAGGAAACTTTGGTCGCATACCTGGACGAGTTTGGACTGGAATCAAAGGGTACGGTGGAGGAGTTGCGCCAGCGTTTCAGGACGTTTATACAACATACAGGCGATAAGTCGGTGATTGACAGGCTACTGAGTATACAGAGTCAGCTGACGGGTAGGCCCCCGTCTATGCGAGCGGCCTCCAGCCGGGAGTCCCCACCAGGTTACGAAGAAGCCGAAGAGGGTGCGATGGGCGTTACGCTCAAGGTTCCCGAACGGCAGGCGTTGCCACCATCTACGAATAAAATGGATAGACGAGCCGTCATGGACGTGATCCGGAAATGGGGAATCACCTACAATGGCACTGGGGACCCATTCTCATTTCTTGAACGCCTTGAAGAGATAACGGAGACGTACGAGATCGACTTGAATTGTCTGCCTTGTACTATGCCACAGTTTCTTCGGGATCAGGCCCTCACTTGGTTTTATTGGTGGTATCGACAGGTTACCACCAATAAAAAATATTCCTTTTTGTCTGTCGAGAGTGTAACAAAAAACGTGTTGTACTAATAAGCGCGCTAATTATTGTTGTGAATGTTAGTTTAAGTTATTTAATTAAATAAAATATTATAGGCACTGTAAAGAAGTTTTGTAGTAGCTGGGGTATGACTCAGCGAGTCCAAGGTTCCTTTACAAAGAAATTTGTATGACGAGCTGTTTCTTGTCTCTTATTCTTAGATTCGCCTTCTCTATTCGACGTTTTTTTAACGCGGTAACGCTTGTGGTGCGGGGCACGGCGTTACTGCAAATCGGTGTGTGAGCGGGTTTTGTGTGGTGAGTGGTACAGAGTGGTGAGCGGTACAAAAAGCGACGTGCGGCACTGGTCGATGAGTGTTTAGATGCAGAGCGGTGAGCGCTGCAGGACACGAGAACGTTCTGGGTTTAAACGGCAAGCGGTACAGAATAGAAGCGGCGAGAGCTGCAGAGCGGCGTACGATACAGAGCGATGAGCGTTGCAGATCGACGAGCGGTACAAGATGCGGAGCGGTGTGCGCTGTAGGATACGAGAGCGTTCTGGGTTTAAACGGCAAGCGGTACAGAATACAAGCGGCGAGAGCTGCAGAGCGGCGTACGATACAGAGCGATGAGCGTTGCAGATCGACGAGCGGTACAAGATGCGGAGCGGTGTGCGCTGTAGGATACGAGAGCGTTCTGGGTTTAAACGGCAAGCGGTTACAGGATACAAATGACGAGGCTGCAAAGCGGTATACGGTACAGAGCGATGAGCGTCGCAAATCGATGAGTGGTGCAAGATGCGGAGCGATGTGCGCTGTAGGATACGAGAGTGTTGCTGAGTTCGAACAGCAAGCGGTAGATGCGGAGCGGTGAGCGCTGCAGGATACGAGAGTGTTGCTGAGTTCGAACAGCAAGCGGTAGATGCGGAGCGGTGAGCGCTGCAGGATACGGCAGTGGTTATTGTGACCACGACGGCGGCGCGACCTAGGTGCTTGCAATATAAATATTGCAGGATATCTAGGCGCGGGGAACAAAGGAACTGCGACGTTGTATTAACGACGGCGCGGCCTAGGCGCATACAATATACAAATATTGTAGGATATCTAGGCGCGATACCAAACTGCGACGTGACGACGATGGCGCGGCCTAGGCGCATACAATATATAGATATTGTAGGATATCTAGGCGCGATAACAGAGAAATGAGCGAGCGACGGTAGCGCGGCCTAGGCGCATATAATATATAGATATTGTAGGATATCTAGGCGCGATAACAAAACTGCGACGTGACGACGATGGCGCGGCCTAGGCGCATACAATATATAGATATTGTAGGATATCTAGGCGCGATAACAGAGAAACGAGCGAGCGACGGTGGCGCGGCCTAGGCGCATACAATATATAGATATTGTAGGACATCTAGGCGCGATAACAGAGTAACGAGCGAGCGACGGTGGCGCGGCCTAGGCGCGTACAATATGTAAATATTGCAGGATATCTAGGCGCGAGGACTGAGAGACTGCGACGTAGTGACAACTATGGCGCGGCCTAGGCGCATACAATATATAAATATATTGCAGGATATCTAGGCGCGACGACAGAGAGACTGCGACGTAGTAACAACGATGGCGCGGCCTAGGCGCATACAATATATAAATATATTGCAGGATATCTAGGCGCGAGGACTGAGAGACTGCGACGTAGTGACAACGATGGCGCGGCCTAGGCGCATACAATATATAAATATATTGCAGGATATCTAGGCGCGAGGACTGAGAGATTGTGACGTAACGACGATGGCGCGGCCTAGGCGCATGCAATATAGAAAAATATTGCAGGATATCTAGGCGCGGGGACTGAGAGATTAACTAAGCGACGATGTCGCGACCTAGGCGCATACAATATAAAAATATTGCAGGATATCTAGGTGCGAGAACCTGACCAACGCTATGCTTGCAAGAAAACAATCGATTAATTCATTATGTTTGCTTTATTAATAATAATTCTTGTGCTCACCTTACTAGCTTGACGGCTCCAGCCACACTGCCTGATTTCATAAAATTTGCTTCGCCTTTTATAGTGTGGCAGGGCTCACAATTATATCAAATTTTACCAATATTTACAAAAGATCAACGGCATAGAACTAACAACAATAACGCAGGAATTATATATACTTACTAAATAACAAAGATCAACGGTATTATGCTTTTAAAAAAAATAGAAATAACAACAATGCAAGAATTCGTATATGCTTATGCTTCAAGAATTTGAAATAACAACAATGCAAGAATTCATATATGTTCACTGGATATCAACGGTACTTAGAAATAACAACAATGCAAAGATTCGTACAAGTATATGCTTACTAGGTATCAACAATAATAAAGCAAGAGTTCATATATCAGTGCTAGAGTTCGTATATGCTTACTAAATGATCAACGGTATTATAACTACGCATTCAATTTTAAGTATTTGATAATAGGTCTTTTTCCCTTTTAATTGCAAAAAGTGAAAGAAATATTTGGTGTGCTTGGTGAGACATATGTGTTGGGACATAATGTGTGGCGCAAAACGAACAGTAGTGACTTTGCGCCTTACACTACTCCCTCCCCTCGCGGATGAAGATTTCGCCGTTTGCCTTTCGGGTTATCAAAAAACGACGATTTCCAATGAAGTGTTGGCAGCGGTGTCGCCGGCGTGTTCCTGTGTTCTGCATGTCCGAGCGTTTGCTGAGGTATGCTTCTAGTTTCTCTCTATCAATTGAAGTCACCCTTGAATCGAAAATGTAGGTTGGTTTGTTCGCGTGAACCTTTGGAGTCCCTTTTGTGTACTGAGGTGGTGGATGGTACAGATCCGCTATTGTCCGGATGGACGCTGTGGGTTGGGTGGACATCTGGTATAGGATTGGGAAATCCATGCTGTACCCCTTATAATGTTGGACATCGACATGTACGTTGTGAGAGATCATATGGCTGGTATTCGGTTTGGCCCTCTTTGGTACGCATGACCTTGCGGAACTGGTACTGCTGGTACTCCATGGACTTGGCAATACCCCTATTGGACCACTATCGATTTCGGAAAACAATGGACTATGGCCACTACTCTGTTGGGGTGTTTGTGCTTTGTTCGTTTTTATACCCTTTGAGGTGCTTGGTCTTTCGTCGACCATTTCTATATTACAGGTTTGTGTGCTGACTTCCCTGGTGAGCGGTTTTTGGCGGGTTCGTATCTGGGTAAACATTTCGCCGGCAGGGCGTTGTTGGTTCACCTTGTACTGCTGGCAGATTTTGCAACTAAGAACATACTTTCTTATATCCCTGAACATGCCTGGCCAGTAGTATCTACCTATGATGCGAGAGGTAGTTTTACGAATTCCTAAATGACCTGCGGTTGGGTTGTCGTGGTTTTCGATCAATACTCTCTTTCGGTTGTGGGTGGGTACACATAGCTTCCAATTCTCACCTTCTGTATCTCCGTACTGCGTCGGGATGTGGCGGTAGAGTTGGCCGTTGGCTATGGTGTAGTCCGCATATTTTTCCGGGTATTTTCTTACTTCAGATTTTCGTCTCTCTAACCAGCGGCATGTTTTGTTGTTCTCCAAGGTGTCTACTTCATTTCTTGTTAGAGCGCAAGCTTCGTCGGGTTGTCTGGATAGTATGTCTGCCACCACGTTGCTTTTTCCTTTTCGATATTTCACAGTATAATTATATTGTTGAAGTTCCAGTGCCCATCTCGCAAGCCTTCCTGTTGGGCTATCAATTGCGTTTAACCATTTTAACGCGAGGTGTACCGTGATTACTGTGAACTTATACCCTTCTAGGTAGGGGCGCATTTTCCTTATTCCCCAAACGATGGCTAAACATTCCCGCTCCGTCACACTGTAGTTTTTTTCGGCTTGATTCAACTGGCGGCTGGCGTAGGCTATCACCTTTTCACCTTCGGGCGTGTGTTGAGTTAATACGGCACCTAGACCAACGTTACTAGCGTCTGTTTGTAATGAAAATGGTGCATTGAAGTCTGGACAAGCAAGGATTGGTGCCTCCGTTAATTTTTGCTTCAGCGTTTCGTATGCATTTTGTTGTTCCTCTGCCCATTTCCAGTGTTTTCTTTTTTTCAGCAGCGCAGTTAGTGGTTGGGAGATGTTGGCGAAGTCCGGAACAAACCTTCTGTACCAGGAGGTTACCCCAAGGAAGCTTCTCAGTTCTCGTATATTCCGTGGCGGTTTGATATTTAGGATGGCTGATACTTTATTAGGATCTGTTTTTATTCCGCAATCCGTGACAACATGTCCAAGGTATTTGAGTTCCTTTTTAAAGAATTCACTCTTATTGATGTTAATCTTTAAGTTGGCGTCTCGTAGGCGTCGAAATACTTCTTGCAGGTTCCTTTTATGTTCTTCCAATGTTTTCCCGATGATTATTATATCATCTAAGTAGGCAAATGCGCGTGGCTCCATGTCGGGTCCGATGACTTGATCTAATAATCTTTGGAAGGTCGCGGGTGCTGAATGTAATCCGAATGGCATTACCTTCCATTGGTATAGTCCCATACCTGGTACCGTGAAGGCTGTATATTTGCGGCTTTCGGCTGCCATTGGCACCTGCCAATATCCGTTTTCTAGATCCAAACTAGTGATGTAACGGGCTTCTTTGAGTTGGTCCAATATTTGGGCAATCTTGGGCAGCGGGTAAGCATCAGGTTCCGATCGTTTGTTCAGTTGCCGATAATCAATGCACAACCTCCACGTGCCGTTTTTTTTCCTGACAGGTATAGCTGGGAAAGCATAGGCGCTATGTGATAATTCGATTAACCCCTTTTCCAAGAGTTTTTCTACTTCGGTTTTCACAATTGCTTGAATGGCTGGATTCCTTTGTTGGTAACGAATTTTTATTGGTTTGTCGTCGGTTAAGTAAATTTTATGCTCTATGCGGGAAGTAAGTCCAGAGACTTCAGTAAACTTATCTAATTCCTCCTTCAGAAAAATTTCTATCTGTTCTCCTTCATGTGAACTAGTCGCGATTGAATTTTTAATTAATGGGACAGGAACTTGTATCGTTGTTTCAGCTTGGGTTGGTCTATTTGTCTCGTTGTAATTAGAATTAAGTTCCGTGCTACTTTGATTTGGTTCTGGTAATCTGTTGTGTGTTATACTAGTAATTTTCCTTACCGTAGATATGTGTCGAACTTCAGACGTGTTGTCCCTCGCGCTTCCTTCTTCTTGTAGTTTACAATTCAATGAGATGCCTGCGCAGGTCAGGGTGGTACCAAATGTTGATAAAAAGGTTAAACCTAGGATTATGTCCTCGACGGTGTTGTCCATTACGAAGAATTGTAACGCTTTATTTTGTTCTCCAAAGTGCACCGTGTAATGTACCGATTTAGTAATTTGTACCGCCGAACCATCTGCCATTAGGATGGGCATATTGATTGTTTGGCAGTATCCACCCTCGCCCAGTTGTCGTGCCATGGCTGAACTTATTATGCAGCTTGTGGAGCCAGTGTCTACCAATGCTGTTATATATTGTTCGTTGATGCAAATAATGGCCGTTATTTTGTTGGTATCAATTTTTAGGGCTTCGGTGCGTAGGGGCATTGATACGCCACATCCTCTTTCTGGTGGATGCTGTTCGTTTGGTTGACGTGCCTCTCGGGAGGTGGTCGGCTGGTTGTAACAGCAATCACGCGTCCTTACTCCTACTTTACCACACTGCCAACAAAATATACGCAACCTGTTTTGACATGTCGTGCCTATGTGTCCTTGCTCGCCACACCTGTGGCAAGCCGTTCTGGGATTTGCGATTCTTGTTGGTGGGGCGCTTCTTCCTGGCTGATATGGAGCTAGTTGCAGGGTGTCGGTTGTTTTAATAGTTTCTAGATCTCCGGCTAATTCTAGTAGTTCGGCTAATGACTTGAAATCCTTCCTTCGGATATACCACTGATATTCTGGGAGGGCATTGTGGAAAATTCTAGTTAATTGCTCTTCATGTGACAATTCTGAGTGCCTCATTAAATCTTGTAGCGCAAGCAGGTAATCGTGAAAACATTCACCTTGGCGTTGTTTACGAGCGCGTATATCGTCACCCAATTTTTCAAAGAAACGAGGCGGCAGGAAAAATATAAAGAAGTCTTTTTTGAAAGAACTCCTTGTTGCCCAGTGCTGGTTATTATTACGGTACCATGTGAGTGCTCTCCCCCTGAGAAGTTCAGGCATGGCTTTTGGCAATTCATCACATGGTATACCGTAGGTATGGGCCATCTCTTCGACACTTTCAATAAACTGAAAGGTGTCTGTGACCCCATCATAGAGTATTTTCCAATCGCGGATTACCTGCATCATTGTCCTTTTATTTATGCTGGATTTTGCCGGTTCGGGACTTGATGATTGAGATCTTTGTTTATTCTCGGCTGTGTTTTGTGACATCAATAGCTTCTTTTGAATTTCTTCCACTAGTCTTTCTAGGTCTTCTTTACTCAGAGCTTTAGGTTGCGGGATAGGTGAATGACCCCTTCTGGTTGGATCATTACTTGGTAACAATGTTTGTATTCTTGATTCGTATTTTTCTTGTAACTGTAGGATCTGGTATGTCTTTTCTTCGGTATGTTCTAATGACAGGTATTGTGCGCAAGAGCGCCTCAGTTCATCCACTGTGCCTGTGGTTTCGAGGCCAAGTTCGTTCATCAATGCCATTAACTCCTCTTTTCGTAAGGAGCGGATCCAGGATGTACGAATTTGAGACATCTTGATTAGTATATTATAATAAACGTGCGGTTGTCAAATATTTTGGATGGAAAATCGTATGTGATTTTATTTCAGAGACTTAAAAAGAAGTCCCTGCTCGGGCGCCACTTTGTAAAGAAGTTTTGTAGTAGCTGGGGTATGACTCAGCGAGTCCAAGGTTCCTTTACAAAGAAATTTGTATGACGAGCTGTTTCTTGTCTCTTATTCTTAGATTCGCCTTCTCTATTCGACGTTTTTTTAACGCGGTAACGCTTGTGGTGCGGGGCACGGCGTTACTGCAAATCGGTGTGTGAGCGGGTTTTGTGTGGTGAGTGGTACAGAGTGGTGAGCGGTACAAAAAGCGACGTGCGGCACTGGTCGATGAGTGTTTAGATGCAGAGCGGTGAGCGCTGCAGGACACGAGAACGTTCTGGGTTTAAACGGCAAGCGGTACAGAATACAAGCGGCGAGAGCTGCAGAGCGGCGTACGATACAGAGCGATGAGCGTTGCAGATCGACGAGCGGTACAAGATGCGGAGCGGTGTGCGCTGTAGGATACGAGAGCGTTCTGGGTTTAAACGGCAAGCGGTACAGAATACAAGCGGCGAGAGCTGCAGAGCGGCGTACGATACAGAGCGATGAGCGTTGCAGATCGACGAGCGGTACAAGATGCGGAGCGGTGTGCGCTGTAGGATACGAGAGCGTTCTGGGTTTAAACGGCAAGCGGTTACAGGATACAAATGACGAGGCTGCAAAGCGGTATACGGTACAGAGCGATGAGCGTCGCAAATCGATGAGTGGTGCAAGATGCGGAGCGATGTGCGCTGTAGGATACGAGAGTGTTGCTGAGTTCGAACAGCAAGCGGTAGATGCGGAGCGGTGAGCGCTGCAGGATACGAGAGTGTTGCTGAGTTCGAACAGCAAGCGGTAGATGCGGAGCGGTGAGCGCTGCAGGATACGGCAGTGGTTATTGTGACCACGACGGCGGCGCGACCTAGGTGCTTGCAATATAAATATTGCAGGATATCTAGGCGCGGGGAACAAAGGAACTGCGACGTTGTATTAACGACGGCGCGGCCTAGGCGCATACAATATACAAATATTGTAGGATATCTAGGCGCGATACCAAACTGCGACGTGACGACGATGGCGCGGCCTAGGCGCATACAATATATAGATATTGTAGGATATCTAGGCGCGATAACAGAGAAATGAGCGAGCGACGGTAGCGCGGCCTAGGCGCATATAATATATAGATATTGTAGGATATCTAGGCGCGATAACAAAACTGCGACGTGACGACGATGGCGCGGCCTAGGCGCATACAATATATAGATATTGTAGGATATCTAGGCGCGATAACAGAGAAACGAGCGAGCGACGGTGGCGCGGCCTAGGCGCATACAATATATAGATATTGTAGGATATCTAGGCGCGATAACAGAGTAACGAGCGAGCGACGGTGGCGCGGCCTAGGCGCGTACAATATGTAAATATTGCAGGATATCTAGGCGCGAGGACTGAGAGACTGCGACGTAGTGACAACGATGGCGCGGCCTAGGCGCATACAATATATAAATATATTGCAGGATATCTAGGCGCGACGACAGAGAGACTGCGACGTAGTAACAACGATGGCGCGGCCTAGGCGCATACAATATATAAATATATTGCAGGATATCTAGGCGCGAGGACTGAGAGACTGCGACGTAGTGACAACGATGGCGCGGCCTAGGCGCATACAATATATAAATATATTGCAGAATATCTAGGCGCGGGGACTGAGAGATTAACTAAGCGACGATGTCGCGACCTAGGCGCATACAATATAAAAATATTGCAGGATATCTAGGTGCGAGAACCTGACCAACGCTATGCTTGCAAGAAAACAATCGATTAATTCATTATGTTTGCTTTATTAATAATAATTCTTGTGCTCACCTTACTAGCTTGACGGCTCCAGCCACACTGCCTGATTTCATAAAATTTGCTTCGCCTTTTATAGTGTGGCAGGGCTCACAATTATATCAAATTTTACCAATATTTACAAAAGATCAACGGTATAGAACTAACAACAATAACGCAGGAATTATATATACTTACTAAATAACAAAGATCAACGGTATTATGCTTTTAAAAAAAATAGAAATAACAACAATGCAAGAATTTGTATATGCTTATGCTTCAAGAATTTGAAATAACAACAATGCAAGAATTCATATATGTTCACTGGATATCAACGGTACTTAGAAATAACAACAATGCAAAGATTCGTACAAGTATATGCTTACTAGGTATCAACAATAATAAAGCAAGAGTTCATATATCAGTGCTAGAGTTCGTATATGCTTACTAAATGATCAACGGTATTATAACTACGCATTCAATTTTAAGTATAGTATATAGTATAGGTCTTTTTCCCTTTTAATTGCAAAAAGTGAAAGAAATATTTGGTGTGCTTGGTGAGACATATGTGTTGGGACATAATGTCTGGCGCAAAACGAACAGTAGTGACTTTGCGCCTTACAGCACAATAAAACCTTCTTAAATTGGTGACCCCGACGTGATTAATCTGTTCACGCAACATTTAAAATTAATCGTATCATGAATAATTCAAACGATTCACGCAGCGAACCATTATCTAGTATTTCTACGGTTTACGCACGTTTGCCGGTACCAGTCATGTCTGCCAATAATGTCGAGACATGGTTCACCTCAATGGATTTTTGGTTTGTAGCATTTGGTATAACATCCGACAAACAAAAAGCCGCAACAATATTAGCTGCCCAACGGATCCCAACGTCATGGCTCAATTAACGGATGTAATCAATTCATTGCCCGAAACAGATCGTTTTAAATTTGTTAAAGATAAAATAATCGAACATTTCGCCGACAGTGAACAGCGCCGCCTAAACCGTTTACTTTCCGAGCTACCTTTGGGCGACAAAAAGCCATCTGAGCTATACTATGAAATGAAACGAGTCGCCGGAAAAACAATTGGAGAGGCCGCATTGAAAGGCTTGTGGACTCAACGCTTGCCTGACTTTGCACAGCCGGTTGTTGCCGCATTTTCTAGTTCAGCAACAGAATTTACTAGAATTGCAGATTCTATAGTTGACGCCGTTACAATACATCAAGTTCAACACGTTTCATCTAAAACGTCAAACGGTTATGAAGAATTACGCAATGCCATCGATGGGTTGAACAAAAAGGTGGACGCAATGAAAATTAATTTTCGACACCGCACACCATCGCGACGTCGTTACAAAAGCACTGAACGAAACAACAATCTAACCTATTGTTGGTTTCACGAAAAGTTTGGCAACAAGGCTCGAAGGTGCCTAGCCCATGCCAATATAAACAGAATAACAACAATTTTTCTAAACCATCTGCTTGACTAGAAAATACAACTCAAAATTTTTCTCCAAACAATCACAATAATATTTGCGCCTTACAAGTAAGAGATAACCTGTTTAAAACAACCTTTTTAATCGATAGTGGCGCCGATGCCTCTGTTTTGCCACTCAGCTTTAAAACCAATGACATGCAACAAACAACTACACAACTATTTGCAGCTAATGGCACATCAATTAAAGTAATCGGACAAAGACGCATAAAAGTTAGCCTTGGTCTTCGTCGTGAATTTTCATGGTCATTTATTGTAGCTGACGTCAAAACTCCAATTATAGGCATTGATTTTTTAAGCCATTTTGATTTACTTATCGATACTCGCCGTAATAAATTAATCGATAATACTACCAAATTAAGCATCCCTTTAAACATACGTTCAAATTACAACACTGCAATCATAAAATCATTCAATTCATCGTGTAACATATTTGCAGAAATTTTACAAAATTTTCCTACAATAACAAACTTATCATCACTTAGATATAAAACAAAATCAACAATAATGCACAAAATTGAAACGATTGGTCAGCCAGTGTTTGCAAGAGCGAGACGTTTATCACCAGAAAAGCTGGCAGCAGCAAAAAAAGAATTTGATTTTTTAATGCAAGCAGGTATTTGAATCGACATACCGTCTCGACTCCTGCTAAGTACGAACCACCACAAGAACGTTTTACCCATATAAACATTGATATTATCGGACCATTTCCGTCATGCGAAGGACAGCGATATTGTCTTACAATAATTGATCGATACACACGATGGCCTGAAGCTATACCAATATCAGATATGACAGCTGAAACGGTTGCTAAAGCACTATTGAGAGGCTGGATATCACGCTTTGGTGTTCCTCTCCGTATTACTTCGGATAAAGGAAGGCAGTTCGAATCGAGTATTTTTGCAGAATTAATTACCATGATTGGTGCAACGCATTTAAAAACAACGCCATACCACCCTCAAGCGAATGGATTAATAGAGAGGTGGCACAGACAATTTAAAGCCGCAATTTTATGTCACGATCCTGCGAAATGGACTTATTATCTACTTACAATCCTACTTGGTTTCCGTATAGCATTTAAACCGGACATCAATGCATCTCCTGCAGAACTTGTTTATGGCTGTACTCTACGTGTACCGGGAGAATTTTTAGTATTAAAAAAAACGTCACCACTTTCAAGTGAAACCGTTGCTGGTTTAAATCGGCAATGCAAAAATTATGCCCGACGGATACGTCACATCATACAACACCACGTACTTTTATCGCACCAGCTTTAAGTACTGCTACACACGTTTTTGTTCGCAACGATTCAGTCCGTCCGTCATTGTCTCATCCTTATGATGGCCCATTTCCCGTCATCAATCGAAAATCAAAATACTACGAAATATTAATTAAAGGTACACGTACTAAAATCAACACAGATCGATTAAAACCAGTGTTTTTTTATAATGAAAGTATGACGGCTCTCGAAACGCCTAGCGTAACAAACGAAACACAACAAAAATCTAAGCGTAGGATTCATTTCGAATAACGAATGGTATCGCTACATCTAGCAGAGGAGTATTGTGGCAACCTCAACAACAATAATTTATCGACAGGTTACCACCAATAAAAAGTATTCCTTTTTGTCTGTCAAGAGTGTAACAAAAAACGTGTTGTACTAATAAGCGCGCTAATTATTGTTGTGAATGTTAGTTTAAGTTATTTAATTAAATAAAATATTATAGGCACAATAAATCCTTGCCAAATATATATAGAACTCATGAAACTAATGCGTGTTGTTATATATATAAGTTTGTATGTAAGTATATATTTAAAGTGTATATGTATGTACTGATAAAATACAAGTATATAACTGTGATGAGCTAGTGTTTCTGTCATGACATTAATAGTTATAGTTTGTAATTAGTTGTAAAGCAGGGTTAGTTGTTTTTTGAATAACTTCCGATTACATGTTGTCTGTATATGACCAGGAAAAGCATTCCATAATTTAATGCAATTTATAATATTATTACATTATAAAAATATTGCCTTTGGGACCAGGAGGAGTAGTGTCTTATTTGGATAATTTTTTTCCCTCTATTACTGCTTGCAAAACTCAACACATCATACAGATACATAGGTTTTTTTGTGTAGATTATCGCGTGAAGAAATATTAAGGCCTTCTGTTGCAAAAAATGATCTATGCTTAGACCAAGGAAATGTTGAACATAGCCTGAGATACGTTCTCATCTCTTTAATCCATAAACGTATCGAACAATATTATTTATGGCCACTTTTAGCCGATGCATAGCCACTGAACCGCAAAAACAGAAAGTCTCACACCCGTATAATAAAGTTGGCAGCAGATATGTTTTCGCTAGCAACGCTCTAATATGTTTGGGAAACCCCCACTCTGCGTTAGCCATAGACCTCTCATTTTTGCAATTTAGCTGTGGCATAAGAAACGTGCTTTTCCCAATTTAGCGAATCATCAATCAATATACCTAAAGTTGTGGACACCTTAACCTGTTGGATAGCTTCGTTATTTAATACAATATTCAGGTTTTGATTGGGAGATAAGCTTCTTTTATTAATTTGCAGAAATTTACACTTGCTGCACTTGGTGCCAACGTGTTGTTTGATGCCCATGTACTTACAGCTGCCAAATCTTCATTTATTTTAATAATTAGGAATATTTTCATACTTTCCAGCAAAGTACAACTGGACATCGTCAGCATACATATGAACTTTGCAGTGTGTTATACAGCTTGGCAGATCATTTATATAGAGTGAAAACAGAAGAGGCCCCAGTACCGATCCTTGAGGTACTCCCCTGAACATGTTTAGACTTTCAGATGTATTTTCTTCATGCACTACAACTTGCGATCTTCCAGTTAAATACGAGTGTATTAGTTTTACTGCAGTATTAGAAAATTTAAAGTCACGCCGAAGCTTCATACAGAGTACATTATGGTTTACACTATTAAATGCCTTGGTAAGATCAAGAAGAATCAGGAAAGCTGTTTTACCTTCATCCACCTTTACACGTATATCTTCTGTAATTTTAATCAATGCAGATGTTGTGACGGAGGAAAATCGCTACCCTCATTTTCCTCCCACACAAATCCTACTGTCCTTATAGTATATAAATAATTAATACTTGTTTAGTATATACAGGTATAATATATATTATTCTCGCATGCTATAAACGGTGTATGGATAGAATTGTATTTAATCTGGCCACTTCACTCCATGTCCACGTCATCAAAACTCGGGTCAATATACGACAACTACCGATCTACGTAGAAAAAGGCTTCTTGTCTAATCGGAGAAGATGCTCGTCCTCTTTTGTCGGCGAGAGCTCGAAGTGTGAAGTGGAAAACATAGTCAGTGCGCTTGAGATATTAATAAAACAAAGTTTATTGTAATATATAAAAACAAAACGTGTAATTAAAACAAATAAAACAAAGTTGTGTATTCTGCGATGTATTACTCTGTACCGTACGGTTAAGAATTGAGTGAAGAAAATAAATTATAAAAGAAAAATTGCAAAGCGAGCGTTCCGCGTTACAAATAAATGTGCGAGTCACCCTTGAAGACCGACGGCTTCGACCCAGGCCAAGAAAAATCTCGTTACATTGGCGCCCGAGCAGGGACGCTCGCACCTCGGATGTCCTGCAAATCTTTACCAAAGGAATTTGCAGGCATGTAGAACATTTTCTCTTTTAATGAATGTGAATGAAGAGTTCTTTTTAATAAATTGTGTCGAAACCCATGTAAAATTATGTTAGAGTGAAAACAGAACCAAAGCAAAAAAAAAAAAAATATAAAAAAAAAAAAAATTGCGTCGATAAAATTTCCAAGTTGTAGTTTACTGTTGCTGATATTCTGTGTTATGATAAAAAAATTCAAACTTTTGTACATATATTTAAAAAACATAAAACTCTCCGCTAAGCAATTTGTAAACAATAACAACATTAAGTGATTTGCGTTGTAAAACGATTCAGTGCTAAAGTACCGCAAATCACAAAAATTTAACTTTGCTTAAAATTGCGAAATACGCAATAAGTGTGCACAACGGTCAACGGAATAACTGGAAGTTTACCGTTGTGCATCTGTGTGTCTTTGGTAAATTGCGTGATGCAATGATCTAGCGAAAGTTAGTTTTAACAGAAGCGAGCAGGCAGAGAAGAAAAAGTCATTGCAAAGAAAAATTGATCCGTGCTGTGAAAAAAAATTAAGAATTAAAACTGACTTATATTTAAATTTACTAAACCGTTCCACTATACCTTTTTTAACGCATGATATTTTCATATAAAATTTACATATTGACTATTATAATAAACTGTAATATTGTGTTACCAACAACTAAATTTGTATCTACAACGGAAAAAAAAAGAGAGAAGTACAACAATAACAAGTACAATAATAACATTTACAACAATAAAATACTCAACAGTGGAAAGGATTGGCAAGTATTGCTCTATATATATATATAACAAAATAAGCAGGATTTATACATTTGTTATAAAATAATAATTGTTCATGTATATAATATATATATATCTGGTTGACGATTCTGATACACATCCGTTGGTCACTCTGACGTATCATTTGTTTCTAATAAGCTTATATTTTCCCCAAACCACTCGTCACTATGGCACCTATCGAATTCCGCACGTCCTGGATCTACACCCTAAACAAGGAAACATTGTCTAGTTATTTAATGGAGTTCGGCTTCGAGACCGAAGGGACCGTTGAAGAACTCCGTCAAAAATTCAAGCAACTCCTAAGTGAACCCCTTTCCACTAAAGCGGCCGAAAGGCTCTTGGCTATGCAAGAGACACATACAGGATCAAGAGCACCCTCATCAAGAGCCCCGTCGAGTAAAGGTGAGTCCTCGGGCCCTGAGTCCGATGATGTGGGTTCGGAAAAACTAGTAATACCCAAGGTAAAGAGATACCCTGTTACGGAAGACAAAATTCTTGACGCACAGCACTCTGTTATGAGTAAATGTACCCTTATGGAAACAGTTCGAAAGTGGGGGATCACTTATGCTGGTGGCCCTGATCCTTTTCTGTTCATTGAACGCTTGGAAGAAATGGCCCTGACGTATGAAATAGATGAAAACGACCTCCCCGCGGCTATGCCTCAATTTCTAAAAGATAAGGCGTTAACATGGTATCGCAACAACAACGCTAGGTGGGGTGAATGGAAGTCGTTCAGAATCGACTTGATAAAATTTTTCTTGCCTCCACGATATGTGGAAGGAATCGAGGATGAAGTCCGCGGTCGCAAACAGCGACCAAACGAACTTTTCAAGGATTTCGTCCTAGACATTCAGGCCAAAATGAGACACACAACAATGACAGAAGAAGAAAAACTAAACCGTATTTTCCGTAATGCCCGACCGGACTATCTACGGTATATCAAACGCAAAGATTTCCATAATTTGGCAGAATTACTCGAACTAGCTGGTGATTTTGAATGTATACCACATCCATCCACCCGTACACCGCTAGTTACTAATCAACGAGCAACCCTCCCTCGGGAGACCCACAGATTAGCACATGAACAAGGTAATCTTGTAACTGACCCTAAAAACGCTTGTCACCGTTGCGCCGGATTAGGACATTTCTCTCGGGACTGTCGGAATCCTAAACAATTATTCTGCTGGGATTGTGGGCGTACGGGAGTACGCACTATTGACTGTTGTCGTCGTTCACCGCAGGGAAACGCCAACGGGGGCCCGTGCTCAACTCGGGGTGGCCAGGTCCCAAAGTTCAGCCCGTCCGTCTCAAGGACGATTCTAAATTGCGATGACCATAGACTAACAGCCGACATTCATATTAATAATCTCCCTATGACTGCTATTATAGACACCGGTGCCAGTAGTTGCTTCTTAAGCCACTCGTTTACTACTCGTCTCGGTCGCCATGCAATTCGAGAAGGTTCTGTCTTTGAGATTTCGCTCGCTGATGGTTCTAGGAGATGTATTAGACAGGCCATCGATTGTAATGTTCAACTTGGCAATATAAAGCGTAGGGTTGAATTTCGCATTATGCCTGGTACGGCAGTGGATGTAATATTAGGTCTTAGCTTTCTGAAAGCGTTCCAAGCTTCACTTACATGTGCTGGAGCCACTGTACAATTCCAGAGGCTCGACAACACCGCGGGCTTAATCATTCGGGAACCACGATCAGTCACAGGCAAGGCCATTCAACTGGCACACTCTGGCGTTACGACCGAGAACGTGGCACGACCTAATTCGACACTGGCGATACGGCCGTGTAAACAGGAAAACGAGGCACGACCTAATTCGACACTGGCGATACGGCCGTGTGAACAGGAAAACGTGGCTCAGCCTAACTCGGCACTGGCGGTACGACCATGTAATGAATCCATAGTTTTTAACCCGAATATCCTGGAGACACGACCTAGTCCAAACAACACTGAGAAACTAAGCGACACTCCGAAAACCATGGTTTTAGTGAACGGTCTAACCAACCGTAAATCAAGATTAGCCCCAGGTAAAGCAGTAAGAATATCACCAACCACTAGCACAATCAACAATGACAACCACACTCTGGTGACATTGCCGAGTGAGGACAATAATCGTAATACTCGCACCAATCCTCTGGAGACAAGGCCGAGCACAGAAAATGGCAAAACGCAAATTGGTGCTATTTGTAATAAATTTACTGATGCTAATTCAACCGTCCTGGAGACAAGACCGGACCAAAACCACCCCAAGATTAACACGAGTAGCATGCTGGAGACAAGGCCGCATAAAATTAACAAAGACCCCAGTTGTACATTAAGTATCTTGGAGACAAGGCCAGATACAAAATCAGCGTTAAACCTGAAAGCCAAGTCAATTTCCAAAACGAATGGTCCGAATGACCTAATCATATCGGAATTTTTGGAAGTTGAACTAGAAAAATTTCAAGAAGTCACTGGCCGGACACATATCGACGAACATAGAATCAAAATGATAGATGACCACGGTGCTCGACGATCGTTCAAGACCGACGAGAGAAACATTCGACGCCCGACTCACGGTTCGTCACCGTGCACATTCCACAGTGCTCGACGCTCGTTCAAGACCGACGAGAGAGACATTCGCCGGCCATTACATGACTCTCCACAGTGCACGTCCCGCGGTGCTCGACATTCGTTCAAAACCGGCGAGAGAGACGTTCGACGCCGTACCCACGGTTCTCCACCACGCGCCTCCCACAATGCTCGGCGCTCTTCGCATCATCGCCAAGATGACGGTCAATACAATCATTCAGGGGACCGCCAGGCTGGTAGCACAGCACAACTGCGACATTCGAACAAATACCACCGGAATGGGAACACGGCCACCGGAAGTCCCCACCATCAACCTCAAAGTCGTCACCATGAACCTTCCAACTTAGGCTGCAACGACTCCCGGAGACATTGCCAACGCTGTACTTCTTCGGATCGTTTACGTCCTCTAGCCGTTAATACTCGCGGCACTGGGCGAAGTGCCAGACTCCCAGAATGCCCGGTGAAGACTCCGCAGGGCTGGCACGCGGCAGGGATTCCTCCCATCGTACTCCGCCAGTTGGTGCCAAAAATCGAAAAAGCGTTGACAGAGATTCAGCCGGGAAAACGATGTAAACGGGTGTACCACACGAAGGAAGGACGTTTCCGTGTCACGTTCGCCAAGGACGGAACGGTCACGATCTACATATTATACTTAGAGGAGGAGGAGGAGTAACGGGATAATCAAAGACACCAACACGATGATCACAACTTTATTTTCATGTATTTACGCCATACAATAATTACTACTGTGAATTATATTCTATTGAACTCTTATTGATTTTCCACACCAACACGATGATCACAACTTTATTTTCATGTATTTACGCCATACAATAATTACTACTGTGAATTATATTCTATTGAACTCTTATTGATTTTCCACACCAACACAATGATCACAACTTTATTTTCATGTATTTACATTATACAAATAATTACGACTGTGAATTATATTATATTGAACTCTTATTGGTTTCCACACCAACACGATGATCACAACCTTACTTTCATGTATTTGCGTCATACAAATAATTTTTACTGTGAATTATATTCTAAGGAATTGAAAATCAAGTTAGGTTAAGTTACATAGAAAGAAAATGTATTAGATTAAGCTAAGTTGATTTACTATGATATAATAAGTGAACTATATGAGTCATATTGAAATGAATTACCAATGATTACTGCTGTGAATTTTATTTTAAGGAAATTAGGTTAAGTTACTTAGAAAGGAAAGTGTTAGATTAAGCTAAGTTGTTCTACTATAATATAATACGTGAATTACATGTATCATATTGAATATTGTAAACTAGTCATAATTTGTTTCCATACACGTTTTCCGAGGAGGGGAGGTAGTGTGACGGAGGAAAATCGCTACCCTCATTTTCCTCCCACACAAATCCTACTGTCCTTATAGTATATAAATAATTAATACTTGTTTAGTATATACAGGTATAATATATATTATTCTCGCATGCTATAAACGGTGTATGGATAGAATTGTATTTAATCTGGCCACTTCACTCCATGTCCACGTCATCAAAACTCGGGTCAATATACGACAACTACCGATCTACGTAGAAAAAGGCTTCTTGTCTAATCGGAGAAGATGCTCGTCCTCTTTTGTCGGCGAGAGCTCGAAGTGTGAACATGGAGTGAAGAGTGGAAAACATAGTCAGTGCGCTTGAGATATTAATAAAACAAAGTTTATTGTAATATATAAAAACAAAACGTGTAATTAAAACAAATAAAACAAAGTTGTGTATTCTGCGATGTATTACTCTGTACCGTACGGTTAAGAATTGAGTGAAGAAAATAAATTATAAAAGAAGAATTGCAAAGCGAGCGTTCCGCGTTACAAATAAATGTGCGAGTCACCCTTGAAGACCGACGGCTTCGACCCAGGCCAAGAAAAATCTCGTTACAATGTACAACTGTGTTTAGGGCGAAAGCCCGACTGATGTGTATCAATCAAATTATGTTACATAAGATAACGATGGATGTGTTTATATAGCAATTTTTCAAATACTTTAGATAAGTATGGTAGAATGGCAATAGACCGATAATCATCAACCTTCTTCGGCACAGGAATTATTTTTGCCTGTTTCCATTTTATTGGAAATGAACTCGTTGTCATAATAGTGTTTATAATATGCGTGATGTATGATAATATTTTAGGTAATAATATCTTAATAAATTTAGGATGTATATCATCAAGACCAAAAGCGTTAGATTTAACGCTAAGACAAGCTTCAAGTACATATTCTTGGCTGACATTACTTGTACAAAAAAGAATTGTGCTATTATTTAATCTATTTCATTATTATTATTATGATTATCACAGCGTACATTGCCAATAACGTTGGGTTGAACTGGTATATTTGTGAATTTATAGTTGAGTTCATTAACATCCAGTTCGATTGAACTACCAACTTTTTTACCATTTACCCGTAGGTTTTTTATCATGGTCCATAACTCCTTACCCGACTTGGTATTAGTGAATTTATCCGAATAATGTTTTGCTTTTGCTGCTTTAATTTTCGCATTGACATTTCTTCTGATTTGTTTGTATTGAGTATATAATGCATTCATTCTGTATCTCTTCCATCGCTTATAAACTTCATTCCGTTGTAATATTAATGCTTTAATTTCATCGTTAAACCAATGTGTATTGCGCTTTAAAGGGACTATATACTTTACTGGGACATATTAATTAAAAAGATAATTTATTTTGTCATCAAAAAATTGCAATTTTTCATCAACATAAGGCAAATAATGCATGATATTCCATGATATTACTTCCACTGCAGTACAACGTCTAGTGTTATTAATACTTGCATAATCTCTATAACAAATGCTAGTGTACTGTTAAACCCTTCGATCATAACAGTAGCATCTGGAACGTCTAAATGAAACCAAGTTTCAGAAACGCATATAATATCAATTCCAGAGTCTTCAAACAAGAAACGTAACTCATCCAATTTGTTATTTAAGCTTTGAGCATTTATATGTATGATTTTTAAACCTTGTTTACGATTAGCAAGAATACGTATCATGGTAAATAAACAGTTTTGAAAATTTCTCACTAAATATAACTCATTGTTTGTATACATGAGTTTCTAATTAAAAAACGAGTTTAACTGCTCGAGTTCAGTTACAGGAATTGCATCATTACTGTCATTTGTTACGATAGGGACTATACCTCGTAGAACAAATACACGCTTCACTTTGTTTTGTTTTTGATTTTGTATGCTGCTTTAAATATGTTGTAATTGTGAGGTTTTAAATTTTCATCAATGTAAAAGCGCGTATCACTGTCTATACCAATTTTTTTTAAACATAATGATGACTTTTGATTTCGTTTTAAATCATTTATATTACGTAATAAGAAGTTACGGTCAAAAGGTGTGTTAAATTTGACAATTATAGGACTGTCAGGTGTATTTGCACTTATACGATAGATCGATTTAAATTTCGGCACTTGAATTTTTGCCAACTGACATATATTCCATAGAACCTCGTTCAAATTTTCATTTTCATTATATGGTATACCGATTATACGTACGAGGTGTGTTCAAAAGGTAACAAGAATTTTTAAATTTCGCGGGTTTGGAGAGAGAGTTTTTTTTATTATGTTGGTTCACATGCCCCTGAAGTACGATAAAATTTTCAGCAATATTCAATATTCATTGTTTACTTTTTAAGTGGCAGCCGCTAACGTGAGACGTGTTTTTCGAGCTCGGCGATTTTCGTTGAATGCCTCCACTGGGACGATTGAGCCTTAGTTTCGACATCATATCCGTAAACCCATGTTTCGTCACCTGTTATAACACGTTTTAGTAGTAGTTCTGCATCGTTATTAACTTCATTTACCGACTCCTGAGCAACTTCCATTCCCCGCTGTTTTTGTTCGAAATTCAACAATTTTGGAACGAATTTTGCTGCCACACGTTTCATACCCAAAACATCCGAAAAAATTTGATGGCATGAGCCAACTGATGTGCCAACATCATCAGCGACTTCTCTGATTGTGATTCGGCGATCGTTCATAACCATTTCTTTCACTTTTTTCACGTTTTCATCAGTTGTTGATGTGCTTGGGCGTCCGGGTCGTTCGTCATCTTCAACGTTTTCGCGGCCATCTTGGAAACGCTTATACCATTCGTAAATCCTTGCTTTACTCATAGCAGACTCACCATATGCCTTTGTTAACACTTTATTTCATTTTTTACGCAAAATTTAATGCAGGTTCTTTGATCCATTTTTTTTCACTAACGAAAATCGCCGAGCTCGAAAAACACGTCTCACGTTAGCGGCTGCCACTTAAAAAGTAAACAATGAATATTGCTGAAAATTTTATCGTACTTCAGGGGCATGTGCACGAACATAATAAAAAAAACTCTCTCTCCAAACCCGCGAAATTTAAAAATTCTCGTTACTTTTTGAACACACCTCGTATATTTACATTCGACGCTCAGATTTTCGCGATCTCAACCAACTATTGGATTTAGCCGGCGACTTCGAGAGTATTCCCAGCGAGACTCCACGACCGCCGCCGAGACGTGAGACACATCGTATTATGAATCACCCTGCCACAGCCATTATGGATCCACGCAACGCGTGCCACCGCTGCGGCGAATCTGGCCATATAGCGAGGGGTTGCAGAAAACCGGTAAAGCTTTTCTGTTGGAAATGTAGCCGTCCGGATGTGCGAACAATAGACTCTTGCCGAGATAACCCGTCGGGAAACGCGAGAGGGGCCCGAGTCCGACAAGCGGCGACCGGGTCCACACTACAAGTCCCCGACAACACCGTCAGCAATTACCTGCCAGAGTGATAAACTTGTAGCTACACTCCTCGTTGGTTGCCAGACGGTTACGGCCATCATAGATACCGGCGCGACAAGCTGTTTCATTAGCGAGGCGTTTTCAAATCGTTTGAATGGTACCACCTTATGGGAAAGCGTATGCTTGGAGGTATCACTTGCGGACAACTCTACACGGGCCGTGAGTTGAGCGGCGTTCAGCTCGGTTCAGTTTGGCGACTTTACGCGCACGTTACAATTTCTAGTAATGCCCAATATGAAGGAGGAAGTGATATTAGGCCTAACATTCCTTCAGGCTTTTAACGCCACGATAAGTTGCGCAGGATTTACTGTCGCCTGCCAATTGTGTGAAACCCCGACTATACGTTGCCTCGTGACACGAGATAACTCAGGGGGTGAAGCAACAGCCCTGACATTGACACATAACCAGCCCGAACCAACATCGACACTTAATCAGTCAGTACCAACACCGACGCACAGTACCCCGGTACAATCACCGAAGTACAACAATGCAGAGAAACTATCTAAGAACAACCAACGAGCTCAACCAACGATGCATAACCAGTCAGCACAAGCAACGAAATTAATCAAGCCGGCAGAACCGCCGACGCACATCAAGTCAACGCCGCCGCCGAATCACTGTAATATCAGTGTAGCACGTGGTAATTAGACACCTTCTAAGCCAGTTCGCGGAAAGCAGGGCCAATCTAAGCCTGTTTTCCTGAAGGCGAGTCAACCGAGGCCAGGCATATCTAAGAAGAGTCAACCACTGATGATCCAAGCTAAGCAGACTCGATCAGGGCCAATTCCAGTGAAACTAGATAATCGCAAACCAGTTCGGCACAACGTGGCCCGGCGTGAACAATCCCAGCAGAATCAAGTCGACCATGTAAACGGCCACATCAATCATGTGCAAGTCAGAGCAGCTCAGCAGGCTAGTGATGCAGCACCGCAAGAGTTGGGACACCCATTGGAAACCTGTGGCGTAGGCCACAAGAATGCTGTCGGAGGACCGGAATCGTTGACATTGGCATCGAGGCGTAATCGGCGCAACCAACCGGTAATACTAAGTCACATCCCATCCAAGCCACCGAACGGCTCGACATTAGACCCTAATGCTAAGGAATTTCGGGTTGATCACTCAGCGGCGGCCGCCGACAACTTAGGTTTAACAGGGGCGGTGCCGAAAGCTTCGTACGGCGAAGACGAAGAACGATCAATTACGGCATTTCTCGACCAAGAATTGGCGAAATTTCAGCATGTGTCGGGTAAAACCAATATTGACGAACATCACATACGCATGTTACACGACCATCCGATAAAGATCCGATATCAAATACGGAATCCCTCCACGCAAGCGATCATCAATGCAGAAGTGGACCAATTACTGGAGAAAGGATGTATTGAACCTTCCTGCAGTCCCTATAGCTTTCCAGTAACTTTGGTCAAGAAGAAAAATGGGGCATGACGCGTTCCACCATTCCGTTCGATTTCCGCCAACTAAATAAACATTCCGAACCGGACGCGTACCCACTTCCGCGCATCTCTCACGTCCTAGACCGTTTACGAGAGGCGAGGTATCATGTATATATTCACTGTATCTGGGCGTGGGTTGTATCAGTGGAAAGTGATGCCATTCGGCTTACATTCTGCTCCTGCCATATTCCAAAGAATTTTAGATTTGATGATTGGCCCAGATTTAGAACCGTACGCTTTTGCGTACCTTGACGACATCATAGTCACCGGTAAATCCTTGCAACAGCAAATGTCCAATCTTCGGAAAGTCTTCCAACGATTACGCACGGCGAACCTGAAGATTAACGCTAGCAAGTGAGAGTTCTTTAAACGAGAGGTAAAATATTTAGGCCATATTGTGACAGACCAGGGCATCAAGACTGATCCGGAAAAGGTGGCGCCGATAGCCCAAATGAAACCCCGGTAATGTGCGAGAGTTGAGTACCGGAGTTTTGTGCCGGACTTTGCCGTAATTTCCCAGCCGCTGACGTCTTTGCTGATGAAGGTCAAACGCTGAAAATGGGGCGACAAGCAAGCAGCAGGCGTTCGAGGCCCTCAAAACAAGGTTAACTGAGGCGCCAATATTAGCATGCCCTGACTTTACTAAAACATTTACACCACAAACTGATGCGAGTGATATTGGCCTAGGCGTGGTACTAACACAAGAGATCGATGGCAGTGAACACGTGATCGCGTATGCAAGCAGGCATTTGAACAAGGCGGAGAAAAACTATAGCACGACCGAGAAAGAGTGCCTTGCAGTCATTTGGGGGGTGCGGAAGATGAGGCCATACCTTGAAGGATATCGTTTCATAGTGGTCACCGACCACCTTTCATTGAAGTGGCTAAACTCCATTGATAATCCTTCTGGACGCTTGGCTCGATGGGCGCTGGAGCTGCAACAATATCAGTTTACCGTGCAGTACCAACGTAGTGGCCGACGCTCTGTCGCGACAGCCCGTCGAAACCTGTCATCTTGCTACATCCGAGACCTTACCAAATGACCTTTCAGATATTACATGCCCATGGATCCGCAAGCGTGTGGCGGACATGGCGACGAATCAACAAAAGTACGTTGATTACAGTTGGGTGGGCGGACAACTCTACCGACATGTGAATACCCACGCACACGACGAAGACGAAGCTTCCTGGAAGTTGTGTGTTCCCATAGATACATGTAAACAGGTCTTGTACGAGAATCATGACCAACCAGCCGCAGGACATCTTGATATTAGGAAAACCGTGCTACGCATTGGCAAACGGTACTATTGGCCGGGGATGTATCATGATATCAAGCGTTATGTTCTACAGTGTGAGTCGTGCTAGATATATAAGGCGAGTCAACAGAAACCGGCAGGGGAGATGCTGTCCCACATTCCAGACGAACCGTGGTCAGTTATCTGTGCGGACTTTGTGGGTCCCCTTTCGCGTTCCCGTCATGGTTACACGATGCTTCTGGTGGTGGTGGACAAGTTCTCAAAGTGGATTGAATTGACTCCACTACGGAAAGCTACCTCAGAAGGTCTTATCCAAACTCTGCGGGAGAAAATCGTGGCCAAATATGGCGTACTCAAGGTTCTGATCTCAGAAAATAGTACTCAGTTCACAAGTAAAGTGTTTCGAAAGTATGTAGAGGCGATTGGCAATAAACATCGGTTCACAGCGCCCTACACTCCACACGAAAACCCGACGGAACATGCCAACCGTACTGTGAAGACGATGATTTCTCAGCTGGCGAACGATGATCATCGTAGGTGGGATGAGTATTTGCCGGAGATAATGCTGGCGGTCAATACGAGCGTTGCTGATTCTACAGGGTACACCCCAGCTTATCTAACTTAAGGTCGTGAGCCCAGACTCCCCAACGCCTACTACGATGACGTGACCACAGGTACAGGTGCACAGGTGAAATCTCCGAGAGAGGGGTACAACGTCTTCATGAAGCAAGGAAGCTAGTCAAGGTGAATCTAAGTAAAGCAGTGCAAAATCAAAGCAGGCATTATAACCTGGACGACGACGTCCCTGGAAGCCGAAGATCGGGGACAGGGTATGGGTTAAACAGCACGTCCTGTCCAAAGCAGTTAACGGTTATGCAGCCAAGTTGGCTCCACGATATGAAGGGCCTTACGAGGTCACTAGTCATGTTTCCAATGTCATTGTTTCTGTGCAACGGGTTGGCCAATGTCGTACATGCCATGTCCAAGATTTGAAGCCCTATGTTGAGGCGTAAATCTCTTGGTGTTTATTAATTTATATTATTTCTCTATCCATATTATTCTTGTTTCTATTTCAGAAGTCTGTCTGTTTACTGTTTGCGTAATGAGTGACAATTGGGAACGAGTTTGCCAGTGGCGGTCAGAGATTCGACGCGGTTCTTCCCAACCCGACTTCAACCAGGCGGGACCTTTCCAAACGCGTGGGAATGCTCCGAGAGCCCGTAGATCTAGAGGGCGAGCATACGCAACCTGAGGCGAGCGGGGCTAACAAGCCAAAGTCGCAAGCCGAACCGGTGATAATCCTATACAGCTCAGAGTCGGAACAAACTAGCAGCATCGATGACTCATTTGTGACGACTGCGTCCCATCTATCATCGCCGGAAGTACCTGCAAATGAGCCACCTATCTCCGAGGGTTCCGATGATGAGACGTTTGAAGGCGCTGCCAGCTTTGAAGTAGGAGACAGAGGTTACAGTCAGCTCCCACATATGCCCGGTTCTTCAGGCGGAATTTACGATCCGTTTTCGGTAGGTGAAGACCCCCATGAACGGGAGCTAGAGCTTGAATGCCGCCAACCGTCCGGCCTGAGAATAATGAACGTCCCGTTCAAACGGAGTGTCGGAGCCATCGACGTCGTATGTGTGGAAGGGCCAATTGCGCGTGCAACCCAAGGTCGGCCAAAACTCCACAAGGTTGGTTTGCTGGGGGGATACCTAGAGTAATGGTTCGTCAGTTGGAGCCCATCATTGAGGCGAAACAGCGGGAGTTACCGGTATACAAGCGGCACAAGATGTTGTTTTATTTGCCGCAAGGCCGGTTCCGCATGACATTCTCCCGGGGCGGTCTGGTGACTATTGGGCAGGTGCCATGGAACGGAGGGGAGAATCGTGCCCTGCGTAGGGAACATCACGGTCCTCATAGGCGGGACGTGGTGTAAGGAAGAAAAATGCCCAGCCTTTTTCCCCCATACAGCTGTAGCGTTTTCATTACGACAACTCGTCGAAAACAGAGCCGTCAACTAAAACTGAGTGAATGGTGAAAAACGAGCGGAGTGCGCAACTTTTAAGAAGTGTGTTGTCTTGTGATCGTCGTCAAGTGATCGTCAAGCAGTAATCAGGGGGGTAATCACGTAAGCGATAGTGATGGTACGACAATAGTTATTTTAAAATTTTCACTTTCGTAAGCGATAGAAAGCATTATCGTCAAACTATTATCATATTTTTGTATTTTCGTAAGCTTATAAACCGTCATGTAGCATCGCGCAAACAACCGCTATCGTGCGATAGCAATATAGCTATCGTTTTATAATAAAATAAATTAAAAGAAAAAAAAAAGGAAAAGATAAAATTATACATTACTTAATTGTGAAGAAATTAAATAAGATTTGAAATTTCTAGGAAAAATGCATAGAAATATTTTTTTAACATGTAATTAAAAATTTATTACTTTCGATCTACATATCTACAATATGTATATATTTTACTATTTTCTATTTAGATTTACAGAAAAATTTTTAGAAAGTCAGTGGTGTGGACCACAAAGTAATACTTGGCTTCTCCGTAAATTACAAAATATTTCAACAAAAAATATTTTTTCTAAACAAAAATAATGTATAAATGAGAAAATTTATACTCTAATTGTCTTTGTACAGGTGCTCACGATACAACTCTCTGTCTTTGTTTACTAAAATAAACGCCATATGATAAATTCTGTCATTCACAATGAATAATAACACGACGATGAGAGTGATGGTCTTATATTAATGAAACTAAAACTATTATAGACTACCATCATCGCAACTATGACAATAGTTTCAAAAGTTACGTGATTACCCCCCTGAATCTTTGTGCAAAAATGTGCATGGACAACAAGAAGCTTGTTAAGTACTTCACGCATGATAAACAGGAAGAAGAAAACGATTTGTTTATAGGCACCACTGTTAAAGAAAGCGATCAGCTGTCATGGAATATTAAGGTTGGCATATATAATAAAAATGTAGAATGTTAGGCAGACACATGCAATAAAAGGTACAGCATAATATTTTGGTGTTTTAAATTTTATAATGAAAACAAATATTAATTTGTTAACCATTAAAAAAAATTGGTGAAAATTTATCATTATTAGGAAAAGTCGATCTTCCTTTAAATTTAATTCAAAAGAATTTATTTGTACATTTTATGTAGTAAACTTTTTATGTAAAAATATTCTAGGTTTACCTACTCTTAACAAATTAAACTTAATTAAGCAAATTGGTACAATTATTAAAATACTTAAAGAATATTCAGATGTATTTACAAGTTTGGGATCTTTACAAGATTTGTGTGATTTCAAATTAAAAGAAAATGTTCAACCAGTTGTTGATCCACCAAGAAAAATTCCATATAAACTATACGAACTATTGAAAAATGAATTAAAAAGAATGTGTGATTTGAAAGTAATAACGTCTGTAGAGGAACCTACAGAATGGGTAAATTCTATTGTCTTAGTCACAAAACCAAACGGTGATTTGAGATTATGTTTGGGTCCACGAAATTTAAACAAAGCTATTATATGTCCTCAACATTCATTTCCAAATGTTGAAGAATGTAAATCCAAATTGGAATTTAAGGAACTTTGAATAAATGAAATGAAAATGAAATTGTGTGGCTCAAAATATTTCACAAAATTAGATGCAAATAGTGGTTTTTGGATGGTTCCTTTAAGTGAGGCATCATCTAAATTATGCACATTCAATATTCCGTTTGGGAGATATACGTTTTTAAGATTACCTTTTGGTATAAATGCAGCACCTGAAATTTTCCATGCGTTAATAACTAAATTGTTTAGTGGTATACCTGGTTTACTTATTTATATTGATGATTTTTTAATTATTCTAAAAATAATAGAATAACACAAAAAAGGTTTTAAAAAGAGCTGAGCTGTCGATTTAAAGTATAATAAAGCAAAATCAAGTATTTTGCAAACAGAAATTAAATTCGCCGGACATGTGTTTGGTCAGTCTGGAGTTAAATCTGATGAAGAAAAAGTAAAAGCAATTGTTAACATGTCTAAGTCTGAAAATATTAAAGAATTACAACGTTTTTTAGGTATGGTTAATTATTTAGGACCATATATAGATAAATTATCATCAAATGTTCATTTAAGACAACTTTTACGAAAAGACACACGTGCACAATAAAGAGCACGATGTAGAATTTAAAAATTTGAAAGACGTTGTTACAAAAGAGCCTCTGCTTACTTATTTTGATTCCAACGAAGATGTGCTTTTGACAGTAGATGCATCTCAATTTGCTGTCGGAGCAGCTATTTTACAAGATCATACGTCTATTGCTTATGCATCTGCCTCTTTAACTGATAGTCAAAAGAATTATGCACAAATAGAGAGAGGGATTATTTGCAATTTTGTTTGGATGTACCAAATTTCATCAGTATGTATTCAAAAATAACTGTAGAAACCGATAGTTAGTTTATTTGATAAACCTTTATACAAGATTCCGGCTAGATTACAACGATTCATGATGCGATTACTTTATTACGATTTGTCTGTCATTTATAAGCCAGAAAAATATATGTATTTGGCTGATGCCTTGTCACGAGCTCCTTTACAAGAACACGTTTTAGCAGATGTTGATGATGAATTAACTTTGCACTGTAATTTTATAATTTCTCATCTAACAAATCCGTTTACAAGTATTAATACTGAAAAGGAATACGTAGAAAGATATTAATTTTTTCAAAAAATTATTCATTATATAAAAAATGGGTGGCCTAAAAACAAAAAAGACGTTGAAAAGATCGTAATGCCTTATTTTAAATTTAAAGATGACATTTCTACTTTAGACGGATTATTATTAAAAGAACACCAAATTTTAGTTTTGTACCTGAAGGTTTACGTAAAAATATTTTAAACAAAATTCCTGAAGGTCATTTAGGAGTCCACAGATGTCAAAATTTAGCACGTCAGTCAGTATTTTGGCCTGGTATTTATAATGAAATTCTGGATAAAGTCACTAATTGTAAAATATGTGTAAAATATCAGAATTCAACTGTAAAACCTAAAATGACACCACATGAAATTGTTGACATACCTTGGTTTAAAGTAGGGTGTGAATTATTTGAATTTAATAAAAATACATATCTTTTGGTTGTGGACTATTATTCTAAATACATTGAAATTGGGTTACTTAACTCAGGTTTTCAAGACACGGAATACCAAATATTTTAGTAACAGATAATGGACCCCCATTCAATTCTCAAGAATTTAAAAATTTTTGTATTGCATGGAAAATAGATCATAAAACTTCTAGTCCATATTTACCAAGATCAAACGGTTTGGCTTCTTGCCAAAACTTGTTGATAATAACAATTATAAAAAGTCATTAAAACGTAATGAACAAAAGACTTTATATTATTACTAGCTGTTGTTCGCGGCTACACCTGCGTGGAATTCGGTTATCTCGCGAGATAAAACGTTGCCTACGCCCAAAATCCTCTCCAGAATCTAGTGATGCATCTGGAGTGGTATCCATACATGCCGTTGTCAGATTTCAGATTTCTCTACTATTTAAATATTGTGAAATACTTATTGTGAATACTTAATTTCTTAATTGGCAATATTACTACCAATGGTGGGTATAAAAAGGGGTTATAGTGACATAAGTACAATAGTTGGACATATGGTCTCGAAAAGTTTTTTGTAGATATTGATATGTTCTATAATATTGTAGAACTTTTTTTGTTTTAACATCAATACTTTCCGCAGCGTATTCGATGAAAGATATTTTATGACTAATTTTTTTACACCTTGGGTTAGTAATAGTAGGAATGTCCAGGGATCCCCAACAATTTTTGGCAATAAATATAGCCTATGTTACTCAGTGATAATGTAGCTTTCTAATAGCGAAAATATTTTTGAAATCGGTCCAGTAGTTTTTGAGTTTACTCGTTACATACAAAAATACAAAAATATAAAAATACAAAAATACAAATCTTTCCTCTTTATAATATTAGTATAGATAATCAACATGCAAAAAATACTAAACCACTACATTTAGGTGATAAAATAATGTTTAAGAAAATGCCAATAAGTTATTGGTGATAAATAATTGAATCTTGTAAAGAACCAAAATATTTTATTGTAAAATGTAATGATAGTACATATAGAAGAAATGAACAACATATACGTAAATCGATTGAAAATCAAAATCTTGTTAAAATAAAAGAAAAAAATGAATTAATTTGATAAATCACAAAATGGTAATAAAAATGTAAATGATAAAATTGTTGAGTCTGAAAGAATTAATGATAATACAAACACAAATGGAAATTATGAACGAAAAAAGGTAGAATTGTAAAGCAACCTAGTAGATTAAACTATGAATGAAATTATTTTGCTAAGTACTTATATATATAAATACTTATATGGATTGAAAGGGAGATGTTATGTATGTATAATTATGTTGTTAGTTTTAAGTAAAATGAAATAAATAAAAAGTAAAACTATAAAGAAATAAAGAATCTTGTCTAGTCATGATACCCGACAAGACGCAACATGTCTGTCTACGTAAATTTATGCACAAGCTACAGGTAAATTTTTCGACATATTTCGATGAAATTTAGTACATGTGTTGGTTCAAAGGGGGTCCTTTCGAAAATGGGCCGAACCGAAGCATTCTTTGAACCTCTCCACATATAAGGTCATATTATAATAATATTATTTTTATGTCAAAAGATCGCATATATTAATATATTTTCCAAAAATTTGCTAAATAATAGTTCATATTTGGCTGTGACAAATATGTTCCCGATCGGACTATTTTTGGAACCCCCTTTCCATAGTGCCTCGAGTACTAAACTAAACTAATTGTAGCATGATTTGTGGAGCTAAGTGGTGTAAGGTATTAAATGGTCAGGCTTGACCGACCATAATATTCTCATTTTGTTTTAAATTTTTTTTTAAAAGTACCGATTATACCGATATATGTTAAAGTCAGATTTGCTGTAGAGAAAGTTGCGCATAGCAATGGAGCATTAGTGAGCTGCAATGTATAATTTAAACATTAAATAAAAAAATAAAAAAAAATTATGCAAAATATACCTTTTCGAATTTTTAAAGTTTTGTAAATTTTTTCCAACTTTAGAACTCATGCGACCTCGGATGAAATTTCTTGTTTGACCACCAATTAATCTCACCACGTACAGAACCTCTCCCACCTTTCTTAACCGATTAAAAAAAAAAAAATTCACAGAGATATTTCAATTGCTTAAGCTTTTAAATAAAATTTTTCTATATACCAAGAAGAAATACCAATCCTTATACAAAAAAAAAATTGTTCTCTAGCCTACATTGTGTTACCATTTTAGTTGAAAATAGATATGAAGACGTATTTATACAATTCGTCGTAAAAGTTCACATTTTTATTAAACGTTCCTTGCCCCCTTTTTTACTTATTATACTCACCATAATAATGCGTACGTTTTTAAGTATCAGACAGGGCCGAGTCACATCCTCAAAAGTATAAGTTCATAAGCAGCGTCGAATTTTAAGTTGAGTTATGTTCGTCCGTGTGTCTTCGAATTACATCCACACCCACAATGAAATCCCAAACCCGTGGCTTTTGGATTTCTCACAACATCAAACTATATAACAAATATTATAAAAAATTTCGTCACATAATGACTTGCTTTGTAATAAAAAGTTATATGGAGCGACGATCAAGAAATAGTTCTATCGAGTTCAAATTTGGCTGAGTCAATTACTAAACTAAATACCTATGATTCACCAAGTCTACGAAATAAGTGTTTATTTTCGGCTTTCATTACAAAAGTGGCGAGTTCTTTAACGACATATACTTGGCCAAAGAAAAACTTAATAAAATAATTCCTTTTGTTAATCTTATTGAAGATACAAAAGTTACATAATTACGTTAATTTTATTACTTTGCTTTGTACTTTTACTCAGCTTGCCTACCTATAAATCACCATATACAGTATACCATATGTCAGTTCACTTTAGCGAAGCACCTACATGACATCAACTTGTTAAATTTATGAAATATTAACTAAAATAAATACTATGAACACTCATGTTTAAGGGACAGTTAGGCAATATATTGTCTGACACAACGCAAACTCACCATAGCATGAAAGATATAAAAGGATTTATAACATAAGACAAGAGCTTAATGTTAATATATTCTCACGAGCAGCTTCAGCACGAAAAGTGGCTGAAGCGGAAAATTGAACTAAGAAAACTAAAATTGGCTTAGGCCACATCTTAAAAACGGTAAACATTTATATATAAAATGTGAACGTGGAAGGTATATGATTTACCTTCTATGTATTATGTATGTATTACGAATAAGCTTGCAAGTCGAATTGTACGCTGGGTATTATTTTTTGTAAATTGTAGGCATGTATATTATTCGAGTATGCCTACTTTTGACAAAATTGGAATTTGGGGGATTTATAGATATATATATACCAAATATCAAGTTTATACTTCAATTTTTGTGACAGATATTGGGCGTAAAAATATGACTCCGCCCTTTTTTCAATAAATGTCGTTACTTTTGTTGTGCTTATTTGTTAAATGTGGCAACACGTGTATTTGACACGTGACACAGTAAGGTTTCATTGTTGGTATATGACATTTGTTATTCGCTTATGCAAGGATTATTTTAACTTAAATAAACATGTCGAATTTTATTCCAAATAAACGTTATTTGCGGGAAGTGTTATTGCATTATTTTATTGAAAGAAAGAAAAGCACGGCGGAAACTTATCGTTTCCTTGTAGAAATTTACGGCGATGATGTTCCAAATACCACATGTAAAGATACCACACGAAAAGAATGGTTTCAACATTTTAAAAACGACGATTTTTACGCAGAGGATAAAAAACATGGAAAACCATCAAAAAAATTTAAGATGCGTAATCAAAGCATTACTAGACGAAGATCCATCCCAAACACAATCAGAGTTAGCTCCGTCATTTATTGTTACTCAACAATGTGTTTCGCAACGTTTACAAAATCTGGGAATGATTCGAAAACAAGCTAACTGGTTACAACATGAATTAAAAGAAAGAGACCCTGAACGTCAAAAAATCATTAGTGAAGTTCTGCTTGAAAGACAAAAAAGAAAGGGTTTTTTGCATCGAATCATTACTGGTCATTACTGATGAAAAATGGATATATTACGAAAATCCTAAGTGCAAAAAAATCTTGGGTTAAGCCAGGTGAACCTGGTCCATCACAGCTAAAGCGAAATATTCATTATCAGAATGTTATGCTCTGTATTTGGTGGGATTTGAAAGATGCGATCCATTATGAGTTGCTGAAACCATTAATGGCGATGTCTTCCGACAACAAGTAATGCATTTGAAATGAGCTATAGAATATGAACGGCCAGAATGAAAGAATAGGCACGATAAAGTAATTTTTCAATTTTTTTTTTGCCACCGCTATATTCACCAGACATTGTGCCTTCAGACTACTATATATTTCGATCGATTCAATTAGCATTTCTGAAACGAAGTTCACTTCCTACGAAGGTATCCAAATTTGTCTTAATAATTGGGTCGGGAGACCCAAAGAACCAAACTTCTTTAGTGAGGGAATCCGTAAATTATCAGAAGAAGGGAAAAGGATGTAACTTCAGATGAAGCATATTTTGAATAAATTTGTATTTCAGTTTCAGTTGGTAACCCTAGCTTGTTGCGTGTGTTTTATTTCGCTCGGTATTAATTAATTTCTTGAACATTATATTACGTTTAAAGTTATACCAGAGACTTCTAATTTTTCTTCTATATGTAGAAGTCTCTGCCTTAGTCCTATTGCTGTTTCGCCAATTGCTGTTGTTGTTGCGGTGCTGCTTCCTATGCTCATTCTAGTTATTGATTTACCTTAACTTAAGTTTAGTTTAGTTGGATGTTATAAAATTGTAGCTAACTTATAAAATGAAATAAATTATATAAAGGAACAAACGTCTTTTATTTATCCACAAAAAAGACGGAGTCATATTTGTACCAAATATATAGATTGTGTAGATTTTGTGTGTGTCTATTATCCGACCATTTTGGCACATCAATCGATATATAGGTATACTAAATATCAACTTATTAGCTCAATTTTTTTGGTAGATAAATAGATTTATTATACCAAAACTCGAATATCTCAAAAAATGCAACCTGTAGGTTGAGCTCAAATATACGTAGACAGACAGGCGGATATGGATAATCGATTTAGATTTTAATTCTGAATTAATCAGCTTAATTGCCGCTTAGAAGTTACAAACATCCGCACAAACTCAAATTATACTCTTTCCACCTATGGTAAAGGATATGTAGCACTTATTTAATTGCTACATAGCAACTAAAACGGTTTTTTGTAATGTTTACACAATAAGTAAGTACCTAGTTCCATAGTTCTGTAATATTTGAAAAATTGAAAAAGTTCATGCCGTTTTGTGTTTGTAGTAGGGGTTGTACTATATATATAACAAAAAAAATTAAAAACGGCGATATTAGGCATAAGCCAAATCTAGGAAACGCATCATAATCAACGTCCTACAAATAGAACACCACTATACCTCTACCACTTCAAAAAATTAGACAAACTCCAATTTATTTGTACAATCACGCCATTTTGTGCGTGGCAATATCATTATATTTTTACCAAATAGAGAATTCTTACCCAATAAATTTAAAAACATTTAAGTTTTTACTTACGTAATTTGCAATACGTTGCCCAGAGGGCTGACTTTATATATTTGCACAATTTCATAAATTATGTGAAAACGTGCTTTATATAAAAAATATCTGATTTTGTAAAATTGTAGAAAGGTCCAAGGACCGAATTAACCCATTTTTAATAACAAGGTGACTACATATAGATAAATTTTTTGTACCAAATTTCAGGTCTACAGGTTTTATAGTTTAGGAGTAATACGAAATAAATTGTCTAAAAGAATTTAAAACATGAGTGGTCATAACACAAAACGTAACATAAGGTATAATAATGGGTAATGATAGTAGGCCTCCTAGATTTGGCATACGCCCAATGTACCCTTAAAAAAAATTATATTATTAACATAAAAACAAGTAAAAATATCGTGTCGGTAAAGCCGCCCATTACCCTCCACCACTTGATTTATATTTGTATTATCAAAAATTTTAAAATGACTAAAATATCAGTTTTTTTTTTTTTTTATATTATAACGAGACCTTATTAAAATGTCCAGATGAAATTTGGAACACATAATATTGAACATTAAAAATGCGCGTGTGCATATTATTTGACCTCTCTAACCTTCTTAGCGATTTTCCAATTAAACGGGGTTATTAAATCCATATGTGTATATTTCTTCTAAACTTTTACATGTTTCATTCATGTTTGACCTCATTTACAACGCATTTTATGTACTACCTAGTTATTAAAAGTAATTGTCGTCAGATAAGGAACACTTCCACAATTCACATAAACTCATATTCAGCGTAAAACTCGACTTACAAGTTAATTCGGATTACATACTTTATAAGACAGCGTAATCATCTGCATCTGCTACGCCCACTGTGTATGCGTACGTAGATGTGGAGAGCATTTACTATTTGGCCTAGGCTAAACTTAGTTTTCTTACTTGTTTATTAATTTAATTGAAATTTATTAAAACTTAAAAATATTGTTAATTCTTTGTTTCAGCTATAAGCTATAACAGTTTTAGTTGCCGTTTTTAAGTTTTTTAAAAAAAAACAACTATTTTAATTTTTAAATTATTTATTATTATGAATACGGATTATAACTAATTAACTGAACTAAAGAATAGATTTTATAGAATTAATTTACAAACTAGATATTTTCCCTATTTATAGGTTTTTCTAGTTTCTGGTTTGTGTGCATGTGATATGTGGTTTATACGTGGGAACGCTGTTATTATGATGTGTCGATTGGACATTCGTCCAGACGACACATTTGCAAAATAAGCAGTTTTAGTAATTTCATCTTTTATACAAAGATGCATTTCATTGGAATGCGCGCCCACACATCTGTGCGATATGTTATTTTATTGAACAGAGTGCATTCCTTTTAGCAAATTCAAGGCTATGGGGACATTGCCACTTGGTTGTTTACACAAGTGTTGAACGTATTAAATGACCGTCGCATAATTTGTCACAATTTGCTTGCACATCAAAAATGCAAGACAATGATTGTTTGGTATGGTCGATCGGACAATGTACGCTATGCATATGTATATGTATGCAACTATGTTATATTACAGACGGTTCTACAGGCGATACTATAACACCCCCACCGTTAGATCGAGACTCCGGCGAGATTTGGAGAACTGCGGACTTTTTTCTACTAAGCAAAACATATATCAATATTAATATTATTATGAACATTACAGCGTCTGTTCCCGTGTTTACAATTTTAGTGATTTTTTGGCTTCTAATTGAGCCATCCAACATATCTTTATAATGTACATGTGCAATTGACAATTCTTCAGCCGTTAAATCGGCATAGTTCATAGACTTATTTTCTTTGATTTTTATCAACATTTCGGGTATTATAATTTCGTCATGAATTCTTATTACATAATTAGTGTAGTTCTTTTTTCTTATTTCTACAAAACAATTAAAAAATTTTAATAAAAATGTTCCTTGGAACTGTTTTTGTTTCTTATGACAATTTGTTCTTATACTTTCATTAAAATTCATAAATATCAAAAATCCTGAATTTATCTCTTTGACACTACTTTGGTTACAATTTTTCATTTGGCAATTTGCCTCATTATTATTTATTATGTTAGATAGGCACTTATCTTCTAAACTTATTAAGTTATTTCTTAAATTTTTAAATACATTTTTATTATATATATTATTATATTTGTCTAATAATATTTCTTCATGAGAGAGTCGTATGCACTTATTATTTACGTTAGGCATGGGTACAAAAATCATTTTAGTGTATGTATCATTTTCGAATTTTGGGACCAAAATTGTTATAATTATTATTTCGTCAAAGATTCTAACAGTGACTCTTAAATTATTGTAGGTATCTAAGTCGTTGATTATGTGTAACTCTTTTTCTGTCAATATGCCGGGTGCCACTATACCTAGTTTACTAGTAAAAAGTATTTGGGTTATGTCATCTACGTGGTCACGCAGCATTGCAATGTCATTGTTAATTTGAAAAATCTGTTCTAACAAAGTTATTTCGTCTTCTGCGTGGCCTATTCTAATGGCCAATACATTTTTTATTTTATTAATACAACTAGCAACCCTTGATTGCTGACTATTAATATGTGAAGTTATATTTTGAATTTGGTCGGACAAAACGTTGCCAAGGTTTATCAATGAGTCAATTTTATATTCATTGTTTTTAGTGTCACCTGTTAAATTTCTTAATGTTTCGTAAATTTGTTGTTCGTCATCACTGTCCATTGTGCCTGCAATATATTTTAATCCTTTACCCACAAAATTTGCCAACCCTCTCTTATTTCTATGTATAGGTACCAAATTATTTATTTTTGTTTTTAAAACAATCAGATTACTAGATACGGTCATTAATATTGGTTTAGGCCTTACGGACAATGTTAAATTATTTATGTTTTGTTTTATTATATCAGTACTTTCTCTATACTTAGTTATATTTATTAAGTGTATTATTTTCTCGTAGTTATTAATTAGTTTGACCTCATCCTGTCTTATGGGTAAGTAGCCATGATTATTTGTGAGGTCCTGGTAGTCAACATATTGTGTTGAATACAATGGTAAACCCAATAGCAGAATTATGATTTGTAGCAACATCCCTAAAAGATAATAGCTTTTATAATTTGATTTTATATATCCTAATATTTAATTCGTCATTAATTTTCTCACTTTCCAAAACCTTTAGTTTTGGTTAAAAGTTTGCATTTCTCTCTAAACCAAAATAAAATATTCATTTTTTTTTTTCACATTAAACGTTCTACAGTGTTTTTGTGATAAATATATTTGTTTTTACTATTCTCCCAATGTTGAGGTCGGTCAGTTAATTCTGTAAGAGGTCATTGCCTTATTTTTGTTTCTTTATTCTGTTTCCCTACTTCTGCTGCGATTTTATAACGCATCAACACGCTCGCGCGTCAACACGCGTCATTATTTTTTTGTTTTGTTTACAAACCTATTCATTTACATATTCTGCTGAGCAAGATGCTCACTGTGAGTGCGTTTGTTTACGTTAGGTAGGGCGATCTCGTCTACCAGTGGTATATGTCAACACTGCAAGATTGTATGCCCTTTTATTATGCCGCTTTATTTCGGATATTCTATTTCGTTATTATGGAGAGGTATACACATTAAGGAATGTGATGTATCAGAGTGGGTAAATGAGTTAGTTTATTATTATTATTATTATTATTGATCTTTTGGGCATCTTGGTGGCATCTGATTTCTTCTGATTCAGCTTTTCTTGGGTATAAATTAGATTCATTTTCTCTATTACTTATTCAATACTTTGACAAGTTTTTATTTTATTGGATATGTTTCCTTTTGTTATTCTACAAGGGTAAATGTTCTTTCCTTTATCATATTCGCTGATTTCTAATTTCTTTGCAACGCTACATGGGTGCCTTTATTTACTCATCAATAGATTGATTTTTGTATTTGATATATAAATGTTTGTTAGTTTTTACTTTACTATTTTTCTTTTATTGATAGATTACTTATTCATACGCGAATTCACTAGTATAGGTGTATTTATATATTTCTTTTTAATTATACATTTCATTAATTACCATCAATCAATTACGCTTTTATAATTTTTTATACTGTATTCTGAAGTTAGTTCAAATCATTGTCAATACCTCCTATATTGTCGTTATCTATTCCCACATTTGCATTAGTAAATTTCTTTTTTCTTTTAATATGTCCTCTATAATATTTATGTCCTTTAGCAGTTATTATGTGATCATCATCTAACTTGCGTACGTTTACTTTTCTGAACTTAGCATAATTTTTACCTCCTCTAACTTCTTTTATATATGTGGGACCTTCTACAATTTCATTATCGTCACGTTTTTCATTTAGTTTATTTATTATTCTTTCCTTAGTCTTTTCTATCCTTTCTTTAATAGCAGGATAATCATTTGGGTTTGTATTTCCCGTTACAAAATCGATTGGCTTTACTCCTATTGTGGAGTGCATTGAATTGTTATAGTACATAATAATTCTATAAATTTTTTCTTCGACTGTTTCTAAGTCATTTTCTGGATCGTGTTTTAACAATCTAATGTGTTCATTTATTGTATTATGTAGCCGTTCGACATCGGCGTTTGACGTATGATTATTGTTAGAAGTATAATGTATCTCTATATTCTGTTCTCTTAAAAATTCCATTAATGGTAATGCTTTGAATCCTAATTCATTGTCTACAATTATCTTATCTATATGTCCATATGATCCTAAGTATTGGGTCAGAGTTAGTTTGAATTCTGTCCAAGATCTATTTTGGATTTTATATGCCTGTGCATATTTAGAGAATTTATCGACAAATGTCAAGAACAATGTTTTATTCAAACTATAGAACACATCTATGTGTACTATTTCTCTTGGTTTGTTTGGTGTTTCTGTCACCTTAAATTTTAATTTTAGAGGGTTTCTGTCATACTTTTCCTTATTGCAAATGTCACAATTATTTATATATTGTGTAATACGTCGCTTTAATTGTGGGTGATATATTATTTCTTTCAATTGACCCAGATTTTCATTTATTCCTCTATGATTATTTTTCTTATGTTCTTGTTCGATCAATGTTGTCAATTCGTTTTCGTCTGTGATGTCTCTTAACAACTTCTTACATCTCAATATTCTAAAATTTCTATTGGGGCTATTACTAAAATGTTGCAAAGCAACCTCCTTGAATCTGTCAAAAACTGTTTCGTCTGTTATATGTATTGCATTTAACTTATTTGGGTTAAAATGATTCCTTATGAGGGTTATTACGGTATTTTCATCGAATTCTTTCGCGTATACGGTTTTCCTTTTCGAATTAAACATTTCTGAATTTCTGATTCGCAATGATCCAGAGTTTGTTTTAATGAATATTATCTGATTTTTATAGTAGTTAACAGGACAATCTGTTTCGGTAATTATGTCAGCGTTCTCTTCTAAATTTATTTCTATTCTAGACAAAGCGTCTGCATTTCCGTTCTGTACGCCTTTTTTATATACGATCTGGTAATCGTACTCTTGTAGGCGTAATCGCCAACGAACCAATTTTGAATTGGGTTCTTTCACTGAAAACAACCATGTCAACGGTCTGTGGTCTGTTTCTATCAAAAATTTCCTTCCAAATAAATATGGTCTAAAATGTTTAGTAGCCCATACTATGGCTAATAATTCTTTTTCGATTGTACTGTAATTCTTCTCGTGTTGATTCAATGTTCTACTTGCGTAGCATATTGGATGCCCTTCTTGTGATAGTACAGCTCCTAAAGCTATATTACTGGCATCTGTTTGAAGTGTGAATTGTTTCTCGAAATTGGGATAAATCAAAACAGGGTGGTTAACGATTATTCGTTTCAGAGTTTCAAAACTCTTTACATATTGTTCATCCTTAACATTTATTTCTTTAGTATCCTTCTTTAGATACTTTAACATAGGCTTTGCAATACCTGAGAAGTCCTTTATAAACTTTCTATAATAACCTGCCAGTCCGATAAACTGTTGAATTTCTTTTCTCGTTTTTGGTAGTGGGAATTTAACTATTGCTTCTATTTTGTTGGGGTTTGGTTTTATACCCTCTTGAGTTACTATATGGCCTAAAAATTCGGCTTCCCTTTTCATGAATTCACATTTATCTAATTGTATCTTTAAATTTGCTTCTCGTAGTCTTTGAAATATTTTCTTCAATGAAACTACATGTTCTTGGAGTGAGGTGGAAAAAATAATTATATCATCAAGGTAAACCAAACATATTTTGTTAATGTAATCGTGCAATACGTTATTCATCAGTCTTTGAAATGTCGCTGGTGCTGTTTTCAGTCCAAAAGGCATACGTACGAATTCGTAGTGCCCATTCTCTACACTAAATGCTGTTTTATGTATGTCATTTTTATTTATTTCGATCTGGTGGAATCCCTTGGCCAAATCTAAAGTGGTGAAGTACATGCTTCTTCCCAATTTTTCCAATATTTCATCAATATTAGGAATTGGATATTTATCATCTACTGTAATTTCATTTAACTTCCTATAATCAACAACAAGTCTCCATTTTTGTTTACCGCTTGCGTCCAATTTTTTAGGAACTATCCAAACGGGTGCCGAATATGGAGAGTGGCTGGGCCTAATTATTCTATTGTTCAACATTTCATTTATCTGTCTGTGTACTTCGTCTTTATGTATGTAAGGATATCTATAGGTCTTTACAAAGATTGGGTCATTAGTTGTTGTTCTGATTTCATGCTTTATTGCATTAGTGAATGTTAAATCAGAATCTTCCGTATAAAAAACATCTTCGTATGAATTAGTCAACTTCATTAAGTTATACTTTTCTTCCTTATTCAAATGATCTGTTCGTAATTCCCTACTAATGTCGTTTCTCAAAGATTTGTCTGTATCATATATGTGAAAATTCTCCTTAGTTACCTTTTCTGTCTCTAATGTAGGAAATTTAACAATGCTTGGGCATTCGATATTTGCGTTTACTATTGCTTTAATTTCATAGTTCTCTGCCTCGTATACTCCTTCTTTTATTTCTACTTTATTATTTTTTGATATCTTTTTCTTTATGTAGACCAATCCGTCCTTATGTTGCGTATATAGGTTTAACTTATAGGTTCCTGATTTATTAAAAGAATACTCTCTGTCCTCATGTCCAAATTGTAGGGGTACTTTTTTACCTTCTACATGTAATATATTTTTCTTTAGGTCTATCACTGCTCCTAATTGCAAAAGAATATTATTTCCTATTATCCCATCGTACTTATCATGAAATTGGCAAACTAAAAATTGTACTCTTTGTTTATCGTTGCCTAATTCTTTAAACAGAGGTATAGAAACTGTTTCATTCACTTCTATTGTATGTTGTAATGTTTTTATTATTGTAAGTTCTGCAGGAGTTCTCCATTTTGGATTACAAAGTCCCGGATTAATTATTGAGTGGGTGGCTCCCGTATCGATTAAGAACTTTAATGGGGCTATTTTTGCTTCTACAGTTATATACGGAAGTCCTCCATTGAGGCATGTTCCTGAAAATTTTCTGTTATTTGGGCATTGCGTTGTACATTATATTTATTTCCGTCGTTATTGTTTTGGTTTTGTGTACGTCTGTTAGGTCTTATTTGTTCAGTACGTACGTTGTTAATGTCCATGGGTTCTGGACGATTCTGGGGAATCATATTACGCTGATTGAAGACGTTATTCGTAGGTCTGTTAAATGGATTTTGATTAGGTACACTACTGGTATTAAAATGCCTTGTTGGCTGATAGTTGTATTGGGGGTTATTGAAATTTCGGTTATGGTTATTATTATAACTAGGATTTTGGTTTCCGTTATTGTTATTTCTGTTGTTATTATTTTGCCTAATATAATTATTAGGTCTATAATTATTATTATTATAATTATTATAATTATGATTTCGATTTCTGTTCTGATTAAAATTACTGTTGTATGTATTATTATTATATCCACGGTTATAGTTTTGTTTATTATAATTATTGTAGCGTGGATTCTGATAACTATCCTTAGACTTGCTTTCTGTTGGTCTATGTAATTTGTCATAACCTCCCTCATACAGTATGTCCATAGCATACTCTAATGAACCTGGATTTCTACACATAAGTATAGTTTTCATGGGCTCAGCCATTTTACTTTTAAAAATATTAAGTGCAGTTTTCTTATTACTGGTTATAACTCCAACCAAAATATTTGTGTCTTCCGTTGAGGTGGCTGTTCTATTATTCAAGTCTCTTAATCTTTCCTTAATTTCGTTATAAAACGTCAAGCAATTACCCTTATAGGTCACAGCGCGCAACTCGTCGTAAAGTTCTTCTATGGATTTTCTTTCTCCAAAATTATTTAATAATGCTGTCTTAATATCTGTCCATGAACTTAAATGACTGTTAATTTCTAAAATTTCTCTAGCCTTACCTCTAGTTTTGCTTTTTATTAGGTCTGAAAAAATCGATTGCTGTACAACGTCATAGTGTTGCAAAACAGGATGTACCCTGTCAATCAGTGTCACAAAAGTGTGTAAGTCGTCCTTGTTACCGTCAAAAATAGGTAAATTGCCCAAAAATTTAAATGGGTCAATGTCTGGCAATTGTATTTGTCGTTCTGTTGCCATTTTGAAAATTCAAATAAGTGCACAACTCTCAAATTTACAATTTTAAGATTTTAATTCAATTCAATTCTTACTTCCTAAGAAACAAGATTTTAAAATTCGCTTTTTCTTCTATTTACCTTTCAAAGGTGATTTATTTTAGTATAAACGTTTCAAAAATCTAACTTCTCAAAAAAAAATTTTCTCTTGTTTTTATCTTCTACGAGTGTTTTCCATTTCACGTAAAAAAAATTTTCTAATATTTCACTTTATATTATCTTATCGTATATAAGCACTCTACTCACTGATATTCTTTTTGTTACTTGATGCTGTTGTTAATGTTGTTGATATTGTTGTTGTTGCTGATGTTGCTAATGTTGCTAATGTTGTTGATATTGTTGATATTGTTGATATTGTTGATATTGTTGATATTATTGATATTGTTGATATTGTTGATGTTGCTGATGTTGCTAATGTTGTTTAAGTTTCTGATACCCTTTGGCTGGGTCGTGAGGTCTTCCTTCAATACTTGGCTTTTTTTTTTTTTTTTTTAAATACCCTTTGGCTGGGTTGTGAGGTCTTCCTTCAATACTTGGCTTTCTTTTATATACCCTTTGGCTGGGTTGTGAGGTCTTCCTTCAATACTTGGCTTTTCTTTTATATACCCTTTGGCTGGGTTGTGAGGTCTTCCTTCAATACTTGGCTTTCTTTTATATACCCTTTGGCTGGGTTGTGAGGTCTTCTATTTTTTATTTTTTATTATTTTTTTTTTTTTTTATTTTGCGATTTACATTCGCGTTTTATTGATCAATAATTTTTTATTGCGATTTGCGTTCGCACTTTATTGATCAATATATATTTTTTCGCGTTTTTAAGGGATCATCGTAGATCCTTTACCGACTGCGCCAGTTTTAGTTGCCGTTTTTAAGTTTTTTAAAAAAAAACAACTATTTTAATTTTTAAATTATTTATTATTATGAATACGGATTATAACTAATTAACTGAACTAAAGAATAGATTTTATAGAATTAATTTACAAACTAGATATTTTCCCTATTTATAGGTTTTTCTAGTTTCTGGTTTGTGTGCATGTGATATGTGGTTTATACGTGGGAACGCTGTTATTATGATGTGTCGATTGGACATTCGTCCAGACGACACATTTGCAAAATAAGCAGTTTTAGTAATTTCATCTTTTATACAAAGATGCATTTCATTGGAATGCGCGCCCACACATCTGTGCGATATGTTATTTTATTGAACAGAGTGCATTCCTTTTAGCAAATTCAAGGCTATGGGGACATTGCCACTTGGTTGTTTACACAAGTGTTGAACGTATTAAATGACCGTCGCATAATTTGTCACAATTTGCTTGCACATCAAAAATGCAAGACAATGATTGTTTGGTATGGTCGATCGGACAATGTACGCTATGCATATGTATATGTATGCAACTATGTTATATTACAGACGGTTCTACAGGCGATACTATAACATATAACCTCAAACAAAGAATTAACAAGTATTATCAATCAAAGGTCGCACATCAATTTACTTAAAAACTTTATATGTATATATAAATGTTTTTATTAGTGATGACAAATTTTCCATTGATCATCAAGAAATTACTCTTGGTTTTTTTATTTCATTGCAGTACTTCAAGTATTTTTTTTAAATTTTTTGTATGCAATAAAAGTCAATGTAACTGTTAATAAATCAAAGAAGCCAAAACACATGCAATTAAGAATATTGTTGTTATTTTTGTTCTAACATGAACAATGAATGAATCTAACAAGAAGTTGTTGTCGTTGTTATTATTATTATCATTATCATTATTTTTATTGTTTAAATATTAAAATACAAGCAGTATACGGGTTTGGAGACATACGACCAAACACGCAAATTGTTCAATGAACTTTATGAGCTATTATTACCACTATTGTTGTTCCTTTTGCTGTTAATATTCATGTTGTTATATATAGTATATTATTACAAACCATGTATCGTTTGCAAAAGATTTCATTGACTTGGATGAATTATTAAACTGTGAGAACACAAATAGAAATTTTTTACACTCGCATACATGAGCACTTAAAAAAACACTAAAAATTTTTTGTACTCTACAAGTTCTTTCCACTTTTTTCCGAGAAATATAATTTATTTATAATTACTTTTAATTTAAGCTACTATAAGCGTTATTAATTGCACTTAATTTTTTATTTTCTTTTATTAACAGACTGGCAAATAACACTGAGTTTAGTTTAATTATTTTTACATTTTTTTAAACGATTTAATCTTTCGTTTTTAATATTTTTCAATTAATAAATTCTCTCAATAATGTGTTTGTTATATCATACAACACATCAATTCGAAATTTTTTACCGTTTCTTGCATGTTCACCGTTCCAAGCACATTAAAAACTGTTTGTTACTTTAGCAGAACATTTTTCAACACAATATTATTTACGTATATATATATATATATATATATATATATATATTTTTTTTTTTTTTAAATCTGAGTTCGTATTCAGAGTTCTTCTGTACTTCAGCTATTTTTATAGATTTTTGTTATAAAAAATGTTTGCGTATTAAAACTGTGGAGGTAATGTTTTGCTTTCGTCTATTTAACAGTGTGCTCATATTTTCTATAGAATGACAGAATGTTATGGTTAACAGTATGAATGATATGAGCAAGTATTCATTGAGAGTGAATGTAATACATTGTTATAATACAAGTTATACAATGAGAAAAAATTTCAATCCATAAAAAATATGTTGTGAGAAATTTTTATTTTCTTTAAAATATTCACCAGCGCGTTAAAAGCTCTAATCAAAAAAATTATTGAGAAGAATATTTATCTGGGGATATAAAATTTTTATTACATTTTCACCCAGATCATCAAATTCAAAGTCGATCTAACCATATCTATGTGTCTGTTGTTGAGACTCGCACAGTTGTAAAATTTAAGATATAGAGGTGAAATTTATCACAAAAAAGTTTATACCCACTATAAAAACATATAGGGGTATAATGATTTTGTTTTAACGTTTATAAGTGTCAAAAGGATACAAACGTCAGGCCCAAAAGTACAAATAAATTAAATAAATTGGGCACTGTGTGTAAGTGAAAATGTACAAAACATTGCACATACTTTATATATGGACATAACATAAAAACACATTATTCTTGTGAGTTTCTTTAACACTAGATTTACCGTTGTTTCTCATATACCTATCTCTACGGCACCCGTCCAATTGCGGGTGAATAAAAATACGCATTTTCTTTAAAAAACCGATTTATTCAAGTTAAGTTAAGTCAAGTTCAAGTGCAATCTCTCATATGTTGCATTATTTGTTTTAATTATGAAATCGAAAGCGTTAAGCATGCAACCCACCATAATATTTCTTCTAGTATCCTCGTAGCAATCCTCATTGATCTTGAGAATGTTATCCAATATCTTATTATATCTTCTGGATTTACGCATGATCGGTCGACATAACAAAATACTGTGCCCTTATTCCATTTCCCTATTGTAAATACCTACAATAAGCGCAGACTCTCTACAAGAACCGAAACTTTTGGACACTTTCTGAAACGTTGGTACATTGTGAATGCAGCATTCATACATAAAGACATTGCTTGGCGAACGAAGGAAAAATATAAGGATTATTTTCGAGATAAGCGTATCCGTCAATTTGACGGGTCCCGTAGAGATAGGTATGCCACATATGAATTTCCAAAAAGTAGAAGGCTTAGGAAAAAAAAAACGGTTGAAATCGATCAAGCGGTTTTCGAGATATTTCATTGCAAAGTTTTAATTCCATCAAATTGACGGGTCCCGTAAATCTAGAGTTAAAAAAATATTGAAAACGACGCATCGCTGCGTCATTGCTGAATGTGAAAGAATACAACGAATGTATGATATATTAACACAGAGAGGCCGTCATCTCAAAATAACAGTCGGCTTAGTTTTATAAAAAAAATCACCTACAGTCAGCAATATAGAATTTCAAGATCCTACCAATCGATGAAGGGGATAACTATAAATAGGTGTACCTGTAATATTGGGACTATAACTTAAAAACCGGAATTTGATACTAGATATAAACACGTGTGTATACATTGTAGCAATAATTGATATACATGTCATTTTAAAGCTTTATTCATAAGCTATTAAAATCTGTTAAAACTATTTCATTTGATTTTGCACATCACATTTTTTTTAATGATAGAAAATCTTGAATCTAGTCGAAAAAACAGCATTTGCGCGAAGTTTTGCTCAGTCACTTTTTTGCACATACAACTGCAGCCGAAAGTCATCGTTTGCTCGTGGTATTGTATGCCGAACATGCTCTTTCGAAAACACAATGTTTTGAGTGGTTTCAACGTTTTAAAAGTGGCGATTTTGACATTAAGGATAAAGAGCGACCTGGACAGCCGAAAAAGTTGGATGCTCAATTAAGATTCGCGTCAAACACAAAAAGAGCTTGCAGAATCATTGGGCGTGACTCAAGCAGCAGTTTCCAAACGTAAAACAGCTTTGGGATTTATTCAAAAGGAAGGAAATTGGGTGCCATATGAGTTAAAGCCGAGAGACGTAGAAAGGCCATTGTGCATGTCTGAAATGTTGCTTGAGCGTTACAAAAAAAAGTTCTTTTTGCATCGAATTGTTACTGGCGACGAAAAATGGATTTATTATGACAACCCTAAGCGCAAAAAGTCATATGTGAAGCCTGGTCAACCAGGCAAATCGACATGGCAAAAAATATTTACGATGCCAAGATAAAGCTTTGCATATGGTGGGAACAAAAGCAGTGGTGCATTATGAGCTTCTAAATCCGGACTGTATAGACAACAATTGATACGTTTAAAGAGAGCGTTGAAGGAAAAACAACCCGAGTGGGAAAACACGAGACATTAATTTTCCAACATGACAATGCCCAGCCGGCCACACATTGCAAAAAAATAAAAAAATATAGAAAATAGCGGATGGGAACTTCTGACACACCCACCATATAGTCTCGACCTGGCACCTTCTGACTACCATTTGTTTCGGTCAATGCAGAATGCACTTTCCGGAACACGCTTTACTTCAGTTCAAGGTATCAAAAACTGGCTTGAATCGTTCTTCGATTCACAAGATGACCAATTTTTCTGGGACGGTATTCATAAACTTCCAGAAAGATGAAAAAAAGTTGTAACTTCCGATGGATAATACTTTGAATAACACAATTTAAGGAACTTTTCTTTAATAAACGCGTGCATACGGCAATTCTAAGCATAAGATAAAATACATTGTAACACATACATGGATTGAATAAAGTACAATACACAACAAAATATTTTTAGTGGACACGCCCATGAGCAAGGTAATTGAAATAGCAAAAAGTGTCGAGTACTTAAAAGAACAAGAAACCTATGTTAAGCTTAAGACTAAACCAGAATTTAATTACTTGCGAAAAAAGTCGGATGGCACCACCCAAAATTCACCACGTTTTCAACATGAAGAAGAAAAGAAGATTAAGAAGCAACAACAAAAAGAATATGTATGTAAGGTACGTGGTTTTACAAACCATAAAGGTGAAAATTATAAGTAAGAAAAATAGAAGATTTGTAAAAAACATGGTCATTTAACGAAAACGTGTTTAGAGAAAAACAAATTAATTTTATAGAATATTCCGTTATTAGTTTGTATTAAATTCAAAGTCAATGCGTTGGCCCAATTAGATTAAAAGGGTGTATTAAGAATTTTTAATTTATCTCGATACAGGCTCAGAATATAATGTGTTATCGGAAGTTTTCTATAATTAATTTTTTTTCGAAAATATACAATACAAATTAAGAGAGGTTAACATGTTCCTGAGGTCTTACAATGGAACAAACATTATATTGATAGACGTTTTTGATGTTTAACCTACTTACAAAATAAATAAATAAGCGCAAAGTTATAACTTTTATTGTGATTAAATACGCAAGGCCGCCATTTCTTAGGGGGGATTTTTTGAAGCAAGTTAATATCAAATTTTTCAGGTTAATTTTAATAAAATGTGTCCTCGGGTTAATAAAGATCGAGAAAAGCTGTTTAAACAATATCATAACCTGTTTGACGGTGCATTAAGATTAATTAATATAGGGCACATTCTCTTTAAATATCAAGCCTGGTAGTTCACCAAAATTTTTTAGACCATTATTATCATTATTTATTGAAATTGATAAACTTGTGGAGCTTAAAGTGTTGAAGCCGGTGAATGGGTGAACACTTTTTGTTCCAATCATTAAAAAAAAGCGGTGACGTACGCATATGTGGTCATCATAATGTCACGATAGTACCATAAAATGGATAGAGTGCATAGATGTGGGTAAGAATACTACAGTGCAAGCTACATTTAGAGTTTTAAAAGAAACTTTTGCGCGTTTTGGTCTTCCTGCGTCAATTTTTTTTTGGCAGATATAAAGATTTTGGTTGATTGTGGGCGTGTCTGTTCGTACGTGTCCGACCATGCCTATTTTTGGCACATCGATGGAACGGGTACTAAATTTCAAGTTAAATTTTGTATTTTGTCGATTGTGGGCGTGACTCTTGACCGATTTTTCCCATCTTAAATTGCGGCCTGCGTGCAAAACCTTAAAGTGTCTGTACAAAATTTCAGCTCAATGTCTTAAAATTTACGCCCGTGAGAATGCCAACAACAGACGGACACACGAACATATATGTCGAAATCGACTCAGTTTTTATAGCTGGTCAAGAATATATATATTTTGTAGGGCCTCTGACGCCTTTTTCTGGATGTTGCAAACGTAAAAGCAAATTTAGTGTACCCTCATCACTAAAATGGAGGGTACGAATATATAAACAAGGTAGTAACAAATATACAAAAAAATTTTTTTTTTAATGTATATACAAAACAAGTGAAAATATTATAGTCGGTCAAGCCCGATCATCAAATACCCAGTACCACTTGATATATTATTCAATTTAATTTTTTTCTTTGATAAATAAAAAGTTTTTTCTTTTGTACTACTTCTAAGTTTTTTCTTTGAAAAATAAAAAATTTTGTTATACCCTGCTTTTTCTATACCTACTTGTATTATCAAAAATTTCAAAATGGTACATGTCAAAATTTTTTTTTATTTTTTATTTCTTTTTAAAATCCAAAAAAAAATTTTATATGGGGAGGGGTTCGAAAAATGGTCCGATTCTATCCATTTTCAAAAGGGGTCCTTTTTAAACAATACATATCATTTTATCAAATTATCGAAATATCTCAAAAAATAATGAGATATCATATGGGGAGGGGTTATAAACATGGTCAAATCCGGTCCATTTTTAATAGGGTTCCCCTTTAAGACAATTCATGTCATTGTATATTCCCTTTACCACAGAGAGGTGCAGGGTATAATAAAAAAAAATTTATGACATAAATTTTATATTATATTATCTAGATGTTTATAATATATATCAAGAGAGCTACTAGGCGGAATGTACGATAAAATGAAATATACTGCTTTATATACTTAATCTACCAGCAGAACTTTTATACAAATCTGCTCTATAACGGTATGCAGTGGAATTAATGATCTATTCAAAGTATTTTTGACTGCAAAGAGCACTCTCCACCTCTAGATAGACCACTCAAAAAGAAGTCATGGTTGCATGTTGGACTAAATAATCTTTATGAATATACTCCATACTATATTGATGGAAGGACTTTCACATATAGCAAGTATATCATAATCCAGCGTTGAAGTTGCAGTGGTGAATTGGGTGGTTTTAGAGTAACCACCAACATTTTGGAAATAAATAGACAGATTCGATTTAGACGTTACCGTTGTGGTATACCAGGTGCAGGGTATAAATAGCAGATGAGAAGTTCTGTCTCACCTGCCTTATAGTCCAGACTTGGCGCCTTCTAACAACTATTTGTTTCGTTCGATGTCTGCATCTACACTTTCCCCTTCACTTCTGTCCAAGGCATAAAAAATTGGCTCGATTTGTTCCTTGATTCAAAAGATGACCGTTTTTTTTGGGATGGCGTCCACAAATTGACAGAAAGATGGGAAAATGTTGTAACTTCTGATGGACAATACTTTGAATAACCGAATTGTACAAAAAATTTTTAATATACGCTCAAATTTCCTTAAAAAAATCCGGTATTTAAGTTATAGACCCAATATAAAACTAGATTTGCATAGTGCCAATTCTTAAATAACATCCTTTATGCATTGTATTACGTGTCAAGTAATGTCGAATCGAGCTTCAAAAACAATTTTTTCTAAATTATGGGCAGGTTATTTCAAACTTTTCAATTTTAATTTTCGTTTGTGACTATGAGATATTTTTGGTGGTTGTGACACTGACACTGAATCGGTATCTCCTAATTTAAATACCAACTTGTATACAGATACTAGATATGTTATATTTGTAATGAATATCTGAATTTTTTCGACTGTAAGAATTCCTATAATATATGGACACACTGACAGACATGTCAAGACTAAGATTTGGTCACAGACTAAGATATTTATTTATTTATTTATTTAATTAAGATACATTATAAATAAATTTACAATGTATGAGTAAAGCGCTTGGTAGCTTGACCATATTGCGCTGCAATGAAGAATTATATATTAGGGATATTATACAAATAAACAATGAAATATTTGTTTGTTATATTAAACACATTAGCCAGGGAGTTGTTGATGCGTGTTTTAGGACACTCCAATACATAATGACGAACTGAGGGAAATACGTTACATAAATCACACATTGTCGGTTCACATCCTTTAAATAAGTGTTGGCAGCTAAATAGAGTTTTACCAGTTCTTAGTCTGGTAAGCACTACGCATTCACTTCTGGTAAAGGAAGGGCAATAATTAGGTCTTTTAATTGTTGGGTTATGCTCTATTAAAAATGAAGTGGAAGTCTCCCATATACTGGAGCATATTTCTTTTTCACGCCATTTGTAGTAATTTAAGATAACTTTAGAAAAGCAAGGTGTTTCATATATTAATGGTAGACTAAATGTATCTTTAGCTACTCTATCGGCAACTTCGTTGCCAATTATACCAATGTGCGATGGATTCCAAATAATCTTTACTACATTTCGAAGATTGGGTTTATATAATATGCTGTTATAGGATCCTTTCTTATTACTTTTAAGAGCTAGTGAAGCAATTAGGCTATCAGTACAAATTAAAGTTTTTTTATTCATCAACGCCGAATAGTTAATTGCTTTATCTATTGCTGACAGTTCAGCAATAAAGATTCCAGAATAATAAGGCAATAAGGCCTGATGTACAGTGTTGTACTCTCCTGAAGCAACGTATTCTACAACTCCATAAGATGTTGCGCCGTCTGCAAACGAGCCATCTGTATATATTGTTATCTCAGGTGAATAGGTACTGATAATTACAGATAATAATTTCTTGTAATGTTCAACAAGAGTTTCAGTAAGATGATAATCAGATAGAGAAACATCAATATTAATTTGGCATATTGTATTTGACATGGGTTGAGGCTTGGAAGGTAAAGGAATCTCCAAGTCCTTAATCAGTTTGATGATATTAGAAAGAAGATTTTCTTTTAAAAGATGATGTAGAAAGTAACTCCCAAAAAAAATCATGTAAGCCATCAGTAGTTGATGTCAAGGATTTAGAAAAAAGTTGTACAGAACATTTTTCTAAACTTTGGAGTACTGTGGTGTATCTAGCTTCGACTCTAAGAGCATCCAGAGGTGCAGTTCGAAGTAGGCCAGTAGCAGATCCATAACAGTTATTAAGTGCCGTATCCAACTTTTTAATATTAGCTTTAGACGTCTAACCATATATAGTTAAACCATGAAATAAAATACCATTCGTAATACTTTTGCAGATGTTGATTGCCGTTTCAATATGAGGACCTTTCTTTTTGGAACAAATGAGTTTTAATAAATTATTAGTTTTACCAATCCTGGTCACTAGAAGCTTAATATAATTATTCCATGATAGATTTTTGTTAAAGAGTAACCCTAATAAATGCATTTCATTTTTTAAGTTCAAGGTATGTCCTCTTAGATTCATTGAGAATATGTTGCACTCACGTTTCTTACAAACATGTAAAATCTCCTTTTTTTGGCAAGACAGGACGGCTCCTATGATGTCTGCCCATTTTTTCATTTTACAGTCAACTTTATTTAATTTTGTTTGAAGTATGTGTTTCTTTCCAGAAAGTACATCAAAAATGTTGTCTGCATATATACCCACAAAATCGATGCACGACATATTTTCAAGAGATTTAGCTAAAGAATTAGCATAAATAGTAAAGAGTATAACTAGAGGAGACCCCTGTGGGACTCCATTATCCATTGAGAAGGTTTGTGAAATATGACCATCAATTTTTACAATAAAATTTCGGTTCGTGAGAATTGATTTCACAAGCTTCAGAATTTGTCTTGGTACATTCCACTGACGCAGTTCTTTAATTATGTAAGTGAAAACCACTCGATCATACGCCTTTTCAATATCTTCCGATAAAACTACGCTATGTTTACGTTTTTTTAAATTATGTTTGAGTTGTGATTCCAACATATGGCATAGAGAGTGCACCCCAGGCTGGGGAATAAAAGCATGTTGAATTCTGGATAAATTATTTTTTAGTAACTTCCAAATTCGTCTTGCTATAATTTTTTCAAAAATTTTAGAGACCACTGGCAGTAGCGAGATGGGTCTGTAACCCTCTAATGTGTTAGGGTCTTTACCAGGTTTGGGAACTGGTGATAATAAAGCTCTCTTCCAATCATGAGGATAGATACTGGATGATAGGATATTATTATTCAAAACACAAACAAAACACATTTTGTTTTAAAATAAACGGTGCATTTATTACCATGGAATACGTTATTTTATATAGAGCGAGAGTTTTTCTTTTAACACTTTTTATAGCATCATTAAGCTCAAAAACATCAATATCAACCAAATAATTTGAATTTCCAGGCGGAATAGATCCATACATATCTCTTTCGAAGTTGGATTTTTCTCTAATAATTTTAGAAGGAAAGAAAAAATTTGAACTAATCCCACTCCAATATAAGCCAAATTGATTAGCTATTTGTAGAGGGTGCGATATAGCAGTATTTCCATTAAGGATCACTGGAAATTGGGTTGTTTTTTCTGATCTAATATTTCGCACTTTATTCTATAAAAATTTTGAATCCATGGTGGGATTTATAGAGTTGAGAAACCTTTCCCAGGTAATAGCTTTAGGGATTTTGCATTCCCTTTTAACTCGGGCACAAGAACGTCTATGTTCAATTATATTTATTATATTTCTATTTCGTTTAAAATTGTTCCATGCTTTATATTTAAGTTTAATCAGATTAGCTATATTGGAATTGAACCAAACTGGACTATTACGCGCTTTAGGTTTTCGACTTTAAGGGATAGTTTCGTTAGCACTTTTGCGAAGTGTTCTTTTTATTTGAGCGACTTCTTTATTAACGTTAAGACTAACGGGAGTACTATTACAACACAGTGTAACTTTGTTTTGAAAGAGTGGCCAATCCGCCTTATGATCTTAGAAACGCGAAATAAAACATTTGTCAACTATTTCAGTTTCATTAGTTATGGATATTGGAAAATGATCACTCACCTCAGGCAGTGGGAGACGTTTCCAAGATGGATTAGATGCATAATCAGAACTAACCATAGTTACATCCACTGAAGTTTGAGTATTTCGGGTATTTAAAAGAGTAGGTGAGCCATCATTAAGTATTATAAAGCTGTTATCATTAGCAAAATCTTCCCATAATAAACCTTCCGACGAAGTATAACTGGATCCCCAGATCGTATTTTTAAAATTAAGGTCACCAATTACGATATGGTTACCGTTAAGCCTTGATTGAATTTCATTGATGTTAGAAGGTTGTAAAGAATCTGAAGGGTGCTGGGGTAGACCCAGGGCCAGCCAGAGTTCAATGCAAAGAAAATTTGTTCTTTTGCGAAAATTGTATATAAAAAAAAAGATTACTTGATTTTTCTATGCAAGTTTTCTTTCACAATGTATTTATTACTAATGGTTGCTTATAATGTACTGTACAAAAAAAAAAAAACAAGAAAAGGTTTAATAACTGAATGTGATCATATAAATTAATTATGTTTACTTTTATATTGTTTTGAGTCTTTGCTAATGTGAATTGTATCTTTGCTTAAGTTGCAGTATAACTAGTGTAGACGATTCTCTTGCTTGTGTATTTGCTAAATTTAGCAAGAGCTCAGCCTATGTTAATCTCTTTGCTTTTGAGTTTGAGAGTTTGGGTCGACTTATATATCACCTAAATTGTTTGATGAACCTTTAATCTATTTTAGCTTGTCTGTTGTAATATACTTTAGCTGTGTTTGCCTAGTGTAAAATGCCTACTGTGTTTTGAGAGGAGTGGCTCACTCTCACCTATGCTTGCTTATTGTAGTGTACCTTAGCTGTGTTTTACCTAATATAGAATATCTTGCTGTGTTTTGAGAGGAGTGACTCACTCTCACCTATGCTTGCCTATTGTAATATGCCTTAGCTGTGTTTACCTAGCTTGAGAAATGTCTTGCCGTGTTTTGAGAGGAGTGGCTCACTCTCACCTATGCTTGCTTATTGTAGTGTACCTTAGCTGTGTTTTATCTAACATAGAATATCTTGCTGTGTTTTGAGAGGTGTGGCTCACTCTCACCTATGCTCACCTATTGTAATATATCTTAGCTGTGTTTTTGCCTAATGTAAAATGCCTTGCTGTGTTTTGAGAGGAGTGGCTCACTCTCACCTAAAGAAATATTAAAATATGCCTGGCTATGTTTGAGAGGAGTGACTCACTCTCACCTAAAGAAATACTATAATATACCTAGCTATGTTTGAGAGGAGTGACTCACTCTCACCTAAAGAAATATTAAAATATGCCTGGCTATGTTTGAGAGGAGTGACTCACTCTCACCTAGAGAAATATTAAAATATGCCTGGCTATGTTTGAGAGGAGTGACTCACTCTCACCTAGAGAAATATTAAAATATGCCTGGCTATGTTTGAGAGGAGTGACTCACTCTCACCTAAAGAAATACTATAATATACCTAGCTATGTTTGAGAGGAGTGACTCACTCTCATACCTATTTCCCTAAGCTCGAACTGACTACCTACCTGTCAGCCCTAAGACTAGCTAATTTCCTACGCGGTGATCGGCTTTTTATAGGCCAGCGGCTGAGCTTTTGCTTGTTAATTGCAAGAGCTTTGTTGTAAGTTTACGCTAGTTACAGCTGATCTTAACTACTGGTGTGCAGTGTTGCCTATGACAGAGTTACTTAATAAAAAGGTAAACAATCATTAAGCAATCGTATAAGTATGCAATAACAAAACTAAGCATATGTGTAACAATGGTTATAAAGAAAACAATAGTATCAATTTAAATAAAAAAAACTAAATATAATAATTCAATATCCAAAACTAAATACAACAATTCAACAAAATGTTATTATAGGAAAAGAAAATATTAATTCAAAGAAAACTAAATATAATAATTCAAAAATTTCAAATTCAATTAAAATTTAAACTAAGCATAGCGATTCAAACAAAATATAACAGTTCGGGAAGAAGAGAAAAAAAAGAAATAAGAATATTTTGGCGATGAGGCGTGTGATGGAAATTTTATTTTTTCCTTGGAAAATTTCCTCATCACACTATGTCGTCCCCTATGTCGACTGCGTTGGCCATGCTGGACCTTCTCTCGTCATCTCGGTTGGCGGCCATCGGCGGTGGTGACGGATGGTACCATGTAGCTTCGTTACCCGACGTAGATTCCACCCTGGCGTCTGATGAGGACGTTGGCGATGAGCTGTGGTTTGACACCTGGTTGGCGTTGAAACTGAGAATCGCCTCTTCCAATTGCTGGCGTTGATTGGACGCTGCCTTCATTGGGATATCGGGAGGGCCGAATAGTTCGTCCCAAGCAAGTGATTCCTCCGATAGATTTAGATCGGCTGCGACATCATAGAAATCGGGTTCCTTGGGATCAACATGGCTTTCACCCGCCTCAGACGGACTGCTGACTATTGTGCTCTCACAGGTGTGCGCCCTGATTGGGGAAATTATCTTTAGTGTTGCGCATCTTTCTTGTGGTAGAGGAGACGCATGTATAAACCTAGCTGTAGCTTTTCGGGGAGGTGCTGAAACGAACTTGGTGCGACCCCGTTTGCGTATGGTTGGATCTTTGCTTGGCGATTTGACCACACCAGTAGTGTGTCTGACGTGTGACTGGTTCCTTCGGGCTAGGCCACCTTGATAACCTCGTGAAGTTGTGGGAGGACTATGCAAAAGGATAACGCGGCGCCTCTCGTTAATTTGTGTCTGTAGATTTTCCCTACAGCGGTTGCTAGTGTGCAGAAATTTTTCAGCGTTTGAACTCATGGTAAATTCTCTTTGGTTAATAATTTTTCGGTTACTCTGCTGTGTTACTTGATCTAGATTGGAAAAAAAAGAAAAGAGTTTTATTTAGCGTTTTCTTGGATGTCAAAGCCCCCTTCGGTATCTTCAGCGTGCGTATTATAATATGGCTTGAGATCCTTTACATGAGCCGTTCGGCGTTGGCCAAGATCTTCGATTTCTGCAATCACAGCCGAGGGCAAGCCTATCACCGTAAACGGGCCGGTAAACTTTGGTGCCAGCTTCGCTGCGAAGTAGTCTTTTGCCTTGGATAATGGGTGTTGGCGTACCAGTACTTGATCACCAACCTTAGGTTTCCATGAGCGTCTTCTTAAGTTGTAGTGTCGGCTTTGGTCCTTAGCTGCTTTGGCCAAACAGTTTCGTACTAGTTCCCATATCTCGTTTAGGACTTCCGTCTTGTCTCTGACGTTGATTGCTTGCGTGCCTGTGCCGATAGTCACTTCATCATATAAGGTACCAGGTAAGCGTGGCTCGCGCCCAAATAGGATGTATGCTGGTGAAAAACTTGTGGAATCTGAGATGCTGGAGTTCAGAGCTAGTGTGATTTCAGATAGATTATCATCCCACCTGCGATGATCGTTGTCAGTGAGTTGAGCCATCATTGTCTTTAGGGTGCGGTTGACCCTCTCTGTAGGGTTCTCGTGAGGGGCGTATGGCGCTGTGGTTTGATGCTGGACCCCTATCTTCCTTAGGTACTGTTGCATTGCCTTGCTCGTGAATTGGGTACCATTATCTGAAATTAGAACTTTGGGTACCCCAAACCGTGCGATGATGTTTGATCTTATGGCTTTGATCACCCCGTCGGTTGTTGCTTTCTTCATTGGGTACAATTCAACCCATTTTGAGAATTTATCCACCATTACCAGCAGCATGGTGTTGCCGTGCGTGGATTTGGGTAACGGGCCTATAAAGTCTGTGCAAAGTACCGACCATGGTTAATTCGGTATTTGGGTTAACATCTGGCCCGCGGGCTGTTGTTGGCTTATCTTGTATCTTTGGCAGACATCACATTGGAGGACATATTTCCGTATGTCCCTAAACATACCAGGCCAGTAGTAGAGTGCGGTGATGCGAGCAGTTGTTTTTCGTATCCCGAGGTGTCCTGCCGTGGGGTCATCGTGGTTTTCTTTAAGCACTCGCTTCCTGAGTGGAGTAGGAACACATAACTTCCAGGTATTTCCCTCAGCTCCGTTGTGTGGTGTCGATATGTGACGGTATAATTGGTCATTGGTGATTGTAAAATCAGGGTACTTTCCGGGATTTTCCAGCACTTCTTTACGCCGCTTTTGCAGCCATGAGCATGGTTTTCCAGTGTTAGGGAGGCTAAGGATATCTGTGGTAGTGGCGCAAGTTTCCCCGGGTTGTCGGGATAAAGTGTCTGCTACTACGTTACCTTTCCCTTTGCGATATATTACTTCAAAGTTATATTGTTGTAGTTCAAGGGCCCACCTAGCTAGTCTTCCCGTGGGATTGTCGATTTTGTTCAGCCATTTTAGGGACAGATGATCTGTAATTACCGTGAATTTGTAGCCCTCCAGGTAGGGGCGCATCTTCTTGGTTCCCCACACAATGGCCAAGCACTCTCTTTCGGTCACGCTGTAATTTTTCTCGGCCTGGTTTAGGTGCCTACTGGCGTATGCTATGACCCTTTCTCCCGTGGACGTCTGTTGTGTGAGTACGGCTCCGAGGCCGACATTGCTGGCGTCCGTTTGTAGAACAAAAGGTTTGCTGAAGTCAGGGCATGTGAGCACTGGGGCTTCTGTCAACTTCCTTTTTAGCGTCTCGAATGCTCGCTGCTGTATATCTGTCCACTTCCAGTGCTTACCCTTCTTTAATAATGCCGTCAGTGGTTGTGAGATTTCCGCAAAGCACGGGACGAAGCGCCGGTACCGTGACGTTACGCCCAAAAAACTCCTCAACTCGCGTATGTTTCGTGGAGGGTTGAGATTGGATATTGCAGATACCTTGTCCGGATCGGTTTTAATTCCCCTGTCAGTGACGATATGCCCTAAATATTTCAGCTCTTTTTTGAAAAATTCGCATTTATCAGTATTGATTCTTAGATTTGCACTGCGTAGCCGTTGGAACACTTCTCGTAGATTATCCATGTGCTCTTCCAGTGTTCGACCAATCACGATGATGTCATCCAGATAAGCGAATGCCCTAGGTTCTAGGTCTGGGCCAATAATTCGGTCAAGTAGCCGCTGGAACGTTGCCGGCGCTGTGTGCAGCCCGAAAGGCATCACTTTCCATTGATACAGGCCTTTGTCGGGGATAGTGAAAGCGGTATATTTCCGGCTATCGTGGTCCATGGGCACTTGCCAATAGCCATTCTCTAAATCGAGGCTGGATATATAATTGGCTTCCTTGAGTAGATCCAAGATTTGCGAAATTTTGGGCAAAGGATATGCATCCGGTTCGGCACGTTTGTTTAGCTGGCGATAGTCGATGCACAGCCTCCAGGTTCCATTCCTTTTCTTTACTGGAACTGCGGGGAAAGAGTAAGCGCTGTGGGAAGGTTCTATAAGGCCTTTCGCTATCAATTTGTCGACTTCAGCATGAATAATCGATTGCATGGCAGGATTTCGTTGTTGGTATCGTATTTTCACTGGGCGCTCGTCTGTCATGTAGATTTTGTGCGATATAAGATTAGTTAATCCCGTTGTCTTGTTGAATTTGGCCAACTCATCTTTCAAAAATTTTGCAATCTTGGCTTGTTCCGTGTCTTCTGGTTGGCTTGACTCGTTAATTTGTTGTATACTTGTAGAATTCTTTGCTGGTTTGGTATTTAGTTGATCCGCTTTAAGTATCAATGTACATATGGGTTGGACAGATTGGATAATAGGGCAATAGGTCAGGTTGGTTACCTTATGGTCGTCCTGACGGATCATATTGATGACATTCTCACACGGAGTACTCGTGTCGCTGGCGTTCTGCGGCTGTTCATTGCACTGTAAGGTGACCCCGGCGCATGTTAGCGAAGCGTTGAATATGGACAAGAACTTCATGCCTAATATGATTTCCTCGATCGCGTTAGGCATTACTAGGAACGGTAGCTCCTTCTGCTGGTCTCCAAAGTGGATAGTGTAGTATAATATTTCGTTAATCCTTCTGGATGAGCCATCGGCCATAACGACATTTAAACTGGTGTGTTCGCGCCGTCCGGTTATACCCATTCTACTTATGCAAGACTGGCTGATGATACAACTCGTGGTTCCCGTGTCTACCATGGCCTTTACGGGTGTGCCGTTGATCAGTATGGTGGCTGTAATCTTGCTGTTGTTGCACGATAATAACAGTGGGTTTTCTTGGTATTGTAGACCACATCCTCGTTCTTGCGGAGTCTGTCGACGTTGCTGCTGAGCGCCTTGAGATGTCGTCGGTTGCTGTCTGCAACAGTCACGCGTTCTGACCCCTATTGTACCGCAAACCCAGCAGAATAGTCGGCTTGTGTTCTGGCATGAGGCGAACGTATGCCCTTGGTTGCCGCATTTTCGACAGGCGGTGTTGGGGTTTGCAATTTTGTTACTTGATGGGCCAGAATTTCGGTTGCCTTGGTTACCTGACGCTCTTGGCCTGGGGCCCTGTGTGATGCTTTCCATATCGTCGGCCAATTCAAGTAACTCAACTAGGGATGAAAAATCGCGTCGGCGAATATACCAACGGTAATCTGGTAGCGCATTGTTGTAAATTCTGGACAGCTTCTCATCCTTGGTCATCTCCGAGTGGCGCATTAACTCCTGTAACGCAAGGGAGTAGTCTTGGAAGGATTCATTAGGCCGTTGATTGCGAGAGCGGATTTCGTCGTTGAGTTTTTCAAAATATCTTGACGGGAGAAAGAACTTGAAAAAGTCCCTTTTGAACGAGCTCCATGTGGTCCAGTGCATATTGTTATTCCGGTACCACACCAGCGCCTTTCCTCTCAGGAATTTGGGAATTGCGGCTGGTAATTCGTCCAACGATATGTCATATGTGAGTGCCATTTCTTCGACATCTTCCACGAACTGGAAAGTATCAGCTCCCCCGTCGTAATGAAAATCCCACTTGTGGATAATACTCATTAGTGTCTTCTTGTCATTTCTGGTTGGTTTGCTGGGCTCTTTCATGGGCTCTTGCTCTTCCGCTCTTTGTTGCTGGGCCAATAATAATTTCCTTTGGATATTCTCCACCAGTTTTGCCAGCTCGTCTTCGTTTATTTGCACCTTATCTGCCGGTTGCGGTGACTGGCTTCTGTTGATTGGCTCGCTTGGCAATGGTAAACTTTGTGCTTTTGATTCACATTGTTCCTGGTGGTGTAGGATTCTATTTGTTACCTCTTCTTTGTGCTCAATGGTTATAAATTGCGCGAGGCAACGTCGTAGCTCATCAACAGTACCATTTGTGTCTAGACCAAAGTCCACCATGACGGCCATTAGCTCTTCCTTGCGTAGCCTGCGGATCCAGCTAGTGCGTATTTGTGGCATTTTTTTTTTTTGTCCGCTTGTTGGTTTGTGCCGTATTTTATTGTGATCTGCCCGTTTGAGATTATGTGCGCTTGTTGCTTTTACTATTGTTATTATTTCCTTTTGTATATATTTTTTTTGTATGTTGAGTTTTTTTTTTCTTTTTATATATTGAGTTGTGTTGTTATTTTTTTGTACAGTGAGCTTATGTTTGTTTGTTTTTTTTTTATCCTGCCTATTTTTTTCCTATACCTATTTTCAAAGCGTGTGTTTTTTTTTTCTATACGTATTTAACGCCTAATGTCGACCTTTTTTTGTTATGTACAATACTTATGTTTTTGAACTAATTTTCTCTTTTTTTTTTACAATAATCGTCCCTGCTCGGGCGCCACTTTGTAAAGAATCTGAAGGGTGCTGGGGTAGACCCAGGGCCAGCCAGAGTTCAATGCAAAGAAAATTTGTTCTTTTGCGAAAATTGTATATAAAAAAAAAGATTACTTGATTTTTCTATGCAAGTTTTCTTTCACAATGTATTTATTACTAATGGTTGCTTATAATGTACTGTACAAAAAAAAAACAAGAAAAGGTTTAATAACTGAATGTGATCATATAAATTAATTATGTTTACTTTTATATTGTTTTGAGTCTTTGCTAATGTGAATTGTATCTTTGCTTAAGTTGCAGTATAACTAGTGTAGACGATTCTCTTGCTTGTGTATTTGCTAAATTTAGCAAGAGCTCAGCCTATGTTAATCTCTTTGCTTTTGAGTTTGAGAGTTTGGGTCGACTTATATATCACCTAAATTGTTTGATGAACCTTTAATCTATTTTAGCTTGTCTGTTGTAATATACTTTAGCTGTGTTTGCCTAGTGTAAAATGCCTACTGTGTTTTGAGAGGAGTGGCTCACTCTCACCTATGCTTGCTTATTGTAGTGTACCTTAGCTGTGTTTTACCTAATATAGAATATCTTGCTGTGTTTTGAGAGGAGTGACTCACTCTCACCTATGCTTGCCTATTGTAATATGCCTTAGCTATGTTTACCTAGCTTGAGAAATGTCTTGCCGTGTTTTGAGAGGAGTGGCTCACTCTCACCTATGCTTGCTTATTGTAGTGTACCTTAGCTGTGTTTTATCTAACATAGAATATCTTGCTGTGTTTTGAGAGGAGTGGCTCACTCTCACCTATGCTCACCTATTGTAATATATCTTAGCTGTGTTTTTGCCTAATGTAAAATGCCTTGCTGTGTTTTGAGAGGAGTGGCTCACTCTCACCTAAAGAAATATTAAAATATGCCTGGCTATGTTTGAGAGGAGTGACTCACTCTCACCTAAAGAAATACTATAATATACCTAGCTATGTTTGAGAGGAGTGACTCACTCTCACCTAAAGAAATATTAAAATATGCCTGGCTTTGTTTGAGAGGAGTCACTCACTCTCACCTAGAGAAATATTAAAATATGCCTGGCTATGTTTGAGAGGAGTGACTCACTCTCACCTAGAGAAATATTAAAATATGCCTGGCTATGTTTGAGAGGAGTGACTCACTCTCACCTAAAGAAATACTATAATATACCTAGCTATGTTTGAGAGGAGTGACTCACTCTCATACCTATTTCCCTAAGCTCGAACTGACTACCTACCTGTCAGCCCTAAGACTAGCTAATTTCCTACGCGGTGATCGGCTTTTTATAGGCCAGCGGCTGAGCTTTTGCTTGTTAATTGCAAGAGCTTTGTTGTAAGTTTACGCTAGTTACAGCTGATCTTAACTATTGGTGTGCAGTGTTGCCTATGACAGAGTTACTTAATAAAAAGGTAAACAATCATTAAGCAATCGTATAAGTATGCAATAACAAAACTAAGCATATGTGTAACAATGGTTATAAAGAAAACAATAGTATCAATTTAAATAAAAAAAAACTAAATATAATAATTCAATATCCAAAACTAAATACAACAATTCAACAAAATGTTATTATAGGAAAAGAAAATATTAATTCAAAGAAAACTAAATATAATAATTCAAAAATTTCAAATTCAATTAAAATTTAAACTAAGCATAGCGATTCAAACAAAATATAACAGTTCGGGAAGAAGAGAAAAAAAAGAAATAAGAATATTTTGGCGATGAGGCGTGTGATGGAAATTTTATTTTTTCCTTGGAAAATTTTCTCATCACAAGGTGTAACATTAATATCGCACTCTTTGTAAATATTTGTAATATGTAAGTTGAATTTTCCTTTTATAGAAAATACAAAAAGGCAACACCAGCTTTGGCATAGGAGAAAGGTTTATTGTGATGAAATGCACAATAACCTTTAAGATATAGAAAATTTTTATTTCTATTTATTATGTGAGTTTCCTGCAATACTATAATATTAGGTTTGTGCTTAGTTATTAAAATTTCTAAAGCGTATTTATGATTTTTAAAGCCTTGTATGTTCCATTGTAGAATGTTTAAATTAAGACGAAAATCCATTTTATATAAAATATTAATATATATATTTTCTTCGCTTTTTGTGTAATTTAGCTTTAGGGCTTAATTCGGTTTCGGGATTTACGTTGCTTTTTTACGTTTTTAATAATTGTTTCACCGTCACTGGAATTAACAGTATCCTTTATTTTCTCTTCATTCTCTTCATTTGTTTGACATTGGATATCTCCGTGGTCATCAACCTGATGTAACGGATGCATTGTTGTTTTTGTAATACTATTTATTATATTTGTTTTTTCTACACTTTTATCTTTTTTACAAGGGTAACGGTATATTTGGGACTTTGTTGTTCTGTTGTGGAAGTTGAGTAATCAAGGTTGTTGTTGGGCTGATAATTCTTATGTATGTTGATATGAGTTTCTTGGTTGCTATTGCTGTTATTATTGCTATTGTTGCTATTGTTGTTATTGTTGTTATTATTGTTATGGTTATTATTGTTGTTATTATTGCTATTGCTGTTATTAACTGAAATAGTGTTGGTGGAAACTACCTGAGCAAGGGTAGGAGTGTTACGATTTGGTTTGAATGATTGCAAAGTATGAAGCGTAGGATTGCTGTTAAATGTCTTCCAAGCATCTCGAATTATACATCTGTTTTCTATTTTTATTATATTGACTGATTTATGTTTAAGGAAAGTAGGGTATGAGAAATCGTACGAAGTATGTGTACTATTACGCAATATTTTCGTAAACATGACTAATGAGGGATGTTGAAACCACATTCCTTACATAATTGTACATTGCGGCAATGATTTTTTGTATGTCCAAATTTTAAACAATTACATTTTACATTTTAAGGGATTTGGTATGTATTCTTCGACTTTGACCCTTTCCCAACCTTGTTCAATTGATTCAGGGCGCCGTATAAGATTAAATGTCAATATTGCAGGTCCAGTTGGTATAATTTTGTTTCCTTCTAATTTAGTTATCTTTCTCACTTCAATAACTTTTTGAGAGCATTAAGAGCAGATATGTCTAAGATTTTCCTTGAGTAAATGCGACCTTTAGAACTGTTTAATGATTTGTGCGAGGTTATTTGAACCGGTACCGAATCTATGTATGTAGCCTTGAGGAATTTATCTGCGGTTTTTTTGTTATGCGTTTTAATAAGCAGATCGCCCGATTTCATTTCAACAACATCGGAATATTCCCGCGAAATGAAATTAAGTCCCTTCTCAATTTGGAAGACATTGTATGCTGAAAGACATTTGGGTATAACATCTTTTTGAATTCCAATTGCTGTAGCAACAACATATCTAGGTATATGGTCATCATTAGGAGGCGATGTAGATAACGCAGGAAAATCCTCATTGCGTGACCGTTTTAATAAATTTTTTTGTTTTGCGGTCGATCAAGGATCGCAAAGCGATTTTGAACAGGGGGTTCACCCCCTTCATTATAAAACAAAAAAAAAAAAGGAAACTTTATAAAAAGAAAATTTTATTCAATTCAAGTGAATTAATGAACAAGATAGAGAAGTTCGGTTAAGACCGAAGCTTAAATACCCTCCACCTTTTATAATTCTCTAAAAAATAAGTTCTTATTGCCATATTCATGTCTACGACTATTTCATGTACTTACGCAAATAGTGTTTTTTTTAAATTATAGGCATTTGCGTTAATCAATCACGCCCATTTTTAGCACAGTGTTGAGTAACGGTACCACTTATATTTATACCAAATTTCAACTTGATAGGAATAGTATTGTGCGATATATAATTTTTTAAAGATATAATTTTTTCGAGGTATGTTGAGATTTTTGTTTATTGTAAGCGTCTCTGTTAACCGATTTTGCCCAATTTCAATACGGAACAGCGAAATTGAACTAAGAATACGTATGCAAAGTTTCAATTTGATATCTCAAAAATTACGACCGTGAGAGTGCCAACAACAGACGGACACACGGACACACGGACGGACATGTCTCAAACGATTTCTCTTTTCATGCTGATTAAGAATATATATGGTTTGTGGGGTCTCCGACGCTTCCTTCGATGTGTTGTAAACGGATGATCAAAGTGAATATACCCTCTTCCCTAAGGAGGAGGGTATAAAAAGAAAGTGAAAAAATTAAGAGTAACTGTTAAAATTAAACAAAACCGTTACAAGAGCAAAAATACTGTTTAAACACACTGTAAAAAAGTACAACTTCACTCGGCAGTTGCCCGACAGAGACTGAGACTAAGATATATATATATTTTTTATCATACCTAATTTCTCCCTTTTGGGTATTACAAATTTATACAATTAAATTTCTATGGTAGAGCTTATTAAAACAACGGAAAGTAGTATTCCGTAAATGAAAATATTCGATCGTCTTATTTTCGTATTCTTGTGGTTGTTAAATTATAGGCACTGTCTTATTGACTATGTGAGTAGGTACGTAAATATACATGGCTAGGTATGTAAATATATAAGTGTAGGTACGTAAATATGTCTTTAGAATGCTGTAACCGTGGCGTTGGGACATTATTACAAATATATGATTTTAATCATAAGACTTAATTAATCATTTTTAAGAGAGATGAGGCATAAATCCTCCGCAAATATGTACATATGGAATATAGGGTAGGATTTTAGTGTTTTATTTTGTTTTTTGAGTTGTAATATAGCGGTATAGAGTTGGCGAATTGGTGAGATTTATAATCTGTATGTACATATTATGTTAGTTTCTGCCTATAAAAATAACATATACATATGCATATTATTTTACCTCTCTAACCTTGTAACGAGATGTTTTCTATCGCCGAGGTTGAAGCCGTCGGTTTATAGGGTGACTCGCACATACATTTATAAATAAGGGAACGCTCTTATAAGTTTACCTCGATTCTATTTATCCATTTTAGAAAAGAGTACACGATTTTCCTCCGTCACAACCTTCTTAGCGATTTTCCAATTACGCGCAGTTATTAAATCCATATGTGTAAGCTTCTATTCCTCTGTAGAGGTTAAAAAGCTTACAATATACATTTCTTCTCAACTTTTATATGTTTCATTCGTGTTTGGCCTCATTTACAACACATTTTATGTACAAATTATAAAAAGTAGTTTTTACACTTTCCACATACCCCCTGCATATTAAGTTTGTCATTCCATTTGCAACACCACTGATTTTTTGATTGTCTACATTTTACATATCGAATCGTAGAGGTTTCGTTGACACCTTTCACAAAAATATTAATGTGCAACGGGCTTATAGAGGGATTTATAGAAGTTTCAATTGAAGGTGGTCGCACAGACAAAGTAACAGTGAGAGATGTTTTATATATATCTTCTATTTGAAAGTAATTTAATAATCAAAAATAGCAAAGATGCCGCATATGGTGATTTAAAAAATGGTTTATACAAACCTAGATGCAAGAAACATTATATCAATATTGTAAAAATTAGGGAGCATTATTTGGTAATGGAGATTTTGAACTGGTAAAGAATTTGGTGATAGACAGACAATTAAAATTAATAATTAATAATTATTAAGACTACTCCTAATGGTTATCGCTATTTCATTACATTGATGATTTTAGTTGATATTATAAAGTTTATCCTTTAAAAACTAACAATGATGCTCAATAGAGAGTGCAGAAGAATTTTCATTATTGTGATGAGGAAATTTTATGGGAAAAATTGCCATCACATGTCCCACTATACGTCCCATTAATATTTTATGATCTCTATTTGATATTTGCATATCTTTACTATAATAAATTTAAATATTTTCTTTTACTTGTCCCTTTCTTGCAATGAAGATATATATATTGTACTACTATATTAAGTATTTCTTTTCTTTTTCCTAACAATGAAGTTATGTATATTTTGTCCAAATTTTGTATTATTACCCTAAAAAATTTTCCTTTTTATTTTTTTTTATGAAGTTATGGATTTTGTTTCTTTTTAGTGAAATTTCTAGTTTAATTTAATATTTGAAGTAAATAGGAATATTAAGCTACCCTGTACTAATTATTAGTCATATGTAATTAGCCCAGCCGTAATATAAGTAACCCTGGGTTAGTTAACACTACACCATTTTAAGGTTATATTGAGAAGTTCCAAATTATAATTGAGAACTTGCAAGTTGAAATTGAGAAACTGAAGTTTTAAATTGAGAAAACCAAACTCAAATTGAGAAAACTAAATTGAAATTGAGAAAACCAAACTCAAATTGAGAAAACTAAATTGGAATTGAAAAAACAAAATTCAAATTGAGAACTTCCAAATTCAAATTGAGAAAACCAAATTGAAATTGAGAACTACCAAATTGAAATTGAAAAAAAACAAATTCAAATTGAGAAAACCAAATTGAAATTGGGAACTTCCAAACTCAAATTGAGAAAACCAAATTGAAATTGAGAAAACCAAGTACAAATTGGGAATTTCCAAATTGAAATTGAGAAAACCAAATTGAAATTGAGAAAACCATTATCAAATTGGGAACTTCCAAGTTCAAATTGAGAAAACCAAATTGAAATTAAGAAATTTAAGTTTTTCCAAATTGATATTGGGAAAGTAAAGTTTGAAATTGAGAAAACCAAATTGAAATTGAGAAAATCAAAATTGAAATTGAGAAAACGAAACCAAATTGTAATTGAAAAAAATAAAATTGAAATTGGGAATTAAAAAATTAAAATTTTAAAATTTATCTCAATTGAAATTGGGAAATTCAAAATTGTAATTGAGACAATAAAATTTGAAATTAATAAATCCAAATTGAATTTGGGAAAATAAAAATTGATATTGAGAGAATCAAAATTAAAATTGAGAACTTCCAAATTGAAATTGAGAAAATAAAAATTGAAATTGGTAATTTAACATATGAAATTGAGAAAATAAAAATTGAAATTGGTAATTTAACATTTGAAATTGGGAAAATACAAATTGAAATTGAGAGAATGCATTTTAAAATTTAAATTGTAAGTTAAGAAAATTAATATTGAAAATTGGGTTTTTAGTAAATAAGATAAACCAATTTTTATGCTTCAAACTTAAATATTTCATTTCATATATTTTATTCGTATGTAGTAAAAAAATAAATGGATATAAAAGTAAAAATTCTCCAACTTAAAATACACATATACATACATAGATAAAAACTTTATAAATGATTCTCTTAAGTTATATTAACAACACTTAATTTAAGTGAAAAATTGGAAAATTGTATCATTACATTCCAACTGGCATATCCTCTAAATTAATTGCTCTTTCATAAAAGGTTGTAGTATGTTGAACATATCTAGCACAATCTCCACTTGTCAACGTTCAACTGAGTCTAGTTGACTCAGTCCATACTCACCAATGTTGAATCCTATTGAAGGTGCATGGTCAAAAATAAAGTCCCACGTAAAAAAAAATATATGGGACTTCCAAATCCAACTCCACCTAGAGTAGGCGAACAACGTTTAGCGTATTTAGAAAGTATTATTGACGAAGCTAAACTAATGCTTGGGAGTTCCCAATTTCAATTTTGATTTTCTCAATATCAATTTTTATTTTCCCAATCTCAACTTGGATTTTACTAATTTCAAATTTTATTGTCTCAATTACAATTTTGAATTTCCCAATTTCAATTGAGATAAATTTTAAAATTTTAATTTTTTAATTCCCAATTTCAATTTTATTTTTTTCAATTACAATTTGGTTTCGTTTTCTCAATTTTAATTTTGATTTTCTCAATTTCAATTTGGTTTTCTCAATTTCAAACTTTACTTTCCCAATTTCAATTTGGAAAAACTTAAATTTCTCAATTTCAATTTGGAAATTGCCAATTTGAACTTGGTTTTCCCAATTTCAATTTGGTTTTCTCAATTTGAGTTTGGAAGTTCCCAATTTCAATTTGGTTTTCTCGATTTGAACTTGGAAGTTCCTAATTTCAATTTGGAAGTTCCCAATTTCAATTTGGTTTTCCCAATTTGAATTTTGTTTTCTCAATTTCAATTTGGTAGTTCTCAATTTCAATTTGGTTTTCTCAATTTCAATTTGGAAGTTCTCAATTTGAATTTTGTTTTCTCAATTTCAATTTGGTTTTCTCAATATGAATTTGGGAGTTCCCAATTTGAACTTGGTTTTCTCAATTTGAACTTGGTCTTCTCAATTTCAATTTAGTTTTCTCAATTTGAGTTTGGTTTTCTCAATTTAAAACTTCAGTTTCTCAATTTCAACTTGCAAGTTCTCAATTATAATTTGGAACTTCTCAATTTAACCTTAAAATGGTGCAGAAAGACGGAAGCTTCGTATATACCTTTGTTGACTAAAAGCAGTCAAAATGACTGCTTTGTATAAGAATAACTAATATGCAAAGAAATTTTTTTAAAATTAATTTTTAATATTTTTATATTATTTACAGGTTTATAACAAGCTATTTTACTTGGAAAAAAATAATTTAAGCATTATTATTTGAACATTTTATGCAAATGAAAGTGGCAATCTTTTTATATGTACATTTTCCGCAAAAAAACTTTTGACATTTTTCACATGTATTATTTGTTTTATTGTTGTGGCAAAGTCGTACTTGACAAATTTTGGCCAATAATTTTGTCGCGAGTGACATGATAGTGAAAAAGTTATCGGTCGTGATATTTCTTCCATAGCTTGTATATGGCTCGACAAGTTTCAGATTCAGAATTACTTAGCACCTTACACCTTTTCCTGGGCTTATTGATATCATTTTCATCATTGGTGATCGGCTCTCCATCGCTACCTTCAGTGTCAGATGTTTCACTATAATCCACTTCATCTTCAGATGATAGCTCAGAGTTTGTTGCATCTGATTCTACATCAGAGCACTCTTCACTTATATTTGTTAGCTTTTTCAATAACTCACTTATTTTCGACATTTCATTCATGAATTTAGCGCGCAAAAGTAATAAAATAATCAACTTGTTCTAACTGTTAATTAATTTAAAAAACAAAAATTATAAAAATTAAAGAATATGGGTTGAAATAGCAAGTTAACACTGTTATTTAAAAGTTTTTTTCCAAAAGTGTTTTTTCCTAGAACTCCACCATCACTTTGACTGCCCAAATCTCCAACATCAACATACGTAAACGTAAAATTTGCATCATAAATTCCTAATAATACAATGCTAATTTTTTTTTTATAATTGTAATAAAGTAAACCACCGTTGTTAGGATTTTTAATAGAAATATGCTTCCCATCTACTGCTCCTAAACAATGCGGCAAATCTGATTTATTATAAAAGAAATCCGAATCCACTCGTTTTCATTTGTGAGTGCTACATATATTTGATGAAGTTCATTCCAAATAACATCACACGTTTCGTAAATAATTTTGCGAACAGTTGATATACCTATTTTGTGTGCCCACGCTAAAAATTTAAAACTACAGCCTTGCGTCAAACATCTGTAGCGTATTATCAAATTATTTTCTTTTTTAAAAAATATTTATTTATTATTATTATTATTATTTTTGTTCTTATTACTAACTATTCACTACGGCTTATCAATAAAGAATTTATTTCGGTTCTATTGGGATGTCTATCATATTTATTCTCCAAACAAATTCTACATTGTCCTATGACTCTCCTGATTTCTGATTTCATTAAGGGAAAATAAAATTTCTGCAAAGTTTGTACCATGTTCTCCTGTATTCCCCTAAGGGCACGATTGTGTTCTTTCGTGATTATTTCTACCCTTTCTGTTTCAGACGAAACGTCCTTGACTATGGTTTGAGTAAATCTTATTTTATAACTCTGAAAATGTATCGGGTAAATCCGTTGCATTTTTCCCATGATTGTTTCGGTGGTGTGCAATCCATTTACAAGGTTTGGGTCTAGTACTTTTTTCAAGATAGAAGGTAGATTTGTCTCGCCGAAACAAGGTCGCTGCACTATGTGCCTATGGTAAGTAGGAAATTGTAATTCGAACCTATCCTCTGAGGTTTCCCCCAAACGCAACTGTATTTGATTCTTAAAAGCACTCAATGGGAATTCAACTGTTGAAATTAAGTTGTGACCCGAGCTGCCGTCGCTATGGATTGTAAGTGTTAGCGAATTAATCTGATTCCTAGACAATGCATCCGCTACTACATTACATTTCCCAGGTTTGTAAACCAGCTGATAGTCGAATTCTTCCAGTATAGATTTCCATTTTTTCATTTTGGTATTAATGTTCTTATTGCTTAGGGCATAAGTTAAAGGCTGATGATTAGTAAAAATCTTAATTCTTGCCCTGCCGTACAATATTTTTTTAAGGAATTTAAGGCCCAGATGATTGCTAGAAGTTCTTTTTCATTTGTTGCAAAATTTTCTTCCGATTTTGAAAGGGCACGAGATATAAAAGAAGTTGGTCTGCCTTCCTGCTCCAATGCAGCCCCAATTGCAAAATTGTTAAGTGAAAATCTTTAGAATAGTCGGGATATGTCAACAAAATGTCCTGAGAAGCTAAGGTAGTTTTGAGCTCATTAAAGGCATCCAGTTCGTGTTTGCCTAGCTCAATGACCTTCAATGAAGAAATTTTGGAGCACGAATGTCCATCATCCCCTCTCAAAAAATTTGTAAGGGGTTATGGTAGTTTAGCACAATCCAGACCGAATCGTCTATAGTAACCTGTAAGTCCGAAAAAAGATCTTAACTCCTTCAACGTTCTTGGTACAGGGAAGTTCACCATAGCTTCTGTTTTCTTTGGTTAAGCCGTCCTGCGAGACTATGAATCCTAGTAATTTTATTTCTGTCTTCAGAAATTCGGTTTTATCGAGCTAAACCTTCATATTTGTTGACTGCAGTGTTTTAAAAACTTCATCTCGTCTAAGGGTCATTGGGTAAGGATAACTTTTAGAACAAACAGGTTCGTCAGTCGTTGTACGTATTTCCCTTTTATCCCAGTTGTTTTTCGTTGGGTTCAGAAAAAAGAGACGGATATCTTTGCACGATTTCATAGACCCTTTTCCTTTGGTCGTCAGTCAAATGGTCTGCTCGGATATTAATAGCGTTCAGTAATTGTACTTGTCAATGTTTGATTTTAAATCTCTTTACTTTTCCTATAGTCATGTAGTCATTTTTAGTATGGATAACAGCATTTATGTCCCTCATACTGTCCATACCCAAGATAGAATCAAAAGATTTGAGAGTTGGTAACAAGAAGCCTCTTTAGCGTCTTAGCGTCAAAATAAGGTAGCGAGGAGTTTTTTAGTCTAAAAAATGAATATCCGATAAGTCTTATTCCTCTTCCCCATATGTAGGTTCGTTTTCATTTCCTAAGTCCAGAGATTGCACGTATTCACGCACTCTCTCCTCATAGTCTTCGTATCTTTTCCCAATTGTGTCCTGGTAGGTCTGCACAGGACATTCATCATCTTGCTGTTCCCTCTTACCTAGATTGTCTGAAGGTGCGATATGAAAGCTCCCCTGCTCTTTCTTAGGAGTATACACCGGTTGCGTCAATGGTCTTTTCGTTGCAAACTACCTATTCAAGTTATTAGCGTAATCTATTTGTCTCTTCTGTGTTTACGTTTCAACTAGAGTTGGTGTTGGTGAGTTGGTGGAGTGCCATCTGTCGTAAATGCCGATCTCTCTCCTTCTCTCTTTTTTCTCTTTTTATTACGCTACTCACTTATATATATTAACTTACTTAAGCATACGTATTTTATTCCTTTTTTACCTTTTGAACTGTAAGCTAGGAAGCATCGTAACATAAACTGTGAAAGTGAAATCAAATAATAACATATTTAATAATGTTTAATGAAATCAAATAATAATATATTTAATACAATTATAAGAACCTATCGTTTTTGTTATTAATCACATAATTAATATAATCGATCGGGACAAACTCCAAACACAAACATTTTGGTCATTTGAGCCAGATACGCCATATGCATTTGATCCTTGCGTGCCGGATTTGTCGGATCATAATTTGGACATAAAATTTGGATCCTTACACCATATTACATACGGTACTTTATATGGAGAGCGAGTAAGTTTTAAGTTTTAATTTTTTATCTCATTTACATATTTCTATAATGAAAGATTACCGAAATTCTCTTTATATAATGGTAAATCTTTGATATATATCAAATTCTTACATGCGTAGTAAGATAATATTTTGCGTCTTAAATACTAACGGTACATCAAATTCCTACATACGCATTAAGTATTGTAAAGAAGTCTGAAAGGTGCCGGGGTAAGCCCAGAGCCAGCCAGAGTTCAATCCAAAGACTATTGTTTTAGAAAGTAAACTAAATGATCAATTTCTTTATTTGTACCTTCTCTTAATTATAATGATGATAATGAATTACTTTCGTAATGGGTGTTATTGACTCCTTGATTTAGTTTTATATTTTTTTCTCCTAAGGTGGAGGATGTTTATCGACTCTCCCTTTAACACTATACTTGTGTTATTATGCCTTTGCGCAACTAATTGAGAGGATGTTTATCTACTCTCCCCTATGCAAATGACTGTGTTTTGAAAAGAGAAAAATGTTAAAAGATAGAGGATTGTTATCAACTCGCACCTTTAACACAATACCTGTCTTATAATTACTTATTTTATAATACCTATGTTCGAGAGGATGGTATCAACTCTCGCCTAATATGATAACCTACCTAATGAAATGTTTACCTAACACAAGCTACTTTGCTATGCGGTGATCGCCTTTTTATAGGCCAGTGGCTGAGCTTTTGCATTATTTGTCAGAGCTTTTCGTTATACCATTACAGCTGAGTTAGTGCCATATGTTATTCAATAAAATAGGGTCATATTCTACAGCTGATCTTGTGGCTATCTTACAGAGTAACTTAGGAAAATATAATAACAAATAAATTCACAAAAATATATATACTACGAATTCAATTACAAATGTTAAGAAAAAAGAATTAAATGTACATGATGGTAATATAATAAGAAAAATTCAGAGTAAAAATATTATAAATTCAAGAGGAGATTTGTAAATATAAATTCAAGAATGGAGAGGGAACTTACATTAATTCAAAGAGATATTTGTTACAGGTTTTTTTAAATTCAAAGAGAGTTGCAGCAAGAATATGTGTGATGGAAATTTTATCCCTCCTAAAATTTCCTCATCACACTACCTCCTTCCTTTGGAGAGCCCTCAGTTCGGATCAAAACTTCGCCGCTCCTCTTTATTATGGCCCTGTACCTCTCCCCTTGGATGATAAATAACCTTTGAGTTCGTGTACGTGCTGGAATTCCGAGAAGGCACGTCTCTAATTCACTACGGATTTCAGAAGGCACGGGAGTCTCGTACTGAGACTGAGATCTACTCCTGAATGGCAGGAGACGCCTTTGACTCAACCATCGACATCCGGTAAGGCCGGAATGGACTAAACATTGGTGGTGGCTGATGTGTATTCTGCTTGTCATGTTTAGTGTGCGTGTCTGTAGAAATCGATAATTGTGGATTAGGCTGTTGCCTCCTCGAGCATCCTGGAGGTGTCCATATCTTGGCTGTTACCCCTTGATACTGTTGGCGTGGGCTAGACTTCCAAGATGGTTGACGGCTATACATTGGTGTTCACTGCCCGTGTTGTTTACGTGTACCCGTGGAGCTAGTGACGGGTTCTGTTTGAGTAGGCCGTGGTGGTTTGGGCGACTCGGAGCTCGTGGAACTTGTACTCCATGGGCTTGGGAGGATTGGTAGTTCATCCTAGGTAGTAATGGACTAATGGTGTCCTGAGTTGGAGCATGCGTGCGGAGCAACGGCGGAGAGGTGTCAATGACTGACCGGAAGGAAGATTGATTCCCTTTGATGGTTGCGTCGCCTGGCGGAGCTTGGATCCCCATATCCTATGTTTTGTCGTGTGTTGCCTGATGCTTGCTTGCTGGTTCCATTATTTCATCGATTTGGTCAAGCAGATGCAACAGGTCCTCCGGACTGGACAGCCGGTGGGAGATTTGTGTTGCTTCATCTTGAGTAGGTTTTGGCGCTGTTGTTTGGTTTTCTTCGGACAGTCGAAGCAATGTTAAACGACTCGGAGAAAAAATGTGTTACGGCTTGAAAATCTTGGTGAAGGTGTATGACTGTCGCATTCGCACAGAGTCGCCAAGGACATAATCGATTTTGTCCGACACGCGAAAGTCGTACATCACCAGATGGCGTGGAGGCATAGGCATATCTTCTTGTTCGTGTCCCTCAGGCTGGTTATGTCGGGGCGACGGTGGATGCCAGATACTACCATCGTTGGTGTCGCTACTGATGGTCAATATAGAAGAATCGTCCCTAATTTGGACCGTGTCGGGTATGTTTGGATGTTCATCGTCGACTGGGCGGACACTTCTGATCTCGGCGTGCGGTGCTGAAAGCACACATGACCTGCCTCGTACTCTGCGTTCAGATCTCCTTGGTCATTGTAATCAATTGGGTCAGAGACCACTTCTTCTAACCTTTGGTGTGAGTCGGTCGAAGTATTAACTAGCGTGTCGGGTGGGCCGAATAGCTCGTCCCAAGCGAGAGATTCTTCGGAGATATTTAAGTCTTCGATGATATCAGCTTCCTTGGTCTGGTCGCGTTCACTGTTTGTCCTTGTGGGTTCTGCCGCCATCGTGTCTTCCGGTGTTTGTACCTTGGATGGGGAAGCCACGCGTAGTGTTGCATATCTTTCGGGTGGTATCGGCGATGAGTGGATGAATTTTGTTACAGGTTTCCAGTGTGGTACCATCATAAATTTAGTGCGACCTCGCTTGCGTATCGTTGGATCATTACTAAGCGATTTGTTTACGCTTCCAGTGCGTCTGGTATTAGCTTTGCTTTTCCGGGTTTGACCGCTTCGAAAACCCCGTGAGGGTGTGAGAGGGCTATTTAAGAAGATAGCGCGACGTTGGTTGTCGAGTGAGGGAAAACCTGTCACTGAGAATGGACCAACAAATTTTGGTGCCAACTTTGCTGCAAAGTATTCGTTCGTGTCTGTTCGTGTCTGTGTGTCGCATTAGTTCTTGTAATGCGAGGGAATAATCTTGGAAGGTCTCGTTAGGCCGTTGTGTGCGTTGTGACGGAGGAAAATCGCTACACTCATTTTCCTCTCACACAAATCCTACTGGTAGGTATTATAGTACATAAATAGTTGATACTTGTTTACATATAGGTATATTATACATCGCATGCTATAAACGTGTATTGATAGAATTGTATTAGTTGTTAAGTTATTTAATCTGGCCACTCCACCCAATGTCCACGTCATCATACTCGGGTCAATATACGACAACTACCGATTTCAATATCTACGTGGCAAAATGCCTTCTTGTCTAATCGACAAAGACGCTCGTTCTCTTTTGACGGTGAGCTGTGCAAGCTCTATATTATATTCCATGGTGACAAGTACCTCGAAGGCCAGTGAGGAGTGGAGGGCTGGATAAAATATAGTCGATGCACCAACTTTGTAACTAAGCTAGGGTTAAGAATTTATCGAAGAAATAAATCACGGAAAGAAAAATTGCAAAGCGAGCGTTCCCCATTATAAATAAATGTGCGAGTCACCCTGAAAACCGACGGCTTCAACCCAGGCTAAGAAAATCTCGTTACAGCGTATTTTATCATTAAGATTTTCATAAAACCTTGACGAGAGGAAAAATTTAAGAAAATCCTCTTTAAATGAATTCCAGGTGGTCCAATGCTTGTTGTTGTTCCGGTACCAAGTCAAGGTCTTTCCTTTCAGAAATTTGGGCATTGCTGTAGGTAGTGCATCAAGAGGCACGTCATATGTGAAGGCTATTTCCTCAATGTTTTCAACGAACTGGAAGGTGTCCGTTCCTCCTTCATAGTGGATTTCCCATTTTTGGATGATGCTCATAATCGTTTTTTTTCCCCGGTGGATACTTTGCTTGGCTCTTCGATAAGTTCATGTACTTCAATTCCTGTCTGCTGGGTCGCTTTCAGTTTTTTGTGAATTTCTTTGCAAGATCCTCCCTGTTTAATTGTACCATGTCCGCTGGTTGTGGAGACAGGCTTCTGTTAGTTGTTTCGTTTGGAAGTGGTGAATTCTGCGCCTTGGCTTCGCATTGTTCCTGGTAATATAGGATTCTGTTTATTTCTTCCTCCTTGTGGTCTAAAGATATATTTTGTGCTAGAGCACGTCTAAGTTCATCGACGGTGCCGGTTGCGTCTAGACCCAAATCCATCACAACCGTCATTAATTCTTCCTTGCGCAAAACGCGGATCCAGCTGGTTCGTATTTGGGGCATGTTTGGAAAGTATCCGGATATTTATGTATTTGTTGTTTTTTTTTCTTTGAAATGTTGAATGTACTATTTGGGTTGCTGTTCTCTCTTTTTTGTTGTTTATTTATTATTTTTTCTTTTTTGAGTCAAGTTATTAATCTCTAACGCGTTTATTATTATATCCTCCACCTTAGGGAAGAGGGTATATTCATTTTGATCATCCGTTTACAACACATAAAATGAAGCGTCGGAGATCCCACAAATCATATTTATTCTTAATCAGCATGAAAAGAGAAATCGTTTGAGACATGTCCGTCCGTCTGTCCGTGTGTACGTCTGTTGTTGGCACTCTCACGGTCGTAATTTTTGAGATATCAAATTGAAACTTGGCACACTTATTCTTAGTTTAATTTCGCTATTCCGTATTGAAATTAGGCAAAATCGGTTAACAGAGACGCTTACAATAAACAAAAATCTCAACATACCTCGAAAAAATTATATCTTTAAAAAATTATATATCGCACAATACTATGCCTATCAAGTTGAAATTTGGTATAAATATAAGTGGTACCGTTATCCAACATTATGCCAAAAATGGGCGTGATTGAATAACGCAAACGCCTAAAATTTAAAAAAAAAACACTATTTGCGTGAGTACATTAAAGAGTCATATACATAAATGTGGCAATAGAAACTTATTTTAAGAGGATTATAAAAGGTGGAGGGTATTTAAGCTTCGGTCTTAACCGAACTTCTCTAACTTGTTTTTTTTATACCCTCCACCTTAAGGAAGGGGGTATATTCTTTTTGATCATCCGTTTACAACACATCGAAGGAAGCGTCGGAGACCCCACAAACCATATATATTCTTAATCAGCATGAAAAGAGAAATCGTTTGAGACATGTCCGTCCGTGTGTCCGTGTGTCCGTCTGTTGTTGGCACTCTCACGGTGGTAATTTTTGAGATATGAAATTGAAACTTTGCGTACGTATTTTTAGTTCAATTTCGCTGTTTCGTATTGAAATTGGGCTAAATCGGTTAACAGACACGCCCATAATAAACGAAAATCTTATCATACCTCGAAAAAATTGTATCATTAAAAAATTATATATCGCACAATACTATGCCTATCAAGTTGAAATTTGGTATATTTATAAGTGGTACCGTTATCCAACACTGTGCCTAAAATGGGCGTGATTGAATAACGCAAACGCCTATAATTAAAAAAAAACACTATTTGTTGTTTAAAAATGACCTGAATAATAATATATAGGCAACAATTTAATGCGTACTAAATTGTAATTTGATACACTTTTCAATTATTACACTACATAACTTTCTCTCAAAAATGGGCGGGGTCAAATAACGGACACAGTTATATATAGTTGGCAAAAAACTGTTTGTGGTTCACAAAATACCTGTACAAAGTATGTATGTATGTAGTACGCGATAAATTAAAAATTTCATTTTTTGTGTAATAATTTTGTCATTAAAATCCTTTTTTTTAAATTCCAAAATTGATTAAGCACAGAAAATGTTTAACACATTTATCTATCAATATTTTGTGTCGTAGTTTATATGTACATATGTACGTATGTATGTATGTATGAAATTCTCCTTATTAAAATTGTGTTTCAAAATATACTAATAACGTATTGTAAGTTTTATGACTTTTCTGTACTAAATGTAAAAAAATTATATATTATACCGCGTCCCAGGGCGATACATTTTACCTTGATTTACCTGTAAAGGCTATACACTTCTTTTATATGCAAAATTCCTCTAAGGGTTTTGTACTTTTCATTTCATGTACATACATTCAAAATTACCTGCATTTGTATGAAAATAACTTTTTATACCCTCAACCTCAGTGATGAGGGTATACTAAGTTTGTTTTTTTAGTTTATATGCATTGAATTTTATTATATGTACAATTCTAATAAATAATTTTTTTTAAAGTAATAATTATTATAGAAATTGTTAAAGTGCAGGTAAATATCAAAAAACGTTGTTAACGAATAAATAAGTTTATGACAGACAAAAAGATATATAAACTTTAAAATAAGTAGCAGTGATCTTAAAAGTATTACAACACTCTAAGACGAAGTATTAAGTTTAATTAATTAATACATACATACAAACATTTTAATATAACATATACGTGAAAAAGAAAAAAATTCACTAGGTTACGTACTTTATCATCTTTACAAAGACGCCGTAGAAATATTGAAAGTGTTAGAAGGTTTCGAGAATTAAATATGGAAATAGATAGAATTGCAAATTCACAATGGCTGCAGGAGCGAAGGAGTGATCTACTGTATCGAGAGGAGGAAAGAGAAAGAGATCAAGAAGCACATAGATTACGAAGAGCTGTTCCACACTATCACCTTAGGGAGCAGCAAATGAACTCAGAACTTCATAACATATATCGCCAAAGTGAGGAATACCGGGCAAATGAACGTGCGAGTAATGTTTTATCACAGAGGAGCAGAAGAAGTAATTCTAATGTGAGATCTATAGAACAACAAAGAAATACAATCCAGCGCACAGCCATACGAGAAAATGAAAATTACAGGAGGGCTGAACGTCAAAGAAACGCCATGACTCAAAGAAATAGAAGAGAAAACCCGGAAAATCGTGCTGAAGAACAAGAAAGCATGCTAGCCGTAGAAGAAATGAAGAATATAGGAGAAGTGAGCGTCAGGCAAATGCTTTAGTACAAAGAAATAGAAGGGAGAATCCTGAAAATCGTTTGAGAGAGCAACAAAGGAATACTGCACAGCGTAGCCAACGTAGACAAAATAACGAAAGCAGAAGAAGAGAACGTCAACACAACGCACTAATTCAACGAATTAGAAGGAGAAATCCAGAAAATAATAGAATAGAATTTCAAACGAACACACGACAGCGTTGCGTACGACGTCAGAATATGAGTTTACTTGAGGAACTTAATCAACGTGAACAAAATACCATAAGAAGACGGAGCTTGAGATCCATTTCAAGGGCACGAGAAGAGCAGACTAGTGCTAATCGAACTCTTCGATACAGAATTCACCGTAATAATGATGCGAATAGAAGAAGAATCAATGCTCGACAAAATTCTAGAAACGTATTTACGCGCCAGTCAATGTCACCTGTCACGAGGCATGAATATTTGTTAAACGAAATACAAAGGCACACATCAAGGCTGTGGAATGAATATAATAACAGCGTAAAATATGGGCCAACTTGTGTGTGCATTTGTTGTGGTGGATTATGGTTCTCGTCGCAAGTACGGTCCATAGCGAAAGATGTTATTATAAATCAATTTTCTAATTTAACTGATGCTTTCTTCTTGGCTGATGTATTTCCCTCTGAAAATAATCAATATGACTTTTGCATTACGTGCTATTCTGCTGTTAGATTGGGGAATATTCCGACATTGTGTTTGGTTAATGGTTTTAATTTTCCAACAATTCCAGAAGGATTAAAAAACTTGACAACTCTTGAAGAAAGATTTGTAGCTCCAAGGATACCGTTTATGAGAATAGTTTCTCTAGGTTATAACAGACAGTGTGCAATACGTGGTGCAGTTGTCAATGTATCTATTTCATTAGACAACACCGTGACCGTCCTTCCGAGAACAGAAGACCAAACAGAAGTAGTACAAGTATATTTAAAGCGAAGGTTACAATACGATCGTAGTTTTATCACAGAAACTATTCGCCCAGCAAAGATAATCAGAGCCGCACAATATTTGATCAATACGGAATTATATAGGAAGCATAATATTTTGGTTTCTAATGATTGATTGGAGAGCAGACAATTTAATGAAGTAATACCATTCGTTGCTAACAATGATGATAGAAACTTGGTTCAAGTACTTTCAAATATTGAACATATAGGTGAAGATGTTGATGAATTAAATCCTCAAGAGACTCTTTTAGATAATTTAGCAGTTGAAAATTTGCCATTACATAGAATCTCCATTGCTCCTGCTGAAGGTAACAAACCATTAGACTTACTCCTAGATCAAGATTCCGAGGAGTTGTCCTTTCCTACAATTTATTGTGGAGTTAAACGAACGTCAACAACAACAATAAGTAAAGTTATAAAGTCCGAAGCTAGGAGATAAGACAGACGATGTGCGACAGTTGATAAAGTTTTATATTCTTATAAAAAATTAGAACTTTCTAACGTCAAAAGGTGTATATCAACATGTTTAAGAAAAAGAATAGGGCAAAATTCTGTTACTGCACAAAATATGTTAAACGACAACTTTATTCATGAATTAGTTCAACATGACGAAGGATATCATATTCTAAGAGGAATCAGATCTTCACCATCTCATTGGGAGTCCGAAAAAAAGAAAGTCTTGGCAATGATTCGCCAATTTGGATTGCCAACTTTTTTCATTACTCTGTCCGCAGCTGAATCTCAATGGCCGGAATTAATTGTTATTTTGGTAAAAGTATTAGAAATTAGAACCATTTCAGAAGAAGAAGCCCATAGTTTAACAACACAACAGAAATATGATTTAATACGATCCGACCCGATTACATGTTCACGGTATTTTGATCAACGTATCCGTCATTTATATAAACTTTTTAAACATGAAGGCGGAGTATTTGAAGAACACAAAGTTACGAAATATTATTGGAGAATAGAATTCCAACATAGAGGTTCTCCTCATGTTCATGGCATATATTGGTTACAAAACGCACCACACATAACATTGTCGGATCAACGTACATTTCCAACAGTAACAGAATTTATAGACAAATATATCACTACGAATTCATCTGAAACCGATGTAGAATATTTCATTAATTATCAACAGCATAAGCGTACTAATACGTGTCGAAGGCAAATATTAGGACAAACCATTTGTAGATTCCGAATGCCTCATCCGACAATACCGAAAACTGAAATTTTGCTTCCTCTATCTGATGAAGTCGAAAATACTGAAATGCATCGTAATAATTATGATAAAATATTCAATTTCTTAAATTGCAGAGAATCTGAAGAAGATCTCAATAGAATTGAGGGTTTCGAATAATTTTTGTCTGACGAACGTATTAATATGAACTACGAAGATTATATATTGGCATTACGATCATCAATAATAAAACCACAAATATTTTTAAAACGACGACCAAAAGACAGATGTATAAATGCTTTCAATTCGACAATTTTAAAATTGCACCGTGCTAATATGGATATACAATACATCTTGGATGCATAGGGTTGTGTATCGTATATAGTAAATTATATCAATAAATCAAACAGAGGAGTTTCTCGTCTCTTACAGGAAACAATGAAAGAAATTCAAACGGAAAACGGTCCGACAACGTTTACAGCATATTGGTAATAAATTTATAAACGCCTCAGAAGTATCAGCACAAGAAGCATCTTACAATATCTTAGGTTTACATATGTCAGAATGTAGCAACGCTGATGTTTTCATAAATACGTTTCATCCAGAAAAGCGAGTCCATAAGGTAAAATCGAAACAAGAATTGGAAAGTCTACCCATTGGTTCAACTGATATTTTTAAAAGTAATTTACTGGATTATTACGAACACCGCCCCCGCGAACTAAATGATATTTGCTTAACTAATTTTGCTGCTAATTATGTATACTCAAAATCTCGTAAAAGTCGATGACGGCAGCAGCAAGTAAATGAAGAAATAGTTGATAATGAAGTCATTGAAGAACATACTGGGGTTGGACTTAAACTTTTAAATAATTTGGGGTACATTTATAAACACAGAAATACAGCAATTATTCGGTTTACCAAATCAAACATTAGTACATCCAGAGCAGATTATTTTAGACAAATGGTTATGTAATATTTTCCTTGGCGCAACGAAACGACAGATATTTTGGAAAATGATAACGAACAAACATGCACTACCCATAGAAGTATCATAGTAACAAATCAACAACAATTTGATATATTTTCATCAAATGAATTAGAAAACGCATTAGAGGACATTCAGAACGAAAATAATGAAAACATGGAAAATGAACCAACACGACAAGATAATATTGCTGCATCGCATTTATTAGATGAAGAATTTAGAGCTTTAGCTGTGCCTGAGATAATTGGGGATGTTAATGTACTTAATATAGATGAACAAAATAACGATTGTGATGATGTATGTTTATTAAGATTACCTCCCCTAGTGAATTCAGAAGACTTGCTAATTTCCATAAGATCTCTGAATAAAAAACAACGCATATATTTCCAACATGTTTTAAATAAAATAAACAGAAAAGAGGTATTGTATGAATTTGTGGGTGGAGGTGCTTGGAGTAGGAAAAAGCCGTTTGATTCAGACCATATATCAGGCGATAACACATCGTTTTAATTTTTTTCCTGGATCTAATCCCGAACTTCCAAAAGTTTTACTGTGTGCTCCAACGGGGAAAGCAGCTTTTGGAATTGGTGGATATACACTTCATTCTATTTTCTCTTTACCTGTAACGCAGTACTCCGCAGAAATTCGTCCATTAAGCAATGACACTGTCAATTCTTTAATAGCAAGGCTTATTGAGGTGAAGCTCATTATAATAGATGAAGTTTCGATGGTTGGTTCAAAGATGTTAAGTCACCTTGATTCTAGACTTAAGCAGATTTTTAAAACCGCGGAGTGTTTTGGTGGTATTCCAATTATAGTTTTTGGTGATTTAAAGCAACTGCCGCCTGTCGGTGACCGTTGGTTCTTCAATCAAAATTCAAATAATCCTTACGGTGAAATAATAAGTCGCGGACTTTGGGATATGTTTGATTTTTATGAGTTAGATGAAATAATGCGACAAAAAGATGACAGGGCTTTTGCAACAGCATTGAATAATATGGCAGTTGGTTTAATGTCACAGGAAGATATAAATTTGATTACATCACGAGTGGTGCACTCAAATGCAGATATTCCTCCAGATGCAATCCATTTGTTTTGGTCAAATAGGGAAGCCGATGCATATAACATATAACATACAACGTTTAGCTCAAATTTCTACGAGGACATACATATCCAAGTGTTACGATATTATTAAAGCTGACTCATTAAATGAACAACAAAAACAGACAATATTAAATGCAGTCAAAAGTTTCAAAACTTCTGAAACTCAGGGATTACCCACTGAACTAACATTAAAAACGTCTGCCAAGTATATCCTAACAGTAAATATTGATACTTCTGATGGATTAGTTAACGGTGGAACGGGGCATTAAAAATGGCAATAGATATGAATGGAGAATTTCCTACCACACTTTGGATGCTATTTTCCAATCAAGAAGTTGGTTCATACGCAAGACGAAAAAAACCCCACATCTCTGAACCATTGTGGACTCCTATTGAAAAACATAGTAGAACTTTCCAGTACAAACGTAATGAACAAATTACTTTTGATAGACGACAATTCCCGGTAGTTCCATAAGAGTCAAGGAGCTAAATACAATAAAGTTGTAGTTCATATTGCAGAAAGAATAAGTAGAGCTACAGTATACGTTGCATGTAGTAGAGCCACCAGTGCTGTATATAATTGGACGCTTTATCCTTCCAAAACAATTTTCAAGCACCGACGCGGTTAAAATCGAACTTGATCGTCTACGCACAGAAAAATTATTATTTGCTTTACCAAAAACAAAAATTTCGTCAAAAACAAAAATTTACTATCAAAACGTACAAAGTTTTAATGCATACCGTAATGATATAATGAGTGACAGATACATACATAGCAGATATGGACGTTTTGTGTTTTGTGGAAACGTGGACGATATCGTTGGATGATTGTTCTGTTGAAGGATTTAGTAGTTTGGCTAGAATTAATGTACCTGATTCTACTCCTCGACAAAAGCGCGGAATTTTAATTTATATAAAGTCCGAATTAAGTAGTGAAACAAAAATTCTATTTATCCGTGATTTCAGTTCTGGATCAACCACTTTTCAAATTGTCGCCTTTCGCATTAGTACAACCTGCATTATGACATTATACAGAAACTCATCTTTTCCAGAAACATCATTTCGGAATTTACTAATGAAAACAATTAATGATATATTTTCCTTGGATGAAGTGTTTGAAAAATTTATTATTATAGGTGATTTTAATATATGTAGAGCAGCAAATAATACACAGACAGAATGTAATCTAATGGATAAAAGACAGAATTTACTACGATTGAAAGAACACAGATTGACTGACTTTGCAGATGATGTGGCCCTTGTAGTGATAGGCAAACACATCAGCGATATAGAAAATGCAGCTAACGAGTACATTAGTCTAGTACAACAGTGGCTCGAGTCTGCTGGCTTAAGCCTAGCTGACCATAAGACAGAGGCAGTGTTAATCTCTAGCCGGAAAAGAGCAGAAACGGCTACGATACGAGTAGGTGACTTCAGAATCGAGTCCGTCAGATACGTACATTATCTCGGGGTGATGATCGATGACAGACTATCCTTTAAGCACCATTTGGAATACATGAAAAAAAGGCGGGTAACGCTATCACGTCACTGGCAAGGATTATGCCTAATACCAAAGGCCCTAAACAACTTAGGAGAAAAGTTCTCATGGAAGTCGTAAAGAGCATAATATTATATGCGGCAAGTATATGGGCTGATGCTATGAAGTTTAAATCCTATCGAAGACTAATTGAACCAGTTTACAGACTGGGATGCCTAAGAGTATGTTCCGCCTTCCGTACAGTCTCGGATGAGGCGGCATGCGTTATCGCAGGAATGGTGCCTATAGCTCTGTTGGTAAACGAAAAAAGGCTGATTCAGCACTATCCCCGCCCGAGACGTAGATCCACTTATGACTCAGTTAGGCAGGTATCTATGCTGGAATGGCAGAACAAGTGGAATACGTCAGCTAAAGGACGATGGACGTATGGACTGTGAAGTAATACTGTAAGGTGGTACCATAGGGAGGATAAGTCCGCGGAGTGGGGTTTTTTAGTGGGTAGGTCGCCAGGGCGAGTCCCGCATAACCACATGTACCAACGTGGTATGAGCGAAGACTCCCACATAACCCCGTGCTGCACCCATAAAGGGTTTTTCCCCCTCCGTCATCAAAAAAAAAAAAAAAAAAAAAGATTGACTGGGTATTTGTCAAAATAGTACGTGGAGAAGTTGAAGAAGAAGTTAATGTTTATAGCACGATACATAGTTATCATGACGGTATTATTTTAGGAATAAATTAAGTTATATTAAGTTATTTTTAAGTGTGTATATATGGTTATGTGTTTACTATATTTACTGTTATATGTTTTTACTATTTATAAAGTATTAAATATGTAAAAAAAAATTAAAATTTGTAATAAAATTTTTGATATATTCGTATTTCTAAGTACATGAAATAGTCATATATAAATATGGCAAAAAGAAACATATTTTTTAGAGGGTTATAAAGGAGGGTATTTAAGCTTCGGTCTTAACCGAACTTTTCTTACTTGTCATATAAATATGACGTCATTCTTATTTAATGCTACTTCATATATATGTTCTTTTTCTAGTTTTGATGTCAGCTTCTCCATAATCGAATCTAAATTCGGAGGATTATCACTGCATCTTATAATAATATTTTCTTTATTTATACTGATTTGAACTTTAGAGCTCTTTTGGCCTTTTCTCTGTTCAAACTGTAATTTTTTTAATTTCTTGACATCAGAATTAGATGCGCATTCCCAAACGTAAAGTTAATTAGACTTTGTTTGTGGTAAGCTGTTCTAATTTGTCAATTTAGTAACCGGTTCATTATTTTCATGTTCTTATGATTTTTGCCCTCTTGTTATCACTTTTATATGCTTAGGTATCATTTCCTTTAGTGCGTCAGACTCTAATTTAATCCTTGACAGTGCGTCAGCATTTGTATTAGCGCATCCCTTTTTATAAAGGATATCGAAATTATAGTCAGACAAGCCCATTCTTATTCTTGTCATTCTTGATGATGGATTGCTGTGGGTGAAAAGCGAAACTAGTGGTCTGTGGTCTGTTACCACTATAAATCTTCGTCTATATAGGTATGGTGTAAAATATTTTATTGCCCAGTGTATCGCTACAAGCATATGTATACACAAATATCAAATGTTCCTATACACAAATACGTTTCTTGTTTTGTTAGGCTGACTTGTGTTATCAAATATAGCTTGTGTGTATGCATTGTATACGACGTAATACGTAAGTGCACCCATCTTGAACCTTGAGATTCTGCCACCAAAATTTAAGAGCATGACACTCCGTCTCTATATTTTGAAGTCTCTGACATATGTTAATTAGAAATGCTCAAAAAGACAAAACTATAAAACTCTTAGATAAGCTATGAAACAGTTTAATTAGCACTGGTTGTGAAATAGTTTAATCGGCGCTTAAATAAAGTTTAATGACCGATATCGAATGTCTTTGTAAACCGCTGACTCATGTGTTTCCCACAGTACTTGCGCGTGTTTAAAATGCAAGCTCGACACTTTGAGTGAGCTTTGTCCTCTATTATAAATTAGGCAAAAAGAATGGTATGATTATTCTTTAGTGTTAAACCGTAGTAAAGAGTTACTTAATAAGAACAAAAATAATAATATATTTAATAATAATAATAATAATAATCACCCATGTAGGAGAAATAATAATAATAATAATAAACCAGGCATATAGCCGAAAGGGCGCTGCTCACTTAGCACCTGGAGATTGGTAAATATTAAAATATTAAGTCATATATTTATATCAATTTAAATATTTAAACAAGTTACTTAACGCGGCGATCCTGCCCTATTGTAATAACATGGCAATCCTGCCCACCTGTTCATGTCCAATCAACAATAGTTTTGATCAACCATGGGAAAATACGTACCACGGTATACTACAGGCATAGAATATACGCCACCAAGTTACAAACCCACTCCCATACCAGGACCCAGGCCGATAACAATAGAAGGGTATAGAGCCCGGAAAAATGTAAATAAAAAACTACAAAAACACCACTACCAGCAGCAACAACAACAACAACAACAACAACCCAAGAAACGTCCTAGGGGAGGACGAAAAATTAAACACTTACAAAGGATAAAGCAGCTTTACAATATAATCAACATATCAAATACTACAAATAAAAAACTATTACAACAAGAGGTAGCTAAATTAAAACGGGAATTCAAAAAACAAGAAAAAGAAAAAAAAATTAAAATTATGAATTGAATAATATATATATGTATATGGATACGATATAAATAAAATGGGTAAAACAAATTCCAAAGAGGAAAAGAATTCAAGCATAAATATAGATAATTAAAAAAATAGCACTATAGGAGCAATTAACATAACCATAGAAATCCTCACTATATTCATATGCTTTTGTATAATTTTATATATTATATATAGGATTAACAAACTTATGTAAAAGGTAAAATTAGAGAAATTAGGCAAAACACTAGAAGTAATTTAAACCAAAAAAAATTAAATAAATAAATAATAAAATTTGTATGGACCAATTAATAGATTTAGTAAAGGCTCTAACCAGGATAAAAATTAATATTAAGAAAACCACTGGTAGGCCATACAAAAAAGAAACCATAGAAGAAAAACTAAGAGATATAGAAAACTACAAAAACGAATTTAATCAAACAACAATTAAAAGCTTCAGAAGAAATCCAAAGCATAACAAACCAATTTAAAATCACATACGTCAAAGTAAAAGATTTACTGCAACAACAGCTAACCACCTTAAAAACAATAATGGCTTTTAATATTGAAATAGCGATGAAAACACTACCTTCTTTCAATGATAACTATAAGGAGACGGAATTATTTTGCAAAATTTTAGAACTATTATCAAAAAATCTAAATGAAGAGGGTAAAACGGAACTATTTGAGTTCACTTACCACATTAAACTTACGCAAAAAGTAAAAACAACAGTCCAAACACCAAGTACTCTTACAGAGCTAATAACAAAATTAAAAACAGCCTATAAGAATACGAACACTATACCGACAATTCTTAACAACATAAACTCGACTAAACAACAAGGAAACATCACAAATTATAAAAATAAAATAATTGATTTTATTGGAGAATTAAATAATCTCCAAATACAACAGCTAGGAGATACAGCAACAGCGACTGTGCGATCAGTCATACCTAAAACAACATTCAAAAATGGTCTTGATGAAAGATTCAAAACCACTATTTATGCTGCCCAACCACAAAGCCTAGAACAAGCCGTTAATTTGGCAATTTGGCTCTTGAATTAGAGAAAGCTAACACCTTTAAAGATAACAATCAAATATTACACATGAAATATTCGCATACACACAAAAAACAACCCCACACTAGAAAGTATAATCAACAAAGACAAACCTATAATCAACAAAACTATAATGCAAAACAGACAATTTAACAGTTTGCGTAGGTAACCCAATAGTCAAAATAGACGATACTATAATAACAATAGACAAGAATACCCTATACAAAATAATTTTCCAGAAAGAAGAAACAGAAACATAAACTTTGAGAGAAACATAAATACTAGACAAAACACAAACAATAGACACATAAACATAGTCCAGAACCAGGCAAACGACAATGCGCAGACGGTATAAAACACTACCACCGACGCGCGAAAACAATAGTTAAAATATTTAATATATCCAATAAACATACACATTTTGTTGTACTAAAAGACGGTAAATTTTTTTTACAATTTTTAATAGATACAGGTGCAGAAAGCTCCTTAATAAAATTAAATTCCATCTATACACTCTATGACACAAACAGAAAATACAGAATAAGTGGCATTACATCAGAAAAAATAGAAACATTAGGAACCGCGAACTTAAAATTTAACATATCAAATTCAACACTAAACCATGAATTTCATATTGTTAAGCTAACCTCCTGCTATAATGATATTATTGTTGTCGGTGATTTTAATTGCAATATGTTTACTGATGATACGATCTCTAACAAAATGCGAAAAAACGAATGTGCTTCAATATCAACAATTAACTGCTCCTGTTTTTTCCAAGCACGACTTAATCCTGATCACCTATGATATTAAACCAGAATTACTCTTACAAATATTCACTTATCGTGACTTCTCCCATATTAACTACAATGCACTTGATTTAGTAATACGGGAATTAAGCTGGGACTACATTTTCCACATCCCTTCAGCTGAGCTACAGATTAATTTTCTAGAAAGTAATGTTCGTAAGCTCTTTAACACATTTGTTCCTTTAAAGCGCGGAAAAACAACTGCTGCCAATTCTAGTAACAAATGGTTTAATTACGAAATTAAGAACCTAATTCAACAACGAAATACTCTTTTTCAGCGCTGGAAGCGCTATAAAATACCTGAAATGTATAAGAGTTTCAAAATTGCTCGTAGAACTGTTAACAAAAAGATTGCTGATGCCAAAAAGAGATTTTATGAGAATAAATTCAACGCTACTAGTGGTAGTAAACGTACATGGCAAGTTATACAAAGTATGGGTGTTGATAATAAAAAACGACACACATCTAGTAACCTTGATGTGAACCTATTAAATCAACTCTTTAGTAACTTTGTAGTGCATCCTGCAAGCTCTTATATGATCGAACACAACCGCCACTTTAATTTCAATTCCTTTGAATTTGTATATGTTGAACAGCATGAGGTGCTAGAAAGCTGCCTTCATATTAAATCAAACGCCATCGGATATGATGATCTTCATCCTAAGTTCATCAAAATTATACTACCAACATTACTACTATACATAACGCATATCTTCAACAACATCATTGCTTCCTGCCGCTTCCCCAACAACTGGAAGCACTCTAAAATTATTCCAATCCCTAAGAGCACTAACGACTATCGCCCAATCACTATACTACCGTACTTTTCTAAAGTTTTTGAACGTATACTGTACGGCCAAATGTTAAAATATATTAACGAACACGGAGTACTAACCAAGTACCAGTCTGGTTTTCGCCGTCAGTATAGTTGTATCACTACACTTATTGATGTTAGCGAAGAAATATGTATGAGCCTAGATGATAGTCAGGCAGCTTTTCTGGTACTTCTAGATCATTCTAAAGCCTTCGACGCGGTTGATCACAGCCAACTATGCTCAAAGCTAAAACACCAATACAATTTTTCCTCATCTGCCGTAAGCCTCATTAAGTCGTATCTCACTGACAGGTTGCAATTTGTTACTAGTCAGGACTGCGCCTCCTCCGAGCTTCCTGTTAAACGTGGCGTTCCGCAGGGCTCTACACTTGGACCGCTGTTATTTTTCCTATATATCAACGATTTGCCTACTGTTATAAAGCAAAATTCATATTTATGCTGATGCCGTGCACTTGATTTTAACATGTCCGTACAATGAAGTAACAACTAATGCATCCAAACTGAACGAGGACTTGGCAAAAATTAAAAAAAAATTCTACGGCCAAAAATCTTGGTATATATTTCAACAATTGACTATCCTGGGATTCTCACATATATAACGTAGTTGGTAGAACGTACTCTATGCTATGTACGCTTTCCTCAACACAAAAGTGCCTACCGCAAAAGATACGTGTACTTCATGCCAAAACTTATCTAATGCCAACATTGTTGTACGGATGTGAGGTCTTCTCTAATTGTAATGCTGAACATAGACGCATGTTGAATGTTGTCTATAATAACATTGTACGTTTTGCATACGGTCTTAAAAGATACGACCGCATATCTGACTACTCGACGGGACTTTACGGCCTCAACTTTAACCAACTGCTTAAATTCCGTAGTATTTTATTCTTGCACAAAGTCATCTATACTGGTGTACCAACCTACTTGTTTGAACGTCTTCGCTTTCCCCTTTCCAGTCGGGGATGTTACTTGATCCAATTTAGATTTCGCCGAGCATTGTCTGAACATCACTATTCCATTAATGCCATACGCCTTTGGAACGATTTGCCATTTACCTGCCAGCTGCAACGTGATCTTCAACTTTTCAGTTCAATGGTATACCGAGTACTCTTCAGAGATTAATATTTTTTTCCTTTGTTAACACTTATTTTCCTCATTATTAATTATTTATATCTATTTGCCTATTAGTTTTTAAGTTTACTTAATATTGCTTTCTTAATAATATAATGTATAATATACACATTGTACATCCAAACTTTAAACTATAAGACGCAAGGCTTGTTGTGTGGATGAATCTTTAAATAAATAAAATAAATAAATAAGCAAAGCTTCCCAATCTCAACAGATGGAATCTTGGGTACTGACATTTTTTTTTCTCCTATCTTTGTAAAATTGACTATGAAACATTAACTTTTGAAATTAACTTTGAAGAATTAAATATAATTTTACCAATTGAATCCACTTTATCGTCACCAATCACAATTCAAAAAAATTAACATGTACCAACTTTTATACACAAAAACTAACAACAAATGACAACGCTCCGGTTTACGTAAAAAACTTTAGATTACCACAAAGAAATCAATAACCAAGTACAGAAATTATTAAAGAATGACATAATAGAATCATCAATTAGCCCGTACAATTCACCTTTACTAGTAGTACCAAAAAAAGATAAAGACAGTAGTATGTGATATAGAGGAACCGGGAAATATAGGGTGTAAAATAGGGGGAAAAATAGGGTAAACTTTAAATGAAGTTGGAACCAAATTAGGACAAGGGTACACAAAAATTGATAATTTAAACCCCAACTATATATACAAAATCACAGGATGTAAAGGGAAAAATACTCAGTTTGGTGAGAAAATTACATTACACCTTGATGATGGTGAGGGTAATTCTCTATGGATATTTTTACCGGGAAGACTGGGACTTTTCTCATTAAAAAATCCCTACAAAAAATTAAAAGAAAATAATATAATTTACGTTATGTACTGTGGTAGAAATAAATCGAAATTTAATGCTCCTATTTTAAGATTTATGAATAAAGAACAAGATCCAGATATTGAATATTAAGAAAAACTATTTCTAATTTTATTTCTTTTGAATTCTTTCTTAAATAGATATACAATTTTTTTATCATTAAAATTAAAATCGCTTTTACTGAACTGTTTTAAGTAAATTTTTAATGACTTGTGCTGGCTTTTAAATAAACTATAAATCAAAGAATGATGACCACAAGTATTGGAAAAATATCCTTGTATTCGCTGTTTATTATATTGATAGGCTTTAGAATTTCTTCGTAAAAAATTTATAAACTCTTTTTTTGTAGGCTTTTCTCCATAAGAATCAAAATATTCAGCATTTTTATTTGTAGAGAAAAAGAACGCAACCCAATGTTCTCCTGGTTGATTAGATGGATCTGTATTAGCTATTATTAAAGCAGGTCTATGAATAACTTTCTTGGGCAATTTATCTGAAGGAAAGACTCCCTGAAAATATTTTCTTGTTGCTGGATTGCTTCTTAATGCATGCTCAATTTGTATTGTATTCATAGTTATTATTTTTTTTTTTTTCTTTACAAAGTTATTTTTACATTTCTATTTTTGTCAATTTCCAACATAGAATCCTATTCACAGTAAACAGGTGACTGGTTTTTCTAATGCTCGAACAAATTTTCCTTCAATGCGTATGCTACCTTGTTTTAAAACATTTGCACAAAAATCGTGGTTGGAATGATCTGGTGATAGATCAAACGCTAATATGAAGCAATTTTTATCAAACAATTGCTTATTTATATGAAGTCCTCTGTCAGAATGTCTTATACCAATAGCCTTAAATAGCATATTATAAGCCCTTGTTGATTTTATTGTTAATCCACTATAATCGAATTCTAATGGTTGAGATAGTATTTGTACTCCGTTTACTGATAAATTAAAATTTTGTACATAGAAGTGCTCGAAGGAAAAGGGATCTAATGTTTTATCTCCAGAGAAAGCACTATTATATACCATACAGAACGCTAAAAATATGTGAAGTTGTCCAATAACCACATTGTCTAAAGATAATGCACGATTTCCAGGATACAAAGTAAAAGTTTTTAATTCAACCCTATTGAAAGGATAAAGTGCAGGTTTTTCTTGTAAAATTTTATGATGTGCAAGAAGCACACCAGGGTTAATTGTTACATGATTCATAAACAATTGAGCTTCTAATATTTTTAGATATGATTGTTTATCGCCTTTTTCAAGCAAGTAAAAGGATGGCGTTTCCAAATTTAAAATTACTCTCAAGTCCACGTTATTTAATAATAATTTTGGTTGATTGAATATATCACCATGTAACTTTCCAACCAATTCTACTATACTGCTTTTTTGAAATAATTCAGCCAATTGTTTTTTTCCATCATGGAAAATCTCTCCTGTATAATAATCTGGATACCAGCCAGATGTAGTAAGATGAGTTCGTCCTGCATCAGTACCATAATTTAATAAAGTTTGTATATAGGATCTATAATGATAGTTATTATCACTTTGCGAAACCAAAACGTTATTTAAGTAGATAGATACACTCCGGAACATTGAGTGTAGTATATTATTTACTACGCTACATGAGCTATCCTCTAAATTAGAATTATCTTTTGCTTTTAATTGAACCACTAATTTAATATAAACACTCGATAAATCACGATATGTGTCACCATTTCCTAAACAGAGAAATTCAATTGTGTTTGGTGAATCTAATGACTGAATTGGATTATACGAGACTTCTTCGGTATTAAGAATGCTGCTTTGCACAGGATGTGGTTCAAATAAATCCAGTTCGCTTTTCATACACTCCGTATAAGAAGACATATTGTAATTAATTTAAAAAAATATATCTTTAACACTTTTTAAAGGATTAGTTTTTTTACTGCGATTTAGTTTTCTTGTGTTGCGTTTTGCTTTAAGTGTTTTGATCAACTGGTTTTTCCTCTTTTTGATACGAGGCTTTTTCCTCCTATTATTTTTTCCTTCCCCTTTTTGAAACTGAGATGTAATTTTATTAATAGCTTTTTCTGATAAGTTAGTTAGAGCTGATTTTGTTTGTTCTGTTAAAATATCCCTAAGAGGTTTACGACCAAAATCATTAATAATAGCTGCTCCAGTTTCTTTAGCTTGATTTTTTAGGGCTTGTAAACTTGAAATAAATAACAGCTTAATATTTCGAAATAATGACGCAAAGAATGATCCAAGTCCGCGTCCTTGTTGCACTATTCGTGGAACTCTATATAATGACCCTATATGACTTAAACCTCCTCCTACCTGATTATTATAATATTGTGTGTAAACTGTATCCATTCCTTGCCTTTATATATCTGAGCCAATCGATGTTTTACTTGGCTTATTTATATGCAATTATTTCTTTTTTTTTCTAAAGTGTAAACTGACAACAGTAGGCGTAGATGATTTTCGAAACTTACATTCCGTCCCCTCAGTATTAGTAAAGAAAATTGAAATATATTTAATAGTTGGGTGATCCAGAGGATAATACCGTATGTTTCTAAATTCAATCCAACTCTGCATATTTTTAAAAGGCAAAATGCGTAAGCATCGTAATAATTTATCACCAGCACAACGCGGCTGAATTATATCTGTATAAATGCATAATGTATAAAACTTTTTGGGAATACCTTTTTCAATTTCATTCAAAAACATCTCAGATATTCCAACTTCCCATTCTTCATTTAGAATAGCCGGTAATTTTACAACATTACGAATTATTACTAATAAGAGTTAAATGAAAACTATCCATACCGAGTCTGTACATGTATGGAGGCCTTAAAACTCTTTACTAAAATGAAATGAAAATGGTTATATGATAATCTTTTTATTGTTTTATGTAAGTGTTTATTCTACACATCTGTACATATATAATAATTATATATAATAATAATAATAATAATAATCATATATTAACCCATTTTAAACTGTTTTCACCTTTTTGTACTGAACGCGTATTGTATGGGTGTTTTTTAGGATCTTTAGTAGTTTCTACTACTTTTTTCTTATTCTTCCTTGCCACAGTGTAAGAGCTTGGAGGAGAATTTATTTTATCTGCGAATAAACGTCTCTTCGATTTCTTCTTCAATGAATCAGCTGACTTTACTTTAGTAAAATTATCAAATTGTTTATCAGGTGTAACAAATGTATCACCAGAAAAACTCTCATCTGAACCTAATATTTTATTATCTTCAACTTTCGCCATTTCAGTCTCAATCTTATTTCCATCTCTGAAACTAAAATCAATTTTTTCAACATCCCGATGCCGTGGATTATAAGGCTTTATCTTCCTTTTAATGAAATTGTTTAATTCTTGTTTTATTCGTATCCATTTATTAAATTCTGATAGAGATATATCATTAAATGTTGGTAATAGCTTTTTATTAATAAACTCGGAAGCATATTTATCTTCAAGCATAAGAGTATATGCTTTTGGATGCATTAATATTACTTGATTCAATTTTTTACTAGAATTCATTCTTTAATAATTTTCCAATAATTCCACTTAGCAAAGATGAAATAATAATAGGTAAAAAATTTCCTCCTTTTTGAATTAGTACTTTTCTTTTCGACTTTAATGAAGTATTTGGTTTGGAAATGAATCGTTGGTCTTTTTTATACTTTTTTAATTTTTCTAAATCTCCGAATTTCAGTTTATTATTTCCAATTAATGTATTGAAAATAATTTCAACCAAAGTTTTAATTAGTTCATCATCTGCGTTTTTAAGAATGGCCCTTTTTAACTTTTTATTATTATTATTCTTTAATATGTACAACATATGCTTCTGCGTTTTCAGTCGCTTTAGATTCTTTTTTAAGACCATTTTCACTTGTATCACAAAAGCAATAAGAGAAATCAGTATTGAAAATATTTGTTCTATATCTTAATAAATCATTTATATTCTGGGTAAGATCAATTACTAAATATTCGTGAGGTTTTTTCTTGTCACATCTTTATATATCCTCATAAGGTCCGAAGAATTTTCAGGATGAATTTGTCTTGCCAAATGTTGAAATTGTAATGTGTCTCGTGGATTTTTAAAAACTACAATATACTTTGAATTAAGTGATATATCCCTTGTATGAGAAGCTTTATGGAAAATGTTTTGCGTAACCAAAATAACAGAAAAATTTCTGTGATGAGAACCTTTTGTAAATAATTCACAGATCCTTTTATTGAATGCATCCATCATTAAGTCATCCAATACAATAAGAATAGGTTCATTAAAATCATTATCAAGGCTTTCCGGAATTCCATTATGATATTCAATATTATCGATATGATTAAATACAGGTTTTGCGCGTTCTTCTCCATAGCACCAAATAATCCGTTTTATTTTCTCACTAATTAAATAATCAGCATTATTAATTAAATTCAATAAAAATGTTGTTTTACCAGATCCTGACGGACCACTTATAAGCATAGTAAAAGGATGTACAAAATGAACAAACATCTTTACTAACTAAAAATTATAAATACAATGAATAAAAAATCTGTTTAATCAATATTTTATATATTTATTGCACAAATTTCCTCTATTCTCTCCCAATTTTTTTCAATAAAAATAAAAAGTTTATATAAATTATTTAAAGCACATCGAAATTTAATACTTTTATGAATAGGACAATTGGTATAATAGTCATCTAACTTTTTTAAAGGTATTATCGTGTCTACATTAATTACAATACTTTTTATATATTTTTTCAAGAATTGTTGTTTTTCTTTTCCAACAACAAAAACATAATCAAACTGATTTAAAGGCGCTAGAATATCACCAATAGTATTATATTCTGTTATTCCATCCGACCAATCAATTCCGTGAATAAAATTAGTACAGAATGTGTTCCTCTCTTGAGTCTCTTCGTCTAACTCTCTCCGATCAAACGGCGGTTTAAATTCAAAGTAATGAGGTACGAGAGAATTTCCACTGGTAAATGCTACTTCTTTGGCAAATATACTCTTGTTATTTCCATTACAGTATTGTAAATCGATTAATATGATGTTTGCTTTAGTTATTTTTGTCATTTTGTCGGGAACGCTCATTAAATACTACACATCTTCAAGTGGGTGACAGTCTTTTTTATAGAAAAGTTTTATTCGATTTTATATAGTACATAGTATACATACATACATATATATATATATATTGTATATACACACATACACACATATATATATATATATATATATTTATTAAAAATGGATCAAAACGGTTGTGCTGCAGGAGAGAGTCTCCCTCCACTTTTACCAAAACGGAATCAAGATCATCAATTAATTTATGGCATGGAATATTTTATTTCTCTAAAACTAAAGATTAAATGTGGGTTTTCACCTGGACAACATTTTTAACCAATGGTATGGTTTCAAAATCATACCGCAAATTATATAGGATTTAATCGCGATGAATGGGTTCATCTGATGGCATATAAAGAGTACATACAACTTAGATTGGATCAGTATGACTTTTTAGCAAGTGAAAGTCCCTTGCATCATCCCACTTTGGAAAACATAGGGATTGCATTTAAGTATAAAAGAAATGGCATTTGTGTCCTTGTTCTTAGTCAAAAGGGGCACAAGATTAAAATAGAAAGCGATACATGGAAGTCAATTATTCAAGTCGGCATTTTTTTATCTACATTCCTCTGCTGGAATACAATAGCGCAAAAACAAATTGAGAATATCTATCACAAACACTTCATACTCAAGTGTATTGAATTGAATAAAATTGATATTCAATTATATGAGTTAAATTGTGCTCCAGAAATTGAAGTGGATTTACTTAGATTATGTTATGAGTTTTCACGCAAAATTCGTAATAAAGTAAAAAGTGATATCAAAATTCGTAAAGCACTTTTAAAGTGTTCAAAAAATTAATACAGAAATGAGCAAAAGTCAAGTTGTTAATGAAATTCACCGACAAGCAAGAAAAAACTTTAAAAGAAGACGATTCATTCAACGAGGTATCGACGATACATGGCAGATAGACTTGGTTGAAATGATCCCCTATGCAAAACTTAATAAAGGACATAAATATCTATTAACCGGTATCGATGTATTCTCAAAAATTGGTTTTGCAGCACCTGTTAAAAAGAAAAATTCCCAAGATGTAACCAAAGCTATGGAAAAAATATACAAACTGATCAAGGCAAAGAATTTTTTAATAAGGATTTCAGACACTTAATGACGAAATACAAAATAAATCATTACCATACATTTACACACCTGAAGGCTTCCATTTGTGAACGCTTTAATAGAACGCTGAAAGGTTTGATGTGGAAAATGTTTAGTATGAGAGGAAATTATAAATGGATTGATATCATAGATTCTTTAATAGACAAATACAATAGTAGTTATCAAAGGTGATAAAGATGAAACCAAATGAAATTACTAAAGAAAATGAAAAATTAATTTTAGAGAGAATTTATAATTTTCCAAAAACTTTTCCCAAACCTAAATTTAAAGAAGGTGATTGTGTTAGGATTAGTAAATTTAAAGGTACATTTTTTAAAGGTTATGAACCAAACTGGTCAACTGAAATATTTATTATCGAGAAGATAAACATTACTAAACCTGTTACTTATGTTATTAAAGACTATAAGAATAATATTATACAAGGATCATTTTATGAATTTGAGTTACAAAAAGTTAAGGATAATAATGCTTATTTAGTAGAAAAAATATTGAAAAAAAGAGGTGACAAATTATATGTTAAGTGGTTAGGATTTGATAATACTCATAATTCTTGGATTAATAAAACTCAATTACTTCAATAAAACTTGTTTATTCTTTTCTTTATTATTTTTAAGTTTGATAAATTCTTTTTTTTCCGAGTTATCACATTCACGGTAATAGTACCGGAATTTACCTACTTCTTTATAAAGAAGTTAGGCTCGGTCGACAAAACTATATGAAATATTATGAAATAAAAAAATAAAAAAACATTAATAATACATATATAATTATTAATTATTATTTCGTTTATTTAGGAGGCATTCTTTAAAATTGTCAAAATTTAATTTTTTTACTGCAGATGATTTTACGCCTTTAATCTTTTTCGTTTCATCCTTTTTATTTTCTTTACTATTCACTAAAAATGAATAAGCTTTTGCTTTAAGTCCAGCAAAATTTGTCATTATTCTACCTGATGTTTCATCTTTCATTAAGTCTATTTCTTTTGTTGTAGAAGATAATATAAATGAATCAGTGTCCATGTATATGACTTTTATATCATCCGACTGTTTTTTTAAAAAAGTATAATAGAAATCATACATTAACCATTTCGATAACTCTAAAACAGTTACCCCCACATATATAGGCTTGTCATGTATGACTTCCATTTTCGATAGTTCGACCCCAAATAACCCATTACCAAAAATGGAAATACTATGGAAATTAGGTTTAGCAATTAAAGTTCTACAGAATTTCTTCTATCATTATAGTGTCTAACAAGTTTTACTTCTCTACGTTTTTCAACGTTTTCTATGGTTTTTCCATAAATGACATTATTCATTAACTTATAAAAATTTTTCTCAAATTCATTTTGAGCATGCTTCCTTTTGATGGTATTTAAAGAGATATAAGGCTCTAACCAAGCACTTTGTACAAAACGTAGTATTCTATGTATTTTCTTAATTATTAAACCATTTTCAATGGCTAACTTCAAATTTTTAATATGTATAATATAATTTTTCTTATTGGTCACATCTGCAATCAACTTTGAACAGTTACCATTGAGAGGAGTTTTATTTTCACAACTAAAACGTAATGAATTGTGTTTATCGTGTATTTCTGTAGGATAGTCCAAGTCAACTTCTAATATGTAACCATATTCCCCATCATAATTTACCGTTAGAATATCAAAATTATGAAATTCATCGTTAACTAAAAACTTGAAATCGGAAATTGGTAATTTTTGTGACATTGCCCATCCATATAAATTATTTGCATCCATATACATTAAATAATTATCCGGAGCATTTGTGTTATAGTCTGCCATATATTTATTATTAGCCTCAGACAACCTAGCGTACATTGAGTAATACCACCCCGAATAGATGTCTTTAAAAATGTATGAATTTCTGGATCGCTAACTAAATGTAATTTTACTTTAGTAAATTTTAGCATAGCATCCCAAGACAATGACGGTGCAGTTACGTAATTGCAGGGATCTAGTTCATATATTTCTAAGCATATATTTCTGAAATTTTCAAAAACATCTGCTAGTATTAACACATCATTTTCTAAATACACTTTCATGTAATCTCTAAGCGTTATACATTGGAAAGTATTCCAAACAGTTTTTGCAAATTTATAATAATCTTCACTACATTCTGTATCGTTAAGATGATTATAAAAATGCTCTTTGGCTGGTAGACTCTCTTCTTGTAACTTTTCAAAGTTATCAATATAATCATATGGAAAAACCCCTTTGCGCATCATCAACTCAAATTTTGACTTATAATTATTAAAATGCTTACCTAATATCCTAAAGTTACTTGGGGTGTTTTGCCACAAATCCGGGCGTTTCTTTCGGATTGCTTCACGCAAACGGCGTTGAACTTGTAGGTAGTACTCCTTATTGATTATTTGACCTTGTGGCAAGAATTCATGATGCACTATGCCATTAAAATCGAAGAACACAGTGAGCATAACCCTCACATTTGACCGCACTTGTCGAGCCTTTTTTGGTCTTGGCGATCCAGAATGCCTCCACTGGGACGATTGAGCCTTAGTTTCGACATCATATCCGTAAACCCATGTTTCGTCACCTGTTATAACACGTTTTAGTAGTTCTGCATCGTTATTAAGTTCATTTACCGACTCCTGAGCAACTTCCATTCGCCGCTGTTTTTGTTCGAAATTCAACAATTTTGGAACGAATTTTGCTGCCACACGTTTCATACCCAAAACATCTGAAAAAATTTGATGGCATGAGCCAACTGATGTGCCAACATCATCAGCGACTTCTCTGATTGTGATTCGGCGATCGTTCATAACCATTTCTTTCACTTTTTTCACGTTTTCATCAGTTGTTGATGTGCTTGGGCGTCCGGGTCGTTCGTCATCTTCAACGTTTTCGCGGCCATCTTGGAAACGCTTATACCATTCTGTAGTGTACTATACAATTTTAATATAACTCACTGTACTTCACAATTTCAGTGTAATAAATATTTAGCATTGTAAGCACTATATTTGTTAAGCGTAATAAGCATTATTTTTAAGTTCAATATTTTCAAAGCTAAGCATTATTTTCTTTTTTTACAATTTGTAGGTAAGTAGGTAAATAAGTTAGTAGGTCATACTCATAAGTAAAATTAGTATATAAGTTGAACAAAATGTACAATTAGTTATCAATCAATAAAATAATCTTAAAGGTAGTTGAACATTGATTGATCTATATAAAATCATATAAATAGTTACTTACCCAGACATAGCAAATAATTGCTACTGGATTTTGCTCTAATGGAGCAATTGTAAGTATCTATAAAAATAAACTAATAAAAAGGATACTCACCCACACATAGCATTCTATGCTAGTGGACTTTGCTTTCTAAGCAAATGTGGGTATTCTAAATAATCCAATATAAACCTTAGCATAACATAAAAAAACAAATTATAACATGGCGATCCTTTGCCTTTAACTCATAAATCATTACATAAATATTACATGAACATTACAATTCGTAAATCCTTGCTTTACTCATAGCAGACTCACCATATGCCTTTGTTGACATTTTACAAACTTCACTACACTTTATTTCATTTTTTTCAATTTAATGCAGGTTCTTTGATCCATTTTTTTTCACTAACGAAAATCGCCGAGCTCGAAAAACACGTCTCACGTTAGCGGCTGCCACTTAAAAAGTAAACAATGAAATGCTGAAAATGCTGAAAATTTTATCGTACTTCAGGGGCATGTGTACCAACATAATAAAAAAAACTCTCTCTCCAAACCCGCGAAATTTAAAAATTCTCGTTACTTTTTGAACACACCTCGTATAGCTTGTTTTCGTTAGACTTGTAAGCATGCTTTACAAAATATGACACAGCACATGCTTTATGCTGTTGAATTGCAGTGGTTCCATTCCCTCTTTGTATATCTAGGGGTTCAAGTACTGCTTCCATATCGGCATATATTGTTACCGGTGGGCACATCTTTTTTACAGAATTTCTAAATTGTAAAATTGCCCCAGATTCAGGATAGGTAGTTTTAACTTTGGCGCATTCTTTTTTGCGTCTTGCCGAATCCACGGTGTATTGGTTGTAAGGCGCAAAGTCACTACCTTTCGTTTTGCGCCACACATTCTGTTCCAACATACATGTATCACCAAACACGCCAATTATTCCCTCTATTAATGTAATTAAAAGGAAAAAAACTATTGTCAAATTCATACTCTGTAAATTGGAAGCGTAGTTGTAATACCGTTGATCATTGATATCTAGTAAGCATACATAAACTCTTGCATTGTTGTTATTATATATGAACTCTTGCTTTATTATTGCTATTTTTAGAAGCATAATACCGTTGATATCTAGTAAGCATATATGAATTTTTGCATTGTTGTTATTTCTAATTTAAAAAGCATAATACCGTTGATCATTGTTATTTAGTTAGCATATATAAATTCCTGCGTTATTGTTGCTAGTTCTATACCGTTGATCTTTTATAAATATTAGTTAAATTTAATATAATTGTGAGCCCTGCCACACTATAAAAGGCGAAGCAAATTTCATGAAATGATGCAGTGTGGCTGGAGCCGTCAAGCTAGTAAGGTGAGCACAAGAATTTTATTTAAAAAAATAAAGCAAACGTAATGAATTAACCCATTGTTTTCTTGCGAGCATAGCATTAACCAGATTCCCGCGCCTAGATATCCTACAGTATTTACATATTGTATGCGCCTAGGCCGCGCCAACGTCGCTACATCGCCGCAGTTTCTCTGTTTCCGCGCCTAGATATGCTACAATATCTATATATTGTAAGCGCCTAGGCCGCGACATCGTCGTCACGTCACACGTCACACACGCGCCTAGATATCGTACAATATCTATATATTGTATGCGCCTAGGCCGCGCCATCGTCGTCACGTCGCAGTTTCTCTGTTTCCGCGCCTAGAAGTCCTACAATATTGATATATTGTATGCGCCTAGGCCGCGCCATCGTTATTACAACGTCGCAGTCTCTCTGTTCCCCGCGCTTAGATATCCTGCAATATTTATATTGCAAGCGCCTAGGTCGCGCCGCCGTCTTGGTCACAATAACCACTGCCGTGTCCTGCAGCGCTCATGGCTCCGCATCTTGCACCGCTCATCGATTTGCAACGCTCATCGCTCTGTATCGTACGCCGCTCAGCAGCTCTCGCCGCTTGTATCCTGTACCGCTTGCCGGGGGCCCCGCCCCGAAACGGAGTACCGGAATAGGTGCTTCGTCCAAGGAATGTGGGGCCAGAGTAAGCGTCTGCAAGTATTATTATTATATATAAGGTCCTGATGGGTAATCCAAGGAAACCTGTGTTTGATTCTTGGATAATTCCAAGAATCATAATAGGTTGCTGGATATGTTACAGTAACCATTCATAATATTGGCACATCATAATGGGCAACCAACCCATGGGGAATAGTGCGCCTCGAATTGGGAGACACATAGTCGAAGGTCCCACCAAAGACGTTTTGCGTTTGGTACCGCGGGGTACTGGAGCCCCAAGAACTAAGGTACGTACTTTCGGGTAGGCCCCCTTGTGGGAGCATCGCGGGGGCTGTAACAGTAGCTGGGGAGTATGGAACACCCTTGACCAAGGGGAAGAGTTGTTAGCACTATTAACAGTATTCTAGTAGTTGGAAGCTACTAACTTCTAATGGAGTTAGTAGGGGCGCCGGAGACGCTTAAAAACTCTGCATATGTTAAATAAGACCGTTAAGGTAGGTGTTAACTATAAACAATCGCAACTAATGTACCGCTTGCCGTTCGAACCCAGTAACACTCTCGTGTCCTGCAGCGCTCACCGCTCTGTATCTTGTACCGCTCATCGATCAGCACCGCACGTCGCTCTTGTACCGCTCACCGCTCTGTACCACTCACCGCACAAAACCCGCTCACACACCGATTTGCAGTAACGCCGTGCCCCGCACCACAAGCCGTTACCGCACTAAAAACGTCGAATAAAGAAGGCGAGTCTAAGGAAATAGAGACAAGTAACAGCCCGTCTTACAAATTTCTTTGTAAGGAACTTTGGACTCGCTGAGTCACACCCCAGCTACTACAAAACTTCTTTACAAAGTGGCGCCCGAGCAGGGACTTTTTAAGTCTCTGAAATAAAATCACATACGATTTGCCATCCAAAATATTTGACAACCGCACGTTTATTATAATATACTAATCAAGATGTCTCAAATTCATACATCCTTGATCCGCTCCTTACGGAAAGAGGAGTTAATGGCATTGATGAACGAACTTGGGCTCGAAACCATAGGCACAGTGGATGAACTGAGGCGCTCTTGCGCACAATACCTGTCATTAGAACATACCGAAGAAAAGACATACCAGATCCTACAGTTACAAGAAAAATACGAATCAAGAATACAAACATTATTACCGAGTAATGATCCAACCAGTAGGGGTCATTCACCTATCCCACAACCAAAAGCTCTGAGCAAGGTAGACCTGGAAAAACTAGTGGAAGAAATTCAAAAGAAGTTATTGATGTCACAAAACGCAACCGAGAATAAACAAAGATCTCAATCGTCAAGTCCCGAGCCAACAAAATCCAGCATAAATAAAAGAACAATGATGCAGGTAATCCGCGATTGGAAAATACTGTATGATGGAGTCACAGACACCTTCCAGTTTATTGAAAGTGTCGAAGAGATGGCCCATACCTACGGTATACCATGTGATGAATTGCCAAAAGCCATGCCTGAACTTCTCAGGGGGAGAGCACTCACATGGTACCGTAATAATAACCAGCACTGGGCAACAAGGAGTTCTTTCAAAAAAGACTTCTTTACATTTTTCCTGCCGCCTCGTTTCTTTGAAAAATTGGGTGACGATATACGCGCTCGTAAACAACGCCAAGGTGAATGTTTTCACGATTACCTGCTTGCGCTACAAGATTTAATGAGGCACTCAGAATTGTCACATGAAGAGCAATTAACTAGAATTTTCCACAATGCCCTCCCAGAATATCAGTGGTATATCCGAAGGAAGGATTTCAAGTCATTGGCCGATTTGCTAGAATTAGCTGGAGATCTAGAAACTATAAAAACAACCGAAACCCCGCGACTAGCTCCATATCAGCCAGGAAGAAGTGCCCCACCAACAAGAATCACAAATCCCAGAACGGCTTGTCACAGGTGTGGTGAGCAAGGACACATTGGCGCGACATGTCAAAATAGGTTGCGTATATTTTGTTGGCAGTGTGGTAAAGCAGGAGTAAGGACGCATGATTGCTGCAACAACCAGCCGACCACTTCACGAGAGACACGCCAACCGAACGAACGGCATCCACAAGAAAGAGGATGTGGCGTATCGATGCCCCTGCACACCGAAGCCCTGAAAATTGACAGCAGAAAATAACGGCCATTATTTGCATCAACGAACAATATTTAACAGCATTGATAGACACCGGCTCCACGAGTTGCATAATAAGCTCGGCCATAGCACAACAACTCGGCGAGTGTGGACGATACCAAACTATCAATACGCCTATCCTATTGACCGATGGTTCGGCAGTACAAATTACTAAAATGGTACATTACACGGTGCACTTTGGAGAGCAAAAGAAAGAATTACAATTCTGCGTAATGGACAACACCGTCGAGGACATAATCCTAGGTTTAACATTTTTATCAACATTTGGTACCACCCTGACTTGCGCAGGCATCTCACTGAATTGTAAGCTACAATGTTCACAAGAGGAAGAAAGCACAAGGGATAATACGTCAGAAATTCAACACATGTCTTCGGTAAGGAAAATTACTAACACATCTCACAACAGATTGCACCTCTCAGTCATAGTACCTTATCAACGTACCATGGAACCCAATCTGAATAACAACAAGACATGCCGCTGGTTAGAGAAACGAAAGTCAGAAGTGATAAAGTACCCGGAAAAATATGCGGACTACACCATAGCCAACGGCCAACTCTACCGCCACATCCCGACGCAATACGGTGATATGGAAGGTGAGAATTGGAAGCTATGTGTACCCACTCACAACCGAAAGAGAGTAATGATCGAAAACCACGACAACCCAACCGCAAGTCATTTAGGAATTCGAAAAACAACCTCTCGCATCACAGGAAGATACTACTGGCCGGGCATGTTCAGGGATATACGGAAGCATGTTCTTAGTTGCAAAATCTGCCAGCGGTACAAGGTGAACCAACAACGCCCAGTCGACGAAATGTTCACCCAGATACGAACCCGCCAAAACCCGCTCACCAGGGAAGTCAGCACACAAACCTGTAATATAGAAATGATCGACGAAAGACCAAGCACCTCAAAGGATATAAAAACGAACGAAGCACAAGCACCCCAACAAAGTAGTGGCCAATAGGGGTATTGCCAAGTCCATGGAGTACCAGTAGTACCAGTTCTTCAAGGTCATGCGTACTGTAAAGTTCATGTATTATTTATGTTATGATTTATGAGTTAAAGGCAAAGGATCGCCATGTTATAATTTGTTTTTATGTTATGCTAAGGTTTATATTGGATTATTTAGAATACCCACATTTGCTTAGAAAGCAAAGTCCACTAGCATAGAATTCTATGAGTATTTTTATTAGTTTATTTTTATAGATACTTACAATTGCTCCATTAGAGCAAAATCCAGTAGCAATTATTTGCTATGTCTGGGTAAGTAACTATTTATATGATTTTATATAGATCAATCAATGTTCAACTACCTTTAAGATTATTTTATTGATTGATAACTAATTGTACATTTTGTTCAACTTATATACTAATTTTACTTATGAGTATGACCTACTAACTTATTTACCTACTTACCTACAAATTGTAAAAAAAGAAAATAATGCTTAGCTTTGAAAATATTGAACTTAAAAATAATGCTTATTACGCTTAACAAATATAGTGCTTACAATGCTAAATATTTATTACACTGAAATTGTGAAGTACAGTGAGTTATATTAAAATTGTATAGTACACTACACCCTTACCCTAAAAAAAAAAAAAAAATTTTTTTTATATAGAAAGAAAAAAAATTTTGTGTGTTCATTATATATTTTGTATAAGATTAATTTGTTTTATACGGTTTCAACTCATTATTGTGTACTTCTTTAAGTAAATTATTAATTTCTATAACTGAATTTACTCCATTCTTAGATATTATTTTATAAGGTCCTACGTATGGTTTTTGATATTTTCTTCTATTCCTATTCCTTAATAAAACAAAATCACCTATATTTAAATTTAAAGGGGTGCTGTCTTTAATGTTACTGTTTAAAGTACGTTTGCGTTTTTCTAATTCTATTAGCTTTTTGGCTCTTTTTTGGGAATACTGGAGTCTGACTTTTAATTCATTGGAGTAGTCCTCCAGATTGTAGATTTTTTCGTTCGACATAAAATTATCACTTGGCAAACATGGTATTTTTCCAAATACTAATTCAAATGGCGTATAGTTCGTTGTCACATGTGGTGTAGTATTGTATGCAAAAGAGTAATAGGGTATCCATTTGTCCCAATTGTCATCTTCCGTAAATGATAACATATATTCATTTAACACTCGGTGGTTACGTTCTACTATTCCTAACGTTTCGTGATGGTACGGGGTTGAGAAGATCTGTTGGATTTTTAGGAGTTCGCATATGCTTTTTAGAAGTTCATTTGTAAACTCTGTACCTCTATCGGATTTTAAGACTTTGAAGTGACCATATTTTAGAATAAGTTGTTCGACAATTGTTTGAGAAATTGTTTTTGCGTCTTTACTAGGTATTGGAAATGCGATTACATATTTTGTTAGTGCGCATTGCATCGTTAGAATATACCTGAATCCATTTGAAATCCTTAGGGGTCCTACTGTATCTATCTCAACTACTTCGAAACTGCTGTTTGGTGTTACAGTAATAGTTTGTGGTTCTTTAGTATGTCGTATCTGTTTATTTTCTTGACAATTTGTGCAGTTGTTAACAAATTTTTTGACCATTTTGTTCAGGTTTTTCCAGACATATCTTTGTTTTAATTTTAAAAGAGTTTTTCTGATACCTAAATGTCCTCCTAGTGGACTGTTATGAAATTCGTCAATTAATTTATATTGTATCACTTTATCTGTTATTCTCTGAGGGTCTTTATATAATATAATATTTAATAATTGTTCTTTTTTATTTTTCTTTTGTTGCAACTTGTTGAATTTTTCTTTAAAAGCATTCTCAGTTATGAACTTGAATATCATATCATTCTTGTTCAATGCTACATTAAATATCTTTAATTTTTCTAATTGTGATGTCAGCTTCTCCATAATCGAATCTAAATTCGGAGGATTATCACTGCACCTTATTATTATATTTTTACTTTCTGTGTGTATTTTAACATTATTTTTTCTTGTAATGTTTTCAATACATTCAAATTTTATTTTTCTTAAGTTATTAATGTCAGAAATAGATGTGCAATCCCATATATGAAGTTGATCAGACTTCTGGGGAGTTGAACTATTCTGATTTTTCATATCGTTAGCTAACTCAATATTTTTCAATTTTTGCCCTCTGGTTACAACTTTTATTTGTCTTGGTATCATATCTTTTAGAGTGTCTGAATCTATCTTTATTCTTGATAATGCATCAGCATTTGTATTGTTTGAACCCTTTTTATATATTATTTCAAAGTCGTAGTCAGATAACTCCATTTTTATCTTTGTCATTCTAAATGAAGGATTATTATGTGTAAATAATGATATTAATGGTCTGTGATCAGTGACTACTATGAATTTTCTTCCAAATAGGTAGGGTCTGAAAAATTTTATTCCCCAATATATTGCCAATAATTCTTTTTCTATAACTCATTTATTGATGTCGTGTTTAGATAATGTCGTACTGGCATAAGAAATTGGTAAATCATATCCAATTTCTCCTTGGGAAAGAATTGCTCCTAGAGCAAAATCAGATACGTCTCTAGTTAAGATAAACGTCTTGTTAAAGTCCGGGTATTGTAATATTGGTGGATTCATAAGTTTATTTTTTAATGTATTAAATGATATTTCACATTCATTTGACCAAATGAATGGTTGATTCTTTTTTAATAAATTATTCAAGCATTTTGCTATTTTAGCAAAGTCTTTAATAAATCGCCTATAATAATTACAGAGCGCGACGAATCTTCTAACTTCGTCTGGATTTTTTGTAATTTTTTTATAGTAATTTTTTATTACTATATATTTTGATGGGTCGGTTTTTATACCATCTTTTGTTATTAAGTGTCCTAAATATACAACTTCATGTCGGAGAAAATGGCATTTATTGGCGTTCAATTTTAAATTATATTTTCTTAAGCGTGAGAAAACTTTTAAGAGATTATTGTTATGATGTTGCAAACTGCAACCAAATATAATTATGTCATCTACGTATAAAAATGCATTTGCGTCTAGCCCAGATAGTGCAATTGTTAGCGTTCTTTGAAAACTATTAGATGATATTTTTAAACCGAAGGGTAACCTTTTAAATTGGAAATGTCCTTTGTTAGTGGAAAATGCTGTTAATGGTCTAGATTCTTTGTCTAAATCAATTTGATGAAAGGAATGTCTAGGGTGGAAAAATATTTTGCTCTCCCTAATACGTCTAATACGTCATCCAGTCTTATCAATGGAAATTTATCGTTAACCAATTTTTTATTTAGTTTTCTAAAATCAACTACTAATCTCCATGTTTTTGTATCTTTTGTTCCTTTTTTTGGGACAATGAGTAGTGGGGAATTGTACGGACTTGTAGAAGGTTCGATTATATCGGATTCCATTAATTTTTGTACTTGGTGATTAATTTCTGTATTATGTGAATGAGGTAGTCTGTAATTTTTAGTATATACAGGGGTATTGTCATTCATTATTAATTTTTGGGTATAGAAATTATTAGCAGTCAGGCTTTCTCCGTCTAGGTGGAAAATGTCTTGATATTCTCTGAATATGTCTATTAATTTTTTTGAAGCGGCGGTGTCCGCGTGGTCGATATGAATTGTTTTCAAAAGTTCATTGAAGCGTTTTTCAGAATATTGTGCATTATTATTATTATTAGTAATTATGTCATAGTTGTCCAATGGCTCTGTGTTTTATTTAAGGTCTTTATTGTCACTTTTTTGTTGGTGGAGTTTAGAATTTTAATGTGAGAATTACCAGATTTGGGCACAATGGAATTTGCTATAAACACACCTTGTTGAAGTTCATCATTCAATATTACAGAGTCTTCTTGAAGTTTAAGTTTAATAGGTTGTATTATTTCTGTCCTTGGGGGTATTATAATATAATTGTTTATATAGTTTGTTTCCATCGGAAGAGTAATGATTTCCTTTTCTATGATGATATCTAGTGTCATTGTCTCATAGTCTATTTTACAAAGAAATCGTTGTAGAAAGTCTATTCCTATTATTCCGTCAGTCGCTATTGGGAAAGAATTGTTTACTATATGAAACGAATGGTTAAATTTTGTCTGTCCGACATATAGATCTAAAAAGGTGTTTCCAAGGGTATCTATTTTTTCCGAAGATATTCCACTCAGTGTACAAGTATTATTTGTTATTTTTGGTGTAATGTTTTTTAATGTATTTAACTTTAATAATGAAATTTCTGCTCCGGTATCGACGAGAAATTTGATATTTCGATTGGTTTCCAATCTTAGAACAATGAAGTGTGTGTGCTGATTGGATACATTTAAAATTTTGTATTCCTTTACGCGTCGGTGATGGTATCCATCATCACCAGCGGTGACTCGTTTCCCTGTTTGTGTATTATGTTGACATTCCGACGCCTGTTATTATTATTTTGTCTTAAATTTGCGTTGTTGGTGGTGGTATTGTTTTGGTTTTGTCTATAGTTATTTTTTGGGTTTATTTGACGTCTGTTATTGTCATTTTGTCTTAAATTATTTTGGTATTGTCTGAAACTGTTTCTATGATTTCCGCTTCTATAGTTATTGCTTCTATAATTATTATTTTGATACTCATAATTATGATTCCTATTTTGCCTGAAATTATTTCCACAATTGCCATGATTATTGCAACAATTATTATATTTCCTTTGGCTGTACGTTCGATTTTGGATTTTAGTGTGAAAAATTTGAGAGTTTGCTTGGAAGTTTTGGTCTCTCTCAAGTTCTAAAGCAATATTTGCAGCTTGGTTTAATGTTTGTGGTTGTGCTGCATATATAGTTTGTTTATATTGTTCGCTTACACCATTCTTAAATATAGTTAGAGCATAACTTTCATTTGTTCTCGTTAAGACATTTTTAGTTTCTGCAGAACATTGCTACCTAGTTGGTTAATTTGTAATTCATTTATCTGACTTGTTAAATCTAGTAACTTATCTACGAAATTTTGAACGCTCCCTAATTGTCGGGTGTTGTTTAAGGTAGTCTGTAAATTAGTAATTGTGTGTGGATTCTTGTAAGTCGATTTTAGTTTATTTATCAACTCCTCTATAGTACTTGGAGTTTGTATCGAACCAATTGCAGTTTTAACATTTTGTGATAACTTTATGTGATAGGCTAGTTCTAATAGTTCTTTTTTGCCATCATCATTCAGGTTTTTACCAAGGAGTTCGACTATTTTGCAGAAGTTTTCGACTTCCTTGTATTTCCCTGTAAAAAGTGGGACTGTTTTTAATGCTAATTCGAAATTAAAAGCCATTGTATCAGTCTGATTTGATAAGGTAGACTCCAATAATTCTGATAACGAGCACTCTAAATCTTTATAAGTTTTATCAAATGTAATTTTAAGATTGAGCCAGTCTAAAGATTCTTCTAAGAGTTGCCCTAGTAATGTAAACTTTTGTTTTAGTTTTTTTATTTCGTCTAGCTTTGATTCTAGTGTTTCTTTCTTGTAAGGTCTATTTGGTGTCTTTTTTAAATTTACTAAAATCTTCTTTAAACTTTCTAATATTGCTTTACTGTCCTCCATGAATTACCCATATGTACGTCTTTATATTAACAAATTTTACTAAGTTTTTATATTTTTCTTGTATTTATATATATAAAACATTTTAAACATTACTTATACTTTTTATAATCTTTTTGTTAACGTATTCTTTGTAATATTTGTTTACCCTATACAATATGTAAATTACTAAAATTAAAATTACTATAACTACAAGAGACTCAGTTGTTATCTCTATCGTCGTAACTCTATTGTTATTGCTGTTACTGTTGTTGTTGCTGTAATATACATTTACCTCCTCCTTTTGTTTGCTCTTTGCAGATCCCATACTTATACAGTAAAAAGGCTACTGTGTTCAGTGTCTTATATGGAAATATATATACTAATGTGTTTTGTCAAGTTTCTTTTTTTCCTTCTTCTGTTGCTTATACTGAGATTTTAATTCTTCGACCTGCCGTTGTAGTCGTTTTTTATTTGCTGGGTCCGCAATAGTTATCACCCTGTACAAATCTCGGAGTTTTTGAAGGTACTTAACGTGTCGACCTCCTCTCTTTTTTTTTGTGGGGTGCTGTACAGGTTTCTTTACCACGTCGCGGCGATGTTGTTGCCTTGCTTTATACTCTTCTATAGTCAAAGGTCGTGGACGTGGGATTGGAGTAGGGACATAGACGGGCTGGCTTTTAACAAATTCTGCCCCAGAGGGTATGTACGGACGATAACTGCAAAACGTATAATGTAATATTGTTTTTGCAACAATTGCCTATTTGGAATATTATATATATATTGATTATTTTGGCAAAAAAATTTAATTCAGGATCGTGGTCGGCAGGATTGCCATGTAATATTCATGTAATATTTATGTAATGATTTATGAGTTAAAGGCAAAGGATCGCCATGTTATAATTTGTTTTTATGTTATGCTAAGGTTTATATTGGATTATTTAGAATACCCACATTTGCTTAGAAAGCAAAGTCCACTAGCATAGAATGCTATGAGTGGGTGAGTATCCTTTTTATTAGTTTATTTTTATAGATACTTACAATTGCTCCATTAGAGCAAAATCCAGTAGCAATTATTTGCTATGTCTGGGTAAGTAACTATTTATATGATTTTATATAGATCAATCAACGTTCAACTACCTTTAAGATTATTTTATTGATTGATAACTAATTGTACATTTTGTTCAACTTATATACTAATTTTACTTATGTGTATGACCTACTAACTTATTTACCTACTTACCTACAAATTGTAAAAAAAGAAAATAATGCTTAGCTTTGAAAATATTGAACTTAAAAATAATGCTTATTACGCTTAACAAATATAGTGCTTACAATGCTAAATATTTATTACACTGAAATTGTGAAGTACAGTGAGTTATATTAAAATTGTATAGTACACTACAGTACCTAAGCATGCCAGACCGAATACCAACCATGTGATTTCTCCCAACGCACCGGTCGATATCCAACATTATAAGGGGTACAGCATGGGGTCTCCAATACCATACCGGATGTCCACCCAACCCACAACGTCCATCCGGACAATAGCAGATCTGTACCATCCACCCCCTCAGTACACAAAAGGAACTCCACAAGTTCACGCGAACAAACCGACCTACGTCTATGATTCGAGGGTGACTCCAAATGATAAAGGGAAACTGGAAGCATACCTCAGCAAACGCTCGGACATGCTGAACACAGGAACACGCCAGCGCCGAAATCTTTATCCGCGAAGGGAGGGAGTAGTGTAAGGCGCAAAGTCACTACCTTTCGTTTTGCACCACATATTCTGTTCCAACATATATGTATGGTGATAACGCGCCAATTATTCCCTCCATTAATGTAATTAAAAGGAAAAAAACTATTGTCAAATTCATACTCTGTAAATTGGAAGCGTAGTTGTAATACCGTTGATCATTGATATCTAGTAAGCATACATAAACTCTTGCATTGTTGTTATTATATATGAACTCTTGCTTTATTATTGCTATTTTTAGAAGCATAATACCGTTGATATCTAGTAAGCATATATGAATTCTTGCATTGTTGTTATTTCTAATTTAAAAAGCATAATACCGTTGATCATTGTTATTTAGTTAGCATATATAAATTCCTGCGTTATTGTTGCTAGTTCTATGCCGTTGATCTTTTATAAATATTATTTAAATTTAATATAATTGTGAGCCCTGCCACACTATAAAAGGCGAAGCAAATTTCATGAAATGATGCAGTGTGGCTGGAGCCGTCAAGCTAGTAAGGTGAGCACAAGAATTTTATTTAAAAAAATAAAGCAAACGTAATGAATTAACCCATTGCTTTCTTGCGAGCATAGCAATAACCAGATTCTCGCGCCTAGATATCCTACAGTATTTACATATTGTATGCGCCTAGGTCGCACCATCGTCGTTACGTCGCAGTTTCTCTGTTATCGCGCCTAGATATCCTACAATATCTATATTGTATGCGCCTAGGTCGCGACATCGTCGCTTCGCTTGTCTCTTAGTCCCCGCGCCTAGATATCCTACAATATTTACATATTGTATCCACCTAGGCCGCGCCAACGTCGCTACATCGCCGCAGTTTCTCTGTTATCGCGCCTAGATATCCTACAATATCTATATATTGTATGCGCCTAGGTCGCGACATCGTCCCTTCGTTCGTCTCTCAGTCCCTGCGCCTAGATATCCTACAATATTTACATATTGTATGCGCCTAGGCCGCGCCAACGTCGTTACATCGCCGCAGTTTCTCTGTTTTAGCGCCTAGATATCCTACAATATTTACATATTGTATGCGCCTAGGCCGCGCCAACGTCGTCACGTCACAGTTTTTCTGTTATCGCGCCTAGATATCCTACAATATCTATATATTGTATGCGCCTAGGCCGCGCCATCGTCGTCACGTCGCAGTTTTTCTGTTATCGCGCCTAGATATCCTACAATATCTATATATTGTATGCGCCTAGGTCGCGACATCGTCGCTTCGTTCGTCTCTCAGTCCCCGCGCCTAGATATCCTACAATATTTACATATTGTATGCGCCTAGGCCGCGCCATCGTTATTACAACGTCGCAGTCTCTCTGTTCCCCGCGCTTAGATATCCTGCAATATTTATATTGCAAGCGCCTAGGTCGCGCCGCCGTCTTGGTCACAATAACCACTGCCGTGTCCTGCAGCGCTCACGGCTCCGCATCTTGCACCGCTCATCGATTTGCAACGCTCATCGCTCTGTATCGTACGCCGCTCTGCAGCTCTCGCCGCTTGTATCCTGTACCGCTTGCCGTTCGAACCCAGTAACACTCTCGTGTCCTGCAGCGCTCACCGCTCTGTATCTTGTACCGCTCATCGATCAGCACCGCACGTCGCTCTTGTACCGCTCACCGCTCTGTACCACTCACCGCACAAAACCCGCTCACACACCGATTTGCAGTAACGCCGTGCCCCGCACCACAAGCCGTTACCGCACTAAAAACGTCGAATAAAGAAGGCGAGTCTAAGGAAATAGAGACAAATAACAGCCCGTCTTACAAATTTCTTTTTAAGGAACTTTGGACTCGCTGAGTCACACCCCAGCTACTACAAAACTTCTTTACATGGTGTTGACAAAAATCACAAAATTCTCCTCTAACATCCGATTGAGTGAATTGCTTTTTCACCAATCTTTGCATATTATGAATATACACATAATGATATGTGTTTTGTTTACCATTCAATAATAAGAGCAAATTAATATGTATATTTTTGACGTCTTTTGTTGCTCTAGCCGGACCCACTACTTTTGGTATCTTACTTTGGTTCAGCTCATATATATTTATGCTTATATGAGGATTATTTTTTTCAAATGTTCGAATTCCATGTACTCTTACAGGAAATGACATTCCTGTAAAATCTAAAATCTCGCCACGAAATTTTATTACTGAAGATTCAATGTCCAATACCTTGGATTGGCAGGTTTTTTTGTCTTCCTCATAGAATCATTTCTATGGGCGATTGCGGCCAATATGCACCATTTAAAGCAAAATACATCTTTATTTTTAACATTAATTGTTGCCTTTTTTGCTGTTATGGCTGAAGGCAATTGTATATATGAGCCGACTGGAATATGTTCCAATTTACATATTGTTAATTCCATATATTTACAATCTAAGATAACCCATCCGCTATCTCTTTCTTGGAATTCACTCGTATGTTCTTCCAGCTCACTGAGAGCCTCCTGGAGGGTATCGTCTACTTCATAGCTGTTTCTCACGCACTGAAACTTTGTTGTGAAATGTTTCAGGCTAACAACCATTTCATCATCACCCTCTCTTTGAGCTACATATTTTACATAATCTCCAAATAATCGCAAATTATATTTAATGTGATTAAAATCTGCAAATTTAAGCTCTAATTGATTTTTCAAATATTCTTGTGTACTCTCCAAATATTTTCTTACACATAGTTCATCTTTCAAATTACTATATATCCTGAATTGGATTATATATGGAGATGATTGGGGTGACGTAATGTATACGTTTTTACTTAAAAAAACGGCCGCTTTTGTTTTATGCTCATTTGTCCTCAAATGAACTTTGTAGCGGGTTTCCAAAATATCGGTTTTACAAACAGTGCAATGTACACTGTTTATTCTTTGTTTCTTACTTCTGCCTCCTGGCTGAAGGTAGGATCCAGATCTTTTTTTTGTACTGGTGGTCGGCTCATCATCATCATCATCATCATCATCATCATCATCATCATCATCATCATTAATGACTATGGGGGAATTTGGGCGAGTTTGTCTTTTAATTATAGTAGGATCTTCTTCTTCAACAATTACAAATTGTGAAGCGCTTTAAATTTCTTGCAATTCATGTAATGTGATTCGAAAGTAGCCAAAGCAACGCTACTTTCGCATATGTCACAATATACAAATGAATTCATTTTTTTTTTTTTATATATAATATATATATATACGTAAATGTATGTATATATGTAAATTATATATGTTTATAAAATAGTTATAAAATAGTTTTAAAGTACTTAGCTGAATTTTCCTTATGGCAGCAAATTTTGGTTTAATTCACTATAGTTTTTAATAAATCTATACTTCACTATTTTTTTTTTAGTTTTTAATAAATCTATACTTCACAATTTTTTTTTGCTTTTTAATAAATATGCACTTTGAAATTCACTATTTTTCCTTTTGGAATGCTGTTTAATAACTAAATTTTGTTTCATCATTACTGTATTATCAATAAGTCAAGTCACACATCAGCATAAAAAGGTTAGTTTCCATGTTAGATAGATAAGACATTTTTCATTATATTGTGAAATAGTGGTTTTATGTGTAGCCAGCCCTTTGCTCAACGCATTGCCTAAAAATGTTTTTATTACACTGATAACCCAATGCATTAATTTTTTTTTTTTTATGATGTGACGGAGGAAAATCGCTACCCTCATTTTCCTCCCACACAAATCATACTGTCCTTATAGTATATAAATAATTAATACTTGTTTAGTATATATAGATATATTTTATATTATTCTCGCATGCTATAAACGGTGTATGGATAGAATTGTATTTATTCTGGCCACTTCACTCCATGTCCACGTCATCAAAACTCGGGTCAATGTACGACAACTACCGATCTAGGTAGAAAAGGCTTCTTGTCTAATCGGGGAAGATGCTCGTCCTCTTTTGTCGGCGAGAGCTCGAAGTGTGAACATGGAGTGAAGAGTGGAAAACATAGTCAGTGTACTTAAGATATCAATAGAACAAAGTTTATTGTAATATATAACACAAAACGTGTAATTAAAACAAATAAAACAAAGTTGTGTATTCTGCGTAGTATTACTCTGTACCGTACGGTTAAGAATTGAGTGAAGAAAATAAATTATAAAAGGATAAAATTGCAAAGCGAGCGTTCCGCGATTACAAATAAATGTGCGAGTCACCCTTGAAGACCGACGGCTTCGACCCAGGCCAAGAAAAACTCGTTACATTGGCGCCCGAGCAGGGGCGCTCGCACCTCGGATGTCCTGCAAATTTTTACCAAAAGGAATTTGCAGGCATATAGAACATTTTCTCTTTTAATGAATGTGATTGAAGACTTCTTTTTAATAAATTGTGTCGAAACCCATGTAAAATTATGTTAGAGTGAAAACAGAACCAAAGCAAAAAAAAAAAAAAAATTGCGTCGATAAAATTTCCAAGTTGTAGTTTACTGTTGCTGATATTCTGTGTTATGAAAAAAAAAATCAAACTTTTGTACATATATTTAAAAAACATAAAACTCTCCGCTAAGCAATTTGTAACAATAACAACATTAAGTGATTTGCGGTGTAAAACGATTCAGTGCTAAAGTACCGCAAATCACAAAAATTTAATTTTGCTTAAAATTGCGAAATACGCAATAAGTGTGCACAACGGTCAACGGAATGACTGGAAGTTTACCGTTGTGCATCTGTGTGTCTTTGGTAAATTGCGTGATGCAATGATCTAGCGAGAGTTAGTTTTAACAGAGTGTGCAAAACGAACAGGCAGAGAAGAAAAAGTCATTGCAAAGAAAAATTGATCCGTGCTGTGAAAAAAAATTAAGAATTAAAAGTGACTTATATTTAAATTTACTAAACCGTTCCACGATACCTTTTTTTTAACGCATGATATTTTCATATAAAATTTACATATTGACTATTATAATAAATTGTAATATTGTGTTACCAACAACCAAATTTGTATTTACAACGGAAAAAAAAAATAAGAGAAGTACAACAATAACAAGTACAATAATAACATTTACAAAAATAAAATACTCAACAGTGGAAAGGATTGGCAAGTATTGCGCTATATATATATATATATATATAACAAAATAAGCAGGATTTATACATTTGTTATAAAATAATAATTGTTCATGTATATAATATATATATATCTGGTTGACGATTCTGATACACATCCGCATGAATAGTAGTTGGTCACTCTGTCGTATCATTTGTTTCTAATAAGCTTATATTTTCCCCAAACCACTCGTCACTATGGCACCTATCGAATTCCGCACGTCCTGGATCTACACCCTAAACAAGGAAACATTGTCTAGTTATTTTTGGAGTTCGGCTTCGAGACCGAAGGGACCGTTGAAGAACTCCGTCAAAAATTCAAGCAACTCCTAAGTGAACCTCTTTCCACTAAAGCGGCCGAAAGGCTCTTGGCTATGCAAGAGACACATGCAGGATCAAGAGCACCCTCATCAAGAGCCCCGTCGAGTAAAGGTGAGTCCTCGGGCTCTGAGTCCGATGATGTGGGTTCGGAAAAACTAGTAATACCCAAGGTAAAGAGATACCCTGTTACGGAAGACAAAATTCTTGACGCACAGCACTTTGTTATGAATAAACGTACCCTTATGGAAACAGTTCGGAAGTGGGGGATCACTTATGCTGGTGGCCCTGATCCTTTTCTGTTCATTGAACGCTTGGAAGAAATGGCCCTGACGTATGAAATAGACGAAAACGACCTCCCCGCGGCTATGCCTCAATTTCTAAAAGATAAGGCGTTAACATGGTATCGCAACAACAACGCTAGGTGGGGTGAATGGAAGTCGTTCAGAATCGACTTGATAAAATTTTTCTTGGCTCCACGATATGTGGAAGGAATCGAGGATGAAGTCCGCGGTCGCAAACAGCGACCAAACGAACTTTTCAAGGATTTCGTCCTAGACATTCAGGCCAAAATGAGACACACAACAATGACAGAAGAAGAAAAACTAAACCGTATTTTCCGTAATGCCCGACCGGACTATCTACGGTATATCAAACGCAAAGATTTCCATAATTTGGCAGAATTACTCGAACTAGCTGGTGATTTTGAATGTATACCACATCCATCCACCCGTACACCGCTAGTTACTAATCAACGAGCAACCCTCCCTCGGGAGACCCACAGATTAGCACATGAACAAGGTAATCTTGTCACTGACCCTAAAAACGCTTGTCACCGTTGCGCCGGATTAGGACATTTCTCTCGGGACTGTCGGAATCCTAAACAATTATTCTGCTGGGATTGTGGGCGTACGGTAGTACGCACTATTGACTGTTGTCGTCGTTCACCGCAGGGAAACGCCAACGGGGGCCCGTGCTCAACTCGGGGTGGCCAGGTCCCAAAGTTCAGCCCGTCCGTCTCAAGGACGATTCTAAATTGCGATGACCATAGACTAACAGCCGACATTCATATTAATAATCTCCCTATGACTGCTATTATAGACACCGGTGCCAGTAGTTGCTTCTTAAGCCACTCGTTTGCTACTCGTCTCGATCGCCATGCAATTCGAGAAGGTTCTGACTTTGAGATTTCGCTCGCTGATGGGTCTAGAAGATGTATTAGGCAGGCCATCGATTGTAATGTTCAACTTGGCAATATAAAGCGTAGGGTTGAATTTCGCATTATGCCTGGTACGGCAGTGGATGTAATATTAGGTCTTAGCTTTCTGAAAGCGTTCCAAGCTTCACTTACATGTGCTGGAGCCACTGTACAATTCCAGAGGCTCGACAACACCGCGGGCTTAATCATTCGGGAACCACGATCAGTCACAGGCAAGGCCATTCAACTGGCACACTCTGGCGTTACGACCGAGAACGTGGCACGACCTAATTCGACACTGGCGATACGGCCGTGTAAACAGGAAAACGAGGCACGACCTAATTCGACACTGGCGATACGGCCGTGTGAACAGGAAAACGTGGCTCAGCCTAACTCGGCACTGGCGGTACGACCATGTAATGAATCCATAGTTTTTAACCCGAATATCCTGGAGACACGACCTAGTCCAAACAACACTGAGAAACTAAGCGACACTCCGAAAACCATGGTTTTAGTGAACGGTCTAACCAACCGTAAATCAAGATTAGCCCCAGGTAAAGCAGTAAGAATATCACCAACCACTAGCACAATCAACAATGACAACCACACTCTGGTGACATTGCCGAGTGAGGACAATAATCGTAATACTCGCACCAATCCTCTGGAGACAAGGCCGAGCACAAAAAATGGCAAAACGCAAAGAAAGAAACCATCAAAGGAAATTGGTGCTATTTGTAATAAATTTACTGATGCTAAGTCAACCGTCCTGGAGACAAGACCGGACCAAAACCAACCCAAGATTAACACGAGTAGCATGCTGGAGACAAGGCCGCATGAAATTAACAAAGACCCCAGTTGTACATTAAGTATCTTGGAGACAAGGCTAGATACAAAATCAGCGTTAAACCTGAAAGCCAAGTCAAGTTCCAAAACGAATGGTTCGAATGACCTAATCATATCGGAATTTTTGGAAGTTGAACTAGAAAAATTTCAAGAAGTCACTGGCCGGACACATATCGACGAACATAGAATTAAAATGATAGATGACCACGGTGCTCGACGATCATTCAAGACCGACGAGAGAAACATTCGACGCCCGACTCACGGTTCGCCACCGTGCACATCCCACAGTGCTCGACGCTCGTTCAAGACCGACGAGAGAGACATTCGCCGGCCAGTACATGACTCTCCACAGTGCACGTCCCGCGGTGTTCGACATTCGTTCAAAACCGGCGAGAGAGACGTTCGACGCCCGACCCACGGTTCTCCACCACGCGCCTCCCACAATGCTCGGCGCTCTTCTCATCATCGCCAAGATGACGGTCAATACAATCGTTCAGGGGACCGCCAGGCTGGTAGCACAGCACAACTGCGACGTTCGAACAAATACCACTAGGATGGGAACACGGCCACCGGAAGTCCCCACCATCAACCTCAAGGTCGTCACCATGAACCTTCCAACTTATGCTGCAACGACTCCCGGAGACATTGCCAACGCTGTACTTCTTCGGATCGTTCACGTCCTCTAGCCGTTAATACTCGCGGCACTGGGCGAAGTGCCAGACTTCCAGAACGCCCGGTGAAGACTCCGCAGGGCTGGCACGCGGCAGGGATTCCTCCCATCGTACTCCGCCAGTTGGTGCCAAAAATCGAAAAAGCGCTGACAGAGATTCAGCCGGGAAAACGATGTAAACGGGTGTACCACACGAAGGAAGGACGTTTCCGTGTCACGTTCGCCAAGGACGGAACGGTCACGATCTACATATTATACTTAGAGGAGGAGGAGGAGTAACGGGATAATCAAACACACCAACACGATGACCACAACTTTATTTTATGTATTTGCGCCATACAAATAATTATTACTGTGAATTATATTCTGAGGAATTGAAAATCAGGTTAGGTTAAGTTACATAGAAAGAAAATGTATTAGATTAAGCTAAGTTGATTTACTATGATATAATAAGTGAACTATATAAGTCATATTGAAATGAATTACCAATGATTACTGCTGTGAATTTTTTTTTTTAAGGAAATTAGGTTAAGTTACTTAGAAAGGAAAGTGTTAGATTAAGCTAAGTTGATCTACTATAATATAATACGTGAATTACATGTATCAAATTGAATATTGTAAACTAGTCATAATTTGTTTCCATATACGTTTTCCGAGGAGGGGAGGTAGTGTGACGGAGGAAAATCGCTACCCTCATTTTCCTCCCACACAAATCATACTGTCCTTATAGTATATAAATAATTAATACTTCTTTACTATATATAGATATATTTTATATTATTCTCGCATGCTATAAACGGTGTATGGATAGAATTGTATTTAATCTGGCCACTTCACTCCATGTCCACGTCATCAAAACTCGGGTCAATGTACGACAACTACCGATCTAGGTAGAAAAGGCTTCTTGTCTAATCGGGAAGATGCTCGTCCTCTTTTGTCGGCGAGAGCTCGAAGTGTGAACATGGAGTGAAGAGTGGAAAACATAGTCAGTGTACTTAAGATATCAATAGAACAAAGTTTATTGTAATATATAACACAAAACGTGTAATTAAAACAAATAAAACAAAGTTGTGTATTCTGCATAGTATTACTCTGTACCGTACGGTTAAGAATTGAGTGAAGAAAATAAATTATAAAAGGATAAAATTGCAAAGCGAGCGTTCCGCGATTACAAATAAATGTGCGAGTCACCCTTGAAGACCGACGGCTTCGACCCAGGCCAAGAAAAACTCGTTACAATGATCTACATAGTATGCTGATCAATTTATGGTTTCAATATGTTTTTTTATTGCCTTGTACTTTCACCATAACTCAATTGAAAATGCATTGCATTGTATTCTGAATAAGTCAAGTCACAGCATGTTCAGTAGATAAGACATTTTTCATTATATATTGAGAGAAAGAGTGGTTTTTTCTGTATAGCCAGCCCTATGCTCAACATATTGCCTAAAAAAATGTTTTTATTTTATTTGAAAATGATAAAGAAGTATTGATTGTGTTGCATTCTCAAAAGCCAAGCCATAGCTCAAAAAGGTTAGTTTCCATGTTAGATAGCTAAGACATTTTTCATTATATTGTGAAATAGTGGTTTTCTGTATAGCCAGCCCTATGCTCAACATATTGCCTAAAAAAATGTTTTTATTACACACTTTTGTAAATATTTTACTGAACATTACAATTGTACTTAAAAAAAGTTTTTTTTCCTATAGTCCCCATACACAGTTTAACCCTAATTCCTCTACATCGCATACTACTTATAAAATTTTCAAAACCAAAAAATCATTAGGCTAGCAGAAAAATTCACAGAGATCAACATGTTTTCTTTTTAGCTCGTAGTAGCACATGTGCACATGTGCGGCCAGTTTCTTTCAATACATATGTTGTACACACACTTATACTATCTCTTTCCCTTGTATATGCTCTAAGCCTATTGTGTAATAGTTTTCATATCTTAAGTGGCTTTTTTTATTACCGACTCTTTTTTTATTACTTTCACAGATTTTTTATTGCCTTCTCTTACCTCGAGTAAATTCAACTTGAGTGATTGAAAATGCTACTTTCCCCAGCTGGGACATTTTTCTATAAAATCCGTTATTTTCAAAAATCAATTTTTTTCTCAAAAATTTTGGTTTTCGTCCAAAAAATTTCGGTTTTCGTCTATAGTAAATATAAATTTTACCTGTACGTGCCGGGGTATAACCGTCGGCACCAGGGTTCAGTTAAATCACGCTTACCTTTAATTTTCAAGGGGAATGTTTATTATATTATTTTACTACTACTTATTATTTAAAAACTGTGACAATTTGATTGATGGGGGTGGGGGGGGGGGGGGGGGATACCCTTGTTACACACCAAAAATATAATTTTAATGATAATTTCTTTAGTTTTATATTTTCTATGTAGTTTTAAATTCTTTGATTTTTATGTTTGTTGTTGTTGATATTGACACTGCAGCCAGCACAAATGTTAACCACAAGAACACTCAGCACAGAATGAATCTCGCTCTCCGTTTTTCATCTCGTGTACCCTCGGTCGCTCTCTCTCTCTCTATCGCTGATTCGCCTTCTCGAAACTTCATTTCACCACACTCGGCCACTTGCTGGTGTTGGCGGCCCTGGATCGCTAATATCGTACACCAGTGTGGTGAAGTTGACGAACAGCTGTGGGAAGGAAAACGCTGCGACATTTTCCTTCTTTACACCACGTCCCCCCTATGGACGACGCGGCTATCCCCGGCTCCTGTTGGTACCTTGGAGATGGTGACAACACCGGACCTGGCAAAAGAGACGCGAAAACGCCCTTGGGGCAGCGTGAACAGCATATTATGCCGCTTGTGCAAGGGTAGTCGCTGCTGCTTGCGTTCGATGGCGGGCGCCAGCTGACGGATGACTTCCCCGGCCACCCCTCCGGCGTACCACCCTTGCGGCGTCTTCGCAGACTTCGGATCGCACCGGCAATTAGCCCGTCCGCATACTTGTCGAATACTATCGCTGTTCGTCGGCTGTACGGGAAGCGATGGTTCTCCGCCACGGCTTGGACCTGGACGCATCCCCAAGTTATCCCTTGGGTTCGGAATGCGTGCTGCTGTAGATGGGGCAACGTTCCTTGGGGAAGCTTGATACACGGGCCGAGGGCGTTTGAGGGAAGGGCCCGCCATATTCCGTTGCGGCCCTGTTGTGGCTGGTCTGGTCCCCTCTTGGAATCGTGTTTCATTTCTGGGCCCTGGTTTTTCGGTGCCCCGCCGGGTGTACAACGGTTGCGGTGAAGACTCCCTTTTCGACCTAGGCTGACGTACGGGCCGTTGACAATCATAAGGAAAACTGCGTGGAGACCCGGTTACCGAAGATGAAACGGCCCCCTGAGATCGGGCTATGTGGCTGGGCCCCGGTCTGTCTACAGTACGCCTGGTGTAAGTGGACATTGGCGAAACGACCTTCCTTGGCGAGGACTTGGAAATCGGCCGTTGTCGCTTATGGGGAGAACGGGCCATTTTCCGTTCCGCAACACTTCGGCTGGTTTGGCGACCCCATGGAAACGGGCCGCCTGACTGGTCGTCGGAAACTCATTCCTCTCGTGGTACCATGGTCGTTTGCCCTCCGACCCCTCCGGACCAGATTCTGATCCTGAGTCGACAGAGTAAAGAGGGACCGCTCTGACTGTTCTTCCGCCCAACGGACGTGACTGCCTTGGCTCCTTAGGAATGGCCCCTTTATCTGACATCATGCCCGTTGCTGCCATACGTACCGCCTCGGGCCTCACAGACTGGCCATCGGGCTGACGGAACTCAGCGGCCGGCCTTGCTGCAGCAGAGACCCTTAGGTTCGCCAGGATTCCCTCCAGAACATCAGGTGACACTACTGGCTCTTCATGGAAGACGTCACCCAGACGACTATGGCTTGATGGTGGGGTATCACCGATCGCTAACGGGTAGACCTGCCCTTGCTTCCTCGGGTTCTCCCACTACAGCGTCATCTCCACCGTCTTGGTCCACTTCTGATGGTTGCCGAGAGCCACTCCCCTGGTCTCCGTAACCTTGAGCTCTCCGAACCCATAATGTCGCGGATGCTCAACAGACGTAGAGCTAACGGTGCTGAAGGACGGCTCGGACGGTTGGCGGCGTTCAAGCTCCTGTTCAGGCTCTACCGAGTCCTCGCCCACCGAGAACGACTGGTTACAGAGGTCCGGCTCGTAAGTTCTACTAGATGTACCGGGCATGTGTGGGAGCTGGCTATAACCCTGGTCACCTATGTCGAATGTGGCATCGCATTCCACAGACCTGGCCTCGGAACTCCCGGTATTCGGCACGTCACTGTCAGCTTCCCCGATTGACGAGAAGTAGGAAATCGTTGACATGAAGGAGCCATCGGCGCTGCTGATCGGTTCCGCCTCCGAGCTGGAGAGAACTTCCACTGGTTCAGAAATCGGGCTTGCGACACTGGCCTGGTAACACCGCTCGCCTCGAGACGCAAATGCACGTCCCCTCGACCTTCGGGCTCTTGGAGCATTCCCGGGCATCCGGGAGGGACCCATCTGGTTGTACTCAGTTTGCGAAACGCCCCGTTGTGGACCCCCGTTCCTTGTGTTACCTCGCAACTCCGAGCGCCACTGACGCACGCGTTCAAAGTTGTCGCTCATCTTTCTTAAATGCGTACTCACGAAGAAATTCTGAAAAGAGAGTAAGCGAAGGGATAATATTGATTAAGGTACCTTATGAATTTTCCGCCTCAATATAGGGCTTCAAGTCCTGCACATGACATGTTCGACATTGACCAGCACGTTGCACTGAGACCAGAACTTTGGAAACGTGACTTGTGATCTCGTAAGGCCCTTCGTATCTAGGAGATAACTTAGCTGCATAGCCGTCAACTGCTTTGGACAGGACATTCTGTTTAACCCACACTTTGTCCCCGATCTTAGGTTTTCAGGGACGTCGCCTCAGATTGTAGTGCCTACTTTGGTTTTGCACCGCCTTGACTAGATTTACTTGAACTAATTTCCATGCCTCGCGAAGGCGCTGTTCTAGAGCTCCAGGAGATCCCGTTCCCGTCGTCACGCCATCGAAATATGCGCCAGGAAGTCTGGGATCACGACCTTGCGTTAGGAACGCTGGGGTGTATCCGGTAGAATCTGCGACACTAGTGTTCACCGCCAGCATTATCTCGGGCAGATAGAAGTGGGATCACTTCCGATGGTCCTCGTTCGCCAACTGCGCAATCATCGTCTTGATGGTACGGTTAACTCGTTCCGTAGGGTTTTCTTGCGGAGTGTAAGGCGCTGTGAGTCGTTGTTTAATGCCGGTTGCGTCTAAGTAATGCCGGAACGCCTTGCTGGTAAATGGCGTACCGTTATCAGAAATGAGGACTTTAGGTACACCATACCTGGCCACGATCTTTTCCCGCAAGGTGCGGATTACGCCCTCTGTGGTAGCTTTCCGAAGTGGAGTCAGTTCGACTCACTTTGATAACTTGTCCACCACCACCAGGAGCACCGTGTAACCGTGCTGAGAACGCGGTAGAGGCCCTACGAAATCTGCGCAGATCACCGACCAGGGTTCATCCGGGATAAACGATAACATCTCCCCAGGCGGTTTTTGCTGGCTGGCCTTATACTTCTGGCACGACTCGCACTGCAAAACATGCCGCTTGATATCTCGGTACATCCCCGGCCAATAGTATCGTTTGCTTATACGCAACACTGTTTTACGGATGCCCAGATGCCCTGCTGCCGGCTGGTTGTGGTTCTCGAGCAAGATTTGCTTACGTTTTTCAGTGGGCACACACAACTTCCAGGGAGCCTCGTCTTCGTCGTGTGCATGAGTATTCACATGACGGTAGAGTTGGCCGTCCACCCAACTGTAGTCCGCATATTTTTGTGGATTCGTCGCCATGCCCGCCACCCGTTTGCGCATCCATGGGCAAGAAATTTTGGAGATATCCTCAGTTTCGACCTCCATTGTGGCACGTTGACAAGATTCGACGGGCTGTCGTGACAGGGCATCTGCCACTACATTTTGACCACCGCGTCGATACTGCACGGTAAATTGATACTGTTGCAGCTCCAGTGCCCATCGGGCTAACCGCCCGGATGGATTGTCTATCGAATTTAGCCACTTCAAAGAAAGGTGGTCCGTAACGACTATGAAGCGGTACCCTTCTAGGTACGGCCGCATCTTCCGCACTCCCCAAATGACTGCAAGGCATTCCTTCTCCGTCGCACTATAGTTCTTTTCGGCCTTGTTCAAATGCCTACTTGCATATGCGATTACATGTTCGCTCCCGTCGATCACTTGCGTCAAGACCACGCCTAAACCAATATCACTCGCATCAGTTTGAGTGTGAAAGTCTTAGAAAAATCCGGACATGCTAATACCGGCGCCTCTGTTTTGAGTGCCTCGAACGCCTGCTGCTGATCCTCGCCCCATTTCCAATGATTGCCTTTCTTCAATAAAGATGTCAACGGCTGGGAAATTACGGCAAAGTCCGGCACAAATCGCCGATACCACGATGTTGTACCTAAATAGCGCCTTAACTCGCGGATATTTTCTGGAGGTTTCATTTGGGCTATCGCCGCAACCTTTCCGGATCAGTCTTGATACCTTGGTCTGTCACAATATGGCCGAGATATTTTACCTCACGTTTGAAGAACTCGCACTTGCTACCATTAATTTCTTCGCCGCGCGCAATCGTCTGAAAACTTCTCGCAAGTTCGACATATGTTGCTGCAGGGTTTTGCCGGTGACGATAATGTCGTCCAGGTACGTACGGCTCTAAATCGGGGCCGATCACTAGGTCTAGGATTCTTTGGAAGGTGGCAGGAGCGGAATGTAGGCCGAATGGCATCACCTTCCACTGGTATAACCCACGCCCTGATACCGTTAAAGCGGTGAACTTCTTGCTTTCGTCCGCCATTGGGACCTGCCAGTAGCCATTTTCCAGATCAAGACTACTGATGTATCTCGCCTCTCGTAAACGGTCAAGAATATGTCCGATGCGCGGTAGTGGATACGCATCCGGTTCTGAGTGTTTATTCAATTGGCGAAAATCCATGCATACACGCCACGACCCATTTTTCTTTTTGACTAGAGTAATCGGAAAGCTATAGGGACTGCACGAGGGCTCAATGCATCCCTTTTCCAATAATTGGTCCACTTCGGCGTTGATGATCGCTTGCATGGAGGGGTTTCGTGTCTGGTAACGGATCTTTATCGGGCGATCGTGTAGCATTTGTATGTGGTGTTCGCCAATGTGGGTTTTTCCCGACACCTGTTGGAACTTAGCTAGTTCTTTGTCAAGAAATTCCGAAATTGACCTTTGCTCGTCCATGTCGTTTGAGGCTTTCGGTAACGTCCCTGTTGTTCCTCGATTGACGGTACCCGCTGTTGATTGATTCTCCCGAGATTTCGAACTGATATCTGGCTTGAACATGATATGCGCGACCGGTTGATTGTGCCGTTTCCGCCTAGATATCCCTGTAGGCTCTTCCGTGCCTCCGGCAGCATTATTAAAATCTTCGCCACGATTTGCCTCTGGTTGTGCCATCTGTCTTAGTGCTGGATTTCCAACCCGTGGAGCTGTGTCGACCTTGCTATGATTGACTAGATTTTGCTGAGAATTCCCGCACGAGACCTCACTGCGCCGACCGGTTTTTTGACTAACTTGTATAATTTGATTTGGCCCTGAATGAGTCTGCTTTACTTGAACTACCTGTGATGGACTCTTCCTAGAAATGACTGGCCTCGATGGATCCCCAATCGGTAAAACAGGCTTGGAAAGTGGCGCTTCGGCTCGTGCTGGCTTGACACGCTTGGTCCGCGATGGTGCTGACTCACGATGAGTCGTTTCTTGTGCTCGATCTATAGACTTGTGTGATTCTACAGGTTGCCTGGACTTCTGTGCTAGTTTCCTCGTGCTGGATTTCAATGTTTGTTCTGGCGGATTACATATCGTTGTTTGAACTGGTGTGCTACGCGTCGGTATCTGTGCTGGCTTGTTACATATCGTTGTTTGAACTGGTGTGCTACGCGTCGGTATCTGTGCTGGTGACTCACCCTCTGGGTTATCTCGAGCCACGAGACCACGTAAAGTCGGTGTCTCCCACGATTGACAGGCGGCAGTAAATCCTGCGCAGCTTATTGTGGCATTGAAAGCCTGAAGGAATGATAGGCCTAGGATCACCTCCACCTTCATGTCAGGCATTACCAAAAACCGTAATGTGTGCGTGACGTCGCCCAACTGGACCGGGCTGCACGCCGCTAACGTCACGTCGCGCGTGGAGCTGTCCGCTAGGGACACTTCCAGGCGTACATTTTCCCATGTTGTGGTACTATTTAGGCGGCTCGAAAACGCCTCGCTGATAAAGCAACTTGTCGCACCAGTATCAATGATGGCGGCGACCGCCTGGCTACCGACGGTCAACGTAGCTACAAGCTTGTCGCGCTGGCAGGTTATTGCTGAAGATGACGGTCGCGGGTATTGTTGGGGCCTTGAGGCGTGGACCCGGTCGCCCCTTGTTGGACTCGGGCCCTCCTCGCGTTTCCCGACGGGTTTCTACGGCAACAATCTATCGTGCGTACGTCTGGACGACCACATTTCCAACAGAAGAGCTTGGTCTGATTTCGGCATCCGCGTGCTAAATGACCCGATTCACCGCAACGGTGGCACGCATTCTGTGGATCTACGATGGCAGGAGTTGGGTGGTTTAAAGTACGATGCGCCTCGCGTCGTGGCGGCGGTCGTGGTGACTCGCTGGGTATGCTCTCAAAGTCGCCAGCCAATTCCAGTAATTGGCTCAGGTTACGAAAATCGGAACGTCGAATATAAAGCAGGTACTCTGGACGGGCGTTGCGAAAAATTCTTAGTAACTTTTCATCCTCCGACATGACTGTATGCCGCATTTTGTTTTGAAGCTCTAGAGCGTAATCCTTAAATCGTTCGTTGGACGCTGTCGCCTTGAGCGTATCTCGTCCTCAATGTTTTCCATGTGTCGAGGTGGCAGGAAAAATTTCAATAGATCTCGTTTGAAACCTAGCCATGCCTCCCAGTGGGCGTTGTTGTTTCTGAACCACGTGAGGGCTTGATCGCGCAGGAACTGTGGCACAGCACATGGCAAATTGTCTAAATCAATATCATACGTGTCTGCCATCTCTTCCAGGCGCTCCAGAAATGAAAATGGGTCCCCCGTGCCGTTATATGTGACACCCCATTTCCTTATGACGTCCATGACGGCTCGCTTGTCCATTTTAGCCTTCTGTGGCGGCATCGCATGCCGTTCGGGTACCTTGAGGGTAAACTCCACAGCCCCCTCTTCGGCTTCTTCGAACCTTGGAGAGGATTCACGACTAGAGGCCGCTCGTACAGACCGGCCTGTTGTGAACTGACCCTGTATCTGTAACAGCCTTTCAATGACCGTCTTATCGCCCGTATTTAATATCAACGCCCTGAAACGCTGGCGCAGTTCCTCTACCGTTCCTCCCGAATCCATTCCGAGCTCGTCCAGGATCCCAACCAGAGTTTCCTTGTTGGCCAAGCATACCCAGGATGTTCGTAGTTCAGCGCTGACCATTATGTACTCCGAAATACCAACTTAAGACTTTTTTTTTCTAAATTCACTTACAATTTGCGATTTTGCTTCGAAATTGCTTATTTGTTACCCACCAAACAAAATGATAAACGAACCCACGAGAAAAATATTTTACAGTGTAAAGAGCTAATGCCACAATGTGTGCACGCACGCGCACACACATACAAATGCCTGTGTGGCGACCCTCGCTTAGATGTGTCTATGTTATCAAGAATTTCAAAAGTTACCCGCGCACCCACACGCCAATACAGCGATGCTTGCCTTGTTATGTCTCTGTAGTCCAATAGAAAAAAACTATGTATACACACACACGCCAATACAGCGATGCTTGCCTTGTTATGTCTCTGTCGTCCAATAGAAAAAAAAACTATGTATGCACCAGAGACCTCTAAATATAGAGACGGAGTATCATGCTCTTAAATTTTGGTGGCAGAATCTCAAGACTTGAGATGGGTACACTTACGTATTACGTCGTATACAATGCATACAAGCAAATGTATACACAAATATCAAATGTTCGTATACACAAATATGTTTCTTGTTTTGTTAGGCTGACTTGTGTTATCAAATATAGCTTGTGTTTACTACTTTTATATATTTTTTAAAGGATTTTTCAATACTTTTCTACCCCATAATAGAACGAAAAAAGTAAAAAAACATCTTTACAAAACATCAAGAAAACATGTATAAATAGTCGAAAAATGGAAAGGTCGAACGAAGAAAAATAGAAGAAAGCCTTATTTTCATTTATTAATTCCAATATTTATTTATTCATTCATTCATTCATAATATAAAATCACATATGTACAAATGTTCGCAATCAATGGTATTCCCTTTGGTTTGCTTATAAGAACAGAAAAAACAACAACAGTACTACACATGCGTAAAAAACCAAAAATCAACAAAAAACTAATTCTTCATTGTTTTCGGTCCGGAAGAAATTATCAATAAATTGGTTTTGTGTTTGTATATTCACACGGACACAAAACCCCTTGCTTCGCGCATCTCTTTACCAATACACTTGCGAAATTTTGCAAAATCGCCCTGAAGTGGTTGAAAAATATATATTTTAACAAATCTTCAACTCAACTTTGCTATGTGCGCTATCGAAACGAAACATATTAAGTTCCTCCTAGCATGTGTGGATTTGTGGTTATATGCGCATTCAACTCATACACCACCACACTATTTATAATAGAATAGACAGATAAATCATTCCTCTCCAACATTTATATATGTCATCTAAGAGCCATACACGTATAATTGTAGGGACGTGCGCAAGTAAGTCGACTTTACGCGTGCGCCACAGAAACAAACAATTGAGAAGCCAACAGCTTTTTTGTTCTTATTATAATTACGCGTAGTGGGTAAAGTCGACTTATTTTATTCTATTTCACAATTATACGTGGACGGCTCTCAGATAACATATGTAAATTTTAGGAAGGAATGATTTATCTACCTATTGTATGATATACAGTGTGGTGGTGTATGAGTTGCATGCGCATATAACCACAAATCCACACATGCAAGGATGAATTTAATATGTTTCGTTTCGATAGCGTACATAGCAAAGCTGAGTTGAAGGTTTGTTAAAATTTATATTTTTCAACCACTTCACGGCGATTTTGCAAATTTTCGCAAGTGTATGGGTAAAGAGATGCGCGAAGCAAGGGGTTTTGTGTCCATGTGAATATTCTAACACATAACCAATTTACTCTGCATTTTTTCCGGACCGAAAACAGTGAAGAATTAGTTTTTGTTGTTTTTCGGTTTTTTACGCATGTGTTCCTGTTGTTGCTTTTTATATTCCTATAAGCAATGCAAAGGGAATACCATAGATTACACATACAATGCAAACGAATGTTTGTCATTATGGCGCACGCGACTTAGAGACTTTTGGACAGTGGATTTTTACGCGCATGTGCACTGTTGTTGTTTTTTCTGTTCTTATAAGCAAAGCAAAGGGAATACCATTGATTGCAAACATTTGTACGCATGTAATTTTATATATTATGAATGAATGAATGAATAAATAAATATTGTAATTAATAAATGAAAATAAGGCTTTCTTCTATTTTTCTTCGTTCGACTTTTCCACTTTTCGACTCTTCGACCATTTATACATGTTTTCTGGATGTTTTGTAAAGTTTTTTTTTTTCAACTTTTTTTTAATGTCTTATTGGGTGGAAAAGTATTGAACAATTCTTCAAAAAATATATAAAAGTAGCAAACACAAGCTAAATATGATAAAACGAGTAATATATTTGATATTATTGTATACATTTATTATTTGAGTAAACATTTGATATTTTTGTATACATGTATTATTTGCGTATACATTTGCTTGTATGCATTGAATCTGACTTAACTCAAGTCTAGAGATTCTGTTAAAAAAAGTGAAAGAGAGTGACACTCCGTCTCTATATGTAGAAGTCTCTGGATTCTGCCACCAAAATTTAAGAGCATGACACTCCCTCTCTATATTTTGAAGTCTCTGTTATTATCCTTAGTTACAAAATTTCTGATGCGTTACTTCGAAGATCAATGACCGTTTTTCGCTAACGGAACTTTATTCGTCCCGTTGCTAAATTGCGTTTTGTCTTTCGACACTTCGAAGGTCACTATGTAACGTACTTTTGGCAAGTTTTTGGTACAGTCTTTAAACTACGTACCAAACAATAAATAAATATATATGAGTAAATAAATTAAAACGTAGAAATACCAACTTACTGTGATCAATTTCGTCACCTTCGAGGCAGAATTTAGTATCACTTTACACTGTTTATTAGGTGTAATTATTCTTTAATATATTTTTTTTTTCAAGAAATAGGAACAGAATGTCAATTTGACCAATTTTTTTCGTTTGTTTTAAGTTTCACAGTGTGTCCTTGCTCGGGCGCCAAAAATTTATAGTGAATATAAATTTTACCTGTACGTGCCGGGGTATAACCGTCGGCACCAGGGTTCAGTTAAATCACGTTTACCTTTAATTTTCAAGGGGAATGTTTATTATATTATTTTACTACTACTTATTATTTAAAAACTGTGACAATTTGATTGATGGGGGGGGGGGGGGGTTACCCTTGTTATACACCAAAATAATTTCTTTAGTTTTATATTTTCTATGTAGTTTTAAGTTCTTTGATTTTTATGTTTGTTGTTGTTGATATTGACACTGCAGCCAGCACAAATGTTAACCACAAGAACACTCAGCACAGAATGAATGTGTAAAGAAGGAAAATGTCGCAGCATTTTATTGTATATGTTATATATATAATGTATATGTCCTTTCAGTAAGGGAATGAGCTAAGGCTTTTTCTTAGTAAATTCTTCCCGCTGTAGGACACGGGCTCAAATCCAGCTGAGGAAAAAGGTGAGAAATTTTTCAGGTGGAATTAGAACTCATAAGACGCGTTGAATTGAATAACCCACCAACAGTTAAGGATATTATTATGAAAGAGGTTGGTTCGTCAGGCGGATGAGCATTTAATTAAGTGCTTTGGAGCATTGAATTGTCGGACTTAATCTATTATAATGTTTTCACTTAATATTTTATGATCTTCGATATTTAATGTAAAATTCATATGAACGCATAAATTATTTTCAATTTCCTACAACTTTTGTTTCTTACTAAAATTTGCGATGGTTACGTTTAAAAATACTTACAATATGTTGGAGGCATAACACTTAGCCGTAATGCAGAGAATTATCTATCTAAAACAACGAACCCGTGTAAGCAATGATGGGGTGTTTTTAAAAATATGTCTTATCTGGGGGTCATTTCTAAATCTGGAGGATAAGATCGATGCATGCATTTATATAAAAAAACTATATTACAGTGTACGAAAATTTGTAGGAAGTTTTTTCACTCTTTTATAGAGAGATTCATCCTCTCAATATATGCTCAATCAAATGAAATGTGAAAATGTATGAGTAAGAATTCAAATAGTCATATATCTCTAAGGAAACACTTGCTTATTCATGTAAGTAATGATAATTATTCTTAACATCATCAATTCATTAAATATATGCTTGCAATGGACAAAATATCTTTTTTACAGTATAAACTAAATTTAATTAAAACACTTATACAAATAATGTGTTTAATTTTGGCTCATATAAATATACGATTTCGTTGGCTTCACACTTGAAATTTTATACTTATATGTATATCAATATATACTCTACATATATAATTCAATGTTTTTTGAAATTCTTAGTGGGACACATACACCCATCTTTGGTTTTTTCCTCAATCCACGACAAAAATTTATTGACTCTTGTATAAACACCTGGAAAGTTGGGGCGACCACAACCCTCACCCCATGATACTATACCAGCCAAATGATAAGTATCTGTATCTTTGTTTACTATATGCAAGGGGCCACCGCTATCCCCCTGACATGAATCTTTGCCACCTTGAGGATGTCCGGCACATAACATATTTTCCGTAATACGCACTGAACCATAAGTACTATTATGACATTCCTCTTGAGATAATATGGGTACTCTAACCTCCTAAAAATGGCATTGAATAAGGTAGTTACCATATATTTTAAAGATATATTTTCGTAATTGAAAAACCCACCTGTAAAACATCAGCTAATGAACCACCCTCACTAATAGCTCCCCATCCTGTTATAATGGCCTCTTCATGATCATAGCTTTTATGCTCATGAGCCATACATACCGGCCTTAATTTATCAGTGAACTTTACAGGTTCTGTCAGCTTCAGCAGAGCTATATCATTATCCAAATTACGCGTAGAATACTTTTTATGAACGTATACGCGTTCTACTTTACGATCAATAACATTAATTGAACTATTACGACGATTATGTTCCATTAAACGTATGCTTACAAGAACAGTGGGAAAGCCATGTAAACAATGGGCAGCTGAGAGAATGTATAAATCATTTATAAGTGTGCCACCACAATAGAAGCGGCCTCTTAATTTTAACATTACCATCCACGGATATTGATTAATTTGGGTCTCTTGACCTCCCACTATGCGGGTTATCGTATTGGCTGTACCACAAGTGCAAGGCATACACTCCCTAGGTTTCGAAGATGGTGTAGTAATATTAACAATGGACGTTGATGTAGCTGACGGCTGAAATAGCGAGCCTAACCATTCAAGAAAACTGCTCTGTCTAAGATTGTGGGAATTGGAGCTAAATGTAAAATTTTTATAATGCGTTATATTTTCACCCAAAGTATTATTGATGACGGTGAGTAATGTTATCCATACTATAAAAAAAAATTCGAAAGTTTTAATGAGTGACAACATTTTTAAATTTCTTTTTCTTTAAATATTGATTCAACGATGAGTTAGATCGTAAAGTCTTTCAATAACTGTGTATTCACTTATTCGAACATATATTTTTGGTGCCATATAGTTAAAACTTTAAACGGATTTTCTTTATGGATAGCAATTTATTTTATAAAACTCATTAATATTCTGAACGTATAATAACAACCATAAAAACATATATCGAAACCAAGTACGGCCAAGTTCAAGTGTTTATCAATTTAACTGGCTCTTTATTACCAATTACTTATATTCAAAAACAATGTTGCTTGAAAAGAAAGTTTTTGTATTAAAAACAACAAACAATAACAAAATTAAATATTTTCAAAAATAAATTATGGAATAGTAAAATTTCACTCTTATATATAAATAAGAGTTTTTCTAATTTAATATTTCACTATTTTTTGATTTGCTTAGCTTCCGATATACATAAACAAGCATTTTTGCTCATACTTCTAATCCAAGTATTATAACGATTAACACGAGCATATACACCCGGATAACCAGCTTTGGCGCAACCCTCACCCCATGAGACAACACCGGCTAATTGATGTTCCCTTGTGCCGGTCGATACTATATGCAAAGGTCCGCCACTATCGCCTTGACAACTGTCTCTTTTACCCTCATTAAAGCCAGCACATAACATATTGTCGGTAATGCGCGAGGCACCATAACGACTTTGGCGGCAATCTTCTTGAGACATGATCGGCACATGCACTTCCTAAAAGCAATCTCAGTTTTTTATATGTAACTTCAGAAATATTAATTCAAGTACCTGTAAAGTGTCCGAAGTGGGTCCACCCACATTTAAAGCACCCCAACCAGTTACTATACCGGTCTCACCCTTAAATGATTTACCCGGTGTAGGCATACATACAGGATGTAATAATTCAGTCATCTCTACCGGTTTTTCTAATTGTACAATGGCTATATCATTATCATAAGTCCGAGCATTATACTTCGGATGTGTAATAATTTTGACTACTTTCCGATCAATTTTGTGAATACCCGACATTTTACGATCATGTTCTAACAAACGTACACTAATGCGTTCCCGACGAAAACCATAAATACAATGTGATGCTGTAACCACATATTGATCATTGATTAGAGAGCCGGCACAATAAAAACGTCCACCATACAACAACATTGCCATCCAAGGATATTGATGAACTTCAGTCTCCTGTCCACCAACTATACGTTTCTGAATATTCGCTATACCACATACACATTCTGTACAGTTTCGTGCAGGATTTAAAATAATGGGGTCTGGGGTAGTGGTAGAGGGAACTGATGCATTAGGTATATGAGTTGATGGGTTGGCAATTATTGAAGTATTGGTAGTTGTTATTGGTTGTGTTAAGGGTTTAGATGTAATATTTACGACTTCAGGATTAAATGTGAAGTTAAAAGATTCCAAAACATTTGCTGTTGTTGTTGCTAGTGTGGTTGTAGAGCTAGTTAATGTTTCATAAGTAGGCCTTTGAGGCAACAGAGACTCAACCCATTGCACAAAAGTATTCTGTGATTGTCTTATCATTTGTTCATGCTCTTCATTAACTAATGCAATCTTACTTCTCATAGCCGGATCAGCGTAACTGATCATTACTACTGACAAACAAACGTAAATAGTCAACTTTAGTTTAATTATCATATTTATTAGGGTAAATTATAAATCTAATAACGAAACCGACCTCCCACACGTTTAAAAGTTAACTAATCACCACTTTGACGCTTGTTGTATGCACTAAATAAGATTTCAATTTCTTGTTTACATTTTTACAACTTTCTCACCTTCAAAAACCACTTATCAATCAAAGCACATAGCCAAACGTATCAGTAAAGCTGCGTGGGTGCCTATGCCAGGTTTCCACATATATTCGCTTAGTACACTCTTTTTACAGTTTTTTACAGTGTGTTAGCGAAAGTTTGTATGTTTAAATTTTCAAATTTATCCGGTTTTGATCATTATCAATATGCTGTTAACAGTTGTTTTGGACTCGTCCACTTTGTATTTGTATGTTTTGTTGTTATAGCTAGCTAAAATTTTAATCTCTCTTTCTCTGTTTTCTTTGTTTTCTCAACTGTATAATTAAAATACTCTTACACATAAGTCACTAAAAACTTATTTTAAAATTTAAAAGCATGTGATTTTAAAACTTTTTCAATCTGTATTTGTTAATGCACTTCATAACTAACATATATAATTAAAAATTCACATAAGCCCTATTGTCTACCCATAAGATGGGAAAGAACACAAGATTTGTAATTCTGAAACCCTCAGAAGTCGGTGTTAGAGCATCCTTATATATATATATAATATTTTCATTTGCTTTTCTTCTAAATTTTTGCAACGCTGGCATAAACATGGTTGCACCCACCGAAATGGACAAAAATAAAAAATAAATTATTATCAGATCAGGTAGAGAGCACCTCTTCACGTAAAAATTATTATTGCTAGCGTCCATCAATGATGTGATTATTTCGAATTATATGAGTGAATAACTGAAACTTTTTTAAGTGTTTTTTAATGTTCTCCTTTTGAGAATAAATACTAATGTAATATTGCAATATCCAAAGATTAATTACATTATAAGCATGCTTATTAAAATAAATTTGGAGTATTTTTTCATTATTTGGAGAAAAGGTAAAGAGATAATGGTGATGGGTACACTAAATTTGGCGTACGCTTAATATTTACTTGTTTTGGGACAGATTTTTCATAAGTTTATATTTAATCAAGAGGATTTGCATATTTCAAAATATTGCATTTATAATATTGGGTTAACAACTAAGTGATTGCGGATTTTAAATAAGAATGAACATATAAAATGTTTGCTTAGGTTAGGTTAGGTTACTCGGGTGCGCGCTAAACGAAAGCGCTTTACTTAGGCCAATGAGCAGGCCCATTGTGATACCCGATGAAACATAACATAACACAGAGTTTAATTCAATTAAGCCATCCCGGACAGGCTATATATCGCTTGAGGTTGAAAATATTAGCATCTGCTAGTGACCCTCTGGGAATCTGATTCCAAGTGTTTTGTGTCGTTTTCCCCGTAGAACGGGGCGTTCACATTGCACACAGTTTCTGCCTCTTCCTCGTTCCTGCAGCTTCTACACAAATAATTATACGGGACACCGCATCTGCTGGCCTTTTGGCCTATGAGACAGTGCCCCGTTAGGACTCTTACGACCGCAGAGCTCGATTTTCTATACAGACTTATTAGGTCTTTAGTTCGTTCAAGATTTAGCCGAGGCCAGAGAGTGCGAGATATTCAATAGTTCGATAGAGTACTTCATCTACTGTTTTTCTATCTCACCGCCTCTCTATGTCATGTTGTCGCCTCTCGGCAAGTGAACGGAGGCATTGCACTACACATTTGGATTTGATCTTCACAGAGTCGAGAACTAAGATTGCCGCTTCTCTGTCCACACAATGAAAGCTAACATAAATTTATTTAGTACTCTATGATTTCTTTCTACAGTTCCTAGAGTTTGGTGGTGATATGGGGTAGAAAAGATTTTTTTAATACTTAATAGTTCGCAAAAATTTCTTAGGAGTTCGTTTGTAAATTCAGTGCCTCTATCGGACTTTAGGACTTTAAAATTACCATATTTAAGTATAAATTGTTTTTGCATCTTTGCTAGGTACAGGGTAAGCTATTATATATTTCGTCAGTTCACATTGCATAGTTAATATATATCTAAATTCGTTCGATATTGTTAAGGGTCCAATAATATCTATTTGTACTATTTCAAAACTATTAGCTGGTGTGAATGTTATTACTTGTTTTTCTTGTGTGCGTCGCACTTGTTTGTTTAGTTTGCAATGTGTGCAGTTGTTTATAAAGTTTTTATCATTTTATTCATGTTTTTCCATATGTATCTCTGTTTCAGTTTAAGTAGTGTTTTTCGTACACCTAAATGTCCTCCAAACACACTGTATGTACTCATCTATTAATTTGTATTGAGTTAATATATTATCTATTCTTTGAGGGTGTTTGTATATTATAATATTTAATAATTCTCGTTTATTATTTTTATTTTATTGCAACTTATTAAATTTTTCTTTAAATTCATTTTCATTTATATATTTAAATACGACGTCATTCTTATTTAATGCTACTTCATATATGTGCTCTTTTTCCAGTTTTGATGTCAGCTTCTCCATAATCGAATCTAAATTCGGAGGATTATCACTGCATCTTATAATAATATTTTCTTTATTTATACTGATTTGAACTTTAGAGCTCTTTTGGCCTTTTCTCTGTTCAAACTGTAATTTTCTTAATTTCTTGACATCAGAATTAGATGTGCATTCCCAAACGTAAAGTTGATTAGACTTTGTTCGTGGTAAGCTGTTCTAATTTGTCAATTTAGTAACCGGTTCATTATTTTCATGTTCTTATGATTTTTGCCCTCTTGTTATCACTTTTATATGCTTAGGTACCATTTCCTTTAGTGCGTCAGACTCTAATTTAATCCTTGACAGTGCGTCAGCGTTTGTATTAGCGCATCCCTTTTTATAAAGGATATTATTAATGCAAGGACGAATTTAATATGCTTTGTTTCGATAGCGCACATAGCAAAGCTGAGTTGAAGATTTGTTAAAATTTATATTTTTCAACCACTTCACGGCGATTTTGCAAAATTTCGCAAGTGTATGGGTAAAGAGATGCGCGAAGCAAGGGGTTTTGTGTCCGTGTGAATATACTAACACATAACCAATTTACTCTGCATTTTTTCCGGACCGAAAACAGTGAAGAATTAGTTTTTTGTTGATTTTTGGTTTTTACGCATGTGTTCCTGTTGTTGTTTTTTTTTTGTTCTTATAAGCAAAGCAAAGGGAATACCACAGATTACACATACAATGCAAACGAATGGTTGTCATTATGGCGCACGCGACTTAGAGACTTTTGGACAGTGGTTTTTTACGCGCATGTGTACTGTTGCTGTTTTTTCTGTTCTTATAAGCAGAGCAAAGGGAATACCATTGATTGCAAACATTTGTACGTATGTGATTTTATATATTATGAATGAATAAATATTGTAATTAATAAATGAGAATAAGGCTTTCTTCTATTTTTCTTCGTTCGACTTTTCCACTTTTCCACTTTTCGACCATTTATACATGTATTCTTGGTGTTTTGTAAAGATGTTTTTTTTCAAATTTTCTCTATTGTATTATTGGGTAGAAAAGTATTGAACAATCCTGTAAAAAATATATAAAACTAGTAATAGTAAACACAAGGGAGCGTAGCAAAACAAGTAAAATATTTGTGTATACATTTGCTTGTAGGCATTGTATATTGCCCTACAAATAAATCTTGAGTATACATTTGATATTTTGTACACATTTGTTGTATATATTGTTTGCCTTACAAATAAATCTTGAGATTTTGCCCGCAAAATTTAAGAGCATGACGCTCCGTCTCTATATTTAGAGGTCTCTGCACGTAGCGATTAGCCAAGACATAGATAACAAAGCTAAAAACACGGATTACACCAATTACAGCCAAACTTCGTAAAGGTATAAGTAACAAATCATCGCACCCGTTGCGATTAGCCAAGACATAGATAACGAACTAAGGCACAGATAATATCCATTAAAACTCTAGCATAAGCACAAGTAGCAAATTTATCGCACCCATTGCAATTAGCTAAGACATAGATAATATCCATTGCACCCAGTATTGTACACAGGCGTAAGCGAACGTCGAAACTCTTTGTTATGTACAAATATTATAATAAATAAATAAAATGAAATTGTCACCTTTTATTTTGAGAATATAAATTTTCTTTGAATTGAACTCTGGCTGGCCCAAAAGTTACCGTAAATGGCAAAATAGATGGTAAGAATTACAAGGGCGTTGGACATATGAAATTATCCCTAATATCGAGCCCTAGATGAATAGGCCGCAAGGGTATACAGATTATTATTTAATGCAGATTATTAGCAGTCACGGCTGCTTTCGCGATTATTTGCACTGCCTTATATATGGTAGTGAGCCCTGATGTCCGGTATGTCCCCATGAAGAAGAAACAGCAGAACATATTTTGCTTATAGGTTCCAGGTTTGAAGTGGAATGCTTAATCGTAGAGCCTCTTAGCAGCAACGCAATTACCAAATATTTAATAGCTGATAGCAGAGTACGAACGTAGCTGCCAACATATTGAGGCAACTTAGGATATTGGAGCGGCACAGACACAGACAGACAGGATACGTACGATTTGAGCTTAGGCTCAGACGGTTCTCATGACGGTGGTCCCAGGAGATTTACCTCTGACTGGGCTCTCAACGCTTTTCCCTTCATTAAAAAAAAAAGGAAGGAGGACAGACGGACATGGTTAAATCGATTCAGATTTTGATTCTGAATCTATCGGTATAATTGAAGGTGGGTGAGGCATTTGTCGTTTAGGAGTTACAAACATTCGCACAAATTTAACATACCCTTGACCAATGGGGTGGAGCAGGGTATAAATATAGGAAAAGTACTTTGAACACGGTAACGAAACAAAAGCAAGTGTAAATTCATCTGTCGACAAAATCCGCAATCAAACCGTTGCCAACCCAATATATGAAACAACTCTTGCAATTTAAGTCAAGCGAATTTATCTTTAACTCTTGTCAAATTTTGTGCGCTTTTATATCTTTTAAATAAGATTTACTAAGTTTGTCATTTCATTTGCAACACTTAGAAGCAGTAGGGTCATTGCGAAATTTTCAAATGATATCATTTTTAACGATTAAGATTTAACGGTATCGTCCCCAAAACCAATTGCATAAACATATCGTACTCTTATCGTTGTTATCGGTTTAAAAACGAATAATATCAATTTATTGAAATTATTCAAAACAAAGAAGAAAAGCTCGGTTAAAAACAAGAAATAAGTAAAAGAAAAAAAATTTGTGTGCTAACTCTTGAGCTATTATATTTCTTAAATTTGTCGCTGCACTTCGCACAAAAAAAGGAGATGCCTCCTCTTCATTCACATTTATTTCTACTAATTCATCCCTAGGTTCCTCAATAACCTCTTCATTAAAACTTTCGTTCCCAAAGTGCATACATATATTATGTAATACAGCACACACATTGGAAAACTTTGCTATTTTTTCAGGTTGATAGAAACTTTTCCTATGAAAAAGTTAAAAAATAATTATATTTGTTATGGTGAAGTTTTTCTTATTCTAATAAGGTCCCTTTAACGGGAACGAGCACTTTGAATTAAAAATGCACACGATGAAATATTTCTGCGCATCCTTTAATAAATAAATTCATAAGTAATAATTTAATATTGCATTATTATTTTAATAATATTAATTACACTTACATTTTTAAAACTTTTTTTATACCCTCCACCTTAGGGAAGAAGGTATATTCACTTTGATCATCGGTTTACAATACATCGAAGGAAGCCTCGAAGACCCCACAAACCATATATATTCTTAATCAGTATGAAAAGGGAGACATTTGAGACATTTCCGTCAGTGTGTCCGGGTGTCCGTCTGTTGTTGGCACTCTTACGGTCGTAATTTTTGAGATATCAAATTTAAACTTGGCACACTTATTCTTAGTTTAATTTTGGTATTCCGTATTGAAATTGGACAAAATCGGTTAAGAGAAACGCCCACAATAAACGAAAATCTCAACATACCTCGAAAAAAATTTATCTTTAAAAAATTATATATCGCACAATACTATGCCTACCAAGTTGAAACTTGGTATAAATATAAGTGGTACCGTTATCCAACATTATGCCAAAAATGGGCGCGATTAAATAACGCAAACGCTTATAATAAAAATAAAAAAAAGCACTATTTGCGTAAGTACATGAAATAGTCATATACATAAATATGGCAATAGGAACTTATTTTTTAGAGGATTATAAAAGGTGGAGGAACTTCTCTATCTTGTTCAATATTTTTGTTAATTTTAAAATCAATTTACAGTAAAGCAACACCAAATATTCAAACGTTAAATTTTACTCAATTTGAGGATAGAATTCAATCGTTTAAAAAAAATCGTCAAAACGAGACTATAGAAAATATTATGTTACGCAATTAGTTTTTGTCATAAAAATGATATCGTTGACAAAAATGATATCGTTTGAAAATTACGCAATTGGCCCCCAGCAGGTATTCTTTATTAGCATGAAAAGCTTGATCTAGACATGTATGTTCATGTTTATCGTTGGTACGGAATAGGTTTCGATAACACAATTTACCAAAAGCGTAAAACTTAGAGGGCAAAGTCATGTACCTGCCACGCCCACCCTTTTTAAGTAAAAGTGGTTTTTAAGATTCAGGCTAAGCAAAATTTAGTGTTTGTTTTAAGTGACTATCAGCTTGGGTGTGCATTTTTCTCCTTCTTTGTACTTTTTATTGAATAGAATTTTTAATTATTGTGTTATATTTTAATATAGTATGTATGTACGTGATATAATAACTAATGAAATTATAACAAGTAAAAAAACTAAACTTAGCTTAGGCCAAACCCTCCTCCTTTTAGACGTAATTGTTAAAACGCATAACAACAACAGCACCGAAATTGTCTTCTTGACATGCAAAAGGTGTACAATTTATTGCGCAATCGTTGCTCACCTACCCACTTATTATCACCTTTCGTAGATTAATAAATATACTATTGCTTCTGTTGTATAATGTTACGCTCCAGTTGATTTCAAGTTGAAATAATTTATATTTATATATATAATTATATATTACGAACCCTCACTCCATTGCATTGGTCAATTATCATTAAAACTCATGATAAATATTAATTAATATTTGTTCTATTTAATTATCCATCAATAGTCCAGAGTTTTACATTTCAGTTTATAATAAACTGTTGTAGCAAAAGATGTTTATTTCCCTTTTTTACATAATTTGTATATATGTATATGTGTATATCGTTTTCTTTCTTACACCCTTTTTTAAAATTCATGCTAAATATTTGGTTTCTTTCTATATTATATTAGGTACTATGTTGTTTTTAGGTTAGAAAGCCGATATAACTTGAATGGTATATTATTTTTATGGTCTTTCTAATCTACAATTATCTACCCTAGCGTAAGTATCGGTATATAGTAAATTACATATGGCAGCATTGTTATCAAAACTCATTTCAGAAACTTTAAATTCTGGATTAATAGCGATTTTCAATGTATAAAGGCCGGTATTCAAATCGGTTATGTCAACCCATTGACAGTCTAAATTATAAAGATAAACATCCGAGCAATTGGCTGAGATTCCTATAGTATAAAATAATTATTATTATAAAAAACAGCTAAAAAATATTTACCTTGATCACCAAAATTGGCGCAATTATATCTTTTATTTATGCCCGGCAAACACTGGCTATCCTCTAAACAAAATGAGGCCTTATGACCTTGAGCTACCTTATTACCCAAAACATCATATATATCAAATGTTGCAAAAACCTCCATACTATGATAATGCCTGAAATTAGTCAATGCAGCACAATATAAAATAATTAAGATTTACTTTAGAGTTTACAAATACAAATCAAAGGCTAAGATTGAGATTAAAGTATTTTGTAAAGTATTATTAATAGTAAATTATTCTAAACTGTAAGATTTTTAAAATATTTAATATTTCTCACATATGACACATATGCCACTCCCACATGCTTTTGTCTTTGAATGGGCGAAAATCAGCATTTCCTGCATTTAAAGCACTTGCAGTGAACTTTAATAAACGTCTGCTAATATAGCGCCAATTGGGATCGTCGCGCTGTATTATATATGCTTCGTTAGCTACACAATTTTCCTCCATAGCACACTGCATCAATGCCATAGGCCTATCTTCTAAATGAGCGGTTCGCTCAATCTCGAAATAATCTACTACCAAATCGGGTGCAAAATAATCACACATTACCACGGCTATATGATTACGTGAACCATGACATATTGGCAATCCCTGAGTATAATCATAATGTCGGCAATGCATCAAAGAGGTCTCATTCCCATAACATTCGGTGCCACTTAATAAAGCGGGTGAAATATCAGAACCACCAAAGAAATCAGTTTGCAATGCATCACGGGCATAACCCAAACCCAATTGGCGGCACACTACATTCGCTTCCAACAGAGACCAACCGTCAGAACATATCGTGCCCCATCGACTTTCATTTAAGCGGACTTCCACACGACCTTCTAGCGGAGTACGTCCACCTCTTAAGCGTATATCTAAACGTAGGCTGTAATGTATAGTGCTTTTGAAATGATAAAATTTTGGTAATATTTGCGGTTCTGAATTCTCAATTCCGACGGGTGGATGACAAATCACACCCGCTGCTTCACTTGGTTCACAATCATTATGGCCCCAACCCTCAAATTGACAATCAGTCAATTCTTTTTCATGACCCTCACAAAACAAGCCATCCATCCAAAATCGTCGACGAGCTAGGCCAAAGTAACCGCTGTGGGTGATTTTTCTTAAGCCCGGAAAACCCAATTGCTGACATACAATGCGTCCTTCCACAGGATCCCATTCATCATCACAGACCGAGCCCCATTTGTTGTTGTGTAAGACCTCAATATTACCTAGGAAAAGAAACAAATTCACAAGAATGATTCAAAAGTATTTAAATATTTAGCCTAAACTATAAGAAATCTACCTTCACATAACATTTAGGGCATATTAAGAGGATGAACAATCGCGCTATGTTCTTTCGTGTATTTTTAGACTGCTTAAAATGGTTTTGTTTTAATATATTCAACTGAAATTTTATACAGATAATTGTTCTTTCTACATCAAAGTTCTTATTCTTTTTTAGTCAGATATAGGACAAACCCGATGAAAACAATTTAAAGTTTTTTAAGCTTCAAATAAGCAAACTAAGTTTGGCTTAGGCCAAATCTTAAATACCCTTCACATCCACAACGGTAAGCATGGCATTATATATGTATATATATATTTCCCCTTTAAATAGTCTATGTATTACATATCAGCTTGCAAGTCTAGTTATACCCTCCACCTTAGTGATGAGAATATACTAAGTTTGTTCTTCAGTTTGCAACACCTAGAAGGGAGCGTCAGAGACCCTACAAATTATATACATTCTTGATCAGCGTCAAAAACTGAGATTGCTATTTAAAAATGAGCAAAATCGGTCAATATCCACGCCCACAACCGACAAAAATCTATTTATCTGCCACAAAAATTTAGTTATAAACTTGAAATTTGATGTGTAAATCTATAAATATTCCATGCATTGGGGTGTTAAAAATGGGGGTAGTCGAATAACATATACGCCCACAATTTCCATGCTGATTAAGAAAATATATACTTTGTAGAGTCTCTGACGCCTCTTTCGGGGTGTTGCAAACAAACACTTATCTCTCACTAGCCTCATCACTAAGGTGGAGGATATAATAATAGGCAAGTGGATGCGTAAAATAATACGCTTTTAACAAACTTCCTATTTGTATTTAAATCAAATAGAACTTTTGATTTGTTACTTGTCTGCATTGTCAAGGTTAGTATTGTTTACATATAGTTACACTACAAAATTGCAATACGCATGCACCAATGTGGAGCAATGTTGACTTATATAGCAATTACAACTAAACCACAATTACAAACCACAGCAATTCGACAAGTTTGGCGATTTATAAAACAATACCAACAATTGATCGATATTTTATTGTTTATGTGTTTTTTATTTTTTTGCGATTGCCTCTTACATTTTTTGTCTGCCGCTCAGCACAGTTTCAGTAAGTTCACCGCTTTATTATTGTCGTGTTTTGTATAAAGCGCACACGACTCTTATTGACTACATGTCCCTTCAACTCTGTATCACGTCACTATGTTGTAGTGCTCTCAATAAATAACTTAATGAAATTTCTATTCAATTTTAGTTATATCACAAGCACAAATATTTTGCTTGTCATTCATTAATAAAATCATTATTCGGAAGCATGCAACAAAAAAAATTTGCACACATGTTTGGAAAATGATATGTTATATATTTTTTTAATTTATGCAGTTAAAAAAAGGCATGACACTGTTTGATTATAGAATTACTATATTGAATTATTGAAATATTACCTACATTTAAGGAGATGTTGCCCATTTATTAGGAGGAATACATTTTACTAATTTCTCTATCACTAAAATTAAATCTTAATAAGGAATTCCTTAAATATATCATACGTATATCCGCCTAGGCGTAACGCTGCACTTATATGTATATATTATCCACATAAGGTTGTGGTAAACTAAATTTGCTGCTACCAGAAGGATACGCAGCTACCAGACGGAGGATTTAGACAACCCACATAGTACATATATATTTGACAACATAAAGTCAATTCAACGATATCTGCGTGCTGTGTTGAAATCTTCACAAACCAAAAATTGAAATACTGAGCTGAAATTCGATACAAACATTCTTAGTCCGTTTTGCTAAATTTATATTTAAAATGGCCAAAGTCGGTCAACAGCAACGCAAAAATCTATCTATCAGTAAGAAAAATTGAGTTATGAAGATCAGGAATGCACCCACAATTCGAAAAAAAATCCAAATTTACGTTGATATGTTCTGAATTTTTCAAACTCCGATAACAATATTAAAATTTAGACATTATTTATGTTTTTGAAAAGTTTGTCTCTTTGACTTATTATACATATACTTCCACATAAAATGGGAGATATACTAAGTTCGTATTCCACGAGCAATAACCAGAAGGAAGCGTCAGAGACTCCACAAAATGTGTATATTCTTAATCAGCATCAAAATCTGAATATATCTACAAATGGCCGTTAGTGTATCCATGTGTCTGTCTGCTATTGGCACTCTCAGGTTGGTAAATTTTGAGAAATTAGGTTTAAGTTTTGTATTGGCTATTGGTGGTTGTTCTAGGCAGGTGGCTATTTAAATTTGCTGAAATTGATCTATTCAGTATATATATTAAAAACGATTATTTATACATACTATGCAGACTACGAGTTGTAAGTTGATTCATACTTCATATACTAGAGGGCAAAAATAGATATCCGCATCGCTCTTAGTTTAAACATAAATGTACGGTTTTTTTGGGATTTGGTCAAATTTAACCAAATGTAGTTTTTTATTAGATTTACAATATACATTATACAATATATATATTAAACCAATTAAAACCGTTAATTATCCCGTATAAAGTGATTCCGCGTTACAGTGGCGTTCAAACGATTTTGTCTAATAATATTAACCTGCACTCAAAAACCACTAATGCGTCTGCCAAATTTGAAATCCATACCTTATTTTTTCTAACCGTGGGAACGAATATATTGACATTTTTAAATTGATTCAGGATTTCATGCTGATCATAAATACTATGATGTCTGTGCTTCTTTCTAGGTATTACAAATGCTCCCAACCTCAACGCATAGGGTAAAAATACTATATATAAAATAAGGAGCACTTATTTCAGCATTAAAATTTTAATGAATTTTATTTATTAATATTAATAATAGCAAATTCCTTATTGTTTACCCTAGCCAAATAGTATTTCTTCATTTGTTCTTTTTCGTTATAAAGTACATGTGTATCATTCTTTACGTAATTCTTTTTAATCGATTGTTGTGTCTTATTGATTAGTTTATATTCACTTCCGCCATTTATTATAATAAAAGTTTACCAATTAGATATATGCCGCTAATTACAAAGCAACATATGCCAAGGTTACCTTCATAATTATTACGTCCACCCACAAAACGGATAGCACCTTCTTCTTTATTCAAAGTTTTGATATATTTTTGCACTAAACGTTGCCTCTGAAGACGAGCCTCCTCCAAGGAGGAGTATTGCGACACTACGGCCAATATAATATTTAATTGAAAAATTTGTATTATGAAGAAAATACTTAAATTTTTGAGTGAACACATTGTTTTTTAATATTATTACTTTAAGAATATTTTTCTGGCTTTTCGTATTATTATTTTTTTTTTTCACTTAAAATTTATTTCCTTTTATTATTTTATTTTCATTTATTTCTGGAGGAAACACATTTAGATGAGTTGACTACAAAAGTCAAACTGAATTTAGTTAGAATAATGTAAAATTTATCTTAAATAAAGTTGAGCTTTTGTATTTTATTCTATGTTCTATGTTATGTTTTTACGCCTGCACCCCTAAATCACTTACACATATAACATATATATATATTTATTATGATCTTCAACATCATTATAATCATACGATAGTATGTGCACACGTTTATTAAAAAGCTTCTCACTCAAAATAATTTACATGGTGATTTGGTTTAAGTGCGTCATACTTGTAGCCGTTAAGTAAATAAATTTTTGAGTAAATAAATGATACAAAATGTAAATAAATAATACAATAAAATGTATTGAACATAGGAATCCCTTGAATAAAATTTGTGTACTTTTACTTTTTTTTTGTTAAAACTAACTTGAATACTCTAGATAAAGATAAAGCTTATATAGAGCCTGCAGATTAGTTTTTTCGACTTCGCGCGCAAATTTATGACCGTTATTACCTGACTAAAATATTTGTTTAGCAATTACTGCCCGTTTGTAACTCATTATTATTAAAGTCATAATTATAAATTATTTAACATTAAATTTTTTAACATATACATATATAAAATATCAATACATCAATTAATATTATACTTATTATACCCATAATAGAATATTTCCTAATTTATAAATTTAATAAATAACAAGTAAGAAAACTAAACTAAATTTGGCTTACACCAAATCTTAAATACTCTCCCCATCTACAATAGTGGGCGTGGCAGGTATTTGATTACGCTCTCTAATGTTGTATGCATTACGCATCAGCTTGCAAATCTAGTTTTATGGTGAATATGGTTTTTTGTAAATTATGGGTGCGTCTGTTATTCGACTACGACTATATTTAGCAGATTGATGGGTGGGATAACTATATACATGCGTATTAAATTTCAAATTCATAGGTATATTTTTGTAGTAGATAAATAGTTTTTGTTGATTGTGTGCGTGTCTGTTATTAGACCACGCCAATTTTTCGAATTTCGGTGGTTGGGCGTTGCTTCTAAACGATTTTGCTCATTTTAACTAGGAATCTGCGTGCAAAAACTATAGGTGTCTGTACAAAATTTCAGCTAAATATATTAAAATTTACGCCCGTGGAAATGCCAACAACAGATAGACACAGGAACATGCGGGCACATAGACATACATGTCTAAACCGACTTATGTTTCGACGCTGATCAAGAATATGTATACTCTGACGCCTCCTTCTGGGTGTTGCAAATGAGAGAATAAACGTAGTATACCCTCATCATTAAGATGGAAGGCATAATGAATATAACCGTTTCAAATTTTGCCCATCAAAATATACTTTGATCTGATCGGTCTGGAATTTGTACTCAGACATCCATTTGTTATTTACCAACAAATCTTTTACCTAAAAGCCATTTCATCAAATTTAATCATTATTTATGGGTTTTACTTTAAATGTAGTACGTTTTTATATTTTGTCTCTATAAACATTATAGACTTTATTTCAAAATATTTTGGCAAAACTACTACAAGTTAATATTCTTAAAAGTACACTACGTAACTCAGAACATTTTGGTAAAGTGAAATAGAGTGAAATCCTTGAAATTTTTTTTGAAAACAGTCATTTATCCAAAATAATTTAATAAGTTAACAAGTAAGAAAACTAAATTTGGCTTAGTCCAAATCTTAAATACCTTCATCTATAGTAGTGGGCGATACAGCCTTCTAATAGATATGTACATATCAGCTTGCAAGTCGAGTTTTATGTTGAATCTGGTTTTTTGTAAATTGTAGACGTTTCTTTTATCCGACCACGCCAATTTTTGGCAAATCAATGGAAGAGACAATTATGTACATACAGTGGCTCACAGCTTATTTGGTACACCAATCTTTTTAAGGACAAAACAGCTGTAGCGTCTAAAATATTTAAGTTATCAACCAAATTTTATTGCCAAGTTGTTGTTGTATGTTTAACGAAACTTGAAAACAAAAAAGATTTCAAAAAAATATTTCTAACTGTTTAATAATTAGAACTTTGTTATAACACATCAAAAAACATGGCTTATTTGGTACAGTTGATTTTTTATTGAAAAATAATAAATATTATTATTATTTAATATTTTGTGTGGTACCCTTTCGCTTGTATAGTGCTCTTTAGCCCCCTTGGCATTGACCCTACCAGCTTTTGCGTAACATCCGGGCTAATTTTACACCGCTCTTCCAACAACGCCTTCTTCAGCTCGTTTTTGTTGGTTATGTTGTGTTTTCTAATATTATTTTCCAACAAAAACCACAAATTTTCAATAACGTTTAAATCTGGTGTCTGAACCCGTGGCGACATTAAATGGGGGCAATTCCATATTAGTTAAATGTGCACAATTGTTGACTTATGTTTTGGGTCTTTATCTTGATAGAAGCGGAAATTATCGCGTATACCAAGCTTCGTTGCACTTTGAAGCAAGTTGTCTTTCATTATTTTGAGGTACATATTTTTGTCCATTATTCCTTCAACAAACACTAGACTACCTACTCCAGCTGCTGATATACAGGCCCAAATTGTTACACTTCCTCCGCCACGCTTAACCGTAGTTTTAACGTTTTCTTTATTAAGCTCAGTATTCGGTTTTCGCCAAACGTAAGATATGCCGACGGAACCCCCGATGTTAAATTTTGATTCATCTGCAAAAATAACTGAGTTCCAGAACTCAGAATTCTTCTTGACATATTCTTTTGCAAATGAAAGCCGGCTTTGTTTATTTTTTTTACTTATGAATGGTTTTTTACGAGCTACTCGACCATTAAAACCAGACTTGCGGAGTACGCAACGAATTGTTTTGGCACTGCAGGACTTGCCTAAATCATTATTAATTTCACAAACCACTTTTAGTGCAGAAAGCTTCGGATTTGCCTTTATTTTTCTTACAATGTATCTCTCATCAGATTCATTGAAGATTTTATTAGGTGCTTTTCTGCCTTTATCCTTTACGCGGTTTTCATTAAGAAAACGGTGGATAATATTCTGAACTGTGGATTTACTTAAGTTCGCAAAGCCAGCAAGTTTCCGTACCGAGTGCCCATTTTTATAATAATTTAGGACTAGTTCACGCTTTTCAGTACTGGTACGACGACCCATTTTTTAATTGCGTGTATTAATTAACAATTACTTTAAATTAATAAAATTAATACTTGGAGTAATCACTAATATAACCAAGAAGGCCGAGAGGAGAAAAAATTGTGAAAAATGTTACGATCAGTCCATGCTTAAGTGCACAGAAATAACTGTACCAAATAAGCTGTGACATGTATTTTGATGTGTTATAACAAAGTTCTAATTATTAAACAGTTAGAAATATTTTTTTGAAATCTTTTTTGTTTTCAAGTTTCGTTAAACATACAACAACAACTTGGCAATAAAATTTGGTTGATAACTTAAATATTTTAGACGCTACAGCTGTTTTGTCCTTAAAAAGATTGGTGTACCAAATAAGCTGTGAGCCACTGTACATATATGAATATTAAATTTCAAATTTATAGGTAAATATTTGTAGCATATATATAGACTTTTACCGATTGTGGGCGTGCCTGTTACCCGATCACATCTATTTTTGGTATATTAATTGATGAGATAAGTATAAATATGTGTAATAAATTTAAACTTAATAGCTTAATTTTTGTGGCAGGTAAATAGATTTCGACGATTGCAAGAATGGCTATTGACTCATTTTACCCATTTTAAATAGCAATCTGCGTGTAAAAACTAAAAGTGTTTGTTCAAAATTGCAGCTCAATATCTTAAAGTTTACGCCCCTGAGAATTCCAACAACAGAGGGATACACGGATACATGTCTAGATCGACTCAATTTTTGATGCTGATCAACAATATGTTATATATATATATATATATATATACTTTTTTCTCTGGTTTCTGAAGCCTCCTTCTGCGTGTTGCAAATGGAAGAACAAACTTAGTATATCCCCATTTTATGTGGAGGGCTTAAAAATATGATATAATACGTGTATTGACAAAAAATTATGTGAAATATTTATATCAAATATTAAATCATACTATATGAATATGAAAAATTCAGTGGTTAGAATGTTAACACACACACACACACACACACACACACACACACACACACACACACACACACACACACACACACACACACACACACACACACACACACACACACAAAACTCACAATATACCTTCTTATCATATGAGAGAATGAACCACGAGATTCTATTAATGAACTTGACTATGAAATATACAGTCCCTCTCGAAATATGTTTTTATATATATACCTGATATTGCTACTAATTAATAACCATTAGAAACAACAAGCATAACTATAGTAATATCAGGTGTTAAATGTATGACAAAACCCACAAAACGAACACTATCATGCTAAAGCCAGAGGCTACAGTGTTTAACTATAAACTAAAAATAAATATTAGAATGTAATAGAATATATATGTAGATATGGTATTCAAAATGTATAACATTGTGCATTAAACCTTCATATATGTATGGCTTCATAATATATTTTATTACAGTTCTCATAGTCATAGTCAGTCAGTCAGTCATACGTAATATGGTAAAATATGTATATAACAAAATTAATGAATAAATATATATTTATATACATATATAAGTATATATGAATAATACTAACAAACAAAAATGGTCAAAGGTTTTATATGACATTTACGCTAATAGTCTAATTAGTTCTTGTTCTTTTTCTAAAGAAATCGTTACAGGATTTTTTTAAAAAGTGAAAATATTTTTATACCCTCCACCTTAGTCGATCTAAACTTGTCCGCCCTTATTTCCGCCTGTGTTGAAACGCTCACGGTCGTAAATTTTAAGCTGAAATTTTATACAAACATTTCTATTTAATATAAGCAGTTTGCTATTTTGGATCATCGTCATAAAAATATGGAGATATACTCGTATTGCAAAATATTGATGTTAAGTTATTTGGGGGTCCTGTCACGGTCGCTAAAAATGTTAAGTTATTTGATAAACAAACACGAAATGTTAAGTTCAATTAAAAGAAAAGAGGATTATTTATTTTAACTTTGAGTCACTTCAGTATTTTAACAAAGAACAAAGAACGTATTGAACAAAATGTTATAACTGTTAATATAGCTGTTAATACAAAGTTATATAGATATATGTATATCTATAAGTGAAGACATATTATGATAGAAAGATCCATAAGCAACAATAATGTAAAAGACCAAAGTATGCAACGCAATGTAATAACAGATGGCGTTAATATTCAACAGATGGCGTTAACAATTGAGTTGGCAACTAAGTGATTATATGGATTTTATATAAGAAGAAAAAAAAAAAATAAAACTTTATTCATTTATGTTCTGTCTGTTTTTGTTGATGGATGACCTTTTGCCATCGTTTAGGCAGTGTCATAATTTCACTTTCATAAAATTTCTGATCAAAGAACTGATTTAAGTGTGATTTTTCATCATTAACGTTTTAAAATATTGTACCATTTAAGGAGTTTATGGAACGTGATAAATGATATTTTGAAGGCGCAAGGTTGAATACGTTAACAAAACAAAAGAGAGTGTAAAATCCATTTGTCAAAAAATCCGCAGTCACATAGTTGGCAACCCAATACATCTTCTTCATTTTCTGTAATTATAAATAAACATTTCTGCCATGATTATTAAATAATTTATTCTTTGCAAAACGATTAAAACTTATTTCTCTCGAAAAACCTACCAACTCTTCAACTAGATAATGCTTTAGTTTTGTAAAGGCTTTTACTATATGTGCCGGGGTAATGAGGTAGGAACCAGGATTCGCACTTTGAAAAGGATTTACCTTGATTTATTACACACGTTTCGTAGCACGATTAGTTATTCGAATTTTATATATAAGTGTTTTTATTGTTATTTTAGGTCTATGCTGACAATTATCTTAGTTAAGTTTATAATAATGAGGATATATATATGTAGACATTAAAATTAAATATATGTCAAATAAATATAAATAAATAAAGTAAATCATTTAGTATAGTACACAAACACTGTAGTAATAAGTATGTTACATGTTATTATTTTAAAACATCAATATACCTTTGCCTTTATTGTGATGATTTTATGAAAATTTTTATGTGAGTCATTGAAGTAAATTTCAAACAAAAGTATCAACTTTCTGTTAGAAAACTTTTTTTTATGAAATCTTAATTTTAATAAATTTTTTAATAAAATACCTAAAGTTTTCTTTAAATTTACTAAACGCTCCACCTATATATAAGTATTTTATTGTTATACTAGCTGTTGTCCGCGGTTTCACCCGCGTGGAATTCGGTTATCTCGCGGGATGAAACGTTGCCTATGCCCTTCCCTAGGTTCTGAAATTTTTTAAACCGATATTGCCCGATTTTACTTACAACCTGCCTGCAGACACCTAACACATGTGTATCAAATTTCAGCTCGATATCTCAAAAATTACGGCCGTGAGAGTGTCAGGAACAGTCAAACACATGGACACGCGGACGAACATTGTTTAAATTGATTCAGTTTTTGATCTTGAGCAAGAATATATAAAGTTTGTGTTGTCTTCGACGCTTCCTTCCGAATGTTGCAAGCGGAAATTCCATATAAATGTTGCTCCTCTCCAGAACCTGGTGGTGCATATGTTCTTCGAATTCCATATAAAAGTTGCTTCTATTCCAAATTCATTAAAAAATGGTCCGAAAATCCAGTATTGGCCAAAAATCCTCTCCAGAACCTGGTGGTGCATATGTTCTTCGAATTCCATATAAATGTTGCTTCTATTCCAAATTCATTAAAAAATGGTCCGCAAATCCAGTATTGGCCAAAAATCCTCTCCAGAACCTGGTGGTGCGTCTGGAATGGGAATCGTAACATATGCTCTTAGAATTCCATATAAATGTTTCTTTTATTCCAAATTCATTAAAAAAATGGTTCAAAAATCCAGTATTGGCCAAAAATCCTCTCCAGAACCTGGTGGTGCTTATGCTCTTAGAATTCCATATAAATGTTGCTTCTATTCCAAATTCATTAAAAAATGGTCCGAAAATCCAGTATTGGCCAAAAATCCTCTCCAGAACCTGGTGGTGCATATGTTCTTCGAATTCCATATAAATGTTGCTTCTATTCCAAATTTATTAAAAAATGGTCCGCAAATCCAGTATTGGCCAAAAATCCTCTCCAGAACCTAGTGGTGCATCTGGAATGGGAATCGTAACATATGCTCTTAGAATTCCATATAAATGCTTCTTTTATTCGAAATTCATTAAAAAAATGGTCCGAAAATCCAGTATTGGCCAAAAATCCTCTCCAGAATGTGGTGGTGCATTTGGAGTGGGACCCATAACATATGTTTTCAGAGTTCCATATAAATGTTTCTTTTATTCCAAATTCATTAAAAAAATGATCCAAAAATCCATTATTGGCCAAAAATCCTCTCCAAAACCTAGTGATGCATCAGGAGTGGTATTCACACATGCCGTTGTCAGATTTCCCTACTATTTAAATATTGTGAAATACTTATTGTGAATACTTAATTTCTTAATTGTCTGGGTACATGTGAATGCAATGTTTGTATGGCAATATTACTATCAATGGTGGGTACAAAAAGGGGTTATAGTGACATAAGTACAATAGTTGGACATATGGTCTCGAAAAGTTTTTTGTAGATATTGATATGTTCTATAATATTGTAGAACATTTTTTTGTTTTAACATCAATACTTTCCGCAGCGTATTCGATGAAAGATATTTTATGACTAATTTTTTTACACCTTGGGTTAGTAATAGTAGGAATGTCCAGGGATCCACAAAATTTTTTGGCAATAAATATAGCCTATGTTACTGAGTGATAATGTAGCTTTCTAATAGCGAAAATATTTTTGAAATCGGTTCAGTAGTTTTTGAGTTTACTCGTTACATACAAAAATACAAAAATATAAAAATACAAAAATACAAAAATACAAATCTTTCCTCTTTATAATATTAGTATAGATTAGATTTTTGCTGATAATTATTTTAGTTAGCTTTATAGTAAAGAGAATATATATAAGTATTTTAACAGAGTATAAATTCACTTCACAAACTGAACTGACCGCTCGAATTCAACGTTCGACTTACAATGCTCGATCAACAGACTTCGTGCAAAAGAGTCATGGGTTAAAGTGGTGGGTAAACAAGGCAAACAACCACCAAAACCAAGTAAGCCAAGGCCAGACGTAATAGTGATAGAGTCCAAGGGCCAACTAACGTACGCAGATATTCTTAGGAAAGTCAAGAGCCGAATTTGTCAGATTTAAGTCAAACCGTCACGATAATTAGGAGGACACAGAAAGGCGATTTGCTACTTCAGTTAAGTGACATCGGGGATAAATCAGAAAAAATCAAAGATATAATTAGCACTTCTTTGGGGGAACAGGCGTGTGTTAAAAATCTCACTGAGAAACAAGTGGTGTAAATAAAAGACTTAAACGAAGTCACAACAGCCAGTGACATAATTGAGGCTTTAAACCTTGACTGCGATAATCGTGCGCAGAATATATGCAAAGTTTTAAACCTACGAAAGGCTTATGGCAATATACAGACTGCCTCTATCAGAGTTCCAGCAAATACGGCTAAAAAACTCCTGGAATTAAGAAAAATGAGGATTGGATGGGTCATTGCTCATATAAGGGCACAAAAATCATTGAAAAAATGTTTCAAATGACTTGAATTTGGACATACAGCTAGAGCTTGTAAAAGCAACACTGATCGTTCGAAATTGTGCCGCTGTTGCGGCCTCGAAGGACATATTGCCTAAAACTGCGTTAAGGACCCTCTTTGCATGTTCTGTAAAGATAATCCTAGTATCGACGCAAAACATGTAGCAGGGAGCGGACGGTGTCCAGTATTTAACCGTGTCGTCCAAAATTGGACCCTCAGGATGGACGATTTACGGCGTAATCGCGGTCAACATTTCAATGGGATAATCTTTAAAAAGTAAATGTCATAGATTTTTTTTTCAACTCACAATAAAATTTTTACTATAAAATTAAACTTTATGCCTTTATTTGAGATTAAGAACCAAACTTCATAATGAATCACATATTATATACCGACACCCATACCAGCACACCCTATAACTATAGAAGGATACAGAGCGTGACAGCCGAAAAGAAAGCAACAACAAAAGAATTAAAAGTCACGTATTAGAAGGAGGAAAAATTAAAAATATTTAAAAAACAATAACAAAAAAATATAGTATATAATATAGTATTTATTTTGCCTTAATCACCTGATATGGACATAGATATTTTGGTTTGAGTTTCAGGCCTGCTCCCAGCTGGGTTCTTTTAATGGCGACAAGGTCGTGAACTATATATTGTCTATGTGGCTTACGTCGTAAGTCATAGTTTATACAAAATATCTCCTTTCAAGAAATAATCATTATACGTAGGTTTGTATTTTAAAATTTCTTTAACATTTACAAGGTCTTCGTTTTGGTTTTGCAAGCATTTAATATTTGAAATAATGATATCCTTAGCTATAATCATAATAGAATTTGAGCTCCAGGACGTTGCTTATACTCGAATTCTTGCAAACATAATATGCATCAGGCGACTCCCGTGTACAAGTCTTTTTTATCGAGTATTTTCGTGAAAGCATTGAAATCAGTTACCAGCAAACTTCTTTAAGGCTTCAATGACTGTTAACATCTCTAACTCATAACTAGAATACTTGCGTTCTTGTTCCGTAGTTTCCTTGCTCATATAGTACACCGGATGTAACATGTTATCACTTGGAAGTTTTTGCAACAGTACTGCGCCATAGCCATCAATGGAAACATCAGTATATACCTCTGTTTCATAGTTCTGATTGAATATACTTAACTCCGGACCTTTGCATAAAGCATTTTTAAAGTATTAAATGATACGCGTTGTTTATTTCCCAAGGTAAATAGAGTATTTTGTTTTTGAGATCAGTAAGAAGTTTAGCAATAATTGGAAATTCGGAATTAACTTCTTAAAGTAACCCACAAGGCCAAGGAATCTCTCTAATTTCTTAACATTTTGTGGTAGTGAATAATTACTCAAAGCAGCTACCTTTTCACTTGACAGTGATACACACCCATTCTCAATAATGTGGCCAAGGAATTGAATTCATTTTTTCAAGAAATTGTATTTATTTATATTAATGTCTAAGCCATAGTCTTTACTAAGATCCAATACGAGTTTAAATTCCTCAATGCTTCGTCTTCACCTTTGGCTGGGGTGATGATATCGTCCATGTAGACGATAGGCAGAGCTATTCGTTCGCGAGTAAGATCTCGAAATATTGCGTTTATGTGCCGTTGAAATACAACAGGAGAGTTTGATAGACCGAATGGCGCTTTTCGGAATTGATATTGTCCATGTATATGTATGTTTTTTTTTTTTTTTGCGATAGGTGGAAAGCTTCGAAAGCCTGAGGTGCGAGACTTTAACCCGCTAAAACCACCTCTGCGTCAATTCCCGAAACCCTGTGGCACTACCGTTAGGTATTCCTTCACAGGGAGGAAAGGCCGTTGACTGGGCTACGTCTATTATGACAACACCTATGACAACACCTATGTCAATAACCTATCTGGTCAAACAAACCTCTACCCAACGATGCCGGAGAGATCTGCGTTTGCTCGACTCCTTTCCAGGACTCGGAGCCTTTTCATTATCGCTGCCGCCAGTTCTTGCACTGCTTGCCATCCGCTACTGGAAATGAGCATGTGCCATACTATGTTTTCGGGGGTAGGTGTTTCTCCTATTAGTACGGCCAACCTGCTTCTCTGTTGCTCAAAGCGAGGGCAGTAGAAAAACACGTGACTTACGTCCTCTTCTACTCCACAAATGGTGCAGCAAGGGTTGTCGTCATGCATAAACAATGCAAGTATGATCTAAAGCACCCATGACCCGATAGTTTTTGCTTTAGGTAGAAGTCGACCTCGCCATGCCTTGGGATAAGAGATATCTCTCCTTGGCCAAGAGGTCAATGGGTATCAATCTGCTAATCACCAGAACGGCATCCTCCGAGATTGTGCGAAAAGCACTGCAAATCCTTATCGCGCACAGGCAATAAGTTAATTTGATACCCCTAGCGTACGATTTGACCTCCATGGCGTGGTACCATATTTGACTTCCATAAAGCATTACCGACTTTACTTTTGTACAAACCTGCTCGAGGTGGGCTTTGAAGGATAGCCTCGTGTCGATCATGACACCCAGGTATTTGACTGCTTCTTTGGTAGTGATGTTGCAATGGCCTACCTTGATGGTCGCGCTTTCTCTTTTTTTGCGGCTGCTTATAAGTACCGCCTCTGTTTTTTCTTCTGCCAGAGCGAGGCCCTTGAATAGTAGCCATTCGCGAATAATGATTATGGTATGCTCCGCATTGTCAACAATGTCGCACAGTTGTTTGGCAACGACCACCACAGCTATGGCGTCCGCGAAACCAATGATTTTGGCTTTGTTGGAAGTTCGCAGGCGCAAAACGTCATCGTACATACAGTTCCAAAGAATTGGTCCCAAAACCGAATCTTGTGGAACGCCCCCGCTGATGTTTCGAGCTTTTTCACCATCATCGGTCGGGTATGAGAGGGTTATGTCTTTAAAGTAGTCCGCTATTATATTTTTAAGGTAGTTGCAGACCCTGCATTGGTCAAGGGACTCCATGATGTGTTCCCATCTGGCTGAGTTGAAGGCATTTCGAACGTCTAGGGTTACTATTAAGCAGTATTTTTTGGAACCACCCTTCCACCGCGTGCCCTCTATTGCATCACTCGCAATTGATACCGCTTTGCTTATCGCGTTTATTGTAGAACACTTTTTGCGGAAGCCAAATTGCATGTCTGATATTCCATTCTATACCTCCAAGGTCTCGGACAAGCGGTTGCATATAATGCGCTCTAGAATTTTACCAGTTTTGTCCAATAAACAGATGGGTCTGGACTCCCGGTGGCTTGTTCGGTTTTTGTATCAGGACGAGTTTTTGATGTTTCCATAGCTTAGGGAAAGAACCTTCGAGCAGGCATTGGTTGAAAATTTTAACAAACGCCGCTGGGTAGCTTTCGATGGCGGCTGTGATGGCGCAATTAGGGATTCCATCAGACCCTGGTGCTGTCTTCTTCTTTATGGTCCTAGCGGCCGCCATGGCCTTGTCTTCGGTGACTAATTTTACGCTCGAGTATGGAACTTCGTTGCGAGTATAGTGAAAAGGAGGATGGTCAGGAATAAGTGTATCCGCAATTGTGTTAACAAGGTTTGTGCAGGTGGGTTGCAATGAGCTTCTAAGCTTTTTGGTCACGATTTGGAAAACTTAACCCCACGGGTTATTTTCCAGGTCATTAACGAGATTGTTGAAGCTTCTGGTTTTGCTCTTAATGATGGCCTTTTTTAGCTCCCGCCTTTTGTTTTTGTACAGTTGCTGGCGTTCTAAGTATCTAGGAGTGTTTCTCGACCTCTGGTACAGCCTACGTGCTCGGTTGCTCTGAGCGCAGCTATAGCACTTACTCCACCAGTACACTGGCTTGTGTGCCGTTTGTGTGGTAGATCGCCTAATCATGGAAGCGTCACAGGCCTGCTCAATGTGGTGGAATTTATGTGTGACAAACGATGTGTATTATGACTATCTTCGTTTACTGAAACATGAAAAAATCCACTGCGTAAATTAATTGTGCTAAAAATATATGCATTCCGTAAACGATCGAGTTAAACCTCGATAAGAGGTAAAGGATAACAATCTTTAAATTGATTGATGGCCAAAGATTCGAATAAAATTTTATTATAGAAAAAATGAAAAATTTAAATTTCAAAACAATTTGACAAAAAAGGAAAATAAGTAAAGGAACGTTTTAATAAGAATAGCACACAGTGCAATACTCCTCCTCGTTCATTTACAATTGCATTTTTCTTTAAGGTATTCGTGCTTTCCAATTGGTAGAGGCTTTGTTAATATGTCCGCAACCATATCTTCCGTTGGACAATATTTACATTGTATAACCCCCTTCTTTAGTAAATCCTTTGTCATTTTGAATTTCGTATCAATGTGTTTCGTCTTAAATGAGAATTTTTCATCATTCATGACTTTCAAGCAACTCTGATTGTCACAAAATAGTACTGTTGGATTCTTTAATGATATAAAGAAATCTTCCAGTGATTGTGTAAGCCACTTTGCTTCTTTTGCTGCTTCTGAAAGAGATACAAACTCTGCTTCGCATGTGGATAACGCAACAATACTTTGTTTGTTGCAACACCATGAAATAGTGCCGGCATTGAAGAAAAAAATACGACCACTATTCGATTTCCGTGTTACTCTGTCTTCTGCCCAGGTTGCATCCGCATACCCATATAATTTTAAATCTTTCTTTTGAATATTACTGAGGTTCAATTTCATGTTACTTGTTGCTTTTAAATATTTTACAACTCTTTTGCACTGTACCCAGTCTTCTGACGTTGGGGTACTTACTTTTTGTGCCAATATACAAACTGCTGCCGAAATATCGGGCCTAGTGTTGACTGATATGTATAAAAGATGTCCAATCATCTTTCGGTACAAATTATTTTCGAGTATATTGTCATTCAAACTTTTCCCGTAACTCACGTCCATTGGTGTTTTACATGACTTACAATCTTGAAGCCCAAATTCTGAAGCTACCTTATTTATATAAAGTGATTGACATAACTGGTAGTTCCCATATTCATCTTTTGTTATCTCTATTCCAAGATAATGCTTAATATCGCCCAAATTTTGCATTTCAAAATTCTTAGAAAAAACAGATTCCATATACTTGATATGTTCATACTTGGAGCAAGCAACAATAATATCATCAACATAGACTATAATAAAACATAACTCTCCAAAAACTTCACCCGTATACAGACATGGATCATTTATGCTTTGAGTAAATTTTGCTTTCTTTAAAACTTCATCTAATGTATTGTTCCAAGACCTGGCAGCTTGTTTTAAACCATAGATGCTTTTCTTTAATAAACATACTTTATGTTCTTTACCTTGATGAAAACCTTGAGGCTGCTTCATGTATATCGTCTCCTTTAATGTGCCATGCAAAAAAACTGTTTTGACATCCATATGATGAACAATCATATTTTTCTTTGCTGCTATTGATAGGAGAAGCCTGAAAGTTGTATGCGAAACTACTGGAGCAAACACTTCATCATAATCTTCACCATACTTTGCTCACCTGCCCCTTTACATCGCGTTTTACTTTAAAAATCCATTTACTGCCAATAGCATTACGACCTTCTGGCAAGTCAACTATATTCCAGGTATCATTTTCTTTCATTGACTTCATTTCATCTTGCATAGCTTCTAACCATTTGTCCTTTTCATTGCTTTCAATGGCTTCCTTATAAGTTTTTGGTTCTTTGACTTCAGATGCAGTCCAAATTTCATCAATAAATCGTAACGGTGGAATTCCTTTATTTGCCCTAGTAGACACTTTAACTACTTTAGCATCCTTAGTTGCTCCTTCCATACTATTGGTTGCTTCTTCAGTGTTTATTCCTTCGATGCTGTTAGTCGTCTCGTTTTCTATAATGTTCTCCTCCTGAGATTCATTATTGATTGCTTCAACTTCTTTGACTTTGTCCTTCTCCTCCTCAATCAAAAATGAATCATCGCTCAAAGAATGTTTCACTACAGCGTCCTTCTTATTCAATGAGATTGTAACATCTACATCACCCTTATAAATGCAGTCTTCGAAACGTACATCACGGCTTATAACCAACTTTTTTAAAACGGGATTGTAGCAACGGAAAGCTTTGGATTTATCATCATAGCCAAGAAAAATCATTTGGATTGAAACGTCATCTAACTTTCTTCGTTTTTCTTTTGATGTGTGAACAAAGCACTTTGAGCCAAAGATGTGAAAGTTATTCAAAGAAGGTTTCTTTCCATACCATAATTCAAAAGGTGTTTTGTCAGTCGATCTGGTGAGCACACGATTCTGTATGTAGTTAGCTGTAGCGACTGCTTCTCCCCAAAACATTTTAGTTAAGTTCGCTTCAATTAATAAACACCTAGCCATTTCAATTAAAGCACGATTCTTTCTTTCAGCTTTTCCATTTTGCTGAGGACTATAAGGAGCAGTTAACTGAGTTTTGATGCCTTCAGAATTCAAATAATTCATCAACCGTTTGTTTAAATATTCACCACCCCTATCTGAACCTACTGTCTTAGGTAAACGGCCAAACTGTGTGCGACAAAAGGCCAGAAATTCTTTAAATACAGCTTCCACCTCTGATTTGTTGGTTATAAATCGGATAATTGTAAAATTTGAGAACTCATCTATAAAGGACACCAGATATCGTTTTCCACTGCTTGTCGAAATTTGCATTGGGCCACACACATCAGTGCATATGACCTCTAACGGTGCTGTTGCTTTGTTTAATGATTCCTTTGGAAATGGTAAACGTGTCATCTTGCCTTTCATACATACTTCGCAAACTTCTTTTATGTTGCATTCAACCAGTTTTAAACCTTCAACTAAGCCAGTCTTATACATTTTCCGAATGGCTTCTGGATCTCTATGCCCGAACTTGCGATGCCACTGGTGTATATAGTTTTCATTGTGTTGTTTTAGTGAACAAATCGAGTCTTCTTGACGCAATACATACATGTTACCAAACACGTCTGCAACTCCCACAATCGTATTGCCATGGTTAATGTAACACATATTTTCTTTAAATTCTACTTTATATCCAGATTTAGTAAGTTGCCGAACAGATATGATATTACCTAGTAAACTTGGAGTATAGAGGACATCTTTAAGTTGAATTTTGTGTTCGCATCCCTTATGATCAATCGTCTTGATAACACATGATCCAATGCCTTTTATTTCAGCTTGTTTACCGTCAGTTAAGTCCACTTTACTTTTGTAGTTTCCATCCAAACTTGAAAAGAATTGTTTATTGTTTACAGCATCACGTGTAGCACCAGAATCAATTAGCCAGTTAGTTTCACCACAACCAATGGTGAAGAGAAAATCTTTTGATACATCAACTGCTTCCTCAAGCGTATTGATTCGGTTTCCACCCTTTTGATGACCTTGTTTTGACTGCCAATTTTTGTATTTTGTGCAAGACTTCTTTTGATGTCCAGGCTTCTTACAGAAAAAACATACTGTTGATTTGGTAGACATCTTCATAACCACATCATTGGTATTACCATTAGAAACTCTTCTTTCATATTCAGCAATTACTTTTTGTTGAACCAATGCAAAGGTTATATCTTCTTCCCTTCTGGACTCTAAACTAATAACTAATGTGTCATAACTCTGAGGTAAACTGCTTAACAGCATAGCAGCGCTCCATTTGTCCGACAAGGTTTCTTCTCCAATATCACGAAGCTTTGTGAATAAATCTACCATTGTATTGATGTGAGAAACAGCGTTACCTCCTTCTTCAAGTTTTAGCGAGCATATTGACCTCATTAGAAATACTTTTTGGTTAGAGTATTCTTTTCATGGTAATCTTTCAAAGCATCCCAAGTCTCTTTTGCTGTCTTTAGGTGCCGAATATGAGCAAGCTGATCGTCCATGACTAACAGGCCTATTGTACCTCTAGCTTGATCATCCTTTTCTTCCCAAGCGTCAATTTCAGACTTATTGGTGACAACATTGTCCACTTTTCTTTCAACCGGACGAGAACCCACAATGACTTGTTTCCATAAATTAATTTTTCTTAAGAGGAGTTCCATCTTGAATTTCCAGTTTGCATAATTATCATTGTTTACTTTGCAAACTTTGGCTTTGTATCCACCATGATTTCCTTAGTGCAGTTTCCGCAATACCGTTATAAACGAAATTTTTATAAAACGGAGTTTAAACGCGAAGGCCCATAACCTAATGATTGATGGCCAAAGATTCGAATAAAATGTTATTATAGAAAAAATGAAAAATTTAAATTTCAAAACAATTTGACAAAAAAGGAAAATAAGTAAAGGAACGTTTTAATAAGAATAGCACACAATGCAATACTTTAACAATTACTTTGTTAATTCTTTTGAAATCAAAATATAGTCTTGGAGTAGAATCTTTCTTCTTAGTTAAAACAATCGGTCTGCAAAATTCCGATTCTGACGGTTCTATAATGCCTTCGGCTAACCACTATTCTATTTAATTGTCGACAATAAACCTTTCTTTTATGGGCAGTCGCCGAAGGTACAAGGTATAGGTTTCTCATCGTTCAGAATTATGCGCATTTCTACATTAGTTGTTGTTGTTACTTACCTCGTTAACAGCACAAACGTCCATTGACATGATTCTAAAAACTTCTTCTGACACTTCATCTTTAATATTACTAATTTTGAGCGCATCAGCTGTAATATTAATTTCAGCAAATGAACAGAATTCGTTTCCTAATATGACTTCAACATTAATACAAGTGAATGGAACTACATGAAAAGTTAAATTGTATTTTTCACCTTCGATTTCAACTGCAGTTTATTTTCCATTGGTTTTATTTTACCATTATTTGATGTATTGCCGAATCCAATTAAATAGAAATCGGATTTTAAAAGTGCATGTTTATTTAAAATATTATAAACCTTTTCGGTTACGATATATTGAATTTGCTGCTATCAAGTAAGGCTACCCCAACATGATTTGAAAATTTAACATCTACTATCATTCTAAATTTAACTGTTAGTTGCCTTACATTTGCTTTTTTAACTTTAATTGGGCACTCCTTAGAAATATTGTCAAAATTGTTTCAGCTGAAGCATTTAATTCCTTTTTCCTCATTTTTAGAATATCTGGATGTGTGTACTTTAACCCCACACTTACAACATAGTATTGCGTTTTCATTTCTACTTGTTGTTTTATTATTGTTTTATGTTGTTTTTGTATCGACTTTGTGCCTAGAAGATTTTTTTTTGCATCGTTTCATAACACCTAAGTTTTTCTTTAAAATCTTTTAAATTAGCAGCACCATATAGTATGGTTTTATTTATTGTAAAATTTCTTATTCCGTCAATAACATATTGTATTAAGGCACTATCTTCAATATTGCCACGGGATGCCATATCTTTAATTTTAAAATAATATATATGAACACTTTCATCCTTGTTTATTTTTCGTTTAGCTAACATTTTATGTAATTGGGCACTGTTGGCCGTATTCCTGTATTCATGTACCAACGCCTGCTTTAATTTAATCCATGTTGTAATACCTCTTTCACTTGTTACGAATAATTTAGCTAAGCCTCTAAGAGATTTTTTTACAAAAATAAACTTTTGAAATTCTTCTCAATACATTATAGCCGCAGTTTCTACAAATCCTTGAACCCAAACATCTATTGGTAAAGTACTATTTCCATCAAACGGTTAGACCGAAATGGTTGAATCTTCAATATCTCGAAAATTGATTGAAAATTTTGGTATATTTAAGTGAGACATATTTCGTTGTTCTAATGTAAGTTCTTTGTTGAGATGTTTTTTGTTGCTACCATTTTCCTTTATGCCTTCACATTTGCGGTTACGTTTAGCTGTTGCCAAATTATTATGTATAGGAACAATATTACCCAAAACCTGCATTTTCCTTTCTACTTATATTTTGATAAATTTTTTATTCTGGTCGAGCCCGTAAATTAGTGGTGTTTGAATTCAATTTATTTAATAATAAAATAAAATATAATTATAAAGAAAACAAGATAGAAAAGTTCGGTTAAGACCGAAGCTTAAATACCCTCCACCTTTTGTAATTCTCTAAAAAATAAGCTCCTAATGCCATATTTATGTATTTCATGTACTTACGCAAATATTGTTTTTTTTAAATTATAGGCGTTTGCGTTATTCAATCACGCCCATTTTTGGCACAGTGTTGGATAACAGTACCCTTTATATATATAACAAATTTCAACTTGATGGACATAGTATTGTGCGATATAAAATTTTTTAAAGGTACAATTTTTTCGAGGTATGTTGAGATTTTCGTTTATTATGGGCGTTTCTCTTAACCGATTTTGCCCAATTTCAATACGGAACAGCGAAATTGAACTAAAAATACGGATGCAAAGTTTTAATTTGATATCTCAAAAATTACGACCGTGAAAGTGCCAACAACAGACGGACACACGGACACACGGACGGACACGTCTCAAACGATTTGTCTTTTCATGCTGATTAAGAATATATATGGTTTGTGGGGTCTCCGACGCTTCCTTCGATGTGTTGTAAACGGATGATTAAAATGAATATACCCTCTTCCCTAAGGTGGAGGGTATAAAAATGAATACTCGACGGCATCCTTTTTTTACTCTAGCGGTGACAGTTTTTTAGGGTTGCACTTGGTAGTAAATTTATTACCACATATATATATGTATATATATCAAAATATGCCTATAAAAAATAATATATAGTAATCACAATCTTTATGAAGAAGATATAAAATATTAATTCTTCTAGGAGCAAAAACTTATAAAAGAGAAACATTTGAAAATAGACTATAACAATTAGAATTACATAAAGAAAAAGTAAGACTTTCTATATTTACATGTTGATGTAAATTTTTTCCTACATATCTATATACATAATAGGGTTGACAGTATTCAAACATAAGGTATGGGTTACTTTGTCTACAAACCATAAAAATTTGTCAAATAGTTAGATTTGATACGTTTACCCATCCTTTCACTACATACAACATAAAGTAGCTTAATCTATCCTTGTAAAATTCGAGTACGGAACCGGTCCAGGTCTGCTCCCTTCAGTCACCAATTGTTAATTTTTCACATTTTCAAATACATTAATATAGTCAGATGAAATTTTCACTTCGAAAAACACAGATATACATCAATTATTATTGGTATCAGTAATCACAACTTAGACACCAAAATCAAAATAGACGTCAAACCTACAACCAAAACACAAACTCGAGAATGGACTATATACATAAACAAGAAAACGGTATGCATCCGGATTCCGAGATGCCACAACAGAGTTCGGGAAACAAGCAAGAATAGGACAGGCATCAACCATGAACAATGCACATCTTATTCTAAACATCAACAACAACCACAATTACATTAAATTAAATTTATAAAACTCTTATTCTAAAAATATAACCTTCTTAATAGATACAGGATATATCTACTAAACTATAGATATCAGCATAACCAAAACGACATTACTTACGGGCATAACAAATTGATAAGTAGAAACTTTAGGATCAACATTAATTAACATAAACTTAGAAAACCAAATAATGCAAAACAAAATCCATTTAGTAACCAAAGAACTACCAATTAAAACAGAAGGCATATTATAACAATATTTTCTTATACCTTCCTTATACCTATACTTATACCCATACTCATGTAAAATTGTAAAATTGAAAGTAAAGTACTTTGGAAATTAGACTGCAAAATGACACTTTGAAATTACCATTACACCACAAATAACTAGACAACAAAGATATACTTACGCACGCTGTGAAATAATCGTCCCAATATATAAAAACATTGAAAACGACTCGGTTGTTCTAAAGAAGGAAATATGAAAAAGTATCTATATAACCAACTCAATCATAGCAAAAGTAGGTACAAAACATATAAAATTACTAAACACTTCAAATGAGGACACAATACTACGAAACGTCAATGTAAATACGACACCACTATATAATTATGACATAATTAAGCATAACAACAAAACTACGCTTGACCATGAACATGACCGCTTCAAACTAGTTCAATTGCAACTTGATATTGCCGACTCAAAACAAAAAACTGATCTTCTTAATATTATATATATATAAAAAATTCCAATCACTACAAAATGGCTCAAACAATACCAACGCGGACGCGCTGAATAAACTCTGACATTAAGAGAAATGGTACCAACAGGCACAGAGAAACAAGATAACAAAATAAACAAGGCTTTAGTTACATGGCTAAAAATATTAAGACAAATTATTCTAATATGCATATTTGGGAATGCCAATTAATGATATAAAGAATTCTCGAAGACTTATATTTAACTTTGGTCGCGGTACCAAAGATTTTATAGTTGAAGATAATAAGGATATGAATTAAACTTAAGTACGATGCAATAATAATCCGTTGTACTTTTGTACGAATAAGGAGAAATTGTCATCAATATATTGAATTATAAAAGTTTTTGCGTTAATTTAAATGACGTTATATTTGAATATATATCGAGGGATAGAAGATTTAATAAAATAAAGAAAAACCGAATTAATATTTTACAATATAGAGACCCACAAAGAGTCAACGACAAAGCCATGCAAAATGAACTAACAAGAGAATATCATAACAGTTCATACCGAGGACACTTTGGTTTTAGAAAAACACTAATAAAATTAAAACAAAGTTACATATGGAAGAATATGTTCAAACATGTGAAATACTATATAATACACCGTCCACAATGTCAACATAGTAAACAAATAAGACACGAAAGAAACACTAGCATTTACCGATACACCATCCTCTTATAATACAACACCTCATATAGATATTAATTACAGCTCTTATGAACTTATATTTGGCAAATTAACATATATATATGTGTGCCTAGCGACAATATAATAAATACTAAATCCACATATAACATAGATGTCTGTATAAACGAATTAAAAGCAAGACTCAATTACGACAATGAAAAGGCACAAAAATATTTTTTTTTTGACTATACAAATTGATATGGACGGAGACTCAGCTCATATGTCCAGCACAGCTGCAAAACGCAGGCCAAACCAGGCCAACTGATGTTCGAAAAGGGTTTATTAATGGATTCCCAGTCCAACTGCTCATAAAACTTAATTAATCGCAAACTCAGCTACAGATCTATTTGGTTGAAACAAAATTTCAGCAAAGCCAGTTGCACATATTAAAACGATACTGTGATGACACGGCAAAAAAGATGACTGCATGAAACTTCAGCAGCAACAACGATAATACTTGCAGTATAATTAATAAAAGAAATCAGTTCCTCCAAATATTTATCTTCGTTGGCAAGATGTATTTAGTTGAAACAAAATTCCAGCAAATCCAGCTGCGCGTATTAAAACGATACTGTGTTGACACAGCAAAAAAGATGACTGCATGACACTTCAGCAGCAACAATGATAAAATTTACTTCAATCCAGATCATAAAAACAGTAGTTAAACAAATATTGAAAGCCATCAGTACGATAAACCATAAATATTCAAACGAAGGGATAATAAGTTTAGGTTGGTTATAACGAAATTATAAATAAAAACAAAAAAAAAAAAAAAAAAAGAAACAAAAAACAAAAAAGCAAAAACAAAAAAAAACCCCAATTAAAAAGATTTGTCTCTATAATACAAAATGAAAAATTAATACAAACAAAAAATTAGTACAAAAGGAGTAAGGAGTCAAATTAAAAGAAAACTTAAAATACATTAGAAATATATACCAATACAATTAATAAAAGAAGTCAGTTCCGTCAAATATTTATCCTCGTTGGCACCAAAAATATCAAAAAGATTATGAAATCTTTTGAAAATATCATAAGAGCATCTCTGTAAATCAAATCGCTTACATTTAAAAATAAGATGCTCTGCATTAGCAGTGACATTACATAATTCACACAAATCAGTTGCCATGGCACCAATCATCCTCAAATATACCTTATCATAGGTATGTCCACTTAAAAGCCTATTGAGCAATTTAATCTCACTAGACCTAAAAGAGGATTCAGAGAACGGTTTAAAGGTAGCCAAGTTATACACCTTATAAAAAAGACGATCACTTTTTGCACGGGCAATAATCTCAATCTCTTCTTTCCACATTTTATTGATAAGGTATCGGACGGTACGGACAGCCTCACTAGGAGTATATTCAACATTCAAAATCTCTCCGTCAGCATGAGCTTCCCGAGCATAAAAATCCGCCCTCTCATTCAAGGCAAAACCAGAGTGTCCCGGTACCCACACCAGATGACACTGTTCAATATAAGGATTTTCCAAAAACTCATATATTTCGAAAACGTGCTTATTGTGTACATCCTTATTTTTAATAAGCCATAAGGCTGGTTTACAGTCCGTAAAAATCACAAAGTTTTTCTGTCCATTTCGTATAGCACGTTCAATAGCAATTTTTATAGCAAAAAGTTCGATAAAAGTAGAGGATAATCTTTCACGAAACTTTCCCTTATACACAGCATCTGACTGATATTGAACTACTGAAAAACCAGCCGACTCATTAACGACTGATCCATCAGTAGCATATACTGAGAAGCAATTATTCAGGTAATAATTCAATTTTTCACGACAATAGGTTTCAATGCAATTTTGACCAATTTCCTGTTTTGATGTAGGCAAAATCCTAAGAAAAACCTTACATTTGTTATGTGTGAAATTCCAATTAGAAGTTGATATTAAATTATCAAAGATTTTGTAAAACTTCGAATAGCAATACGTACAGCTACAGGAAATCTGATTCCAGTAAGATTTAATCATTTCAAATATATTGGGATTCACGCAACTAAGTTTGACCAATTCCTTGGCTGTAAGAAGCAAAGGTCTTAGACCAGTTGGAGGCTCATTCGAAATAATACGTAAAATATGAATTGGTGTAGAAGGAGTTAGACCAGTGCACCTAAAAAGAATCTTGTTCTGAAAAGTCTGCAATTTATTACCAACATATTTTGGTAAATCACACATGGTTGAATAGGCATATTAAATTTTTGGTCTAACCAGGGACTTGTAGAGTACTAGTGATTTCCTAGGAGGCATGCCAAAAAAATTATTAGTCATAAATTTAATTGCATTGAAACCAGGCGTAGAGTTCTTAATCGTTCTATCACAGTGTTCCAAGAATGTTAAACTAGAGTTCAGATTTCTGCCTAAAAAATAGATGGAATTAGATTGAGGAACAATTGACACTCAAATTAATTACCTTTCTAGAGCCTTTGGCAAAATAAATAGACTTAGTTTTAGTAGGATTGAAATGTAAGTTAAGTTCAGCACATTTGTTGTAGAAAAGATTCGCCTTGCATAAAAGATTCTTGACTGCTTTATCAAAAGACATATTCGAGGGTATGATTAAAAAATCATCAGCATATTGAAAAATATGTGTGTTAGAGTCCTGCAAATCGTGAAGTCTGGCAGTATAAATATTAAAAAGAGTGGGACTAAGACAGCTTCCCTGAGGAAGACCCCCATGAACTTCAACCGAAGCTGATCCAATGACAAGAACTCGACGTGAAAGAAAATTTAAAATCCATAAACGAATATATAAAGGAAAACCACCTATACACAGAATATTTCCAAGTAACTCTATGTTAACACAGTCAGATGCTTTTTCGATGTCTAAGGATAGCATTACCACCTTTCTATCAGCCTTATTTTCTTTTTTAATAATAAAAGATAACTCATTGACACACATATTAGTAGATTTATGCTTTTGGTAAGCATAGGAACGAGAAGGAATGACACAGTCAGCATTTATGATCTCAGTAAGTCTTTCTTTGATCATAAGATTAATGATCTTAACGAAAACTGATATAAGAGAAATCGGCCTGAAGTTACTAAGTAAATTCAGGTCGCGTTTAGGCTTCGGTATAGGTACAATCTTTATTAGACGCCAATTATAGGGGATGATATTACGTGACCACAAATCATTCATAGCATTCAACAGTGCCGATAAGCTGTCAACAGACAAAGCTTTAATCATATCATATTTTATATGATCACATCCAGCAGCAGTAGCCTTTCTCCTAGAATCCAATACATACAAAAGTTGTGAAAAATAAAAAGGTACAAACCCCGTAATTGCCTGCTCAAATGAAGGAATAGCAATACTAGAAATGTCAGCTATATTACTTTTTAACACATTTAAAAACTGCAGATTATTATTATCATCCCAAGTAAAAAAATTGCATCTTTTGCGTTCACGAGGCCCATTTATGTACTGCCAGAAAGATCTGGCATCACCATTATTACAAATATCACTAATTACTTGCCCTCTATGTGCTTTTTTCGACTTCCTAACTGCATCCTTCCATTCCAGTAGAATGTTGTTAAATTCATTGAAATTAGCCAGATTTCCGTATCTATTCAGTTTTTTTCTAGCAGCCTGTAATCTGCGAAAAAGAGATGAAAGAGATGAACTCCACCAAGGTTTTGGGGAGAAGGCTTTAAAGTTCTGAAAATTGGTTCGAACAGCTTGCAACTGTGAACGAAAAGTATCATCAATTGACTGAAAATTAGACTCAAGCGTAACTTTGGATAAATTATCCAGTAAACGCTTCCTTGAAATAAAATTATTATTTTTGCGTAGAAGTACATTAGAAGTATTGAATAAAATGGGAAAGTGTTGACTTTTGCCAAGAAAAAAATCAGAAGTACACCATTGAAAAGAAAAATTACAAGAATTTGAAAAAGTTAAATCAAGAACACTACTAGAAATTTGATTGTTACGATTACATTGAAAAGTCGGACTTCCATCATTTAGATTGTAGAAATTACTACAATTGATTACCTCAAGTATAAATTTACCCTTATTAGTAGTAACCGTATCACCATACTCAGAAATTCTGGCATTAAAATCACCCGCTAAAATAACGTTCCCTTCACCTTCTGCAAATTCATAAATCCTTTGAAATTGATCTCTAAAAGTTTGAATGTCCATACTTGGTGGAAAATAGCATGAAATAAGAACAATATTTGGTTTAAGATTGATAGTTTTAATAATGGTAACATCAAAATCAGTATCATAAGGAACCTGTTTAAACAGAACTCCTTTACGAACTAAAATGCAAACACCACCAAAACCATCACTGCGACATTTGGCAACAGACACATAGTTTGGTATACTTATGTTGCGCCACGTATCATCAGACATAAAAACTTCACTCAAGATGCAAAAATCGATCTCATTTTTATTAATGTAAAAATCGAGGAACTGATAGTTCTTACTTAAGCTTTGTATGTTGTATTGTAAAAATTTCATATGGAGGAAGCAGATGACTTATCACCCGTTATTTTCGAAAAAGAAGAAACTTTGTTGAAAGTCATTTTAAAGTCTTTTATTTTATCTACAAATGTGTCATTAGAACTGAACAAATCAAAATTTTCAAAAAATTTCAACATACTAGAGACTAACTTTTCCAGCTCAGAAACTCGCATGTTGTTCATACGCTTTGCAGGCTCATATGTAAAATCACATTCAACCGGACGCTCATACTTAAAGCTATCAGATGCTTGCGGTTTGGTAATAAGGGAAGGATTTCGTTTAGAAAAATTGCCCTTTCCTATATGACTAAATTTTTCTCTAGTCAAAATTCTATTCGCTTCTACATTCAAATTTTTAACGTTTTTCATACCATCCTTTTCCTGCCTCAAAGGTGGAAAAGACTCATCATACTCATCAGCCAAACAGTTATAATAATTAGAAGAAAATTGCTGTTTGTATTCTTTAAATGAGATGTTTTTAATGGCCATAATTCTATTAATATCTTCTTCAATAGCCCGCCCAGGACACTTCTTATATAGAACATTGTGAGAGTCAGAATTGCACTTAATACATTTTTTGTGTGTGCAAGTTTCCGAACAAGCTGGTGAAGCACCACAGTTCAGACAACGACTGATCTTAGCCTTGCATGCCTTAGCTAGATGACCAAAACGTCCACAATTAAAACACAACTTCAGAGCAGGTACAAAGAAGTCAACATCCAAAGTACAATAATTAAATTTAATGTACCTAGGTATATTTTTTCCCTTGAAACCAATTTTGAAGCTCGTTGTGGGAATCAACTTTTTATCATCATCTTTTCTATATAAACGCGTGACGGACTTAATTGGAATGTCGGACCGAATCCCTTCCAAAAATTCTTTTTCACTATAAGAAGTGGGCACCCCACGCACTATGCCATACTTATCCAAAAAACCCCTTGGGATAAAGGCTTTAAGATTTTTTTCCTTGAAATTATTTGAAGATAAAAAATTGTTGGCATTGACTGCCGAATCGAAGAGAAGCTTAGCTCTACCTTTGCTAATAGTCTTTAGGTGTACCAGTCCTTGTAAATTAAAGCCTTTGAGGAAATCAAAGAAAAAGAGATCAGAGAAAACACGTGCACGTTCGCCGTCCAGGTTCACGTACTTTTCAACAAAAACGTAAAAAACAGCCGCATCGTCCCTTTCATAAAAATTAGAAAAATTTTTTTCCTCATTGTTACTATTTTGTCCTTCATTTTTATTATTTTTATTAGTATTTTCATTTATAAAGTTGTTGATATTGACACCAGCATTGTCAGAGCTATTAACATATCTGCCAGCATCAATATCAACATTGTCACAATCATTAGCTTTATTAACATTATTCATATGTATAACATAACGGCATTCCCCAAAACCGTTCAAATTCTTTTGCGTTGGACTGGCACCATGTACCGTTACATTTTTTTCTATTGAAATTTTCCTTTTTTTCTTATTGTCACAAAAATCTTGCCCAATCTCCATTGGGAGACAGGCTTCTGATAAAAAGGTGCCGCAGAGGACAAAAAAAAGAATAACCAAAAATCTGAAGGAACGACTCACCTGATCTTAATCCAAGAATACAAGAAAAATCCACTAAAAACGTGATTATATTAACAAAATGAAGTTTTGATACTATTAATATTTAAATTTAAAAAAGAGACAAAAACCTTTAAATTTGTTCAAACAAGGTAAAGCCACAAAAAAAATTTATGTTAATTTATGACAAAACACAACCCCTACTTATGATCACGATGTGAACTGCACAAGGAACAAAAAGAGAGTACACAAAAATATTTAAACATTGCTAAAAAGCATAAAAAACAAGATAGAAAAGTTCGGTTAAGACCGAAGCTTAAATACCCTCCACCTTTTGTAATTCTCTAAACAATAAGCTCCTATTGCCATATTTATGTATATGACTGTTTCATGTTGTGATGAGGCAATTTTTTTTGATTATGAAAAGTTACCACACACAATGATACCATCATGTATTCTCTTTGTTTTTTTTTAATGAATTAATTAATTTGTATTATTATCTATTTTTTTTCCCTTTTCTTTACTTTGTTGTTGAATGAATATTTAAATAAGAAAAAAAAAAAACAACCTTAGCTTAATTTAATAAGATCATCTGTTAGAACATTAGCCACCCTGTACTAGTTATAAGTCATAAGCACTAAGCACAAAATAACCCTGAATTAATTGTAAGATCATATGTAAATAATGTAAGCTCTTGTCAAAGCTCTCGTTCACATGCAAAAGCTCAGCCACAGGCCTATAAAAAGGCGAGCATCACACAGAAAATCAGCTAGTTGTTCAGCGACTAGCTATCAGGTAGGTCAAGTAGGGCACTAGGTCGAGTAGTTGAATCCCTCTGGGAATCCTCTCGAATAAATTTTTGGTCAGCTAGCACGTTTAGGCAAAGACATAGGTAGTTTAGGCACGAGAGTGATTCGTCCTCTCTGCCAAAATAAATTTCTCTACAGGCGTAGCATAGGTATTTTAGGTACGAGAGTGATTCGTCCTCTCTGCCTAAATTAATTTTTCTACAGGCGTAGCATAGGCAATTTAGGTACGAGAGTGATTCGTCCTCTCTGCCTGAATTAATCTTTCTACAGGCGTAGCATAGGCAATTTAGGTACGAGAGTGATTCGTCCTCTCTGCCTAAATTAATTTTTCTACAGGCGAAGGCATAGGCAATTTAGTTACGAGAGTGATTCGTCCTCTCTGCCTAAATCAATTTTTTTCTACAGGCGAAGGCATAGGCAATTTAGGTACGAGAGTGATTCGTCCTCTCTGCCTAAATTAAGTTTTTTATTATTATTTATTTTTTCCTTTTCCCAGGCTTAGCATAGGCAATCTAGGTACAAGAGTGATTCGTCCTCTCTGCCTAAATTAAATCTCACTGCAGGACATAGATAGCTTAGGCACAAGAAAAATCCATCCTAAATCAATTTCACTTAAAAGCATTTTACATTAGGCAAAACACAAACTAAGGTACACTACAACAGGCAAGCTAAAATAGTTTAAAAGGCTCATCAAACAAATATAAGTCGACCTAAACTCTTTAAATCAAAGCAAAAGATTAACATAGGCTGAGCTCTTGCTAAACTTAAGCAAGAGAATCGTCTCCACTAGTTACCCTGCAACTTCAGAAAAGACACAATTCACGTTAGCAAAGACTCGAAACAATACAAAAATAAACATAATTAATTTATTTAGTCACATTTAGTCATTAAGCCTTTCTTGTTTGTACAGTATATTATAAGCAATCATTAGTAATAAATACATTGTGAAAGAAAACTTGCATAGAAAAATCAAATCATCTTTTTTTTTATATACAAATTTTCGCAAAAGAACAAAAATTTCTTTGCATTGAACTCTGGCTGGCCCTGGGTCTACCCCAGCACCCTTCAGATTCTTTACAATGTACTTACGCAAATAGTGTTTTTTTTAAATTATAGGCGTTTGCGTTATTCAATCACGCCCATTTTTGGCACAGTGTTGGATAACGGTACCCTTTATATATATACCAAATTTCAACTTGATAGACATAGTATTGTGCGATATATAATTTTTTAAAGATACAATTTTTTCGAGGTATGATGAGATTTTCGTTTATTGTGGGCGTGTCTCTTAATTGATTTTGTCCAATTTCAATACGGAACAGCGAAATTGAACTAAGAATACGTATGCAAAGTTTCAATTTGATATCTCAAAAATTACGACCGTGAGAGTGCCAACAACAGACGGACACACGGACGGACATGTCTCAAACGATTTCTCTTTTCATGCTGATTAAGAATGAATATGGTTTGTGGGGTCTCCGACGCTTCCTTCGATGTGTTGTAAACAGATGATCAAAATGAATATACCCTCTTCCCTAAGGTGGAGGGTATAACAAGAATCCATAATAATAAATACAATAATAAATTATATGTATGTAAATATGAGATTTTTACCAGGCGTTGCAAAAACGCAACAGTAACTTTGATTCTTAATAAAGAGAAAACTAATTAAGATAGAGGTTTCATATTTGTTTTGTAACTAAATTTGGAGTTTTCTTTTTCGTTTGAAAAATGACCCAAAAAAATGCTTTTGCGGGAAGTCCTCTTGTTTATATACCTTATTTGCAATTCTTCGTTAAAAGTATAAAATACATTTGGAAAGCATCAAAATAGAATGTGGAATGTCTACTTTTCAAATATATTTCATTAAATTTTGAGCGTGTTTGTTATCCGAACACTTCTATTTTTGACATATTTATGCACTACATTTCAAGTTCATAGGTCAACTTTTGTGGGAGATATATATATTTTTGTCGATTGTGGACGTGGTTATTGACCGATTATGCCCATTTGAAATAACGATCTGCGAGAAAAAACTTAAAGTACCTGAACAAAATTATAGTTAAATATCTCATAATTTACGCCCGTGAGAATGCCAATAACAGACGGGCACACGGACACATTGACATACATGTCTAAATCGACTCAGTTTTGGCAGCCGATGAAGAATATTGTTACGAACTACCCTGTGATCGCAAGCGACGACGATGTATTTTTGTTTTTCTGATCTGATGTTCTCTACTAGAAAGAGGGAAGAAGAAGCAATATAATTGTGGCAACGTCTCGTTTTTGGAGAGTGTTTTAAGTCCCTTTTTTTTCTTCGATTCTGATTTGGTTAATTTAATCATTTTTATTCCTTTTTAAATGAAAGTGAAGTCACCTTAATATTTAAATAAACTGAAAACCTGTAAACTTTGTAACTACAAGTGAAAACCACAACATTTGGTGTCAGGTGTGGGGTGATAAAGTATCCCCAACAGGATAAAACAATGCCAAAAAATAAGAAAAAACAACAGAGCGCACGGATGCATGTTGAACTGGAGATTTCCAAAATGATAGAGCAGTGTTTGGCAGAGCGGTTGGAGGCGTTTGAGGAGAGTTTGGTGGTGAAGATGGCCCGGACTCGAAATCAAACAGGAGGCGAGACATTTGAGCCACTATTGCTAGAGAATCAAACTTTTTCTAGCACCCGTAAATACGCATTCGACGATGACACGGCAAAGCGTGTTATGACGCCTCAATATCGTAATACTAATGCCACTACTATGCCTCAGCCGTACCATCTCGACTTACCAACCGCAGCATGTGTCGCTTGAAGCACACGCAGCCACTATGCCACAGTTTAATTCATCAGCCGCAGGTACTCCCGCTGGCCTGTGCTGACTAATTTTACCTTGGACACTGCATCGCCTGTCTGTTTGCCCACTGAACCACCACCATGTCTCAATCGCCTCATTTTAACAATTTAGCTGCATCGTATACTGCACCGCCGGCAGTGAGCACAACCACACCACCCTCTAACATACACGCTTAATAGTTTTGCGCTCGTCCCACTGAGCGTGTAATCATATTTTCACAATCCTGAATCGTTAATCTATCAACTGCATCGCTGTTTACCGCAGCAGCTCTATATCTCACCGTAAATATGAATCCGCCGATAACTGTCAATGAAGGGCGTATATTTAAACAAAGTTTTATCATTGAATTTGACGGATCGGCTCCATGGGATATGAGCTCCTTCTAGAAGAAACTGCACAATTTTATAGATGGAATGAGGAGGAAAAAAGAATGGCGTTGATTTCAAATTTACGTGGGGGCCCATTAAAATTGTACGGCACTTTACCGGTCTTATACTGAAATATGCAGCCTCATGCGCAACCGGTATGCTTTAGATCCCAGGGCCTCCTATCAACAATTCAAGGTCAAAATGAGTCTTTGTCAGATTTTGATTTGGACCTAGAACGCTATGCCATTGGTGCATTTAATGGAGTGCAGCAACAAACACATCGACAGCAACCACGTCAAACACAACAATGACAACAGAAATTACAAACACATCATCACCAACAACAACAACAAATACATCTACAGCAACCACGTCAAGCACAACAGCAACAACAACGAGATTTACAGCCTCAGAGGGTGGACAATTTGAACCAGATAACTGATCGTGTTGAATCATCTGATCTGACGCCTTCCGGTGGCGCGTCTGATCCTATCTTTATAGGTGCAGTCGGGGAACGCAGCCTAAGTTGTTACGTTAAATTTGGAGGGAGAAAAGAAATATTTGTAGTTGATACCGGAGCTCTTCTCTGAATAATTAATCATCAGCAGGTGACGCGGAATGCTGAATTAAGAAAGTCCGCTGTAAGCGTTCAAGGTCCATCGAATAAGGTGTTCAATGCCGATTATACAACCACACTCCATTTTTGCATTGGAAAATCTAACTTCACTCATACGTTTTTAGTAGCGGATCGACAAACCCCATCTATTCTCCGCCTTGATTTCTTGCGAACTCATAACACTGTCATAGATTTAGGGAAATCGGAATTAACTTTGCAAATGAGTACCGTACCTTTAGTGCTATCTTGCCTGGCGGAATCTAACTTAGTATTTCTGGTTGACAACATGGAAATATCGCCTCACATCGACATGTTAATTCTCGTGAGGTGCCAATTCCCAAAACTGGGCGCAGACGTTATATTTGAAGAGACACTCGATTCTACATTGCTTAATGGCATTTTCGTTGGGTGTGCTGTATTGAATGCTCAGGGTGAATTAATTCCGATTCGTTTTTTAAAAACGACCGACCAAGCGGTTACAATTTCTGTAAGTTCAGTGGTTGGTCAGGCGGCAGAGGTTTATGCGCATGGAAACATCCCACCTGATGTGGCCCTATGACCGCTGAAAAGTCGGAACAGCCTAGTTTATGTTGTTTGGGCTCAGAGCTTATGTTGCATCCCAAAATCACTTCCGATCAAAAGGACCGTTTTTTGCTTTGACGTATGAATTTGGTGATGTGTTCTCTAGGAGTGCCCTTGACTTTGGTAGAACATCTTTGGTCAAACATAAGATAGAAGATACAGGTACAACCAAGCCCCTTAAACAACCGCTCCGCCGCGTACCTTGTGAGGACGAAACTGTTTACTCACTTTCGACCTCCACTGTGATCTTTATTTTTTTCTTTCCTTGTTCACTTCGCCTTTTCTAACGAAAAGAGTTCGTGATAAACGAGGTAAATAAAATTGGAGTGATTGAGAAAAGGGATAGTTGAGCTCGGACAAGAGTTGAGTTAACATATATTTGAAAAGTGTTTCGGGGTGTTAAAAGGAGAAGAAATAAATTTACAAGAATATTAAAAGTACTGCCAATTTTTTAAATGTACAATATCAAATAAAATCCTAAGTAATGAAATGTTTTTTAAAGAATAATTTTTTAGAACAACTTCTATTTGAGTCAAAAGTAAACTATTTTTAGAAAAGCGTTGAATTAAATAAATAAAAAATAAAAAAAAAATTAAAAAAAATAAAAATAAAGAAATAAAAAATAAAAAAACATCAAGTGGGTGAAGAAAATTCTTGGAACGTGGTTATTACTCAACAAGGGGACAAAGCGGACAGGGTAAGTAACCAATTAGTTTTTCTTCCCCTTACAAAAGCCAGCTTCTTGAGACTGTCCCTATCTCAGCCTGCAACAAATTATCCGCTAGGATAGTCCGCACGGACACTTAGCTCGGCCCGTAGCCTCCAGGTCTGTGTTTGACGAAAGGTGCCGCGCCATCCAGCCCTCATTCACACAGGAGCGAGAGAAAAATTAGTATTGTGGTTCCAACAAATAAATTTACTGTTGGGCGAATCCTGAGTCGCTAGGCCTACCCCAGCTAAAGGGGAATTACGTCTTTAGAACCTTTTGCCAAAAAAATCGAAGTAGATAGTTTGGTGCAAGACATGTTACAGCGAGGTGTGATAGAGCCCTCTGATAGCCCATGGTCGTTGCCGATTATGCTTGTCAGGAAAAAAGACGATTCATCTCGCTTTTGTGTCGATTACCGGCGTCTAAATGACTTAAAAAAAAGCATTCGTATCCGCTGCCTAGAATGGATGAAATTCTTGCCACTCTCTAAGGATCGCAATGGTTCTCGACTTCAGAGCGGATATTGGCAGGTAGAAATGGATCCGGAGACCCACTGTGGCATTGGTGCGGTGCTAAGCCAAAACCAAAATGGAGTAGAAAAAATCCGACGCGCTATGAAGGCGGCCATGCGATCAATGTAACTACTGCTTAAATGCCGAACTTAAATTTGGGCGTGACGTTTTAACTGTCGCCAGTGTACCAACCGATTTAAGGGAGGAACAGTTAAAAGATAGTGTGTTGAAAGTGGTGTACAAATGGGCAGCTGAAAGCGTTCGACCTCCCAAAGAGCACACGTTAAAAGAAGAACCTACTGTGAAAGCCTACGATCGTTTGACAATAAGAGAAGGTGTTTTATGCTACAGGTTCTCGGACACGGGTGGCGAGCGCGATTTACTGGTTATACCGACACAACTTAAACCGACCATATTGGGACAGCTACATAATTCAATTTCTAGTGGCCATTTAGGAAGGCGTAAAACTCTTAAGAAGGTGCGTGCCCGTTATTTTTGGATAGGGCGCAATACCGATGTAATGCTATGGTGTAAACAATGTGATATATGTGCGGCCCATAAGGGTCCAGCTCGTCGTACGGTTGGCAAATTAAAATCAAGCGTTATAGGTGCTCTGTTTGAACGGGTTGCAATAGACATACTGGGTCCTTTACACAGAACTGACCGGGGCAACCGGTTTATTTTAGTAGCTATGGATTATTTCACTAAGTGGGCCGAGTGTATTTCCATTCCTGATCAGTCGGCTGTCATAGTGGCGCACGCTTTTGTTACTACCATCGTAAGTAGTTTTGGCGTCCCATTTATTATCCATTCCAATCAAGGACGCAATTTTGAATCAACGATATTCAACAAGGTTTTAGAGTTACTTAGCGCTGAAAAAACACGAACTACGCCTCTGCATCCTCAGTCCGATGGTATGGTGGAAAGGTTTAACAGAACTCTCCTGGACCTATTGGCAAAATTTGTGGGAAGCAATCAAACTAATTGAGGCGAGTCGCTGCCTTTAGTTCTGCTAGCGTACCGCAGCGCGGTTCATGAAGCTACAGGGTTTTCCCCAGCTATGATGGCATGGCCAACTTCGCATCCCTGTGGAACTATTGGTTGGCTCCGCTCCTGGACCTACCCCAAGGGAGCCCCTTGGCCCTGAAGGTAAAAAACTCTTTGACGGAGGTGCATCAAGTGGCACGAAACCACTTAACCTTCAGTGCGAAATCGATGAAAACCCGCTACGATCTGCGGTCACATCCAAGACAGTTTCAGGTGGGTCAACTGGTATAGGTCTATTCGCCAAGGCGTAGCAAAGGTCAGGGTCCCAAGCTTCAGTCCGATAGGATAGGGCCTGCTGTGGTCCGTGAATGTATCACGGATCTCATATATAAACCCAGGTTGAAGTCCTGTGCTGCTGACAGTGTAGTCCACGTGAATCGTTTTGCGTCTTTTCAGGAGCTTGACCAGGAGTCGCGAGTCTAAGGGAAGGGTAACGAACTACCCTGTGATTGAAAGCGGCGACGATGTATTCTGTTTTTCTGATCAGATGTTCTCTATTAGAGAGAAGGAAGAAGAAGCAATAGAATTGTGCCAACGACTCTTTTTGGAGAGTGTTTTAAGTCCCTTTTTTTTCTTCGATTCTGATTTGGTTAATTTATTCATTTTTATTTCTTTGTAAATGAAAGTGAAACCACCACAATATTTTTTTTTTATTTTTTTTTTTTTAACGTATTAAGTTGATATGGCCGAGTGACTAAGACTCATATAGCCAGAGTAAGTCTCACTGACAAAGACGCCAACAGCCTTCACTGCCAGGATCACATCAGACTTAGATGAAGTAGATTGTAGATAAAACACAAGCACAAAATCGTGCAAAAAAGAGACAACAATTAATAAGCAAGGTTATCAACAAAATAACGAAACGAAAGCATTGAAAAATGCTGACACAAACTCAATGAGATAGGTTGTGCTTTTATAAGGGAGTTATAGCAATTATAATTTATTAAATAACTTCGCGTTCCGGATAAAAGCGATTAAGTCGGAGTATATGTTATAGTTATTAGAAGCTAAAATGCTTTGTAAACACGTAAAGTTAGAAAAGAAGGAAAACAAACTGCGGACATTAGCATATTTGTTACAGACAAGAATCATATGTTCAGCATCGTTCACCGAATTACACATAAGTCTGTTCAAAATTTTAATTTCATGAGGTTCCAGCGAAAGACCGTGATACGATGGGTGGGGTGGTATCTCAGGAACAAGAGCATAAAAAAATCTGTTCTGCGAGGCAGATCTAAAAGAATCATTCCACAAGCTTCTCAGGGCCGACCTCATAGCGCTGAGAGCGTCGCAAAATGTAAAACCGACATGAGAAACTTGGCCAAGCGTAACAGCTTGCCTTGCCATGTAATCAACTTTTTCATTAAAACTTACACCAGAGTGACTCGGAACCCATAGGATATGAATATCAGTAAGACAGGAAGAATTGATCAGATTGATAATATCAGCAACAAGAAAGTTGCACGAATCCTGATGCTTTAAAACAGTACAAGCATTTAGACTGTCTGTAAAAATAGAAAGTTTTTTAAAATTGTTCTGGACAGACAATTCAATAGCTTTATAGATAGCAAAAAGCTCACCAGTTAAAGAGGACACTTTACGCATAATCCTGAACAAATGGAATCTTTTCGACACAACATTGAATATTGCACAGCCTGTGGTGTCATTCATGATAGATGCATCAGTGGCCATAACTGAAAAGGACTTATCTAGGTATTCATTTAATAAAGAATAATAATGTTGTTTATACATACAATAGTCAATTTCGTACAAGCCGCATAGGTGGTAGGACATTGTATATTATCAAAAATTTCTTGAAATTTGCTGTATGCAAAAGAATAGCTGTTATTAAGCTGCGAATTGTTTTTGACAAGTAAAAAAAGGTCCTTGTTGTTAAAAGCAACTTTAAGAAGTGCTTTGGCTGCTAAGAACATAGCTCTGAGATCAGGCGGGAGTTCGTTAGCTAGCACATATAGAATATGTGTAGGAGTCGAAGGAGAAAGACCCAAACAGCGTCTTAAGCTCGAATTTTGCAGTACATACAGCTTTTTATCAATATACTTAGGAGAATGCGATGTTACGGATCTTGCATATTCAACCTTGCCCCGGACAAAGCTTCGATAAAAAATTAAAGCTACATTGGGATTTAAACCTCCTTTTACAGTAGTAAGCTTCTTAATTAGGTTAATAGAAGAATGGCATCCCCTATTGACAGAGTCGTAATGTTCTTTAAGGGTTAGACCGCTAGTAATGGTCAGACCAAGAAACTTGAAACTGTGTACCTGAGAAAGTCTATGACCATTGACGGACGGATTGACTGAGTTTCTAGAACCATTGCCAAAATATAAGACCTTTGATTTATTGATGTTGACGGATAAGTTAAGATTGGAGCAAACACGGGCAAACGACGAAAACGCTGCCGATAGACAGGTAACAGCAGTGTCAAAAGAACTGTGAGACGACATTAAAATAAAATCATCAGCATATTGAAAGAGTTGAATGTTCTCACTTTCAACTTGATGAAGGGAGGCAGTATATAGGTTAAAAAGAATGGGACTCAGACAGCTCCCTAGTGGAAGGCCATTGAAAATCTTGACATTCGCATTACCTAAAAATAATGTTCTCTCAGCAAGAAACGAAATAATCCAGTTAGAAAGTTCAGGAGGGATCCTGAACTGAACCAGAATATTTTTTAAAACTGAGATTCTGACACAATCATAAGCACTGCTGATATCAATCGTAGCTACCACAACTTTGCACCTACACGCTTTCATTAAACTGACTTTAAAAATAAATTCGTTTAAACACCTAGTGGTAGACATGCTTTTCCTATATGCAAAAGATCTCACAGGGAGCAGGTTATCACGATTTAAGACAGAGACTAATCGATTCTTAACCATCAGATTTATTGATTTAATCAAAACAGACAATAAAGAAATAGGTCGAAAATTGGTATAAACATTAAGATCACACTCCTTTTTTGGAATAGGGACTACCCGGACAATTCTCCAAGAGGGTGGTATACTACAATTAGTAAACAAGTTGTTAAAAACATCTAGTAAGGACCACTTAAGATGAGGATTAAGAGCTTTGATCATACTATAGGTCACACCATCATGACCACCTGCAGAGTGAGAAACTTTTTTGGTTAACACTTCATTGAATTCAGAGACCGAAAAAGGGACAATGGAAACCGGCTTGTCAAAAGTAAAATTTTCCTTGTTGTTATTAGGAACCTTGTCACATAGAAAACTTAGAAAATCAGCATTATTATTAATGGACCAGGAACTTCTATCACGACTCTTACATCCGTTAATAGCATTAACAAACCTCCAAGCCTCTTTAGAGTTTGGACAATCATTTAAATTAGAAGTTTTTTGTATATAGCTAGTTTTCTTAGCTCTTTTGACCGCACTTTTCCAAATTTTCTTGGATAATGAAGCCTCCATTAAATTTTGAAAAGAAGGATATTTTAGAGCTCTTTTACGAGCAGCCTTTTGTTTGCGAAACAGAACGGACAACTCATCGTTCCACCATGCTTTAGGAATGAAATTAGATGAAGTACTCTGGAAAGTGGCTTCACTAATTTGGAAGCGAAAGAAATTCTCGAACGATTGGACATTATTAAGATGGCCATTAAAATTAGAAAGATTCTGATGAAACTTATTTTTAGAAAGAAAAGTGCGATTAAATTGTAATGAAGCATGTACTTCGATAATAATGGGAAAATGATGAGACCCACCCAGAAAAGAGGCATCTGCCTTCCATGTCATATGACAATTAGAATTAGTAAATGATAAATCAAGAACAGTGCTAATAGGGTTCCCCAGGCTTCTAATGAAAGTGGGTGAACCATCATTTAAACACGAAAGACAAGAACTTTCAATAAGACGTTTGAGAATGTTTCCCCGGGGTGAATTAAAATAATCACCCCAGGCCGAGTGACGACAGTTAAACTCACCACAGACCAAAACATTCTCAAAAGGCTCAATAAAATTTAAAAGACGGGTTAGTTCCATTTCAAGAACTCTCAAGGGTAAATTGGGAGGAAAGTATACTGAGACCAGAAGAAAAGACGGGTTAACATTAATCGTTTTGATTACGACAAAGTCAAGATCAGAAACATAATTAATACGTGAAACCTTAATGGATTTTTTAACTGCAATAGCAGCTCCCCCATAATTATCTGGACTGGTTTTGAAAAAGATATTGTAGTTTAAGATTTTAAAAATAGAATCAGAATCACGCATCGCAAAGATTTCTGATAAAAAACAAATATCAAAATTGTAGTGGTTGAGATAATATTCTAAAGTATTCTTATTAGGTAAGAAACTTTGAATATTATATTGAAGGATTTTCATCGTTATAACCATAAGAGGGTCTTGAAAGAGTAATAGATCTATTATTTAAATCAGAAAAAACATTGCTTATTTTGCAGGAGAAATCGTCAAAGACACGAGTGCAAGAAGGGTTAACTTTCGCAAAATTACTATAGAGAAACGATTTGAAATCGTTGAGGATTTTTTCAAATTCGGACACTTTAAAAGGATTTGAATACAAGGAAGGTCCTGGTGGAGCGTACCTCTTTTGTGGGAGACTAGATTGTCTCGGTCTTAGTTTTTGAGGCCTTTGTTTTACAACTTTGTTGTATTAATGGCCAGAAAGAATTTTATTGATAACTTTGTCACTGTTTATCAAATTATCTCCATCTTGTAATGGTAACGATGGAAAGTTTTCCTCATAATCATTAAAAATGTCAAATCTATTAGAAACCGGGTATGAAGCACGAACTTCACGCCTTGATAAACGTTTCAATGTCATAACTTTGAGAATATTGGATTCCTCAATCCATTTAGGACATTTATTTTTGTCCTTATCTAGGAATCACCACAAATTATGCATTTCGAAATCGTACAAAGACCGTTGCAATCACTATTCGACCCACATTTAAGGCACCTCTGAGCTTTACTACGGCACCCTTTTACCGAGTGCCCCAATCTTCCACATTTGGAACATTGCCTCACAGAGGGATAAAAAAAGTTCACAGTTATTGATGCATGATCAAGGAAAACTTTGGAAGGCAGATTGGATGATTTAAAAGCCAATTTTACAGAGAGAGTAGGTGAGGCTTGGCCATTCTCTTTATCAAATCTTGTGAATCTTTTGACAAAAGCAATAGGAACACTAGAACTTATATTTTTCATAATATACTCATCAGAATAGGTAACAGGGACATTGCGAATGACACCAAAAAAGTAAACAAAAGTATCAGGAATAAAAGATTTAAGGCACAGATGACTTAGATCTTGCTTAACAAAGTTGTTAGCATTTAAAGCCGAATTGAATTTAATACGGAACAGAGACTTACCAATTTGTTCAATATGGCTGATTCCGGTATTGTAACAATCATTAATCTTTTGTGCAAAAAATAGAGGGCCCCGAAGACCATCAATATTGTTCTTGTCCCCATTAGTGAGAGTAACAAGCACAATAAAATCACCATCATGAGCTTCCGGGTACAAAACAATAGGTTTGGAATGCATTGAGTTTGACTCACCCCCAGCAATCGGAGGGCAGCCCTGAGTAGAAGCATTATTAATTTTCACAGTGGAAACATCTTCAGCACCAGCCAAAACCGGAGCCTTTCTCTTAAGTGACCCCTCATGAAAGACATCCATCATAGTCGGGCTAGAGGACGCCATGAGAGAGTCCCCAAGCCTCATGGACTTGATAGACGACATATTTAATGATCGCACTTACCTTTACTGAAAGAATATAAAAAAGTAAAAAAAAAAAAAAAAAAAAGAAATAAATTAAAGTCAACAAGAAAGATAGCAACACCAAAAGCGAAATAAAAAATCAAATAGTGGACACCACAAAAATAAAATTACACGTGAATAATGGTTTTTAACCTCAAAATGATTTTTTTTTTTTTTTAATTTAAAAACAACGAAACGCTTAAAGAGAAGAGCACAACCACACCAGAGACTTCAAAATATATATATAAATAAAATATAGAGTAGAACTATAAGAATGACCACAATATTTAAATAAACTGAAAACCTGTAAATTTTGTAACTACAAGTGAAAACCACAACAATATATTTTTCACAAATTAGTTGTAGGGTATTATTTACAAGGACGCTAATTTTAGCTTCGCAGATACATAGTGATGGCGATTTTTGTGTACGTACTTGAGACCGATCATTTTTTCGTCAGCGGCTAAAAGTAAACATCTATTATACGATTGAGATCTACTTTTTACCATTTTAGCTACTACCAGAGACTTCAAAATACATAGACGGAATGTCATGCTCTTAAATTTTGTCGACAAAATCTCAAGGTACAAGATGGGTGCACTTACGTATTTCATTGTATACAATGCATACAAGCAAATGTATACACAAATATCAAATGTTCGTATACACAAATATGTTTCTTGTTTTGTTAGGCTGACTTGTGTTATCAAATTGAACTTGTGTTTACTACTTTTATATATTTTTTAAAGGATTGTTCAATACTTTTCTACCCCATAATAGAATGAAAAAACTTGAAAAAAACAACTTTACAAAACATCAAGAAAACATGTATAAATAGTCGAAAAGTGGAAAGGTCGAATGAAGAAAGATAGAAGAAAGCCTTATTTTCACATATTAATTACAACATTTATTTATTCATTAATTCATTCATAATATATAAAATAACATACGTGCAAATGTTTGCAATCAATGGTATAATATGGTATGCTTATAAGAACAGAAAAAACATTATTATAACACGAAAAAAACCACTGTCTAAAAGTCTCTAAGTCGCATGCGCCATAATGACAAACATTCGTTTGCATTGTATTGTTATGATAATATTTTGGTAATTATTATTATTATTATTATTTTACTATATTTACTAACCTCCAGCTGCTAAAAGAGAGCAGCGTCCTTTCGGCTATATGCCCGGTAAGGGGAGATGTAGTATATAGAAAAAGAGCAAAAGACAGAGAATTGTACTTCAGTTGAAGTCAAAGTCTTTTCTTATTTTATTCTTCAAAATTTTACATTATTTATACTTATTTCTTAGTGTTATAAAAATATTTATTCTAGCACAATTATTGACCTTAAGTAACAAGTAGGTAATTAGGTGACATTGTGTTAATCTATGCTAAGGTGAAGTTTATAAAATGCAAGTATGCATTTTTACAGTTATTTAATATTAAATCAGCTTATTGCTGATAATGTTGGTGTAGGTAATGTTTATGACTAAATGTATGAGTGCACTACACCCTTACTCTCTGAGAGAAAAAAAAAAAATTTGATTATATTAAAAATTTTTTTTTGTAATAAAGAATAAAATATTTTTAAAGTATGCTAATGGTTTTACTTAATCTAAAGCGCTTTTTTCTTAACTTGTATATAAGAGTATAATATAAGTAAGTGTAGTAATACGTTCATTCATATAGTACTTATTGTATTAAAATTTAACATAATTGTAATTTATTTATTTATTTATTTATTTACGATTTGTTTTCACCTATACAACAAGGCGTATGCCTTATTATTAAAGTATAGGTGTGTATAATATACAATTTAACAGTTGTGCATGTAATGTATAACTTACTATATATTAATGTAGTTTTATATTTATATAGTTTTGTAGTTTTTATTTATTTTATATCATTTAATTTAAGTACATATCGAGAAAATAATTATTTATATAGTATATTACATTTGCTTTCAAGTGTATGATTCTTTGTGTAAGAAATAACAAACTTCCACTGATTTATTTAAACAACTGGTTAGGATCTTCTATATACAACTTTCATCTAAGACGCTTACTTTTCAACTGTACTTAAGTCAAGCCATTTTGCTCGTTTCTCTCCTATTCTCCTTTGGTATATGTTATTTCGTTTCAGTTTATTTCGTTTCAGTTTATTTCGTTTCCTACATTCGGCTGTCCTGACCCTGTATTCGACTCGAATACACTCGGCCAACTTTTCATGAATTCCGCGACAGTATAAGTCCGTTTTGGCCCTTCCACTTCTCCTATCTTTTCAACTTCATATCGTCCGTGTCGTAACTTTCGTATTATCTTGTAAGGTCCTAAATACTTCGCTCTAAGTTTCAGTCCCGCACCATACTGAGTACGGTTGATAGCTACTAAGTCGTCTAAGTTATACTCTACTTCTGTCTTCCTTCTAGAGTTAAACGATTTTTTATTTTCCAATTGAATTTTTCCTATCTCTGATTTGGCTAGTTCCCTATCCTTATTTCGCTCCATATCAAATTCTTCTAGAACCTCTTCTTCAAAACACTTTTGTATATTTGGAAAATCTGGCAACCGCATCTCGCAACCAGTCAACAATCGAAATGGAGAAATGTTTGTGCTACGTGGAGGCGTGTTGTTGATAAACTGTTGGACCTTTTCAACATACCTATACCACTTTGATGGATCATCGCGGGATAGTTTTGCTAACATAGGAACCAAAATTTTATGCATTCGCTCAACTTGCCCGTTTCCCCTGGGAACTCCTGTCGAAATTAATAAATGCTGCACACCCTGCTTATTACAATATTCTTTGAAAATTTCTGATGTAAATGCCGTCCCTCTATCGGTCACTATACGTTTTGGGTTTCCAAAAATGGCTGCTTGTTTTTGAAGCCTGTCTACGACGGCATCTACTCCAGTATCTTTCATTGGATACAGCCAAACAAATTTAGAGAAAGCGTCTACGACAACAAATATATACTTATATTGTTTTCCTGTGTTTGTCATGGGCCCTACATGATCTACATGATAGGTACACAATGGTAAGTCATCTTTACTGATATGATTTAAAAACCCCTCCTTTTTCCCACTTTTAGCGTTTATCATAACACAATCGACGCAGTTAGCTATTACTCGAGGCACTTTCGAACTTAAATTAGGAATATAGAAATGTTTTTCGACTAAATCTTGAGCCAACATAATTATTTCAGTTTCCATTAACAACGGTACCACGATTAACTCTTTACTAAGGTCTTTAAATAAAACGTCATGGTATATGTAAAAGTCTTCGTAATTTCCGTTTTCTAAAATTTTCTTAACCGCTTTAGTCCACGAATCACTTGTTTGGGCCTCTTTCAGTTTATGACGTAACCCATCTTCGACTAACAAACATGCCGCCCTACTCAATGCATCAACATGCCTCATTTGTGATCCCGACCGATGTTCTATGGTATAATCGAAATCCTGTAGGAACATCGCCCACCTAGAAACGCGTACAGGAATCTCTTTTTTCTTCAGCGTCATAGCGAAAGCATTACAGTCCGTTATTATTTTAAATTTGATTCCAATTAGATACGTTCTCCACTTTTTTAGAGCTTCGATTACGGCTAGAACTTCCAATTCGTAGGAATGATACTTTTCTTCTGCCTGACTGGTCTTTTTACTCATATACTCTATTGGATGAAAATTCTGATCTTCTGCGTCCTTCTGAACCAAAACTGCCCCATAGCCGTACTTACTGGCGTCCGCATGTACTTCCGTTATAGCTCTAGGATTATACAAATGTAACACTGGTGATCGTGTCAATTTATTTTGTAATTGTTTAAACGCAAATGTCATCTCTTCCGTCCATTTAAATTCCTTATTTTTCCGTAATAAATCCGTTAAAGGCTTAGCCAATATAGTATATCCTTGAATAAATTTTCTAAAATAACTCGTCAGGCCTATAAACCTTTGCAAACTCTTGTAATCGACTGGTTGTGGAAAATTTTCTATCGCTCCCGTTTTTTCCTTAGATATTTTTATTGTCCCATTTTCTATAATATAGCCGAGAAAATTAACCTTTTTACATAAAAACTGACACTTTTTCCAACGAATCTGAACACCATTTTGACTAGCTACGCGGAGAACCAATTTAAGCTTCTCTATTCCTTCTTCTTCCGTTATAGATGGTATTATCATGTCATCCATGTACACAACTACGACACCCTGACTGATTAAATCTCTGAAAATGACATTTATGAAACGACAGAATACGGCTGGCGAATTAGTCAACCCGAATGGTACAAATTGAAATTCAAATTGGCCACGTTGCGTTACAAAAGCTGTGTATTTAGTCGAATCAGCATCTATAGGGACGTGAAAAAACCCATCCTTTAAATCTAACGTACTATAAAATTTGCTACTTTTTAACTTCTCTAATACATCATCGATTAATGACATTGGGAAATTGTCTCTTATTATCTTTTGGTTTAATTTCCTGTAGTCACAACAAAACCGTTTACTGCCGTCTTTTTTAGTAACCAAGACGACTGGAGATGAGTATTCTGAAATGCTTGGTTTGACGATACCGTCTTCTAGCCATTTTTCTATTTGCTTTTCAATGATTAGTTGGTCTTCGTATGATGTCCTTCTTGGGCGTTGTGCAACAGGAATTTCATCTTTAAGGAGAATTTTCATTTTAATTGGACATTCCTTTACTTTCATAGGAGTATATCCCTTAACTAATTGGTACACTTCGTCTCTACTTATGTCACCTAAATGGTTTAACTGCGGCTCGACATCCCATTCTTCAACGTTTAGACATATGTTACCAAATTCTGTCCCTAAGATATACTCATCATGTTCATTTTCCTGTACCGGATCTTCAATCTTACTTTTCAATATTACGCCCTCTTCTTGAATAATAAAATCTACCTTTTTTAAAAGATCACACCCTAATATGGCCGAATATCCTATATCTTTGTCGTTCACTACGAAAAATGTAATATTTAAACCAATATCGTTTACTAAAACCAGCGCTTGGATATAACCTTTCGTATAGAAGAGTCCAGAGCCAGCTCCTCTCAAACAACGTTCGTCCTTAATTATTGTATAGTTGTTTTTTAATTTTAAGGAATGACTCAACAAGCTCATATTACATCCGCTGTCTATAAGCGCAGAGAACTCTATTTCCCCTAATTTTACATTCACAAATTTCATACCAGAATCGACTCTAACGGGCGAAAAAGTGTTAACACGCTCTTGTTTAATTTCTACATTTTGGCCTTTACATTCAAACGCGCGATGACCTGGCTTTTGGCATTTAAAACATTTAAAATCTCTACTCATACAATTTTTTGCTAAATGTGATGCGTCCCCGCATTTAAAACATTTTTTATCCTTATTGGCTACAATGACCTTATTGTTTTCTATACTTTTGTTAAAATTATGTGTTGACCTCGACTTCTCCCGAACTTTTTCGTAAATTTTAATCTGCTCTTTTAACTCTTTAATTGACTTCGCTTGGTATAGTGCTAACTTATTCTGCTTTGTATCAGCAATACCTTCTATAAAATATTCAATTATGCTCTCCTCATCTATGTCTACAGCTTTCCCTATTTCTATGAGCACGTATAGATATTCACGGAACGTTTCATTGTTGCGTTTCAATCGATTACGTAAGAGCTTGTGTACCTGAGACGAGGACAGAGTCACGCCGAATTCGTTCAACAGTGCTTGTTTTAATGTAACCCAGTCTGTTATGCCTGATTGGCTGTGGACAAAAAGTTTTGCTGCCCCCTTTAACAACTGTTTCCCATAAATAAATTTTTGTACGTTGTTCCACCCTACCGTGGCAGCGTTTTCTTCAAAATCTCTTACCCAATTACTAACGTCTAAAGAATCAGTACCCGTGAATTGCGTAAGACTGTCTTCGATGTCGCGTAAAGTAAAAGTTGTATTGCATCTTGTAGCGGCTATTTCAGTAACTACATCTTCATATGCTGATGCAACCGATTCTACGTCTATTTCCTCTACTTGTAAATTGAAATGTTTAAATAATCTCTGTTGTAAATCATCTTTTTTACCGGTTGTTTCCAACCCTAATTCGTTACACTTTTCTCTCAATTCAGCTTCTAACATTGCTACAATCGTCTGCCTATCCATGTTTTCAGTGTTATAATAAACGTAATTAATATATATGTTAATATGAAATGCTGGTGTAACTCTCGTTTACTTATCTTCCAATTCCTCTTTGTTTGTATTATACCGTTATACTGCTGCGTTTGCTGTTGTTGTATATTACTTTTCAACTGCTACTGATACTACGCTTCTGCTGCTGATGCTCTTCCAATTTCTCTTTGGTTTGTATTGTGCCGTTATACGGCTGCGTTTACTGTTGTTGTATATTACTTTTCAACTGCTACTGGTACTACGCTTCTGCTGCTGATGCTTCTTCACTTCGCTACTTCTATTTCACTTTCCAACATGTTACTACACTTCTGCAACTTTCGACTGATGCTTCTTCACTTCGCTACTTCTATTTCACTTTCCAACATGTTACTACACTTCTGCAACTTTCGGCTGATGCTTCTTCACTTTGCTACTTCTATTTCACTTTCCAACATGTTACTACACTTCCGCAACTTTCGACTGATGCTTCTTCACTTCGCTACTTCTATTTCACTTTCCAACTGCTTAAATTCTCTGCCGCTGCACCTGCGCCTACGTGTCTGCCGTCGTCACACTGGTATGACGCGAAAACTGTACCATACAAACTTTTACTTCTTTGCACATTTGCAAAAGCACAATTAATTATTTAATTTATTTTGAATACAATTTTTTTTTTTTTTTAATTAAAATATATTTTATTAGCCGTATTTAACGCTTATTGCGTATATCCCGGTTGAGCCCCCAATTTTGTAGTTTTATATTTATATAGTTTTGTAGTTTTTATTTATTTTATATCATTTAATTTAAGTACATATCGAGAAAATAATTATTTATATAGTATATTACATTTGCTTTCAAGTGTATGATTCTTTGTGTAAGAAATAACAAACTTCCACTGATTTATTTAAACAACTGGTTAGGATCTTCTATATACAACTTTCATCTAAGACGCTTACTTTTCAACTGTACTTAAGTCAAGCCATTTTGCTCGTTTCTCTCCTATTCTTCTTTGGTATATGTTATTTCGTTTCAGTTTATTTCGTTTCCTACATTAATATAAACATTAGTATATGAATACAATTCAAATTAATGGAAATTAATTCATTTTTGGGCATTAACGTAAAATATATAAAACAATATATGTAGAACTCATGAAACTAATGCGTGTTGTTATATATATAAGTTTGTATGTAAGCATATATTTAGAGTGTATATGTATGTACTGATAAAATATAAGTATATAACTGTGATGAGCTTGTGTTTCTGTCATGATGTTAATAGCTATAGTTTGTAATTAGTTGTAAAGCAGGGTTAGTTGTTTTTTGAATAACTTCCGATTACATGTTGTCTGTATATGACCAGGTAAAGCATTCCATAATTTAATGCAATTTATAAAATATTGCCTTTGGGACCATGAGGAGTGGTGTCTTATTTGGATAATTTTTTTCCCTCTATTACTGCTTGCAAAACTCAACACATCATACAGATACGTAGGTTTTTTTGTGTAGATTATCGCGTGAAGAAATATTAAGGCCTTCTGTTGCAAAAAATGATCTATGCTTAGACCAAGGAAATGTTGAACATGGCCTGAGATACGTTCCCATCTCTTTAATCCATAAACGTATCGAACAATATTATTTATGGCCACTTTTAGCCGATGCATAGCCACTGAACCGCAAAAACAGAAAGTCTCACATCCGTATAATAAAGTTGGCAGCAGATATGTTTTCGCTAGCAACGCTCTAATATGTATGGGAACTACACGCTGCGTTAGCCATAGACCTCTCATTTTTGCATACAATTTAGCTGTGGCATAAGAAACGTGCTTTTCCCAATTTAGCGAATCATCAATCAATATACCTAAAGTTGTGGACACCTTAACCTGTTGGATAGCTTCGTTATTTAGTACAATATTCAGGTTTTGATTGGCAGATAAGCTTCTTTTATTAATTTGCAGAAATTTACACTTGCTGCACTTGGTGCCAACGTGTTGTTTGATGCCCATGTACTTACAGCTGCCAAATTTTCATTTATTTTAATAATTAGGAATATTTTCATACTTTCCAGCAAAGTACAACTGGACATCGTCAGCATACATATGAACTTTGCAGTGTGTTATACAGCTTGGCAGATCATTTATATAGAGTGAAAACAGAAGAGGCCCCAGTATCGATCCCCTGAACGTGTTTAGACTTTCAGATGTATTTTCTTCATGCACTACAACTTGCGATCTTCCAGTTAAATACGAGTGTATTAGTTTTACTGCAGTATTAGAAAATTTAAAGTCACGTCGAAGCTTCATACAGTATATATAATATGGTATGGTTTTAATTGATTGTTATGAAATTCTTTATAACTAGTATTCATTTTTATACCCTCCACCTTAGGGAAGAGGGTATATTCACTTTGATCATCCGTTTACAACACATCGAAGGAAGCGTCGGAGACCCCACAAACCATATATATTCTTAATCAGCATGAAAAGAGAAATCGTTTGAGACATGTCCGTCCGTGTGTCCGTGTGTCCGTCTGTTGTTGGCACTCTCACGGTCGTAATTTTTGAGATATCAAATTGAAACTTTGCATCCGTATTTTTAGTTCAATTTCGCTGTTCCGTATTGAAATTGGGCAAAATCGGTAAAGAGACACGCCCACAACAAACGAAAATCTCATCATACCTCGAAAAAATTGTATCTTTAAAAAATTTTATATCGCACAATACTCTGCCTATCAAGTTGAAATTTTGTATAAATATAAGTGGTACCGTTATCCAACACTGTGCCAAAAATGGGCGTGATTGAATAACGCAAACGCCTAAAATAAAATAAAAACAAGATAGAAAAGTTCGGTTAAGACCGAAGCTTAAATACCCTCCACCTTTTGTAATTCTCTAAAAAATAAGCTCCTATTGCCATATTTATGTATTTCATGTACTTACGCAAATAGTGTTTTTTTTTAATTATAGGCGTTTGCGTTATTCAATCACGCCCATTTTTGGCACAGTGTTGGATAACGGTACCCTTTATATATATACCAAATTTCAACTTGATAGGCATAGTATTGTGCGATATATAATTTTTTTAAGACACAATTTTTTCGAGGTATGATGAGATTTTCGTTTATTGTGGGCGTGTCTCCTTACCGATTTCGTCCAATTTCAATACGGAACAGCGAAATTGAACTAAGAATACGTATGCAAAGTTTCAATTTGATATCTCAAAAATTACGACCGTGAGAGTGCCAACAACAGACGGACACACGGACACACGGACGGACATGTCTCAAACGATTTCTCTTTTCATGCTGATTAAGAATATATATGGTTTGTGGGGTCTCCGACGCTTCCTTCGATGTGTTGTAAACGGATGATCAAAGTGAATATACCCTCTTCCCTAAGGTGGAGGGTATAAACACTATTTGCTTAAGTAAATGAAATAGTCACATAAATAAATATGGCAATAAGAACTTATTTTTTAGAGAATTACAAAAGGTGGAGGGTAATTAAGCTTCGGTCTTAACCGAACTTTTCTATCTTGTTATAATTGAATTTACTCCGTTATTTGCTATTATTTTGTATGGACCTGAGTAAGGCTTTTGATTTTTCTTTCTAGCTTCATTTTTAAGTAACACTAAATCTCCTATTTGTAAATCTAGGGGATTAACCTGTTTAGTGTTTTTTGCTGTGGCTCTTCTGTTTTTTTCTCTATTAATTAACATTTTGGCCTGTTCTATAGAATATTTTAATCTAGTCTTTAACTCGTTTACATAGTTCTCTAAATTATATATTTTTGTGTTTGTTTCGATCGAATCATTTGGCAAATAAGGTAACTTTCCAAAAATTAATTCATATGGTGTATAGTTTGTGGTGACGTGAGGTGTCGTGTTGTATGCAAAACAGTAGTATGGTACCCATTTATCCCAATCATTACTGTCAGTGAAGGCTAACATAAATTCATTTAGTACTCTATGATTTCTTTCTACACTTCCTAGAGGTTGTTGGTGATATGGGGTAGAAAAGATTTGTTTAATATTTAATAATTCCTTAGGAGTTCGTTTGTAAATTCAGTACCTCTATCTGATTTTAAGACTCTAAAATTACCATACTTGAGTATGAATTGTTCAACTATGGTCTGAGCTATCGTTTTTGCATCTTTGCTAGGTACAGGGTAAGCTATTATATATTTTGTCAGTTCACATTGCATAGTTAAAATATATCTGAATCCGTTCGATATTCTTAAAGGTCCAATGATATCTATTTGTACTATTTCAAAACTATTAGCTGGTGTGTATGTTATTATTTGCTTTTCTTGTGTGTGTCGCACTTGTTTGTTTAGTTTGCAATGTGGGCAGTTGTTTATAAAGTTTTTTATCATTTTATTCATGTTTTTCCATATGTATCTCTGTTTCAGTTTAAGTTGTGTTTTTCGTACACCTAAATGTCCTCCATGCGCACTGTTATGGAACTCGTCTATTAATTTGTATTGAGTTAATGTATCATCAATTCTTTGAGGGTCTTTGTATATTATAATATTTAATAATTCTCGTTTCTTATTTTTATTTTGTTGCAACTTATTAAATTTTCTTTTGAATTCATTTTCATTTATGTGTTTAAATATGACGTCATTTTTATTTAATGCTACTTCATATATGTGTTCTTTTTCTAGTTTTGATGTCAGCTTCTCCATAATCGAATCTAAATTCGGAGGATTATCACTGCATCTTATAATAATATTTTCTTCATTTATACTGATTTGAACTTTAGAGCTCTTTTGGCCTTTTCTTTGTTCAAACTGTAACTTTCTTAATTTCTTGACATCAGAAATAGATGTGCATTCCCAAACTTAAGTTGATCAGACTTTGTTTGTGGTAAGCTATTCTGATTTGTCAATTCAGTAACCGGTTCATTATTTTCATTTTCTTTTGATTTTTGTCCTCTTGTTATCACTTTTATATGCTTAGGTATCATATCCTTCAATGCATCAGAATCTAATTTAATTCTTGATAGTGCGTCTGCGTTTGTATTGGCGGATCCCTTTTTGTAAATGATATCGAAATCATAGTCAAACAAGTCCATTCTTATTCTTGTCATTCTTGATGATGGATTACTGTGGGTGAAAAGAGAAACTAGTGGTCTGTGGTCTGTTACCACTATAAATCTTCGTCCATATAAATATGGTCTAAAAAATTTTATTGCCCAATGTATGGCTAGTAGTTCTTTTTCTATAACTGATTTATTTACATCATGCTTGGATAGCGTTGTGCTCGCATATGAGATTGGTAGATCGTTTCCGATTTCTCCTTGGGAAAGAATTGCCCCTAGAGCAAAATCAGATGCGTCTGTAGTTAAGACAAACGTTTTGTTAAAGTCTGGGTATTGTAATATTGATGGATTCATAAGTTTATTTGACGTCTGTTATTGTCATTTTGTCTTAAATTATTGTGGTTTTGTTTGAAACTGTTTCTATGTAGTGTCGCTTCTAAGGAAATCTTACAACTTCTAATTTAATTATACACTTAGAATTTATGGTGCCTACTCTATTTTCTACGTATATTAATACTAAACAGAAGAGTGAGTGACGAGTGGATGAATGTATAAAATTAAACAAACTTAAGCACTAGAAATCAGAGACGCGCGCCTTACGCTCCCAGTCACCGTAGCGGGTGGGTTCAGGGCCGGAAGGTCCACCAATTTCGCCTGTGTGGGGTTGGTGTTGTTGGGCCAGGGGCTTACGGCAAACGGTATCTTAGTTCTCAGCTTCTTTTGCAATTCAATAAATCGGGTACTTTTGGCCTTCAATTGGCCTTGCACTTGCTGGCACATCGTGGAAGTAGAGAAACAGGCCACTTGTTTGGTCACTCGCGGCATTAGCTATCGGCTTTGTTTAGCAAAATTGGCCATTTTATTTTATTTTTCAAATTTTGTGTCCTCTATTATGGCAATAAATTAGGCAGTATCGTGATAGGATCGAAAATTTATCAGGATCATAGTTTGCAGGGCCAAAAAAATTTGTCAGGATTGTGATCGGGAGGATCAAAAATTTTGTTTCAGGTTCATCGTAGTCGGCAGGATCAAAAATTTTGATTCAGGATCGTGGTCGGCAGGATCAAAAAATTTTGCTTCAGGATCGTGGTCGGCAGGATCAAAAATTTGGCAGGATCGCCATGTTATGATAATATTTTGGTAATTATTATTATTATTATTATTATTATTTTACTATATTTACTAACCTCCAGCTGCTAAAAGAGAGCAGCGTCCTTTCGGCTATATGCCTGGTAAGGGGAGATGTAGTATATAGAAAAAGAGCAAAAGACAGAGAATTGTACTTCAGTTGAAGTCAAAGTCTTTTCTTATTTTATTCTTCAAAATTTTACATTATTTATACTTATTTCTTAGTGTTATAAAAATACTTATTCTAGCACAATTATTGACCTTAAGTAACAAGTAGGTAATAATGTTGGTGTAGCTTATTGCTGATAATGTTGGTGTAGGTAATGTTTATGACTAAATGTATGAGTACACTACAGTATGTGTAATCTATGGTATTCTCTTTGCTTTGCTTGTAAGAACAAAAAAAAAACAACAACAGGAACACATGCGTAAAAAACCAAAAATCAACAAAAAACTAATTCTTCACTGTTTTCGGTCCGGAAAAAATGCAGAGTAAATTGGTTATGTGTTAGTATATTCACACGGACACAAAACCCCTTGCTTCGCGCATCTCTTTACCAATACACTTGTGAAATTTAGCAACATCGCCCTGAAGTGGTTGAAAAATATAAATTTTAACAAACCTTCAACTCAGCTTTGCTATGTGCGCTATCGAAACAAAGCATATTAAATTCGTCCTTGCATGTGTGGATTTGTGGTTATATACGCATGCAACTCATACACCACCACACTATTTATGATAGAATAGACAAATAAATCATTCCTCTCTAACACTTATATAAGTTATCTAAGAGCCATCCGCGTTTAATTGTAGTGACATAAAGCGTGTAAATAATGAATAAATAAATCTATTTGAATATAATTGTATAGTTTTTACAAATATATAACCATATATAGTGTTCGAATCCACAGATGCTAGGATGTCGTTGGTCCCTCTGACACTTCCACTTATTTATTACCTGTTCATATAGAGTCTGACCTTATAATTTACATGAAGCATGTTCATTTAATCAAAAACGTATTTTCATTTGTTAAACCATACGATAAGTTACTGGTTTTAGGTGATTTTAATTTCTCTGACATTAACTGGATCTTAAATGACGACATAGGTTATCTTACACCAATTAGGATTCCTCAACATCTCATAGAGTTCTTCAATGAATTCTATAATTAAGGGTTGTTTCAATTTTATAATATCTTAAATTATAATAATAAACTTCTTGACCTAGTTTTCCTGAATCTCACGAGCATTTTGATTAATCGTACGTTTCCGTTTGTTTTATCGGAGGATATGCATCATCCTACGCTATTGCTTACCTTAAATAATCTTCTTGTAAGTAATGTACAGCCTAGAGTTGTGCATGTAAACAATATGTATGATATACTCCTGTCTGCAATTTCTGAGTCTGTACCTTTAAAAATTGACCATAATTCTATGAAATGTCCAGTCTGGTTTAACAAAAACTTAAGAATGGTCCGGAATAAAAAAAGTAGATTATTTAAAAAGTACGCAGCGGTTTACCTTCTGATTATGTATTTTATTCGAAGGCAAGGCATGATTTTAACGTCTTAAATAAATCGTGTTATTCTAATTATATATAGTCTATAGAAATGTCGGGCAACCGGTGCGCCGCGTAGAACTCTGGGGGCGCCGCGAACATTTTTGTAAAATATTTAAAATCGTTAAAGTTATCGAAATTTTGGTCGAATTAAAAGATAATGTTTAAAAAATATTTTATATGTGAACAGATAATGCTTAGTGAATTCATCCCGAAAGCAACATTATCGTGTAGAACTTTTTAAAGTAAAAAGCGAATGTTCCTTGCACGGGTTCGCGGCATGTTTCTTGCACGGCTGGAAAAGATGAAAAATACAAATGATACAATTTAAGGGGTTCGTCAAAGTAATGCTGTAGCAATATTAGTCGTATTTTTGCATTGTTGTAAAACACACAGTAATTTGTGCACACAGTAAAATCTGTTGGTTAAAAAAAAATATTGAAAAATAATTTGTTGTGGCGGAAGAATCCTGTGCTTATAATTAATTCTTAGCGAGATTCTCACACACTTTTTACACAATATAATTTTAATTTGACATTATTAAGAAACTCTCTTAGGAAATAAATTTAATAAAGCTGATAGTTTTTTTTATATTTATGTACTTCCAGCGGCAGATTTGGACTCCATAGTCACTAAATTAAGCTCTTTACAAGCCTTTTTCTTGTCGCGTAGAAAGTTTTCAAGATCTCCGCTTCTGCTAAAGTCCATGGACATACTCTCAAGGATCTTTTCCAAAACGAGGTCCTGGATGTATGCATATATCCGGTCGGATATTTCCAGCCTTCGCTTGTACATAGAAACACTCTTATATTTCATATTTAAATTTTTTTAAACCCATATGATGAAGAGATTTATAATTAGAAAAGGTGACAGTGATAAACCCAATCCCAACGAAAACAGTGAAAATAAGAAAATCTTAGAATCAACAATAAAAAAACCGAAATACGACGAAGATTATCTTAAATATGGATTTATACCATCTGTTAATGATCCATCACTACCGTTTTGTTTAATTTGCCGAAAAACTCTCAGCAATGAAGCAATGTTGCCAAGTAAACTACTTCGACATATTGAGACAAACCATCGGGAGCAGATGAACAACCCGATAAGTTATTTTTAAAATGAACGATTAAGTCTTCAAAAGCAATCACAACAATTCAAGAAATTTATGACCACGTCAGATGAAGCTCAAGCTGCTATTTACTTGATAGATCAACTCATCGCTAGAAAGAAAAAAGCTCACGCGGAAGCAAAGGAAATTATCTTGCCTGCCTTAAATATTGTGGCTGGATGTATGTTAACGAAGGATGCTGTGGAGAAGTTTATGAAAATTCCACTATCATCAAAAACTATTGCGAGAAGAATTGAAGATATGTCAGATGATATTGAGTTGCAAATGAAACAATGTTTTCATGACCCTTCAAAAAAATGGGCTATACAGCTTGATGAAAGCACAGATATTAGTAATAAAGCTCAGTTGCTAGCATTTTTAAGCTTCGTCAATACAGGAAAAATTGTGAATAATTACTTTTTTTGTAAAGAATTAAAACAAAGAACGACTGGTGCGGACATTTTTAAATTAGTAGATGAAAATGTTACGAAGTATAACTTCGTAAATTTTACTGTCAAAGGCGGTTCCTCCCATCCTTACCACAACTCTAGATGAAGTCGTAAAAATAGTAAATTACGTTAAATCAAATGCTCTTCGATCGAGAATTTTTTCAACTTTTTGTGAAGCAATGGATTCCGATTTTAAAAATTTATTGTATCACACTGAAGTCAGATGGCTGTCGAAAGGAAAAGTTTTAAATCGGTTTATTTTAATGAAAAATGAAGTTGTCGCATTTATTGATAGCGAAGAGATTCATTTTCACTTCCTGATGAATGATATTTGGTGGTTACGAATTGCATTTTTGAGTGACATTTTTGACAAGTTAAACAGCCTAAATTTAAATTTACAAGGTGTTCAAGAGAACATTATAACTATCTCCAGCAAGTTAAAAGCGTTTAATGAAAAACTTAATTTATGGAAATTAAATATTGCCAATGAAAACTTTGCATCTTTTCCGACAGTTAAAGAGAATCCTTTAAAATCTCTTATCAAAGAAATCTACGGAACTTTGATATTATTATCCGCATCTTTTGAGAAATATTTTCCTAACTTGGACGTTTTGAAAATGGAATGGGTAGTCATGCACTGTGAAATTAAACATCTGGAACAAGAAGTGCAAGAAAATTTAATTGATTTAAGAAACGATTTAGTTTTAAACTCACACCTCTTCGCTGAAAAAGTGCTATCTGAGTTTGGTTATGTTTAAACACCAAATTTCCTAAACTTAGTAACAAGGATACAAATTGATTAATAATCTTAAAAGTTTCTTTTCGTTTGTCAACTCTAAACGCAAAGTTGCTGGTTTTCCGGTAGTTATGCAACATAACAACTTAGAATCGTCAAATATTCAGGAGATAACAAATTGTATTAAATTCTTTCGCGTTCTTATGTTTGCTGACGATGTAAAAATCTTTATGTTTCTCAATTCTTTTGAATATTCTTCTTACTTGCAGTCCGACTTATGTAGTCTGTCCGATTGGTGCAAAGTTAATGGCATGTTTTTAAATTTAAGCATATGTAAAAAGTTAACGTTCTCTTGGTCCTACATTCTATTCATTAAACAATCATGTGCTGGAAAATGTATCCCGTTTCAATGATTTAGGTGTTATTTTAGATTCTAAGCTTCGTTATAACCTACATATTAAGTATTCTGTTAATAAGGCGATAGATAGTCAACGAAATTTAATGACCCTTACGTTACCAAGAGGTTATATACGTCGCTTGTTAGGTCTATCCTTGAATATTCAGTTGTTGTATCAGTTCAACGAAATTTTTTAACTTTTTGCGCTTCGTGGTCTGGGTTGGAATCCTGGTGTACGTTTACCACCCTATAATGACAGGTTAATGCTGATTAACTTACCTACATTGGAAAAAAAGGAGTGATATGTTGGGAGTTACTTTTATTGCTAAAGTTATTAGAGGCGATGTTTGCTCTCCATCTTTATTGGAATTAAATTCTTCTAATATCCCCCCTCGTTTTTCAAGGCACTATGCACCTTTGAAACTATCTCACTTCCGCACTTTACTTTATAGTCCATTTCGAGTACTGTGTAGAATGTTTAACGAATATTACGTTGTTTTTGATTGGTCCGATACAATTTCCAATATAAGATATAAGGTGCTTTCCAACTGATACTTTATACTTTATACCTTACACAAAATTGTGGTAAACATATACAATGTATACACATTATTGTAAACATATCATACACATAACATATTGTTGTAACACATAACCTATCTTGCATATATTTAACCTTTAAGATTATTATATGTATTAATTTTACTCTTTAATGCTAAGTAGTTCTAAGTTTACATTAGTTTTAGCCTTAGTCTCTATTGCTGTTTCGACGTTGTTGTTGTTGTTGTTGCGGTGCTGCTTCCTCTGCTGTTTCCTTAATTTAAGTTTAGTTTAGTTGGCTGTTATCAAAATTGTAGCTAACTTAAAAAATGAAAATAAATACAATACATAAAAAATTCTTACATTGTTCCACTTGACAAGAGTGGTCCTACAACTAATTTATTAGGATTAACTTGCAACATATTTTGAGTATTTTCGACAAAAAACTGGAAGGGTTGAACCTGGACCGGTTTCGAACTCACCCTCATCGAGTTCTCATCAGCAGATCTTTACCAGTTGAGCCAAATCACAATTTTTTCACAATTTTTAACATTTCATTACAGCTTTCAAATATAGTCAGAGGAAAAAAATTCATAACATATATATATATATATACACCAAAAACTTATTAACATACCACGCATAACCAGGCGAAAATTAACATCAATATAATAGGTTGACAGTATTCAAACATAAGCTATGACTACTGTGTTTACAAACCATGTAAGTTTGTGAGGTAGTTAGATTTGATACGGTCACCCATCCCTTCACTACATAGAACAAAACGTAGTTTAATCTACACTTATATAAAAAAAAAGTGTAAACAAGATAGAAAAGTTCGGTTAAGACTGAAGCTTAAATACCCTCCACCTTTTGTAATTCTATAAAAAATAAGCTCCTATTGCCATATTTATGTATTTCATGTACTTAGGCAAATAGTGTTTTTTTTAAATTATAGGCGTTTGCGTTATTCAATCACGCCCATTTTTGGCACAGTGTTGGATAACGGTACCCTTTATATATATACCAAATTTCAACTTGATGGACATAGTATTGTGCGATATAAAATTTTTTAAAGATACAATTTTTTCGAGGTATGTTGAGATTTTCGTTTATTATGGGCGTTTCTCTTAACCGATTTTGCCCAATTTCAATAGGGAACAGCGAAATTGTACTAAAAATACGTATGCAAAGTTTCAATTTGATATCTCCAAAATTACGACCGTGAGAGTGCCAACAACAGACGGACATACGGACACACGGACGTACATGTCTCAAACGATATCTCTTTTCATGCTGATTAAGAATATACATGGTTTGTGGGGTCTCCGACGCTTTCTTCGATGTGTTGTAAACGGATGATCAAAATGAATATACCCTCTTCCCTAAGGTGGAGGGTATAAAAACAATGGTGTAGGGTTGTAATGTTGAAATGTGAAATATTGATATATAAACCATTTGCGCATGAAATTGCAAAGATGGATTTGGCTCAACTGGTAAAGATCTGCTGATGAGAACTCGATGAGGGCGAGTTCGAAACCGGTCCAGCTTCAACCCTTCCAGTCGCCAAGTATTAATTTTTCACAATTTTCAACACTTCATTACAGCTTTCAAATATAGTCAGAGGAAAAAAATAATGTATTGGTTTTCCTTTTAATCCAATTGAGTGGTTTAAATCCAACTTGTCGCGTCGTACTCAATGTATAATTTTCCGGAGGTGTGTTTCACCTAATATCGATGTTACTTCTGGTGTGTTCCAAGGTACTCATTTGAGTCCTCTTTTGTTTATTTTGTTTAATCCTTCCTTTTTTTAAATACTTGTTCTTATTTATTGGATCTTCCAAACATTATTTAAATTTCATATAATACTTTCTAATTATGTCGAAATTAAAGTTGAAACGTTCTCCGGGTTATCCTAGTTTATAGCCAAGATAGCTCAGAGATTTTCCAGGATCCTTTTTTTAAGAAAAATTTATATTTGTAGAGTTCGGGTTAAGGCAAAATTTATTTTTATTTTCCGCAGTTATTGTTTCTCGTTTTACGATTCTAGCAAGACTCCCTTAAACTATTTTATTTTTCACATCAAGTAAACACATGGCACATATAAAAAAACACAAGATAACAAAAGCAAAACCTACTTAGAATCGACTTCTTTTAGAATATCTTCATGTGATACGGATTTGCATCCTTACACTCCCTCCTTTCTTTTAGATGGATGAAAAAAGAGGCAAGATTTGGAAATTTTTAATCTTTGGACTAGTAGGGTTTTATGTCCTTAAGTGCGCCTCTTTGACTCCCAGAAAGTTGTACAATGTTAGGCGAAAGAAACTTTTCTACGATATATGGCCCTTCGTATTTAGGTGCTAATTTGGTAGCAAAACCATCAGCGGCGCTTGAGTGTTGATGACTCTTTACTAAAACGTATTGTCCTACCCTTGAGAAACATTTGCGTCTACATAGGCCATAATGACGGCTTTGTTCTTGATTTGCATGTTGTATATTGCGTTTCACCAGTGGGAAAATTTCTTTTAAATGTTTAGACACTTTATCGGGTGATTCTTCTGAGCGACCAGTACCGAGGATGGCCTCATCATAGAGGGCTTTTGGCAACCTTAGTTCACGTCCTTGGCATAGATAGGCTGGTGTATACTTGATGACGTCTGAAGTGCTGGTATTAATTGCCATAGTCAATTCGGTCAAGTATTCATCCCAGGTTTTATGATCCGTCGATGTGAATTGAGCGATCATAGTTTTGAGTGTCCGATTCACTCTTTCTGTGGGGTTCTTCTGTGGAGTATATCGTGCAGTAAATTGTTGGCGGACCCCCAATACTTCCAGAAACTTACCGAACTGTCTGCTACTAAATTGTGTGCTGTTATCGGTAATTAGGACTTTTGGAACTCAAAATTTAATTACAATGCGTTCCCTAAAAGCCTGTTGTATTGCGGATGTGGTGGCGCGTCTCATCGGTACAACTTCGACCCATTTAGTGTATTATTCAATAAACACCAGTAGCATATTATGGCCTCGTTTGGATCGAGGCGGCGGCCCCACTAAGTCTACGCAAACTGTGCACCATGGCTCATCTGGTAGCCGCGATAACATCTTACCGGGTTTTCATTTGGTCGCCTCGATAGAGCGTCTGCAATCACATTATACTTTCCTTTGCGATACACGACGACAAACGTAAATTGCTGAAGTTCGAGTGCCCAACGTGCGAGTCGTCCTGTAGGGTTATCGATACTGTTCAACCACTTTAACGCCAAGTGATCGGTAATAACTTTAAAGTGGTATCCCTCTTGGTAAGGGCGCATTTTCCGTATACCCCACAGAGTGGCAAGGCACTCTTTTTCTGTGAGACCTTCTTCTCGGGACCGTGTAGATAGCGACATACGCAATGACTCTTTCTTTACCACTCTGAAGGTGTGTGAATACCACATCCAATCCGATATTGCTCGCTCGGTCTGAAGAACAAACTGTTGGCTAAAATCGGGGCAGGCGAGCACCGGTGCCTCGGTGAGGCATTGCTTCAGGTTATCGAAAGCCCGTTGTTGATCTTCTCCCCATGACCACCTTTTAGTTTTCTTTAACAACAATGTTAAGGGATGTACCACTTTGGCATAATCTGGTACAAAACGTCTATACCAAGATGCCGTACCTAGACAACGGCGCAGCTCTTTTAGATTCTCTGGCGGTTGGAGGTTCCTAATAGCTGCTACCTTATCTGGATCAGTAGCAATGCCCTCTTGAGTTATCAGATGGCCCAAATATTTAAGCTCCTTTTTAAAGAATTGGCACTTTTCAAGGTTGATTTTTAAATATGCCTGGCGTAAGCGTGAAAACCTGTCTAGGGTGATAAATATGTAATGGGTAGGCATTGCCGGTTTGTGACGGTGGTAGCGTAATTTTATGGGGACGTCATCTTTCATGCGTATTATATGCTGCGTAACATTTGACACCCTTGACATTTCATCAAACACTGCTAACTCCTTTTCTAGAAACTCTTCTACTGCCCTGTCATCGATTGCATTTGTAGTTGCCATGTAAAAACCTGGATCACCCGCATTGCCTTCGGTAATCTGTATAGTCTGACCCCCACACTCAAGCTTTGAGTGTGCAAGAAAATCCATTCCGAGCGTCAAGGGATCCATGGTGGATTCGAGAACCATTAGGTCGATTTTGCATGTACTACTTCCGAATTTCATTACCACTCTTAACTCTTCATGTGATGTTTGGATCGAGCCATCTACCATGTGTACATTCACCCGTGATTCTACTAACCGAGGCACATGTGGAATAGTGCTGGCGATGCTACTTCGGATAAAAGTTCGAGTTGCGCCCGTATCTATAGTCGCTACCATGGTTAAGCCGCTGACGTTTACATCTGCCAGTAGGTGGTTATCTTCGCAAGGCATCACACCAGGAGTACGTGTAGGCGGCCAGTCGCCTCCCGTCGATGACTGGTTGCTTAAGCGTTTCTCGACTGCTTTCGGTAACACTCAATGCTTCGTATCCCGCGGCGACCACAGTTCCAACAGAATAAACGCCTCTGATTCCGACATCCAGATTGAAAGGTCCTTGTTCACCACATCTTCTACAAGCGGTACAAACATTTAGTACTGGGATGTTATCCTGATCGTGTTGCGTTGTTGTTCTATTAGTGGTTATCGTCTGTGCTTGATTCATCCGGGTATTACGTGGGTGAGATGGTGCAGAGTTGTCACAGATATCCTCGTACTTTTCGGCCAGTTCGATCAGTTGTGTGACGAGAAAAGTCGTTACCGATTCGTTTTCCTCTCCCCCTACACATAAACATTATATTAATAGCATGATATATATATTAGTAGAATTAAGGCAACTTTGTTATTAGTTTAAGTCTAAGTGGTAACTCCACTCACCGCCACGTTGTAACAAAAAACAAGTGAAAATATTATAGTCGGTCAAACCCAATCATCTGTGGTGTACTCATAAATAGTAAACATTACCTACACTAAAATTCTTAACTTTAAGCTGATAAATATGCATACTTGCATTTTGTAAATCTATGTTAAGGTAACTCTTTAGGTAAGTTAAGTAACCTACAATACTTAACTGTGCATACTTGCATTTTATGTTTAAAGTAACATTAAGCAACACAAGGTTAACAATCAGCACTAACATTAACATTGAATAATAATAGTATAAATAATGTTAGATTAGCCAGAATGAAGACAGGAAAGACTTTTGTAATAACTAAAAACAAACCTAGTCTTTTCTTTGTTTACTAGATCTCCCCTTACCAGGCATGTAGCCGAAAGGACGCTCACTTAGCAGCTGGAGATTGGTAAATATTAAAAATTTAAGTTACACATTTATATTATTTATTATAAGTTACACATAATATATTATAACATACAAATTTCATAACACATCAAATACCCTACATTACTTGGTATATTATTCAATTTAATTTTTTTCTTTGATAAATGAAAAGTTTAATTTTTATACCCTCCACCTTAGGGAAGGGGGTATATTCATTTTGATCATCCGAAAATTTCAACATACTTCGAAAAAATGTATCTTTAAAATATTATATATCGCACGCTACTGTGCCTATCAAGTTGAAATTTAGTGTATATATAAGTAGTACCGTTATCCAACACTATGTCAAAAATGGGCGTGATTGAATAACGTAAACGTCTATAATTTAATAAAAAAACTTATTTGTTGTTTAAAAATTACCTGAATAATAAAATATACGCAACAATTTAATGCATACCTAGTTGTTATTTGATACACTTTTCAATTATTATAAATGGTGGAGGGTATTTAAGCTTCGTTCTTAACCGAACTTTTCTAATTTGTTTGTACTCCTTCTAATATTTTCCTTTGAAAAATAAAAATTTTATTATACCCTGCTTTTTCTTTACCTACTGGTATTTTTAAATATTTCAAAATGATACATATGTCAGAAATTTTTTTTATTTTGTTTGTTAATGAAATCAAAAAACAATTTTTATTTGGGGATTGGTTCTAAAAATGGTCCGATCCTATCCATTTTCAAAAAGTTTGCTTTTTGGGCCAATACATATTCTTGTCAAATTTCATCGAAATAATTAAAAAAATAATAGAACCTTATATGAAGAGGGGTTCTAAAAATGGTCCAATCCAGTCCATTTTCAATAGGGTACCCCTTTGGGCCAATACATGTCCTTGTACCAAATTTCATGAAATATCTCAAAAAATTGCGCACAAATTTACATGGACAGACGGACAGATGGACATGATTAAATCGATTGAGATATTGATTCTGAATCGATCGGTATAACTGAAGGTGGCTGTGGCATTTGCCGTTTAGGAGTTACAAACATATGCACAAACTTAATATACTCTTCTCCACAGGGTAGTGCAGGGTATAATAAAAAATGTTGTAGGGTATTTGATGATCGGGCATGACCGACTATAATATTTTTACTTGTTTTATAATACAAGTTATGACACATAGTTGCCGCAGAAGTTAAACAAAAGAATAAAATGTAAAGTTTATGACTGCCGATTTTTTTGGCACAATTATCTCAATTTCGCCTTTATCAAAAATGTGACTCTTGGTTGAAGTCTATTTTCAATACCACAGTATGGAAGTGTTGAAGATTATATGTGCTAAATTTCAATCGATATCTTGACTTTTACAAGGGAGAGTGAAGGAAAAAATGGAAAACTCATACGAATAGAAATAGCCTCACTCGGATTTTATGGATCAAGAATATATAGACTTACGGTCTTGTGGTCACCCCTTTTGGCCCTTAGAAATGTTTGAACAAACCCATTTTTATTCCCATATAATTTTGAAGGTGGGAATAAAAATATGTATATAACTCTCATTAGTTCAATTTTTGTCGCCGTTCATTCATTGTGGGTATACCTTTCTTCTGATTTTACTCATTTAAATAGAAATCACAGAAAATAAAAATGTATGTAAAGCGAGCTTTCCAACAACAAACCGAATGACAAACCAATTTATATAGGGAATATAAAAAAGAAGACATCTCTCTGTCTAACTACTACACAGTAACTATTATGACGACATTTCTTTGGTACAATATTATAATGCCAACAATAATTGCCAAAAAACTAGAAAATATTTTTCTATTCTCACATAATTCCCAAAAAGCGTTAGAAAATAAAATTACACACAGATTTTACTGCATGCCCAATAAAGAAGTTCATTAGCATTTGTTAGATAAAATCTGCATATAAAATTTTAAAATATTTAGTATTAAACCAACTTTAAAGAAAAACAAGATAGAAGTTCGGTTAAGACCAAAGCTTAAATACCCTCCACCTTTTATAATCCTCTAAAAAATAAGTTCCTATTGCCATATTTTATGTATATGACTATTTCATGTACTCACGCAAATAGTGATTCATTTTTTAATTATAGGCGTTTGCGTTATTCAATCACGCCCATTTTTGGCACAAAGTTTAACAACGGTACCACTTATATTTATACCAAATTTCAACTTGATAGGCATAGTATTGTGCGATATATAATTTTTTAAAGATACAATTTTTTCGAGGTATGTTGAGATTTTCGTTTATTATGGGCGTTTCTCTTAACCGATTTTGCCCAATTTCAATACAAAAGAGCCAAATTAAACTAAGAATAAGTTTCAATTTGATATCTCAAAAATTGCGACCGTGAGAGTGCCAACAACGGACGAACACACAGACGCACGGACGAACATGTCTCAAACGATTTCTCTTTTCATGCTGACTAAAGATGTATATGGTTTGTGGGGTCTCCGAGGCTTCCTTCGATGTGTTGTAAACGGATGATCAAAATGAATATACCCTCTTCCCTAAGGTGGAGGGTAAAATAAATCTAAAGCAATTAACAGTTACTTCTTATAAACTCACAAGAACATCTTCACTAAAAAGAAAATTACAAAACAAATTTTTACACAAATAAGCACAGTGCCACAAATAATTAAAAAATCGGCGCAAATCCAATGATACATAATTAAGTAAACTAAATCATACAAAACACAACATAACATATAAAATACACATAACCAAATAACCAAAATACAAACGCTATTTATACAAAATTCATACACAAATAATACAAACACAACAATAACATACAATAATCTACAAGTTAAAAAAAATTTAAAAAAAATTCAGCAGAAACCACCACTTAGGGCTTTTATGGCCCAATAAAATAACTCCCTTTCTCCTTTCCCTCTCCTCCAACATCCGGTGCGTTGGGTTCCACAGTCGTATCTTAGGCTACCCAAAGCACAAGTCCATCCGTCTTTGTGTTGCGCTCACTCGGTATGGTGCGAAAATTCAGAATAGATTTCTGCAACATTCGCGGACTGCGGGCGAACTTTTTCGCTGTATATGTGTTTTTTTCAACTTTATCCTCCACAGAGGCCTTGTGGTATACATATGCAATGGTATAGTGTTCCAGTGCCAGCAACAACATTGCACGCAAGATCCCCAATTTACCACATCTTGGATAAAATTCACGATTCGGACACATACGTTGGATTTCGGATTCGTTTATCGAAGCCCAAACACGGAGAGAGTTGTTTTCATTAACGGCTTTGACACCCTCTCCAATATCATCACAACTATTCTCCAGGACTACCCGAACAGTGAAATCGTTGTTGCTGGTGATTTCAATGTTCACAATATGTCCTGGCTACGCCATTCGACCCACACATCCCCGGAGGGACGCGACGCTGAGATTATGGCCTTAGAAAAATGCTTAACGCAATTAGTCTATGAACCGATGCACGTTCCAAGCGTCGATGGGTAGCACACTCATACACTAGATTTTTTTCTTACTTAAAACCCAGAGAAGTACGAATTTAAGACTTTTGCACCTCTCGATAATTCGAACCATTGCATCATTTTCGCATCCTTTTCATACTTTAACATTTATCACGTTCCCATTTTAGCCCCGAAACGTGTAATTTTTCAATACGAAAAGGCAAATTGGGCCAAGCTCAATGAATTTTGCAGGCTTTACAACAGGAAACTATGTTTCTTAGATAATAATGTAAATGCCGCTGCGGAAATGATGCAAAACATAATTTTGCACAGAATGCGGTCCTTCATTCCTTACAAAAAAATTTCAGTTAAACCCAAGGACAACAGTTGGTTTAACCAGACATGCACTGATGCTGTCAGGTCCAGAGGAAGCGTTTAGAATATGGCGTTTGAGTCCAAACGACCAAACTAATCTGCTTCGCAAACAAGCTAGAAACAAATGCAACCAGGTACTACGCCGTGTAAAAGCTCTGCACGAGCAGCGACTGCGTACTAAGATTCTTGCCACTCCAAAAGGTAGCAAGAGTTTTTGGTCGTTTGTAAAAAGCTGAAATGTTTGCTTCAAACACCCTCCTACCACACACCAATCAACCACTTCCATTGCGCAATCTTTTTAGTAAGTGTTACCATGAAAGCACTTACCCAACATGCTGGAAGATTGCCAATGCACAACCGGTACCAAAAAAAGCCCCTTCTGACCCTGCAAACTATCGACCAATCTCTATTTGTAGCGCCATAGCCAAAACAATGGACAATATTTTAAACTTTCACCTGATGAGGTATCTTGAGGTTAACAACCCAGCGACCGTCAATACGGATGTCGCAAAAATCGATTCACTGGCGATTTATTAGCCTACCTAACGAAAAAGTGGTATCGAGCTATTCGCCACTTTGGCGAAAGTAAGGTTGTTGCTTTGGATATCTCTAAGGCGTTTGACAGAGTATGGCAGAATATGGCCCTGTTGTCCAAATTGATGGCGATTGGTGTAAACAAGAATTTCGCTCAATTTATATCGAGCTTCTTGAGTAATCGTTCAATTTGGGTTGTGATTGACGGTTACTCATCAAATCAGTATACCCTAAATGCAGGCGTACCTCACGGCTCTGTTCTCTCCCCTTCCGTTTTCCTGGTGTTCATCAATGACCTTATGTGTTTGACGGAGAATCCTGTTTAGTCTTTCGCTGACGACAGCACTCTATTTACTCTCCTCTCTCTATTTACTCTATTTACACTCCTTTAATAAAAGGAAAATGAATAGCAACGCGGAGATAGAAAACAAACGTTGCATAATGAATGACATATTAAATCGCGAATTCATGAAAATCTCCGAATGGGGTCAAGTAAACAAGGTTAGTTTTAACGCCAACAAAAAAACAGTGCTGTTATCTGTCGCACAGGGACAGTGATGGGCGCCCTCTATGCTTCGGCAGCACAAATGTGGAAGAATCAGCCGCTCTTGACATCCTGGGCACACGAATTCAGTGCGACGTCCGCTGGGCGGAACACTTGTTCGAAATGTCTAAAGATGTGACCAGGAGCTTGGGTTTTTTAAAACGGTGTAAAAAATATTTTACACCAGCTGACATCCAAAATATTTACGCCGCCTATATTCGGCCGAAGCTTGAGCATAACTCACACGTGTGGGCGGGAGCCTCTAACACATACTTGGAGATTCTCGATCGCATACAGCGAAAGACTCTGGTGATCATAGGTGAAGAGGAAGTATCTAACTCTCTCGACACACTTGAACATCGACGTAATGTGAGCTGTGTTGTCCTTGTGTACAGGTACTTCCATGGCATATGTTCTAGAGAGATAAAAGAAATGTGTCCTCCGCTGAAACCCTTCAGTAGGACAACCAGGCTTGCTCACCGATCTCCCCCATTAGTTTGGTGCTGCCGGCGTATCGCACAACGCATTACCGAAACGGTTCGTTCTCTAACCGGGGTGTTCGCCTCTGGAACCACCTACCTCCAGAGGTGTTTCCCACCATGCCTAGTGTGCGCAATTTCAAAATAAATGTAAACAAACACTACTCCCTCTATCCTCCTTCCTTTAATCCCTTCTAACCATCACCGTGCTTGCACGTATAGGGGTCATCCCCCGAGTGGATGGCTATATAAAAAAAAAAGGCACACGGACATAAGGACATCTAAATCGACATGGTTTTTGACACTGATCAAGAATATATATATACTTTGTAGGGTCTCTGACGCTTCCTTCTGGGTGTTGCAAACGGAAGAACAAACTTAGTATACCGTCATCACTAATCTGGAGAGTATAAAAATGAAACTTTTCATTAATCAAAGAAAATAATTAAATTGAATATTATTGTATCAAGTGGTGTAGGGTATTTAATGGACGGGCTTGACCGACTATAATATTTTGACTTGGTTTTATTAAACATTATTCAAATTTCATATGCTTTCTAATTATGTCGAAATTGAAGTAAACAAACAAAAATTACTTAATGTATTCCAATAGTTATACCCTGCACCACCCTGTGGAAAAAGGTATATTAAGTTTGTGCGGTTGTTTGTAACTCCTAAACGGCAAATGCCACACCCATCTTCATTTTAATCAGACTGTAATGCGTATTCATGGTATATTGAGAAGATTATTGGTTTCATCGTCCTTAGCGCCTATAGACACTAAATTAAAGGAAATATGACCGCATCTCGGTGTACACTATAAAGACTCTTGGATTATGCTTAAATTCATTTTTTGATACTCTGGAACACCGCGTTATTTGTATGAAAAAATTACGTATGCGAAATCAATACGAACAAATAATTTAATTGTGCCTCTAGAATGTTTTTCATAAATGCTATAAAATTATGGAATGCTTTACCTAGCAACATCAAGTACATAACAAATTTTAATAAGTTTAAAAATGAGATTTTTTCGTTATATATTGATTTGTGATAATGATACTGTAATGTGATATATAATTTGTGATAATATTAACGTAATGTGAAGAGCACTGTATGAGATTTCTTTAAATCTTATTAGTGTATTCTTAAATTAATTCTTAAATGTGTTAATGAAGTGTAATTGCAATTAGATTAAATTAGTAATTAAGTTATTTATTTATACATTCTTTTATTTTCCCTCTTTTTTTCCAATGCACTATACGAGTTTTTTAAACTTAGTGCATTCTTTAAAAATAAATATAAATAAAAAAAATGTATATTTAAAAATTTTTATATTGAATAACGCAAACGTCTATAATTAAAAAAAAACTTATTTGTTGTTTAAAAATTACCTGAATAATAAAATATATGCAACAATTTAATGCATACCTAGTTGTTATTTGATACACTTTTCAATTATTATAAATGGTGGAGGGTATTTAAGCTTCGTTCTTAACCGAACTTTTCTAATTTGTTTGTACTCCTTCTAATATTTTCCTTTGAAAAATAAAAATTTTATTATACCCTGCTTTTTCTTTACCTACTGGTATTTTTAAATATTTCAAAATGATACAGATGTCAGAAATTTTTTTTATTTTGTTTGTTAATGAAATCAAAAAAAACAATTTTTATATGGGAATTGGTTCTAAAAATGGTCCAATCCAGTCTATTTTCAATAGGGTTCCCCTTTGGGCCAATACATGTCCTTGTATCAAATTTCATCGAAATATCTCAAAAAATTCGACCTGTAGCTTGCATACAAATTTACATGGACAGACGGACATGGTTAAATCAATTCAGATTTTGATTCTGAATCGATCGGTATAACTGAAGGTGGGTGTGGCATTTGCCGTTTAGGAGTTACAAACATCCGCACAAACTTAATGTTATAAAAAATGTTATAAAGACCATTAAAAATGAGATATAGCTTTGTAGCTAATAAATTTTTTTTCCAATTTCAAACGTGTTTTTCTCAATTACAAATGGGATTTCTCAATTTCAATTGCCTTTCTACCAATTTTATAATTGCTGTTGTTATTAATATTCTTCTTGTTGTCCTTATTGATGTTTGGTTGTTAGTGTTGCACCCCGTGTTACTACCCCTTGCCTGGTTCTTGATGTTTTCTGTTTCCGTATTTGCTTCTTAAGTTCTCTTATGGGAATTTTTTTATTATGTATCACTTTGGTTTTTAATAATTTTCACTTGTTGTATCGCGCCCTGCCCAAAAAATATATTTAAAAACGTCTTTCTTACCTGTTCCACTCTTTTTTCCTGTTTTCTACATTTAAGTTTCATATTGTTCTCATATGGGAAATATTTTTATAGTGGGCAATTTATTTCCATCTTATTATTACGCACACATTATTATTTGCGAAAACATTTTACCGATTTATCAAAAACAGCATATACATTCAACTTCATTATTTTGTATAATTCGCCGCCGTTGTCTTTAATTCCTAGCTGCCTTTACTCCATTTTGCTGGGTCGTCCCTTCTATAAAATGGATTATAATAGAATATTACGTAGTAAGGGTTATTAGAAGAAATTCTGAAGCAAAAGGTAACGAAATGACCAGAAATTATGATGACTTACATAATAAAACTGATTAAAGCATACAATTATGTGACAGTGTTATTAACCGAAAAATTTGTAACATGATTGGACAGACATTGATTTTTTATAGTCCACCATTTAATTAGATAGGATCTTAAACTAGTTAAACCTAAAATTATATTAACATCCACTCCATCATCATAAAGTTCTTGGCAATAATCGTGTAAGGAGCAACATCCTTCACCACCCACAGCAAAAATGTTAAGCAAAGGCATTACCAGGTTACCATAATGTTTCTCGGCGCACTTTAAGAGATGTTGTAATAGTTCGCTTGATAGAGCCATATAATCAATATTATCTGAAACGGTCTTTTGTAAAATATTCATCAATTTGGCAAAAATTTTCGATTGGATACGGGCCGTTAGCACAGGCAATAGTTGTAGTATTAGTTGATAAATTTGTTTTTGAAGAAAATTAAAATTATGAAATTCTTTTTCAGTAGCCTTCATTGCATACCAGAGATTGTTAAAAATGGATATCAGGCCTTCTATAATATCAAATTGATGAAATTGTATTTTACTGATTACAGAACTCAGCCACGATATAATACCAACATTTTCAATCATCAGTTTCGCAGAAGCCGGTATTTTGACACATGTGGATAATATAGATAGTATTAATAAATTTAGATCCAATGTTGCGACAGTGCTACCATAACATGTCATTAAAACTTTAAAAGTGTTGGTTGTGATGAGTACGAATAAATCTGAACTACATTTCAAACCGTTACGTATCACCTGTACAATGAAACGGCGAAACTCTTGATTTTCCACTTCGGTCGATAAAAAGAGTACATTAAACTCTGGTACGGTCTGAAAGTCAAAACTACTTTGAAGCCTTAAGTGTAGCGTTAATTGTTTGTAGAGCAGGTGGGTGGGATCTGTGGTTAAATTCAAAGTTTTAGCTATAAATAGGCTGGAAATGAAAGGCACTCGCGGTATACTATTTTTCCCTTTATAACGTACCCAACTTTGACGTAATTCGTTCAGTCCAGACTGTATATTGTCATAGGTTTGAAGCCATAAAGGTTTCTCGAAGAAATTACTCTGCTCGAAATGTGTACGATAACGCAGTTGCACGCAACCGGCTACACAACGCATTTGTTTGTCTTGTGAAGATAATGCAGAAAATATCAGAGACAATAAACCATTTTCTACAGGGCGGGCAGGATGGCTGTAACAATCCGGAGCAAAGAACATCAACATCAACGGTACCATAAAAGCTGGATCGTAACACTTTTCATAGATCTCCTCACGTTTCGGACACAAACGCAGTTCAGTTTCAGAGAATTCTCGTTGTCCACGTTCTAGTTTTTGTTCTAAAACATTACATCCGAATTTACGTGATTTTAGAGCGGGATCTTCAAACTCTATTACAGGCATTTGTTTTAAAGTATTCAACTTACGCCAAATTGGAAAATTATCGACCGTGTATTCGCATATTTGTCTGTCCACCAAAAACATAACCTGCTTTGTAGAAGTTTCGGCCCATTGTAGATTTTGTTTGCTACTGGCTCCCTTGTGCTCCTCATCCTGTGCACGTAAAGCATAAAAGCTGATAGCACTTTCACCCCATAAAAAGGGTTTAAATTTATCCAAACCTTTATCATAATTTTCATATAGATTTAGCAAAGCCAAACAATAACGATCAGCCAAAGACAAGCAAGCGTGATATGCTCCCAATAATACAGGAATTTGATTTTGTTTTAAAGCTTCGGGATATTTTTTAGCTAAAACAAAAAGTAAATATAAAACTTGTCCTTTTAGATCACTATTATGATGACTTAAAATTATGTCATAGAATTTTGAGTGTTGGAAAATTAATTCAAATAGTTGTTGTGGTGTTTCTGGCTTTACGTTAGTTTTTATCACATCTTCACTGTAATCCTCATATAGGTGATCGTTTAAATAAGCCAAAAGTTGTAGCATCAAAGCATTTAGTTTTTGTGAATCTTCTTCAAACTGTTCTTCCATTCCATGCTTTAGCATCATTTTACAAAACTGTAACCATTGTGTGGAATTTAAAACTTTTGCGAAATCATTTGAAGAGTGTTTAAAATCTTTTTTTACAGTGATAAACCATTGTTGTAGTAAAAAAGCTAATAGTTCTACTTTTTCATGAGATAATTTCTGAGTTTTCAAATCCAGTAAAAACATATTCAAAGTCATTAAGATAAAATTCTGGAAAATATCTAATTTTTTGAAAACATCTTCTACTCCTTTAAAAGCCTTTTCGTATATGGCTTGTAAAAGTTTAATTTGTGGTAACTCTATGCTCTCAAATTTCAACTGCTTGAAACATATATCTCGACATTCAGTCCAGGGCATGCAGTATTCTATTAATTTTACTGCCGCTTCCACGGAATCTTTATAAATATGAGCAGTTTTTTGCGGTTTCTCCACCAAACGCATAAAACCATTTTTAAACCGATCATACAAATTTTTAAGAGCTTCTAAGTTTAGTTGTAAGTCTTTCTTAAACGTTATACTTAACAGAGGATACATTAATTCCTTTTTATTCACATCCAATGCCAAGAAATCCAAAACCATATCGTTTAGATCGCTATTATGCTCATACACAAGACAAGCCAACTTAATGGAAAATTTGAATAATTTTCTTTCAACTAGAAAACTTTGAAAGAAATTTCGATCCATTCTCATTATGTAATGATGATTGATTAGCAAGAATTTGTAGAAAGCTTCCTCTAAATTTTCCAAATTTAAATCTTCCGGAAATTTGTTAAAAAATTGATGATATAATTTAGAAAACTTTTTAATAATACTGTCACATCTTACAGCCTTTTTTAAGGAGGCTAAATGTTCTAGACAGTTTACCATTAATTCATAATAGAAACTCCGTTCTTTGGTGCTTATATCGGCAAAGTAATCCTTGTAACATAGCTTATCACTTAAGAGATTTAAAATTTCTACACATTGCTGCACATTTAATTGGAAGACCGTTATAACGCCTATAAATTCCTTCATTAGTTTAGTAGGTTTTTTGTAAAGCTCCGCGTTTTCTAGGGAAATCGCTACCGTTTTGACTAATTTCGATTTATAATTAAACGATACTACATCGAAATTATCCAACTTATTGCAATGTTGGGTTAGCAATTTCAAAAACCTTAAAAAGGGTAATGAATCGGGGTTATTTTTAATTAACTCCTGGCTATTGACCTGTTGCAAACGCACCCTGTAAATGTACTTCAAAAGTTTACTAAGAAATCTCTGATCTTGCTGCGTTGTTGATTGCTGTTTTTGTATATATTTTAAACATTCATTAATGAATTGTGCCGCTTTTTCAGCCTCCAAACACGTTAAGAGATGATATTCCCTCAGTTGCAGTACTTGAAACATTACCAACTGTATGTATATCATCAATAAGCGTTCATTTTGCAAAATATCTTTCATATCATCTCTGTCGAAGAAATTCTCAATATTGCTTTGAGCTTCATATATATAATTCATGACTTCGCACCATTTTGGTATATTGGCTTTTAAATTGGTGACATTTTTTTTGTTTATTCTTCTTTTATCCAAAGTTATCCATGCAGTCATATAGGTGGATAAAGAGTTGAATTCCATTTCATAGATTGTTAACAAATATTCTGGTTTTTGATAATAATGAAACATTAACATACAAACACATTCCAAATAATCGCTGAAAGGTTTTTCAATTTCTACACCTTTAAATATTAAAGGCATCAGCTTGCTTATTCTCAAGGACTCTACATAACCTTCTACGTATAAACCTTTTTCAATAATCCCAAACAATTGGTGTATTTTTTCTGTATTGGTTATACTTTCATCCTTAACGGGTAGATGTACGTCAACCGTAGTAACCTGAAAACATAATATATTTTATCAGTAAACAAGTGAAAATGTTACGGTCGATTAAGCGCGACCTTTTAATACCCCACATCACTTAGTTATAATTGTACAAGGAACGATTACCATTTATATTAAAATTCATTTAATAGTGTTAGTAAATGCAAGTCAAGGTCATGAAAAAGTCAGTTCGTGAAAATTATCTATATAATAAATGAAGTAACACACACGTACCTTTAAAACTTCATTGAACACTTGACACACCCCATCAATGGTTGCTTCATCGAAAAATCGTAATGCTTCTAACCACAAATCAATTTCTAATTCACATGAATCAAATATACCCGTATTTTTAAATATTGCTCGTAATAAAGAGGCCGCCTCTCTGCTAACATCCTCTTTTCCATGAACAAAAGCCTTAATAAACGATTCCAATACCGTACTAAATTGGTCTCTATTTGGTTCTAAGGCCTTCGGATATAATAACAATATCGTTTTAATAGCTTTCATTTCTAAACATATATTCCTTCGCTCCTTATCAGCATAAATTGGTCTCAATAATTCTAAATAATCCAATATAACGGTCGTTTTATTAACAAATGTTGGACTCTCTTGGCAAATCTTTAGAAGTAAATCCAATGTTACATCCATATGAGCCAATACATCTACTCCGTCTTTCAATTCAATGGACATGTTCAAGGAGGTTAATATATTTTCCACGGTGGGAAAGTGCATCAGCAAGTGATTTAATATGTCAAATTTAAATTTACGCTTATCATTTGTTGTAGTCTGTTGAGCCTCACACTCATTGATTGCTTTCAAATAATTAGTGTACTGTTGGAACATGGCGAGTAGTAAACGATTTGTGGTTAAACGAAATTGAAAATCTCGATGATGCAAGAATTTAGAACCATTTATATGCACCAGAGATTCTAATGGCAAACAAATATCCTTAATCCAATAAGTGAAGTCAGTTAAGGTAATCATTTCTAACGCCCCTTTTAAAAATCGAGGATGACAGCTATTGATTATGTGGCGTAAAAAGTCTGCTATGATCACATAAAAGTTTTGACCGCAACGTAGGGGATTAACTAAGCCAGCGTAGTGGCGGACTGTGTGTCGGAATAAATCTGGACATGCTTCTAATATTTTGCAAATTAATTCAGTTTTTAAGGGACTAGACCAAGGCTTCATCAATGATCCTATGACTTGACCTATAAAATATAATAACAATTTAATATTTTACTTAATATTCCTATTAGCACATAGCATCTACCTTGTATAGTGTTATGTTTTTGACGAAAAAATTTAGCAGTATCAAAAGCAATACCATTCTTTCTAGAAGTTAATAGAATCAAAAGAAAGGCATGAACAGTTTTGGCTACCATTTCACGTTCCTGCTCAATAGCAAATATTTCATCGGGAAAATTTTCATTGACAGAATTTTCTTCATCTTTTTTTCGACCGTTACATTTCGCCCAATATACCTTAGGGCCACACCAATCATACAGCTGCACCAAGGACTTGCAACAATTTAAGTCGAAAATGTGGATTTTTTTAGTTTTCGATATTTCCACACGCTCTAGTACAAACTTTTTTAAAGTATTTAACACCATACATACAGTTACCGCCTCATCATATAATAGACCATTTATTAGACCCTTTATTAAAGAACCATGATCCAAGATGTTGCGTATTAGTAAAGTATTGCCATCTACAAGATAAGAGAGCACAAAATGTATATAACATTTGCGCACAGTTTCCAAATCCTGAAATTTTTCTTCCGTTAACTTTTTTTTCAACATATTTTGCAATTCTTGTCCGAGTTCTACAATAGAATGTGACAAAAATTGATTGATGCTGTTTACATTGGTTAATAAGTTAAAAGAAACGAGAATTTGTCTGCCCAACTGTGGTTCTACACATACAAAGGCCGTCAATAGTTTTAAAGCAATCTTTCGGTGATTAAATTGTTTAGAGTTGAGTAATAATTCCACCGCGGTCCAATGGGCTTTCAAAAAATAACGACATGCATGAATGGCTGATTCTAAATGATTTGAATGATTGCTTAATATCTCCATAACTACCAGTTTCAAAGCTTCGGTTATATAAGCCACATGATCTGTGTTTCTTTTTTCGACACGTTCCAAAGCTTCGGCCAATTCTAAAGGCTTCCCTCGTTTCTCTACATACTTGGTAATTATTTTCGGTCGAATTTCCGCCAAATAGAGAAAATGCCTCAATTCTATAAATAAAGTGATTTAAATATTATGCTAAATTATTTGTATACACTTCATATAACGATTATAACACCTAGAAGGAGATAAGGTACGTTCTTGATCAGCAAGTAGCCATATCCATCCACGTGTTCGTTTATAGTTTCAAATTTTGCCATATTAAGCTAATATTCTCAGAGATGTTTTTAGTACCTGTGTAGAGATTTCTATTTACATTGGATGAAATATATTGAATTACTCTCACAATTGGTCGAATGGTCGAACGTCTTCAACGTACAAAAGAAATTATTAGGCACAGAAGCCGACTTGTAAATGATACATTGTCCATAAACTATAAAGTATAACAGGTGCCACGCCCGCGACTTGTATATAGATGTGGAAAGAATTTAAATTTTAAGATTATTTAGTTTAGTACCTGTTATGAAGTTGTTTCCTCTTAATTTCGCGCGAAAGTTTAACATATTAAATTCTTTGCCAAATGTTACGTTTGGTTCATTAGACAATTGTAGATCTTTAACTTTCGGTTCATTGCTGTTTGCTGAACCATTTTGATTAACAGTGTATTCCAAGTTTTTGCTTTTGGATACCTTTGATTTTTTCGGAGTTTCCGAAGATTTTGCTATCTTTTTGGGTACTACACATAACCCTTCATCTTGCTCTTCAGAATTAGAATGATGTTTTCTTTTACGTTTATTAATTTCTATCGCCATTGTTAAGACTAATTAAGAACAAAAAAATACTAAATATCATTAAAACACACACGTGCCATATGCGTACATCCCATGATTAGTGAATGTACAATAACATCATTTATAAAGAATAAGTTCTACGATTATTTATTTACAAGCGCGTCAAGTTAGCAGTGAAAGTTATTCAAGAATTTTTTTGGCGTAATGGCAACAATGGGAGAAAGTAAATAAGTAAATAATCCAGAGGAATATTATTATTAAATCATTTTCAAAGATAATTTAATCGAGACTTTCTGCTGCTGGACATATAAGCTTTCGTCTTAGTCCATACCAACATTGATACTCCAAAAAAAAAAAATAATCGATACTTTCCCGGATATATAAAATAATATAATCTTAAAAAGTCGTTTTTTATTTTCATTACACCACACGGACCACAAGGTTATTCCGTAATTAGACAAAATCTATTATATTTCATATAAACTTATATATATATGGTTGATATTCAAAGCCGACTTAATCAAGATTTTCACAACAATGTTCAATAAATTGTCATATTGAAAAATTGTCCATAAAATTAAATAAACAACCTATAAAGATAAATTTCCCCCGTATATTTCAAAGCATTGCCATTCCCCAAAAAAATTTCGTAAATAATTTTCATTGGTAATGACGCATATTAAACAGTTTGTTAATCCCATTAGCAAAGGTCTGCGCAATATCTCCTTATATCGTTTTTACAATTAATTATATAAAAATAATAATTTGTATATAAATGCAAAATAATTATATGGAAATTAATTATAAGATTAATTATAAATCGAGATCTCTATAGCGTTTTAGAAAACAATTGCTAATTATATTGTGTCCCACTGATCTATTACGTAGACGTACATAATAAATATGAATGAAGTATTAAAACTCAATAAATATTTGTCTCAATTTACAAAAATAAATTTTCGTTTGAGGATTATGTTTTTATTAGTATTTGCATTGGCTTTAATGGGTTTTATATATAATATATACCATTTCAAACCGGATATGAGAAATTGCTTTATGGACACCCATTCGAATAATAAAAAATTGGAAGACATTCTGCTACACAACGTAAAACCCAAGGCCGGACAAAATATATTCTTTCACGAGACTAGTTGTCCCCATAACATATTAAGCAAATTAGAGGACAAAGAAAAATATTCACAAACTAATATGAATTATGTGAAACTAACAGCGCGCCAGGCATGTTCTGTGGAATCTGCTGCTAAGTACAATACCAATTCGAACATATTTGTACTTTTTTCTAGTCCACGTTTCAAATTGGGAAACGAATCTGGAGATCCACTTATTAAAGCTATTCTCAGTTATAAGAATGTGCACTTAAGAAACGTTAATATATGGTCATATGCAGCCAATACCCCAATTTATGAGTGGTTAAAAGATGGAGCTCTGTTCAAATCAAAGTAAGTAAAACTTAAAGTATTAATTATACACATTTTTATGTTATTTTTATTAACAGATACGTATTATCACACCTTTCGGATTTTCTACGTTACGTAACCATGTGGCGTTGGGGTGGCACGTACCTAGACATGGATATCTTAGTGCAACGTTCCCTGGAAGACTTACCACCAAATTATACTGGAGCCGAATCAGAACATGCTTTGGCAGCCGGTGTTATGAATTTTGCACATAATGGTTTTGGCCACGAAGTAGCTGAAGCGTGTCTATCGGATTTGCAAAATAATTTCAATGGGAATGATTGGGGTAATAATGGCCCTGGTGTTATAACTCGGGTTATGTCAAATATATGTCAATCTAAACAAATAGAGTTAATGCATAATGTTAAGCGCTGTAGAGGTTTTCACGTATACCGACAAGAAACTTTTTATGCCATACCCTGGAGTGAATGGCGTGCATTTTTCGATCCAGACACCTTACAAGAGGCTTTGAGAAGAACAAATCATTCGTATACAGCGCATTTTTGGAATAATAAATCAGTAAAGCATGTTTTAGATGTGAGCACTAAGTGTGCCTACATTCTGATGGCTGAAAAACATTGTCCCCGTGTGTATAAAGTTATTAAGGAGCATTTGAAGATTTTTTAACTTGTTCTTAAGCATTCCTTGGAATATTAAATTTCTAACAGCCAAATACTAAAATACGCGCAGTATCCATGCACAGTTACGAGATTATGCATTGCTATGGTAATAAAATTATATTACAACGGAGAAATGTTATAGTCGGTTAAATTTGACCATGTAATACTTCACACTTCCTAATTCTACAATTTATTTCATAATGTTTTAATGGTATTATTGGGCAGAAGACCGAAGAAATAAAAATTGCAAAAACCGCATACATGTGAAATACTTTATTTTCAACTACAGTTGAATTTTGTGGTCCGTCACACAACTGCAGCAAGCAAACAAGTATATGCATATTTTTTCAAAAAGTTTGGTATTTTGTATTTGCCTTTACCAAAGAGAAGTTCGGTTAAGACCGAAGCTTAAATACCCTCCACCTTTTATAACCCTCTAAAAAATAAGTTCCTATTGCCATATTTATGTATATGACTATTTCATGTACTCACGCAAATAGTGCTTCATTTTTTAATTATAGGCGTTTCCGTTATTCAATCACGCGCATTTTTGGCACAAAGTTGAACAACGGTACCACTTATATTTATACCAAATTTCAACTTGATAGGCATAGTATTGTGCGATATATAATTTTTTAAAGATACAATTTTTTCGAAGTATGTTGAGATTTTCGTTTATTATGGGCGTCTCTGTTAACCGATTTTGCCCAATTTCAATACGGAATAGTGAAATTAAACTAAGAATAAGTGTGCCAAGTTTCAATTTGATATCTCAAAAATTACGACCGTGAGAGTGCACACAGACGTACACACGGACAGACGGACGCACATGTCTCAAACGATTTCTCATTTCATGCTGACTAAGAATATATATGGTTTGTGGGGTCTCCGAGGCTTCCTTCAGATGATCAAAATGAATATACCCTCTTCCCTAAGGTGGAGGGTATAAAAACAACACCAACAATAAAAAAAATTATATTATTTAGGCAATTATAACTTTATAATATAATCTTCAAAACAAATTAAAAGAAATAATAAAATATAATAAAGGAAATGTATATACTAAAGATTTTGTCAATACATTTTCAAAAATAGTACGTGTTGACAAAACAACCAGAAAGTTACCGATTACGCAACATAGTAATCTTAATATCATTAAGAGAATCCAAATATGGGCCAAAGAAATTGAAATTATCATTGTAAGTCTTACAGAAAACTGGAAATGTGTTGTAAAGTTGATAATTTGTGCGGCACTGCGACAGTTTGATTGAATTATAATGCCTAGTAAATCTACTCGTTATATTGAAGAAGTCACTCTCCTGCAACGGGGGTAATTAATTTAACTACGATAATAACGCCCACCACTTCACGCCTTTCTTCTAGCGTTGGTAAGTCAATTAATAATCTATTTTCATAAGAACGTGAAGTAAAGAGAAGTTGCGTTGTACGGATTCAATCGAGTCAAAGTATAATACATATATAAGAATATTCCAGTGTCAGTCAGACGAGAGCAGTATATAACCGCTTGGCAACGTATCATCGGGTCATCGAACTCTTTTCAAAAATCTAAGAAGCGATTCAGCTTAATTTACTGACAATTCAATATGCCGATGGAACCTCAACTTTAGATCCAAAATAACACCCAAGTTATTAAATTTGAAGCATTTTATAACATAAGATTTTCGATACGATATGTTGAAGGCAAAAACGATGACCATAAAAGAGACAACTTTTTTTACTTTTCAAATTCAATATAATATCATTGACTCTACACATTGAATAATATATCAAGGGATCGGGCTTGACCGAGTATAATATTTTCACTTGTTATATACTATTTCAAAATTATATTCGGATAAGTCCATTCTTATGAAGGATTATTATGTGTAAATAATGATATTAGTGGTCTGTTATCAGGGGCTATTATTAATTTTCTTCCAAATAGGTAGGGTCTGAAAAATTTTATTCCCCAATATATTGCCAATAATTCTTTTTCTATAACGGATTTATTGATGTTGTGTTTAGATAATGTCGCACTGGCATAAGAAATTAGTAAATCATAAATCAATTTTCCTCGGGAAAAAATTACTCTTAGAGCAAAATCAGAAGCGTCTATAGTTTTTTTTTTTTTAACGTATTAAGTTGATATGGCTGACTAAGTCTCATATAGCTAGAGTAAGTCGCACTGACAAAGACGCCAACAGCCTTCACTGCCAGGATCACATCAGACTTAGATAAAGTAGATTATAAATAAAACACAAGCACAAAATCGTGCAAAAAAGACAACAATTAATAAGCAAGGTTAGTCTGTCCGATTGGTGCAAAGTTAATGGCATGTTTTTAAATTTAAGCATATGTAAAAAGTTAACGTTCTCTTGGTCCTACATTCTATTCATTAAACAATCATGTGCTGGAGAATGTATCCTGTTTCAATGATTTAGGTGTTATTTTAGATTCTAAGCTTCGTTATAACCTACATATTAAGTATTCTGTTAATAAGGCGATAGATAGTCAACGAAATTTAATGACCCTTACGTTACCAAGAGGTTATATACGTCGCTTGTTAGGTCTATCCTTGAATATTCAGTTGTTGTATCAGTTCAACGAAATTTTTTAACTTTTTGCGCTTCGTGGTCTGGGTTGGAATCCTGGTGTACGTTTACCACCCTATAATGACAGGTTAATGCTGATTAACTTACCTACATTGGAAAAAAAGGCGTGATATGTTGGGAGTTACTTTTATTGCTAAAGTTATTAGAGGCGATGTTTGCTCTCTATCTTTATTGGAATTAAATTCTTCTAATATCCCCTCCCGTTTTTCAAGGCACTATGCACCTTTGAAACTATCTCACTTCCGCACTTTACTTTATAGTCCATTTCGAGTACTGTGTAGAATGTTTAACGAATATTACGTTGTTTTTGATTGGTCCGATACAATTTCCAATATAAGATATAAGGTGCTTTCCAACTGATACTTTATACTTTATACCTTACACAAAATTGTGGTAAACATATACAATGCATACACATTATTGTAAACATATCATACACATAACATATTGTTGTAACACATAACCTATCTTGCATATATTTTGTATTCATTATCCTTATAACCTATAATATTAATAATTTTACTCCTTAATGCTAAGTAGTTCTAAGTTTACATTAGTTTTAGCCATAGTTTCTATTGTTGTTTCGACGATTGTTGTTGTTGTTATTGTTGTTGCGGTGCTGCTTCCTCTGCTGTTTCCAGATATTAATCTTCCTTAATTTAAGTTTAGTTTAGTTGGCTGTTATCAAAATTGTAGCCAACTTTAAAAATGTAATTAATAAATAAATAAAAAAATAAATTTAAAAAAAAACAACACCAATAATCTGACTAGCAACAACAAAAACATCAATCAACATAAATCAAAGGAAAAAAATGACTAATACAAACAGATAGGGAATTGGAAAAATTGCTTTGTAAAAATTTCATATCTTTTCAAACCATATATCTGATTCCCAAATCTTAATTCTTTAACTTTTCTATTGTACTAGGGAATATATCATTTAAAATTGTTAATATTGTATACATATTATTACATGAATTTATATATATATTAATTTTTATCATTCTAACACTATCGATAAAAAAATTTAAGTCAATTTGTATATATATATATATAATTATCATTAAACTATTTTACTATATTGTATATCAAGCAGTAAATAGAAATAGTGTACTACTCACCAACACAACACCACTTATGCTAATATGGTAGATTTAATGCTCAACAACATGACTCAAAAACACAGACCCCAGAACAACTGGCAATACACATAACACACATACAACCCAACATTACACAACACCATCCACATCTAAGGAAATTTTTGCTAACTTCCGTCCTTCTGGTCAAAATGTCCTGAAGCTTAGTTCCTACAAGCTGAAGCTAAATTCACACCAAAAGCCTATACAAAAAACGAGAATGCACTTGTAAAATTTATTAATTCAATCATTACTATTAATCACGAGGAAAACACTTATTCAAAAGTAAGAAAAAAAAGAAGAGCGAGAAACTAAGAATACATAGTTGTTTTAATAAACAACTTAACACCCTTTAACGCCCAGGTGGGTTATACAGTTGAGGCGGTCATCTTGTTCGGACCGATCTACGAGGAATTTCCGCGGAGAAAGTAACTCGTGTCCCAAGTCTACATTCATATCGCTACTTTGAAAATCATATAACCACATTTCATCCTGGTTACCCTTCGGAAACAGGGAACTGTGAAGTGGCTTTTGGTGAAAAGTTGTTGTCGACATCAAGTTGCCATGCCGCATTTTAGCGATAGCGTAATTGATCAGCATGTCGTTTAACTACTTTAGCGTCCTGTTGTTTCACACTATAAGACATTAGAGTAATTCCTGACCCAAACGGAATCATTACATTTGAACGCGGTAGTGTTGAGCTGCTCATCGTTTTTGACTTTAATTTAATTTGGATGAATTTTATCGAAATATGATTTTAAATTCCTATTAAACATTAATTCAGCAGGCGATTAATTCATACTCGCATTAGGCGTTGTGTTGGTTGAAAATAAATCGTACCAAATTAAGATCAAAATCACCGATACGTGGTATTTTCTTTAAAAAATCTTTGTGGTCTTTACCATTCGCTCCGCTTGGTCATAAGATGAATGAAGGAATGGAGCACTGCGGGCATGCCGGATCAAGTTATTTTCTATTAATCTTTTAAACTCAACAGATGTGAATGCAGTTCCATTGTCAGACAAAGACCTTAAAGAATTAATGACACACTGTGCAGACGCTGATTTAACTGTGAAAACTTCTAACTACTTCAAATATGAATCGACAATTAAAAAAAAAAGAGTTTGCCCTAAAAGGGCTATCAAAGTCTATATGGAGACGAGATCATGGTTTATTCGTCGACATCCAATTGTGAACAAGTGCTATAGCCGGGTTGTGGCGCGTTTCTTGACATACGGCACACGTCTTTACAATTCGTTCTATATCAACATCCATCTAAGGCCACCAAACATAGTTTTAACGACTTAAAGAGTCAGCGTTGTTAATTTTTTGGCGGGACGGCAAATTAGTTCAAAATCGTACGCGTTCAAAAACATATATTTTCTAAGCATTAGGTTTTAGATAATTTCTGGCATAGGTTTCCTTGGACGTGAATATACCCAATAGAGGGCGATGATCAGTTACAGCAATGAATTTGCGGCCGTGAATATAGTTATGAAATTTTTTAATACCAGAAACCAATGCTACCGCTTGAAGATCAATTTGTGCGTAATTTCGTTCTGTTTTCGTTAACGTTCTAGAATAAAATGTGATCGGCGTTTCTGATCCACCTAGCATTTGATGGCTTAATACAGCGCCAATACCATATGGCGACGCATCGCAAGCAATAATTGATGGTCATTTTTCATCGTAATGTATCGTAATGTATCAGAACACGATCTGATGATATTAACTTTTTTAAATTGTTAAAAGATACTTCGTGATGCTTTTGTTAAGTCCAACGAACATTTTTATCCAGCAAGCGGTTCTGCTATTGTAGCTTTATTTGGCAAGAACGAATGATAAAAATTTAAATGACCTAAAAAAGCTTGCAATTGCTTTTTATTATTTTTTTTTATTATTTGGTGGTAGTGATACCTTGATACCTTGCACTTTTGAACTGAGCATCTAATCGATAACCCAGAAATTCAATACTAGGAACTCTGAATTTACATGTGTCTTTACGTATATATATTAAGCCCGGCTGAACTAATGCGTTTAAGTAATTCATCAACCCGCTCGATTGTTTGTTGTTCGCCCATTATAACTATATCATCAAAATACGGTAAAAAACGGTAACCCGCGTAGCAAATTTCAATTAAATTTTGAAAAATTCCAAGAACAGTGGATACACTAAACTGTAATATATTTACCTTATGTGCACCCTTGTACGTAATTATTGTTTGTGCCATTGCTGTAGCACTATCAACAGGCAATTGTTGATAACGGGTACGATTGGCGTAGCCCAGTCGTTATATTCAACTGGTTCTAATATACCTTTACCACATAATTTATCAATTTCCACTTCCACAAAATGTGTCACCGCAAATGGAATACGTCTAGGACCGTATTTAATTGGTGTAAATGAAGGGTCAATATGCAATGCAATCGGACTGCCCTTATAGCAGCCTAATTCAGCAGAAAAAACATTTTCATATTTAAATGGTGGTTTTTGTGAGCACAAGGTCAGGGGTTTATTTGAATATTGTGTTAAATCAAATATTTTTTTTTCTTGTTAGCTGTATGTAGCCGACGTTTCGTCGCTTTTTGGCGATTTCCTCAGGGCTTATACTTTTATTTTCCTTGTTAGAACATAATCATTTATAATGTGTGTATAATGTGACCTTGTGCTCACAAAAACCACCATTTAACATAAAAAAAGGTCATAAACACACAAACATCATTGCCGTATTTGTTCAACACATTTGCTATTGACATCGTACAACTTAACGTATGGTGCACACCTTTAATCCAAGTGGGTCAAACCAATTACACCCCAGAACGTTTGGTTGTCTGTCTTCAACAATAATTAACGGTAACGCTTCCATCTCATTTCCATTGAATATTACCTTAACGCATGTAGTGTAGGTGGGCGTTTATTAGGAAATAGACAATAGAATGATGATGTCGACATCAAAGTGTAGTTTGATCCGGAATCAATCTCAAAAATACACATTTGATTATTAACTTTTAATACTGCAGATTTTTTGAAATTCGTATTCGGCAAAACTAAATTGACTGTGTGTGAAACTAAATTTTTCTTTTCATGTTTATGATGAGTACTACACCATTTTAAGGTTAAATTGAGAACTTCCAAATTATAATTGAGAACTTGCAAGTTGAAATTGGGAAACTGAAGTTTTAAATTGAGAAAACTAAATTGAAATTGAGAAAACCAAGTTCAAATTGAGAAAACCAAATTGAAATTGAGAACTACCAAATTGAAATTGAAAAAAACAAATTCAAATTGAGAAAACCAAATTGAAATTGGGAACTTACAAATTGAAATTGAGAAAACCAAATTGAAATTGAGAAAACAAAATTCAAATTGAGAACTTCCAAATTGAAATTAGGAACTTCCAAGTTCAAATTGAGAAAACCAAATTGAAATTGGGAACTCCCAAATTCAAATTGAGAAAACCAAATTGAAATTGAGAAAACCAAATTGAAATTGGGAACCTCCAAATTGAAATTAGGAACTTCCAAGTTCAAATTGAGAAAACCAAATTGAAATTGGGAACTCCCAAATTCAAATTGAGAAAACCAAATTGAAATTGAGAAAACAAAATTGAAATTAGGAACTTCCAAGTTCAAATTGAGAAAACCAAATTGAAATTGAGAAAACCAAGTTCAAATTGGGAACTTCCAAGTTCAAATTGAGAAAACCAAATTGAAATTGAGAAATTTAGGTTTTACCCAAATTGAAATTGGGAAAGTGAAGTTTGAAATTGAGAAAACCAAATTGAAATTGAGAAAATCAAAATTGAAATTGAGAAAACGAAACCAAATTGTAATTGAAAAAAATAAAATTGAAATTGGGAATTCAAAAATTAAAATTTTAAAATTTATCTCAATTGAAATTGTGAAAATAAAAATTGATATTGAGAAAATCAAAATTGAAATTGGGAACTTCCAAATTGAAATTGAGAAAATAAAAATTGAAATTGGTAATTTAACATTTGAAATTGGGAAAATACAAATTGAAATTGAGAGAATGCACTTTAAAATTTAAATTGTAAGTTAAGAAAATTAATATTGAAAATTGGGTTTATTTAAGTTTGAAGCATAAAAATTGGTTTATCTTATTTACTAAAAACCCAATTTTCAATATTAATTTTCTTAACTTACAATTTAAATTTTAAAGTGCATTCTCTCAATTTCAATTTGTATTTTCCCAATTTCAAATGTTAAATTACCAATTTCAATTTTTATTTTCTCAATTTCAATTTGGAAGTTCCCAATTTCAATTTTGATTTTCTCAATATCAATTTTTATTTTCCCAATTTCAATTGAGATATATTTTAAAATTTTAATTTTTGAATTCCCAATTTAAATTTTATTGTTTTCAATTACAATTTGGTTTCGTTTTCTCAATTTCAATTTTGATTTTCTCAATTTCAATTTGGTTTTCTCAATTTCAAACTTCACTTTCCCAATTTCAATTTGGGTAAAACCTAAATTTCTCAATTTCAATTTGGTTTTCTCAATTTGAACTTGGAAGTTCCCAATTTGAACTTGATTTTCTCAATTTCAATTTGGTTTTCTCAATTTGAACTTGGAAGTTCCTAATTTCAATTTTGTTTTCTCAATTTCAATTTGGTTTTCTCAATTTGAATTTGGGAGTTCCCAATTTCAATTTGGTTTTCTCAATTTGAACTTGGAAGTTCTCAATTTCAATTTGGAAGTTCCCAATTTCAATTTGGTTTTCTCAATTTCAATTTGGTTTTCTCAATTTGAATTTGGGAGTTCCCAATTTCAATTTGGTTTTCTCCATTTGAACTTGGAAGTTCTCAATTTGAATTTTGTTTTCTCAATTTCAATTTGGTTTTCTCAATTTGAATTTGGTTTTATCAATTTGAACTTGGTTTTCTCAATTTGAACTTGGTTTTCTCAATTTCAATTTAGTTTTCTCAATTTGAGTTTGGTTTTCTCAATTTAAAACTTCAGTTTCCCAATTTCAACTTGCAAGTTCTCAATTATAATTTGGAAGTTCTCAATTTAACCTTAAAATGGTGTAGTTGAATGTTCTGTAAATTGTTTACCCACTGATGAACAAACACGTTGTATATGCTCTTTTTTTATGCACAGAAAACATAGTGAATCACGGTGTGGGCACTGAACACGTGGATGTCTCCACACCCTCTCCATTTTAATGATTTTGAAGCACCGATCCTTCTATTGTTGCCTGTAGACCTTACCTTTTGTACATGAGTTTGATGTATGTGTTCAGAATGGCGAATTTCTTTTGCATTTTTAACAGCTGCTTCAGTTGAGATAGCCCTGTCAATTACCTTCTCCAATTGTAAATCAGGTTTAGCTAATAGGCATTTTTGAAAAGATTCATCCCTTAAGCCGAGGCGGTCCCGGAGCATTTTGTTCAAGGCACTACCAAAATTGCAATCGATTGCTAATTTTCTTAATGCAGCAACGTATACTTGAAAACTTTCATTTGATTGTTGAATGCGCTTATAAAGTACGTCGCAATTTCAGGTGACCGTGGAGAAAAATGATCCTTAAGAATTTGTTTAACTTCAATAAACGATAGATCATTCACCTGACTTGGTGAAGCCAATGACGCCAGAGGGTGAAGCGTCTGCCATTGTTACGACGTAGTTTTTTTTCGAATATCTCTCTGAACGTCATTAGCCAGAAGATATAGTTCGAAGCATGAAATAAATGATTCCCAGCCCTCTGAGTGATCAATGTCAAAAGGCTCAATGGTACCAATAGGAGAAATAGCCGATTGCGTATTGGCAAGTACCGTAGAAGGATCATTTTTCGGTGGCATTTCAAATAATAATGGAATTAAATTGTTAATCCTGGCGACTGCGCCAGAGTAAAATTTATTACTTCAATTTATTAATTCAATTACTATTATTAATCACGAGGAATACTCATGCTTATTCAAAAGTAAGAAAAAAGAGAAGAGCGAGAAAATAATAATACATAGTTATTTTAATAAACAACTTAACAGTACTCATGTCCCTTCCCGAAGAAACAATAATGTCAGTTCTCGAAGTTGTCGAAAGATCTCCAACATATGACAAATGTCTCTCAAATGCTTTTAGTTCTCCCTCTCATAATCCAAATTCTTTAGCTATGCAAAATTTAATCAAATCACAAAATTTACTTTATGAAGATATAAACAAATCAACATAATTGTTGATTTTTTCCGCTAAAAGAGTCCCTATATATGGTAAACAACGTTGTATTTTTTTATGGGGACCTTAGATTTATTGTTAGTAATAAGTGTATTAATAGTTCTATTAGTTTTGTAGGCGAAGTTCTTTTCCAAATTAAATGTAATGGGAGCAACAATGAAAAATGCGGTAGAATTTATATTGGGACCAAAAAAAGACATTTATAGACAAGGCTGTGAACACAAAACAGACATCGAAAAAAGAAAAACAACACAGCTTTCTCACAACACATCAAGGAAAAAGGATTTTGAAAATACAAAAATACTAGAAGGTCAAACACAGACTAACGACTTAAGGCGTCCTTTCGTATTCAAATATAATGTTGCCAAGACAGAATTTGAATTTCTCGTAAAATCAAGTATCTGTAGACCGTCGAATTCGGCTGTGGCTTCACCACTTCACTTGTTACCCAAAAAAAACCCAAATGAAAGACGTTCTTGTGGAAATTTTAAGCGTTTAAATAGTGTCACTATCCCTTATCGTTATACCTTGCCTCATATCCATGATTTCAACATCAACCTTAGAAATAAATTTATATTTCTAAAATTCCATTTAATGAAGGCTTATTATCAAATCCTTATGGATGAAGCCAACGTGTATAAGACAGTCATTACAACTCCATTTGAAATGTTCGAATTTGTTAGGATGCCATTTTGATTAAGGACTTCGGCACAAACCTTTCAAAAGTTGTGAATGAGTTATTTAGGGGTTTGGACTTCGTATTTGTATACATTTACGATGTCTTAGACGCCAGTGAGCTGAAGGTGAACACTTGAAACGCCGAAAAATTATATATGACCGTCTGGGTGAGTATTATTTGAACATCAAACCTACGAAGTATACTTTTGGAGTACCATCTATAGATTTTCTGGGACATAATGTTTCAAAAGATGGCATACGACATTCCCACGATAAGATGTCTGTCATAATAATTATATATACCAGTTTAGGACAATTTCAACATCATACTATGCCCCTGATAGAGCTTGTTTTCACAAGCGAAACGTCGGATCAACAAAAAATTAAAAGGATTTTTAGTTTGACTAAAAAGAGCTGTTTAGCTAATTTAAGTAACTGGTAATTATATTCCTCGTTTCGGTGTTCCATTAGAGGTAACTAGCGATCAGGTGTTTACGCCAAAAATTTTTACTGAATTATCCCAGTTACTTAATAGTCATAAGATTACCATTTCCCCGTACCATTCACAATCGAATAACATGGTTGAACGCTTCCATAGGCAGCTTCATGGCTAAAAATGATTCAGCCAAATGGTTTGATGAACTACCAATAGTGCGCCTTGGTTTGAGATCTGTCCGTAAAGAAGATTTTTCAGAGCCTTTGGTTCCAGGGCCTGATGCTTATAATCGTTTTGGAAGTGCCCGATCGTCCATCAGCCACCACAAAAATCCAGGATTATTTGATCCGAAACAATTGAAAGATTGTGTGTCTTTGTCCGATGTATAAATAAAAATAATTTATAACAACCATGCGACGGCCCATATCAAGCCGTCGAGAAAGGGTCCACATTTTTCAAAGCTGTGGTAGATGGCACTGTAAAAACTTTTCCAATTGACAAACTAAAACCAACCATAATTGAGAACATTGTCACTAACACAACCACCATAAAACCAAAAAAAAAAAGTAACCTTTAATTTTTTAAATTTGAATCTCTCGGGGGGAGAGTGATTTAGGGTACTTACATATTTTAACTATTTTATTTTAATGTCAAAAATTTTCTGTATTTGACATTGTTTTATTAAAAATAATTAGAGTTGGAATTTTTGTATAAATATAAAATGTTGTTTTCAATACCATACATATGTACATATATATTGCATTGAAAATGTCATTTGCCTAAAAAAAATGGAACATTCGTTTTTTATATTAATTAATACCTCCTACAGTCAAGGTATTGTGGTATTGGTGGATTTATAAGTTTGTTTTTTAATGTGTTAAAAGATATTTTACATTCATTTGACCAAATGAATGATTGGTTGTTTTTTAATAAATTATTCAAGCATTTTGCTATTTTAGCAAAATCTTTAATAAATCGTCTATAATAATTGCAGAGTGCGACGAATCTTTAAACTTCGTCTGGATTGCTTGGTGTTAGATAATTTTTTATTATTTCATATTTTGATGGGTCGGTTTTTATATCTTCTTTTGTTATTAAGTCTCATAAATATACAATTCCAAGTCGGAGGAAGTGGCATTTATTGTCGTTCAATTGTACCATTTACGTATAAAAATACGTTTGCGTCTAGTCCGGATAGTGCAATTGTTAACATTCTTTGTAGATGATATTTTTAAACCGAAAGGTAGTCTTTTAAATTAGAAGTGTCCTTTGTTAATGGAAAATGCTGTTAACGATCTAAATTATTTATGTAATTTGATTTGACGAAAGGAACTTGTCATGTCTAGAGTGGAAAGATACTTTGCTCTTCCTAGTACGTCCATTACGTCATCTAGTTTTTTCAATGAAAATTTATCATTAACCAGTTTATTTAATTTTCTAAAATCTACTAGATTAGTAGTTTCCATTCTTTTGTATCTTTTGTTCCTTTTTTTTGGGACAATGTGTAGTGGGTTTCAAGTACGGACTTTTAGAAGGTTCCATTCCAGGATTCCAACAACTTTTGTATTTGGTAATTAATTTCTTTATCATGTGACTGGGGTAGTCTGTAATTTTTAGTATATAGAGGAGTTTTGTCATTCATTATTAAATTTTGGGTATATAGGGTTTCTTCTAAAAGTTGTCCTAGTAGTGTAAATTTTTGGTTCAATTTATTTATTTCGTCTATTTCCTTGTTGTACTGTCTGTTCGGTATTTTCTTATAATTTGTAATTATTTTGCTTAAGCTTTTTATACCCTCCACCTCAGTGATGAGGGTATACTAATTTTGTTCTTCCGTTTGCAACACCCAGAAGGAGACGTCAAAAACCCTACAAAGTATATATATTCTTGATCAGTGTCGAAAACTGAGTCGATTTAGATATATGTATGTCTGCGTGTGCGTGTGTCCATCTGTTGTTGGCATTCTTACGGTCGTAAATTTTGAGATATTAACGGACAGACGGACATGGTTAAATCGATTCCGATTTTGATTCTGAATCGATCGGTACAATTGAAGGTGGGTGTGTCATTTGCTCTATAGGAGTTACAAAGATCCGCACAAACTTAATATACCCTCTTCCACGGGGTAGTGCAGAGTATAACCAGGGGGGGTAATTGCGTAATTTTCAAACGATATCATTTGTAACGATTAATTACAATTCAACGATATCGTCCCCAAAACTAATTGCGTAAACATATCGTATCGTTGTTATCGGTTTAACGTGAATGAAAAATGCCTTAAAATAAAAACAAAATATATTAAATTGAAATTATTCAAAAAAAAAAAAAAGTAAGTAATAAAAAAAATGAATAAAATTTAAAAATCTTTTGTTACAGGTCAGTAACACAAGAGCAGGTAGACATAACTATAAGTTTTATGGAAGACCACAGCGACATGGCGTAAAATCACGGTAACTCTTCCCTAGGACGGCAAAAATTAAATGAATAATAGGAAGAGTTAAAGAATAAGCTAAACGCTGTTGGTCTTCCAAATAAAAGTGTAAACGGATGGAGAAAGGTGAATTTAGATTTAAATCATTTTATAAATTACATAATTAAGAAAAAAATTTTTAAGGTGTGGACGGACTACAAATATAAAACAAAAAAAATATTAAGTACCGATTTGATTTCAAGAAACAAAAAAAAAAAAACATCGAAAAACCAAGACTTGGATCGAACCAGCAATCATAACGTCATATTCGGTTGTGTTTTACGGAAAGAATTTAAAAAATAAAAATTAACGAATCGCCATTTTGAAATTTTTTTTCAAATCTAAGAAAAATAACTGTTTTAATTATACTTTTAAACTATTATAAACTATAAACTTTTTTTGCTTAAACTTGTTTTTGTTTTTCATTTTATAACTAAACACAATTGATATCTATCTCTGGTTTCTTGTGCATGACCAACCAACGGCCTAACAAGCCTTCGACCTCTAACTTCAGGGGTCGAAAATTAAAAAAAAAAGAAAATGTTAAAACTGTTCCTTCTCTAAAAGTGAACCTCCAAGCAGCCCAAAAATTTCTAAAAAACAATTATTCTACAATGGATGTAGCAGATGTTTCTCTATCACCAGCTCACACAGCTTCAGTCAATGAATTTTTGAGTGCTTCCAACATTGCTTCTAATATTTTGCACAATGATCAACATTCCTTCGTAACAAAGATCAAGATCAAATATGACAATTTGCATCCAGGTCCTTACATGGTATATCTCGATGCCATCAATTTAGACGGTTCCAGAAAGCCGATCAATGCTATTTCTGTTGCCAAACATCTTACAAACCTTAACGTATCTGATGTAGTAGCCGTCTCCAAAATCAGTTTTGGCAGATGTAAAATTGTCTTCAAAACGCCAAAGGCAGCCAATGATTTTTGTCATAAGCCCAATCTTGCTCCTTTAAATTTTAAACCTCAAATATTTGAATACTTTATCGCTAAAATGGGCATTATTTTCAATATTCCCACCGATATGAGTATGGAGGAATTATTTTCGCTCATTGATGCAACTACTCCAATTTTAAAATTTTATCGTGTCACTCGCCGTGTGGACGGCAATATCATACCCACTGAGCGAGTCAAAATTCTTGTTAAGGGTTGCGAACTTCCTGCTTCGCTCAACATTCTTCATACAAAAGTCAACGTTAAGCATCACATTAACTTTGTTCAATGCGCTAAATGCTTCAGATATAACCATACAACTAAATCATGTAAACAACAAATCCCAAATTGTCGCATTTGCTTTTCGAAACATCCTCCCTCAGCTAATTGCATAAAACCACTATGTTCCAATTGCAAAAAAGAGCACAACCCTTGAGATAAGTCATGTCCAGCCAGGGAAAAGGCATTCCTCATCAAAAAGATGATGACATTAGAAAATCTTTCTTACAGTGAAGCGAGCGGTAGATATCCGCACATTTTTTCCAATAAGTTTAATGCACTATCTGAACTAGATGATAATAACTTCCCTGCGCTGCCCCGGTCGAGTCATGATTCTCCTTTGCCTCTCAATAACAACAAGGAATCAGCACGTGCTATTCACAATATCTTCCCTTATGCCTCTGTTGCCAAAAAGGCACCCAACATGGCATACAACCGAAACCGTGCAAGAGAAGCTGCTAATGATGAAAACACAATGAACTCTTGGAAAAAAATATCCAACCAACAGACTTATCGTCTTCAAGAATTCTTCTCAATAACCATCGTGTGAACGAATACGAAAAAACTATTTCAGCCATCAATAAGTCTGTCCTAGAGTTTTTAACCGGCAAAGAATATCTTTTTGCTGACCCATCTTTCAGGTGCTGTATCCAATCTATAAAAGACAACATTGATAATCTTAATAATAATCTAGATCAAAATGACATAGCCTCAATGTCAGTTTCATCTCACATTTCATTAAACAATGGTTTTGATCTGTCACTATAATGTTCAAAGCTTCAAGCACAATAAGGGCACTCTGGATTTTTCCTCACTGCAACCACTACTAACTTGTCTCCAAATATAACGATTGCTTCTGTTTATTTTCCACATTGGGTGAAATCTTCAGATTTTCAAAGAGAAATGCAAAAATTGATTAATTTCACTGATCATTTTAACAATGTTTTTATCTGTGGTGATTTCAATGCACGTAGCTTCACATTTGGTGATAAATTTGACAGCGTACGTGGTAACATACTATTATCATTAATTATCAACTCACAATTTCGCTCCTTAAATGATGGACATCCAACTTTCCAAAAATCACTTCTCTATGATTCGGGGTCAGTGCTTGACCTGCGTTTTACAAATACCTCTCTTCCCTGTACTTGGCATGTTCATGGAATGACGATTGGTTTCCTGATATCATCAATATCTCTTCTTCAAACGCTAAACCCAAAATATTGGTCTCCAACAAAATGTTATCTAAATAATTATCAACTGTTGAATTTAAGGATAACTTTACGGATATACTCTCTCAGTTTAATGATATTTTTAACAAAGCCATCTTTCGCACCCACTCTTTGTGGCAACCAAAGAAATGGTGGAATAATGATCTTAACAAACTGTTCAGATTAAGAACAGCTGCCCTCAAAAATTCAACCGCTCTAAAACCTTACTTGCATTTCAAATCTTTCGCGATGCTGATCAGAAATGGAAATGCGCAATTAAAGAAGCCAAAAGCAAATGCTATACAGAAACAATTGAAGATCTTGCTAGTGGTGGCAAACCTATCTTCAATTTCATTCGTGCTTCAAATCCCTCAGTTCAATCAAACTTCTCCTCGCATTGGAATGAAGACAATAATGGTCGCTTTCTAATGCACCTTAAAAGCAAGATTCACTCTTCATACCTCCCAGTACGTTCTTCTTCAACAACCAATCCCCCAGAACCTTTTCGAATTACTGATCTTGAGCTTGCTCTTGCTTCCAAGAAAAAAAACTGTGCTGGTGGACATGACAAAGTCACTTATAAGCATCTGCAGTCCCTGTCACAAGCAGCACTTGCTAAACTGTTAATAGCATTCAACCTCCAATGGTCAACTGGTGTAATTCCAGATGCTTGGCGAATTATTAAAATTGTTCCTATACAAAAAAAAAAAATAAAAATCTTAACCATTTTGAAAGCTTCAGACCTATATCTTTACTGTCTGTTTTTCTCAAAATACTCAACATGATGATCAAATTCCGCCTTGTTGGTTTCTTGGATGAACACAAAATCTTGCCCGACAAGTCATATGCTTACAGGAAAAACTATTCAGCAACGATATGCATCAATGATATTCTTCAGCACATAGTCAACTGGAAAAATCAAGGTCGGAAAGTCTTAATGACCACTTTCGATATTTCTAATGCTTATGACTGTGTTTCTCTATCCAAGTTAAATGATATACTTGTACATATAAATTGTCCCACACACATCACTAAGTGGATTTATGACTTTCTTTCCAAGCGCACTCTCATGCTTGGTAATGAAAAAGTTGACGTTGACGGCGGACTTCCTCAAGGTAGCTGCTTAAGTCCAATGCTTTTCAATATATATACCATGGAATTGCATACTCTAAACGACAACAACACAGCTATTTTTCAATTTTCCGATGACTTTGTCATTCTATCATCTGACTTCACCTTTGATGACTCAGTTTTGAATCTGCAATCTAAAGCGAACAGATTTGCTAACATCTGTTCTTCTTTAAACTTCAGCATTAATCTTGAAAAGTCTCAAGCAATGTATGTAGCAAAAGGTGGTCGGAAACAGGCTCTTATTTACGTCAACTCAACGCCAATTAAATCTGTAAAAAACATTAAATTTCTTGGTAGAAACATCAAAAACAGCCTTGCAATTCATGAGCATTATGCCATAAATTCAATAAAAATGATTACTTCGTTCAAAAATGGTCTTCCTCCTAATGTTGCTTTAAATGTCTCAAAATCCGTCGTATTTGGAAAAATTGAGTATGCCAGAACCACTTCTGCACACTCTCCCAAGTATATAAACCAAAAAATAAAGACATTCCAAAACAACGTTCTGCGTAGATGCCTTGGATTATGTCCATCTACACCAGTTCACATCATTTATGCTTTAAGTCTATTATTGCCGCCCAAAGAAAGAGGTCTATATCTAACAGCCAAAGAACTTCTCAAAATCAAACTTCATCACCCCTTACTTTTCACAAATTTTGTCAACTTGGATCCGTCTCATTTCAGCTACAGCTATGTCTATCACCTCTTCAAAGACATCTTTGACCGTCTATGTCCAAAAATTTTGCACCGAATACTCAAAAAAACTAGCGGTAATCTTGAACATACACAGTCTGGCTGATAATAAAAATGTTTCCCCTGCGATTTTCAAATCTCTTTATGCACAAAAAATTTCAAATCTCATCAACTCTGGATTCTCAATAATATCCACTGATGCCTCAATTAACCATCATTCCACAGGTCTTGCGATCTGCAATATTTCGAATAATAGCAATTTTCTGTTTAAAATCGAGGAATCTTTATCTTCTCTCTCGGGTGAATTAGTTGCTCTTGAAAAAGCTATTGATATTATCATTGAGGATGAAATCCCAAAAGCCGCTTTATTTACTGACAGTAAAAATGCCTGTTTACTGTTAGCAGCCCAAAACACTGACAATTGTCATATAGGGAACATCATTCAAAAAATCAACAAGTCCAAAATAGTTCAAATTGTTTTCGTATGGACACCAGCGCACATAGGAATATAAATTAATGAAAGAGCTGACTACTTTTCCAAACATGCTAGTCAATGTGGCTGTATCATTCATCCTAATCTATCTATAAAAGAAGCTATCACCATGATCCTTCACAATCTTAAAAATCATTGGAGTAACACTTACAAAAATGAATCGGTCTACAAAGGAAACTCCTTCTTCAAAATTTTTGAGGCTCCTCCATCTCATCACTGGTTCAAAAATCAGAAATTTCGGCCTAATGATATTAAACTTATTAACAGACTAATGTCTGATCATACATATAACAAGTGCTATTTCCACATGATCGGCCTTGAATTCAACAATCTCTGCAACACCTGCCAAGTAAAGGAAGACAACAATCACCTAGTTTTTAACTGTGCCAAGTATGATTTGTCCAGAAATAATTTTCCTCTTCTACTCCACTTCAACAACCTGGTTGATCTGTTTATTTTTTTTTTTTTTATCGTATTAAGTTGATATGGCCGAGTGACTAAGACTCATATAGCCAGAGTAAGTCGCACTGACAAAGACGCCAACAGCCTTCACTGCCAGGATCACATCAGATTTAGATGAAGCAGATTATAAATAAAACACAAGCACAAAATCGTGCAAAAGAGAGAGTCCCGTTATTTTATATAAAATGAGTGCGCGCAGTCCCCAGTCATAGGTCCGTCGAGTTCAGAAGTCAAGCGCGCACTGGTTGATCTGTTTAAATCATGGAATTTCAAAGCCTTTCATCAGCTGGTAGACTTCATAAATGTTAACCAAATTCATTTTTAAATGGAATGTTCTTGTCATCACTCACATGATTTTCAACTAGTTATTCACAATTAGTATTCATACTTACATCTATCAACTAATTATCACCTCTTCTTGAGGTCTGGCCATATGACTAATCTCAGGCCAACTGCAGTTCCAAAGTAGGAATTTAAAAAAAAAAAATAAAACTGGTGGCCCAACTGAAGAATTGCGGTTAACTCCCAACGAGGCAGCTGTAGTGGAAATTATTAATTTAGATGCGGCAGTTAACGGCAATTTGAACACCAAAGTGTTTGGGGCTCCAAGTCAAAAAACTTATGACGAAGTACCATGTAACTCTAAGTATGCTCAATTTAATGTATTTGTGAACTTACAAGAAAGTGGGCAACTCCAAATGATTGGAAGCATCCCGTAAATTTTTTCTTATTTAATAAGGTTCCTTTTACGGGAACGACCACTTTCAATTAAAAATGCACACAATGAAATATTTCTGCACATCCTTTAACAAGTTAATTCATCAGTAGTAATGTAATAATGCATTATTATTTTAATAATATTAATTACACTTAAATTTTTAAATTTTTTTTTCAATATTTTTGCTAATTTTAATATCAAACTTTACTAAAACGATGCCAAATATTCAATCGTTTCATTTGACACAATTTGACGATAGAATTTGTTACAATACACTTTTTTTCTCAATGATTGGAGATGGTGTTGATGGTTTTCTCCTTTTTATCCGCCGCAACTACTTGTCGCGCCTCGTATCGAGGTGCATATGCCAAACTATCAACTCCGGCCAGCTAATTTTCTCAGGGGGTTCTCAACCCATAGTTTGACACAGGACGGACGGGTAACAAAAAAAAATAAGAATGTGATAATAGAAAGTAAAGGACCACCACGCCTGCTCGTGTGAAGCATACGGATGAGCCCAGTTGATGAGTGGCTAGAGATGTAAAACCACTTCACCATTTAGCCCTCCCCTCCATCGTAGCCATTTATGGTGCTAATTATGAGGCTACCCTATAAAAATGAAAGGCCTCCCTCACCACATTATCCGCACTACATATATATATATATATTTTCTTCTTTTTTTTTTTTTTGTATGTTCTTGCCTATCTATTCCCAATATAGTGTATCTAGTCTTACCCTCATAACCGCCATATAATAATAACCAAAAGGAAAAAGAAAACAAACAGTTACCTTATATTTTTTTTTTCCGATGCTGACTCCGAATGAGCTCGCTCGAAGCCTTTGCACGAGGTACCTGTGGGGAGGCAAAAAAAATTCTTTGCGAAGTTACTTTGCGCAAAATTTCTCTTGTATACTTCCTGTTCTGCGGTGAAGGTTCTCTCTCGCTTCCGTTTGTTATAGTGAATTTTTCCTCTTTGATAGGCGCAATGTAAGTTCTCTTTTACCTTATTTCTTATCAATTCCAAATTATCTTTTCGGGACCTAACCTCTATTTCCGGCTCGCCTAAGGACAATAATTTGCGTGCCAATTCATACTCCTTTCCTGATAGAAACATATTCTGTCCGAATAAGGCCATATATGGGCTCATACCTATGGCTTCGTGTTTCGAACTTCGGAGTGCCCACTCAATTTCCGGGAGGTGAACGTCCCATTCCTTATGGTCATCTTTTAGATGCGCTCTTATTCCTACCAGTATTGATTGGTTGACCCTTTCAGATGCGTTAGCTTGGGGTGAATACGTTGCTGTTTTCATATGTTTTATGATCTGATCATGTGTGCAAATTCTTTTGACATGAACTGTTTCCCATTGTCGGAATGTATCACCTCCGGAACACCAAATGTATTAAAGATGTGCCTTGTGAGATAATGTACTACTTGTTTGCTAGTTGCTTCTCTCACCGGTTTTATAAACACGAACTTAGAAAAGTGACAATTAAAATATACGCGTTACCCATTTTTGACCTGGGGTATTTCCTGAGAAAATCAATGTAAATTTTTTGAAATGGTCTATCTGTAATTGTTTCTGTGTCTCGTGTCGAAGTTTGTTGCTTTAACCTCTTTACAAATGCGGCAATTTTTTACATAGTCAACCACGGAAGTAACCATCGGCCAGTAGTAGAATTTTCTTAATCGATGTAAAGTCTTAGTAATACCTCCGTGTGCTGCCATTTCGTCATCGTGAGCCTTCTCAATTAAAACTGTCACCAGAGTATGAGGAACCCATACCTTCCATTCTATACTGCTATCGTCTTGCGAGAAGGAAGTCCTTTTGAACACAATCCCATTCTCTATTTTCACGTCTGGTAATTGTGGATCAGCCTCACTGATGGTGCGTATCAAATTCAAATAGTCCTCGGACTCAAATTCAGTCGTTTCGAATCCTAAAAGTGTTGTTTTTGGTGTGCCCTATCGCGCGTGACAGAGTGTCCGCTACGGTATTTTGTGAACCCTTTCCAAAGTCATACGCCTGAAGTTTCAATGACCATCTCGCTAGGTGACCAGATAAATTCTTGAGGCTCATTAACCACTTTAAACTGGCGTGGTAGGACGAAATCTTTCAATTGATAAAACAGCAGCTAAACATTCCTTTTCCGTTACGCTATAATTACGCTGGGCATCATTTAGTTTTTGCGAAAAGAATGCAATTGGGCGGTCGTTACTTTGTTCGTCCTTCTGAAACAATACCGCGCCAACACCTACATGTGAAGCGTCACATTGTATATAGAATGGTTTGTGGAAGTCTGGGTGGGTTAAGACGGGTGCGGTTGCTAACGCCTTTTTCAAGTCTTGAAAAGATTTGACAGCTTCCTCTGACAATTTAAACTTTTTTGCTTTTTTTAAAGCGTCACTTAACGGTGCTGAAATTATTGAGAAATTCTTAATAAATCGGCGTTACCAACAAGCAGTGCCCAAAAAGCTTCTCACTTGCTTGATTGTCTTTGGTAACGGTATGTTTTCAATTGCTTTAATTTTTTCCGGTCCCCCTCCGATAATAAAACCTAAATATCTCAATTGTTTGAAACAGAATACGCTCTTTTCTATGCCTATGGTTAATCCTGCTTGCTTCAGTGCTTCTGCCACTTCTTCCAATAAAATCATGTGACTGTTGAAATCCTTGGAAATTATCAGTAAGTCATCTAGGTAAACGAATACGTTATTTTTAAGCTTGCTAGGAATGACTTTATCCATCAAGCGACAGAGTCTTTGAGCGGCATTGCACAGCCCGAACGGCATGACTGTAAATTGGTAATGTGGACGTCCAGGAATTGTAAAAGCGGTATATTTTCGATGGCTTAGTTCCAATTCTATCTGCCAAAAGGCATGTTTAAGATCCACACTACTTATATAAATGGTGTCATCTATTCTGCTGAGGGTTCCCTCAATTATTTGTATGGGATAAGCATCTTTAACAGTCAGGCTATTCAATTTTCTGGCATCTAGGCATAAACGGTTTTTATTTGGTTTACGTACTAACGTGACTCTGTTGTTCCACGGTGACTCACTCAATTCTAATACTCCTAGTTCCAACATTTTAACAACTTCCTCATACAGCAGCTCTTGCACTTTGGGGGAGACAGGATAGTGTTTCTCCTTAAACGGTTCCGCATTCGGTAGCAATTGTATTTTATGTGTTTCTAGATGAGTTCTACCTAGACCGTTACGTTCAAACGTCATATACTTTGCTTTTATCTCTCCCAATTTTTGCTGCTGTTCACTTGTTAATAAATGTTCTGGTTTAGTTGGAGTTTCTTTCTTAAACACATTTTCTATCATCTGAGCATCCAGTTCACTGATCCCTATAATCTCCGGAGCGAGATTAAACTTTCTCCAAAAGTCTACTCCTAAATAAACCTCTTGTTCCAGGAATGGGCATAAATAGAATAACATTTTGTGCTGCATATTCTGAAATGATACGTTAATGACAGTTTTTCCAATTATTCTTTTGCGTTCACCGGCCACCGTGATTACATTTGACGAGTATTTTACAACGTCAGTATTCAGCTCCTTTATCAAATTGCTACAATTTCTTCCTAGAATACTTATTGAGGCTCCTGTGTCAAGTAATCCTTTGACTTTTTTATTTTCCAAATATATTTCAGCGAACACTCGAAGGTCACCTTGGAATATAGAGTCTATTGAATGTCTGACATGATGCCTTGCCTTTTTGCGCTGGTGGTACCTTGATCGGGCTTTCCTGACTTGGTTTGATATCTCGCTGGTTCCATCGCCTGTTTGATTAAAAATTCTTTGCCTTGCTTCTAAATAATTTTCAAGCCGCTGTCCGTAGGTTAAATTGCATCTTTTAACCTTATGCATTTTAGTTGGTCCTACGTATAAGTGGTTGATGCTTTCCGTCTGTGTACCTACATTGAATTTTATTGGGCGGGGGTTTGTGAGAAGCGTGATTCTACCGCCCTCATCACGCTCCTTCGGCTGTTTCCCTGCTTACATTTTTCGCATTTCGGGGTGATGGTGTTCTGCAATCCGCACTTGTAGCAAAATATATTGCGAACTGGCGATTCACAGTCCATGTATACGTGCCCATACTCTTGGCAATTCCAGCACCGGAGATACGATGTACTCGCAGCTGCGGCAGCTACTTCAAAATCTTGTGGTGGTTCGAAACATTCAAATGTGTGTTCATATTCTTGTAGTTCATTTACGCGTGGTAGGCGCTGACGTTGTGGATGTGTTAATGGTGGCGGAACAGTTCGGGATTCTCTCAGCGGAAACCTTTTTTCGATTTCTTTACATTCCGCTTTTAGTTGCTCCATATTAAAAACGTTTATTGCATAAACCATACGAGCAAGGTCTACTCTCAAATTGTACTTTACCAGTTTTATCATATCGAAATCTGTTATTGGCGATCTTAATCGCGATCGCAACGAGTACATGGCATGAAAATATTCTTCAATACTTTCCCCAGTTAATTGCTTGCGATCGGCTAATTCGCGTAACAGCTCTATATTTGTTTTATTAGTCTGGTAATGTAAGAGAAGTCCATTTTTCAAAGAGTCCCAATTCGTCCCATGATTCATTTTCAAATACACCCAATACCATTCTTTGGCTTGTCCTTTGAGCAGACGGTGAAAATCCCTCAACACTTCGGACCACGGAACACAATACAATTCTTGCAAGTACTCCACCCGGAATATGAAATCTTCAGCGCTCAGGACTATTTCTGGGGACGTCAGTTCGTCTGTCTTGTACAATGGCCTCGGACGTCTGTTGAACCTGTAACATTTTCATCCTATCGTCCAAGTCTTTCACCGAAGATGTTATAACGTTCATAAACTGTATCATTTCTTCCCTAAACACTTGTATGTCCGTTTTTTTGTTCACATTACTTTCTATGGGAGCATTACGTAAATTGTGTAATAGTAGATCTTCGTTAGTACACAGTGGCGCAGGCTGCTTTGGCCTTGCTCCGGTCTCTCCAGGCAAATTTCCTCCGCTTGACTTATTTAATATAGTTGTCGATAGGTCTATCCTATTCGAGGTGGCACAAGCTGTAGCTTGGTCCAAAGTCTTATGTGGTGAATGCTGGACACGCCTTGGACGTAGCTGTCGTCCCGCATCAAACATTTGTTCCCTACGTCTTATGTAAGTTATTTTCTGTCATGATTTAATAGCGATATTTAAAAGTCACGGTAAAGCACAAAAAGAGTTTTAGATATCAATATATATGCAATATGAGAGTTTAAATTCAGTTCACAACACCGAAACTGAGTAACAAGAATAAGAATCTCTTATATCTATATGTATGCAATATAATATATAATCATTTCATAACCACGCAATAAAAAAAAAAAACAATCTATGTAAATACATAGCCAAAATTGAAAAAAATTGATAATTTCAAAAGCAAAAAAAAAAAAATAGACAAACTTTCTGTATAAAATAATCTTCTAGGGTTTGTGCTGTCGTTTTAGGACATAGGTGAGGGTGACCGGACCTTTAGAAAGAAATCAACTATAGCATATTCATCCTTACCATGTACTCAAAAGAAATAAATCTCCCCAAGAACAGTGCAAGACTTGTGTGTTATCACAATCGGCCACTCGTTCTAGTTTCTTATTTCGTTTCTACTATACGTCTCCACGGACACTACAATCACAAAACAGAGCAACATGGGTTATCTCGCCCACGGCCTCTGACAATTTTGTATTTTTTTTTTTTTTTTAACGAGGAGGAAAGCATTGAAAGCCGCAGGTCAGTGTGGGGCCTTCACCCACTAAAACCTCCTCGAACGTCCGACGGTGCATCTCCCGGGACCACCGTTAAGTATTACGTCGAGAGAGCCGTCTGAGCCTAAGCTCACATTGTCAGTGATGTGGTCTCTGTCCTATGTCGTTGTCGGGCACGCTCTTCCATTCTGAGGCGGCTCATAACAGACGCACAGACATTATTGACGCATTGGAATACCTCAGCGGAGTTACTCATGCACCAGCACAATCTGTTTGGACTGATTTCTTCATCTGTTACTTCTTCAATCAATTGCCGTTCGACACTGAATCTAGGGCATTTCAGGAGTACATGTGCGGCATTTTCTTCCTCATTATTGCACGTTGGGCACCAGGGTTCCGTATCATGCTTAAAGCGATATAAGTAAGCCCGAAAGCATCCGTGACCACTAAATATTTGTGTCGAGTAGTAGTCCATGCAACCTTGCTGCCTGTTCAGCCATAATCCTATGCTGGGCAAGAGCTCGTATGTGCATCGGCCTCGTGGAGAGGCATTCCACTTCATTTGCCATTCATTATAGCTGCTCTGGAGTATGGCGTTTTTCTCGCCGAGCGTAAGCTTTCTGCCTAACTCCTTCCTTCTGTCATGCATCCTAGTGTGCTGTAGCGCCATTATGTCTGGCGGTGCTATGCCAGCCAATATAAGTGCCGCGTCTAGAGATATGGTACGACAACCACAGCATACTCTCAGGGCTGTAGCACGCCATAGTTTATTCAGGCTTTTCGCTTAGCTTGGATACTTCTGAATACGGTTACTCCATATCGGTGCGGCGTAGAGAGCTACTGAGAAAATCACTTTGGCCAATAGTAACCTTCTTATTTGGCTAGGGCCGCCAATGACAATTTTGTGTAGATGGTAATAATTGCATTCTATGAATAACAAAAAAAAAATAAACGGATCTATACTGGACTTCTATCTATTTAAGCCCTAATTCTGTTAGAATTAGATGCTTATGTGATTCGGACACGATTAATCTACCCTGGATGTTTACTTAGGGTATTCTCTTTTATTTTGATTGGGCGCCATTTTGTTACAATACACTTTTTTTCTAAATGATTGGAGATGGCCGGAGTTGATAGTTTGGCATATGCACCTCGATACGAGGCGCGACAAGTAGTTGCGGCGGATAAAAAGGAGAAAACCATCAACACCATCTCCAATCATTGAGAAAAAAAGTGTATTGTAACAAATTCAATCGTTTAGAGTTTACACAAATAGAAAAAAAATCGTGAAAACGAGACTATAGAAAATATTATGTTACGCAATTAGTTTTTGTCATAGAAACGGTATCGTTGGCAAAAATGATATCGTTTGAAAATTACGCAATGACCCCCCAGAGCTCTGTTGAACAATAACTAATTTCTTATAATATATATTCAAATTCAGCGCTTCAAATACACCTAAAAATCGGTAAAATATTTAGCAAGACAAAATTTTTTATTTTTTACGCCCAATATCATACTTTAGTATATAGAACTATTTAATAAAAAATTTATTAAAAAAGCATTATTTTATAACTAGCGCTCTAAACATTATTGTACAATAAACTCCATTATTTGAGAACCTAAAATATAAAATGCAGGGCTTACTCAAATTTTTCACTGTCTTGGAACCCAAACCTCTAAATATCTCAACAGAACATGTCTTGTCTTTTTTCGTAAACTTTCCTAAATTTTTGTTTAAAAATAATTTTTTAACTTCATGTATTTTAGTCTATAATATACGATATGATAAAATATAAAATGGATGGATTGATTTTACGATACTCCTTGCATACTCAAAAATTAAAAACTTTTTACATCCCTGATATAATATTTAGTATAAGGGCAATAGAAAAAATATGTCGTATGTGAAAATTGTGGAACATGAATAAATGTTGATTTCTATTATTTAATAATATTTAATATTGAAGTACGTTATAAAAGTGCCAAGCCACTAAAATCTTCGGATTCATAGAAAAATAAATTAATAATTTTTTATTAAAACCAGTTAGAAAAAAAAACGATAGAAAAATTAATTCATGAAATAGAGTACAAAGCGAGCAAGAGAAGTATCAGGAAAAAGGTATAAAAACGAAACCGAAAATTATAAAAAATATATCAAAGATGAAAATTGGGTAAATCATTTCAAGATAAGTACATCACTAAAAATACTTTTACATGTCACTTCAATTTGCGCTTGTCCTGGACAACAGGTTAGTTGGTTAGTTAATATTAGGTATTGTTATTTTTATGTTTTGTTTGTAATATTGTTTAATGGCTTTCGTATCATATTCAGAGATACACTTAAGGTAAAGACGTTTCCATATATAAAACAGTAGTATTCCGTCCAAGACATATGTGTGCGTGAATGCAGCTTTATATTTCCGCTCATGTATTTTGAAAAGGATTGCATCTATTTGAACCACGCAAGTGTATATTTTGTAAAATTACATTTTCACGTGCATACACACAAAATATATGTTTTGTGGTAATGTGTACGTATATCTTCAACATTTCCTATAAATAATCCTTCGTATGATATCTGGGTGGTTTTTCTACTGTGATTTGAATTCAGTTCGTTTAGATTAAATATATGATAAAGTTGATATTGAATATCTCATGATATATTTAACATATCTCTCCATACATACTTGTTTTGACTGTGAAATGTTTGCCTTGGTTTACCACCTTTTTAATCTCATAAGCACAAAAATCGTATTAATACAAAGTTATATATCCCACATCACTAAGGTAAGCTACTCAAAAGCTACAATGTAAACTCATGTGCACCCATTGCGATAGTGCTGTCATTGCCTGTATTAGATTATTATTAATTAATGATACCCTACACCTTAGGAAAGAGGGTATATTCACTTTGATCATCCGTTTACAACACATCGAAGGAAGCCTCGGAGACCCCACAAACCATATATATTCTTAATCAGCATAAAAAGAGAAAACGTTTGAGATTTTTTAAAGATACAATATTTTCGAGGTATGATGAGATTTTCGTTTATTGTGGGCGTGTCTCTTTACCGATTTTGCCCAATTTCAATACGGAACAGCGAAATTGAACTAAGAATACGTATGCAAATTTTCAATTTGATATCTCAAAAATTACGACCGTGAGAGTGCCAACAACAGACGGACACACGGACGGACATGTCTCAAACGATTTCTCTTTTCATGCTGATTAAGAATATATATGATTTGTGGGGTCTCCGAGGCTTCCTTCGATGTGTTCTAAACGGATGATCAAAATGAATATACCCTCTTCCCTAAGGTGGAGGGTATAAAAAGGCTGACTGATCGCGGTCAGCATTAAGACAAGAGAGTAAAAAATTAAGAAACGCCAACGTTTCATTTTTGGCACTTACGTTGGAGAACGGTATTTGAACCATTTGTTAAAAATATAATTTTAAACACCATTTAAATAATCATTACCTTTTACATATTATTTCACTTGCAGAGAACTGAACCCCGCAAGAGGATTATATATACATACCGAAAAGGGCGTCCCATTCATCAGATATAAAGTGAAATTTTTATTAAAATTTTTTTTTTCTGTTTTGACCACCAAGCGATAAATATTTGTTAAATAGACCACCCACACTAAACAGTAGTGGGCTATATATTCCCATCTATATATCATTAAATTAAAAATCGGAGAATATCTTTTAAAAACGTGCAAACTGAGTGGTGTTAACCCTCTTAATTTGTGTGTGGAGACGTGTGTGTTGCTTTTGTTTTCTTATTTTTTAGTTTTTTTCGAACAATATTTTCTATAAAAATATTTAGAAGAAAACTACAATTTTCAAAATGAAGCGACGTAATGCCGACTGCGGAAAACTGCGAAGACCGTTAAAACGTAACAAAATTACCGAAAGCATGTACGGCAGGTGAGTGGTTTAAAAATGCCACGAATTGATGGCATTTATCTGATGTTGTTCTTTTCATAAAATATATTTATTTAAGACATTATTTCAATAATAAGGATTTTGTTCAATTTGGATACAACATTAAAGTTTACGGTTTTTAAGTATGTATTCAATTGAATGGTTTGGTTATATTGGTTTAAGAAAAGATTATGTGGCGTTTGTGCCAACTTTGTAGAAGCTTACATTTGATACATAAACTTTCTTTAGCTTAGAAATCTAGATTTCGTTTCGATTATGAAACGCACAAGTCGTGCAGACAGGAATTTTTCAAATATAGAAAAAAAACCTTGATGAATATTTTGGCGAAATTGTATTTATGTATCTATTGGGATGTGTACACAATCGAGGATAAACCATACTTTTGTGTTGTTTCATTGTCCATGAATCGAATTGAGCCATTTACAATGTCAAGTTAAATATTTATGTAAAATTTACTAAATTTCAAATATCTCGGACTTTGTGAAAGTTAGATTGCCGTCAAGAACAGTTTAGGCTCCAAAAGCGAAATAATTTTTGTTCAAACACAGTTACCTAGAGAGACAAGCAAAAAAATTTACTTTTTGCGATACATATTCTAGGTGCTATAAGGGTTTACACAAGACCAATATTAGTTTAGAAAAATATATTTAAGTCTTTTTGAAGAAACACAACGAACTTTTTCCTTGACTCATAACGTATAAAATTGTTCTGTGGGGGTGCATGACAATATTTAATTCCATTTTTTTTTCTTGCATCACTCCAGCACAACCGTTTTGTATATGAAATTTTTGGTACTATGGGCGATCGTGATAACAGCAGATTTTATGTTTATGTTTCGTTTTGAATTTCTCTGGCCATTCTGGTTATTATTACGTTCTGTACATGACTCCTTCAAATATAAGGGATTGGTAAGAAAAACCCAACCTGAATATGTCATATATACATAATATACTACTCAAGTAAATCTCATTTTAGGCATTTTCGGTGTTGTTTGTTTGCATTGCTATTACCTCGGATTTCGTATGTTTATTTTTTATACCAGTGCATTGGTTATTATTTGCAGCCAGCACTTATGTATGGGTACAATATGTATGGCACACAGGTGAGTTTTTTTATATTGGAATTGCTGAAGGAGGGACTAAAACATAATTACTTTCCGGTCTTTGTTATATAGATAAAGGCATTTGTTTACCCACAATTATATTATGGATGTTATTTGTTTACTTGGAGGCAGGCATACGATGGAAGGATAGTCGTCATATTCCACATTTGGATTTATGTCGGCCATTTGCAGCTCATTGGTTCGTTAACTTTAGAGACAGAATATAAATAACGATTGAAAGTCATAAATAAGAAAATTTCATAGATTTGGCTTAGACCAAATCCACATAAATTGTTAGAGTGACTTATATACAGTTACGATTTAGTTATTAAGGTATCGGTCGTGTTTTAAGGTATCGGTCGTATTCTATATTATATAAATTTTTTTTTGTAAATTGTGGGTGTGTCTGTTATCCGACCCCGACCATTTTTAGCACTTAAAGGAATTATAAATAGAAATACTAAATTTCTACTTTGTAGGTTTATTTTTATACCTTGCACCTCCTGTGGCAAAGGGTATATTAAGTTTGTGCGTATGTTCAATTATACCGATCGATTCAAAATCAAAAAAGGACCTAAAATGGGCATTTTTGGCACATCGATGGATGGTATAATTATAGTATAACTATAGAATTTGATTAATTATAATTTAGTCTATGTCTATCCTCTGTGGAAACGAGACTGAACGTATATATATGTATAGTTGTAAAGATGTTATGTAAAAATTTTAAAAAAATCAGTGAGAAGCCCATCTAAAGAACCGTCCGTCAGACATACCTGTCATTGTCATTTTGTTAGTCCATTATGCAACAATTACAATTTAATGGATCGTTTAAGCATCATCAGCGTGGCCACTTTTTGCGCTTTAAGGGGGTTCAACATCGCCCTACAGTTTAGGCAATTACATAGTTAGTGAAGAAATTTGAATAATTATGAATTGAATTTGTACAAAGGCCTTTCAATTATCGTAAAGCACGCTGCTCTAATTGAGTGTGGTTGGAGAACCGCATAACTTAATTCCACGATGTTCCCAAAAATGAGGTCCTTTTTTTTAAAGCGACTCAAGACGGCGCAACGCGGCCAAATTGGGCTTAATTGTGCGAAAATTTTCCACGACGCGTAATTTAATGTTTGAAAAACTTCAAAAATTTTAGAGCACTCAAAAGCCAACATTTATAAAGTTATGGGTGATATACCTCCCGAAATGTGTAAAGAAGTGGTCGAAGAATACTTCAAAAAGATCGACTGTTGCAATATGCAACTGTAAGCAATACTTTAAGAAAAATTGTAAAAAAATTTAATTTTTTGTCTTGTGTAGAACCTTTTCCTTTGAAACCACAAAATGTGTGGATAATCTTATATTTATATAAATAGATATTGCATGTATATAAATATAGTCGTTATTCTTGATGTTAAAACTTTTTTGATGATATATAACGTTTGTTATATAAATTTTTTAATCATTAATTTCGGTCTCGTAATTTAATTTACTTATTAAAAATATTTGAATTAAATTAAAATTATGATGATAAAATTTATTTTTATATTGAAGCATTGGGTATCCGGTGGTTACTTTAGGCTTTGGCTTCAAAAGCTATGTAGGCTACCGCATGAGACAGCGCAAACAGCGTGAAGTAGCAAAAGAGAATGAGTTCTATATGCAACTGTTACAACAGGCTTTACCCCCAGAAGATCCTGTTGTTAGTGCTGTTCCTGCAATCGTAGACGACAGCCATACGACAGCGATTGTTGGCTGTCATACAGCTGTAGCTATTTCAGTAGCCAACCATACACAAAATGTACAAACACATCATCACCACACGCATCACCATAACCATCACCACGCTAATACGAACAATATTAACAGCAGTAACAATAATCATATAACAACACCAGGTGGTGCTGCTAATTCAATTAGCACTAATACTCCATTAGGCAGTGCCATGACAACAGCGAACGGTTCTACTGTTATGGTGACAGCGGCAACAACAACGGCTCAAAATAATCATCATCTTCACCATCAAAACAATTCATTGCACCAACAGGCATCTCAAGACCAGCAGCAACATATGCATCATAATGGTAACTCTTTATTAAGAGGCAATCTTTGTAGTTTTACTTTAATGGCTTCAACGTCTGCTTCACGATTATTAGGTGTGGTGGCTAACTCTCTCTCTACCACCATTTCACCCACTAATATATTATCCTCCTCTTGTTCTTCTTCCAACAATACAAACATAACATCTATACCAGCAACTACTTTAGGAACAACAACAACAACAACATCTATTACTACTACTGCTGCATCAACAACAACAATTGCAACAGCTTTAAACTGCTCACTAACGTCTTTGAATGATGACAAGAACTATGTACAAATTTGTGGTGGCGGTAGTGCTGGTAAACACATTATTAAACAATAACAAAAAATTCTTAATAATGCATTTAATTTTTTTAACTTAACGAAAGGGGGCTTGAACTAATTATCATATTTTTATACCCTCCACACTGTTTTAAAAAGTATATAACTCCGTGTTTATCTGCTTTGAAACGGTCAGCCTCACAAAATTTCATATATTGAGGAAAAATATGGTATTACATATGTATAGATCATGTTAAGATTTGGCAAAAATAGTTCCACAAAAAGGAAATTCGGTACATACATTCTCAACTCTTCATGAAGCAAGAATGCACGAGAACAAATAACAGGCACGCCGACGTAGGATTTTGCGTCGTAAGCGACGTTTGTGACGAACTGTGACTCATACCTCTATCGTCATAGTTAGCTGTATAAATGCGTATGCCACATTTACGTAAAAAGGTGTAGGGTATGTCAATTTTGGCTTAAGCCAAATATACCTTTTTAACATTAGTTAATTAAGTTATATTTTAAGACGATCATGCAGTAGTAATTGGTTCACAGAAAAAAAAAAATTATGAATGTGTTGTACTGATTCGCCTTTGAAAAAGTTTAAAAAACAATTTGTTTAAGAGCCGGATTAAAAGACAAGTAGTGGTACTGCTTTTTGGTGGTTTGATGAATTGACTTTTCCAAACGTAGTTTAATTAGCATTTAAATTATTAATTTAGTTTATAAATATTATAAAAATTTATATTACATAAACAGAACATATTGACGTACTTAAGTTCAACTGTTTTATATTTACCTTGCATTTTGATTGAATGTTAGTCTCATCTAATGGTCATGTTGGTGGTAAAAATCATCGTCGCAATTTCGAGAGAGAAAATAAGCATCGTTCGGCATCTGGTGTAGAAACGACTGGTGGAAGCAGTTTAGTGGAAGCTCATAACAAACACAATAACAATAATCATAAAAATTCCAACAATAACAACAGTTATCACCAATTGCACACCGCTGATACTCATCATAAAGATAAGTCTGAATGGGATGCTGGCAATAGTAATTGTCATCAATCATTAGGAGGTGCTAAAGAGAAGGAAAACAGCAACAACAATAATAAACATGGTATGTAAATTTTTTTCTAGGGGATTTATTTATTTACATGTTTAATAACAGAGTCGACAACTAAGGGCAATACTAAGAGAGTAATACCAATAACATCGTCTTCTGGTGTTAATGGTGGCAACATAAATCAAAATGAAGCTGATGATGCGGTGATCGTGGAACCAGTAGAAAAACAAAAAGGCATGTTACTTAACTTTTTCCCTTTTTATAGTTTCCGCATAATAGTGCAGTTTTACTAAATGTGTCATTCCGTTTAAAACTACTAAAAGGAGGCTTCAAATGCCCATAAAGTGTATATATTTTTGACCAGCATCTAAAACTTAACATCTCAAAAAAGAGGTGCCATTTTCGTCTGTCTGTTATTGGCGTAGATAGCTAAATATGAGATTCTGGCAGGATCAGTCAAGTGACACGCATTAGAAAAATAAAATTAAACTTAGAACACCATCACATAACTGGTCGTGGTAGAATAAAATGAATGACGAAATTATGAAAAAATAACCATCTTTGGTGCAGAATTCAATGGTTGACATGAAATTCAACATACATAACTAAGCGTTAAAAGAAGGCACGATTTAAACTATTCCACTCCAGAAGTTTACACAAGAATAATTCAAAATTTGGGCTATCCAAATACACTTTTTTAATTACTTGATAAGAAATATATAAAAAAACACATATTTTCCTTTTTTAGTAGGCCGGCGCAATCGTTCCAAGAAAGAAAATGCTTCCAAAGACAATCATCACATTCACAATAACCAATACAGCAATAATAATAATAGCAGCAACAACTCTAATCAGAATACTAACAATAATTGCTCAAATAAAGAAAATCCATCGATTCCATCAGTAACTCATTCTCACAATAATCACAATTCCGACGCTTCGTCGGTGTCGTCATCTTCATCAGTCACTTCTTCATCACATAGTTCTTCAGATAATTCAGCAACTTCCACTATTACGCATTTGGCCTCTAAAGTTGTGTCCCATATATGCGACTCTTGTGTAAAATTTGAGGCGGAGTTGAAGAAATATCGCACAGAAATCTCACACATGAAACAAATCGAGAATGAGGTGCGTCAAAAATTGGACGCCAATATGACCGCAAAATCCTGTTTGCAGGCCAAACAGAAAGAATGCGATGAGCTAGAAAAACGCATACACGAACTGACCAATGCCCGTCATGCTGATATGCTGCAGTTACAAACTATTGAGCGACGTCTCGCTGAGGAGAGACGTCAAAAGCAATCGGTGGATGCTCTTTTGAATAATGAGAAGAAGGCGCGGAAATTGGCCGAGGAGAAGGCTGCACGTCCAGAGTGCAGCACACAATGCAAACAGAGAAAACAAGCAATGGAGGAAGAGATCAAGCAGCTGCGTCGTGAATTGAAATTGGTAGAAGAGGGTAAACAATTGGCCGAACAGCATGGTCGCAAGTGGGAACAGGAGGTAGAGAAGTGTTGGAAGGAAGGAAGTGACAATCTTTAATTCATTTTATAATAATATTTTTAATCTTTTTAGTTGCGCATGTTTGAAGCTGAAATACGTAATAGAGATTCGATACAACCGGGTACTGACGTCCTAATGAATGCTTTAGCCGCGATGCAAGATAAAAATTGCACCTTGGAGAAGAATCTCTCTGCCGAGACGAGAGTTAAGCTGGACTTATTCTCAGCGCTGGGAGATGCTAAACGCCAATTGGAAATATCGGAGAGTAAGTTTCATAGTTTCGTATTTGCTCCAGCTTATTCAATATGCCAACTTTTGCAGGTCTGCGTCGTTCCAAAGAGGATGAAGTACACGATCTTAAAGCAAAAATAGCACAATTGTTGGCTGTTATGCCAACCGACTCTCTCTGTTTACCCGCTTGCAGTTCTACTGGCGCTAGTTCAATGTTACGAATGAATGATACGCCGCCTCTACAAACGGGTCCTGGTCCTGCTTCGCCCATACTGAATAGTATGACTCAAGCTCAACAACAGCAGATGGGCGGACGTGTTAACTCTAAGCCTACAAACGATTATGTACCGCAGAGCATGACATCTGACTATGTTACTAGTCAACAGCAACAACAACAGTGTGTGGGAATGGTTCCAGTATCGGTAGCTACTTCGGTATTGGTGTCAGGTCCCCAAGTAAGCAATGGATCTAATTTGGATCCAAATGCTACCGCCTATACGCCTAAAAGTGGTTGCAATGTTGTGGTAGTTGGTAATGTTTCTGGTGGTGATGCCTGACTACATAAGCACGTAAAACACAGTTTACACCAGACTCAGCAGAGTAGACGTCACCTTTGAGATTATTACTTTTTATAAATGGAGTTATTTTTGATTCCATATCAGCAGCTATTTGATATGAATTTGAAATAATCGTTTGCTTAATATTCTTTCCTAGCCGTTCGTGAGACAGTGATTCAACATTTTTTAAATTATATTTTTAACGTATTTCGCAAAACAATACTTTTGCACAAGAATATTACAAAAAAAAAAAGAAACCAGCAAGAAAATCTACAATGTTCTAAAAATTTATTATTTAGATAATAATAAAAAAGTGAAAACAAACAACAAAAACACACAACATAAATTTAAAAAGAATTAAATAACAAGAACCATAAATGGCTTTTTTATTGATATAAGAGGGTGCCAACTTAGGGGCTTTCTCCCTAAATTTGGAGAAACAAATCTTCGATGGTGGGCAACGAATTTACCGAATATCAATGATAAAAATGATATCTAGGTAAGTATCGGCCTTTTGACGATGAGAACAATGTCTTTTCTACACGTCCATTAAAGTGCTTTAAAGCATTTGTAACATTTAAATCAACAGAATAATATACATATATGTTAAATTTTTTGTTTTCCAAATGTATTACTGCGAAACATCTGAATATTGTGATGTTTTGTAGAAAATCTAAACCCGAATACATACATATTCAGGTTCACTGTTTTTATAAACTCTCAATCAGGACCTAAAAACAGATGGGTTCGAGTTTGAAATTGAAAAAAAGTATGGCGATCCATTTGCCCATATTGAAAGGATAGTTAAATACTTAGTTTTCTTTTTTAAGGTTTTTGAATAATACATAAAGTGGTGTAGAGTTTTTGATTCCAGGTTTGATCGACTATAATATTTTCACTTGTTTTTATTATACCTCAGTGATGAGGGTATACTAAGTTTGTTCTTCCGTTTGCAACACCTAGAAGAAGGCGTCAGAGACCCTACAAAGTATATATATTCTTGATCAGCGTCAAAAACTAAATCGATTTAGACATGTATGCCCGTGTGTTTGTCTCAGGGGCGTACATTTTGAGACAATGAGATGAAATTTTGTACAGGAACTTGTAATTTTTGCACGCAGATCGCTATTTAAAATGGGCATAATCGGTCAAGAACCACGCCCACAATCGACAAAATCTATTTATCTGCCATAATGATTGAGCTATAAATTTGAAATTTGGTACGTACATACATCTATAAGTATTAGCTTCATTGGTCATGGTCGGATAACAGACACGCCCACAATTAATAAAAATCTGTATATCTGCCACAAAAAATGACGTAAGAACTTGAAATTTGATATGCAATTACATAGTTGCCCCATCCACTGATGTGCCAAAAATGGGCGTGGTCGGATAATAGAAACGCTCACAATTTACAAAAAACCATTCAAGACATACATTATTGGAGGGCGCAATATATATATATATTTGCCACGCCCGCCGTTGTTGAGGTGGAGGGTATTTAAGATTTGGTCTAAGCCCAATTTAAATTTCTTAATTGTTTTTTGTTTATGAAATAAAATAAGATAGAGAAGTTCGGTTAAGACCGAAGCTTAAATACCCTCCACCTTTTATAATCCCCTAAAAAATAAGTTCCTATTGTCATATTTATGATTATTTCATGTACTTACGCAAATAGTGTTTTTTTTAAATTGTAGGCGTTTGCATTACTCAATCACGCCCATTTTTGGCATAGTGTTGGAGGTACGTTGAGATTTTCGTTTATTGTGGGCGTGTCTCATAACCGATTTTGCCCAATTTCATTTCGAAACAGCGAAAGAATAAGTAAGAATAAGTGTGCCAAGTTTAAATTTGATATCTCAAAAATTGCGACCATGAGAGTGCCAACAACAGACGTACACACGGACGAACATGTCTCAAACGATTTCTCTTTTCATGCTGATTAAAAATATATCTCCGAGGCTTCCTTCGATGTGTTGTAAACGGATGATCAAAATAAATATACCCTCTTCCCTAAGGTGGAGGGTATAAAAAAAAAGTTATATGGGGACGGGTTCTAAAAATAGTCTGATCCTGTTCATTTTCAAAAGGGTTTCTTTTTGGGCCAATGCATGTCCTTGTACCAAATTTCATCGAAATATCTCAAAAAATGCAACCTGTAGCTTGCGCACAAATTAAATGGACAGACAGGAGGACAGATGGACATGGTTAAATCGATTCAGATTTTGATTCTGAATCGATCGGTATAACTGAAGGTGAGTGTGGCATTTGCCGTTTAGGAGTTACAAACATTCGCACAAACTTAATACACCCTTTTCCACAGGGTGGTGCAGGGTACAAATATATATCAATGTTATAAAAACACGCACGTTCGATATATTAAAGAGTGTTTGCTGTTGTTTATGACAAGTATAAATGGACAAAGTTTCAACAATCAATAACAACTACGGCATATATAAAAAAAAATAAAAAATTAAATAAAAAAGACGGCCTAAGCCTAATATAAGGTAGTAGAGAAACGGCTCAAAAGTTCACACAAGAATAACACCAGCAGGATCGACAACAACATCAACAGTAGAATCAACAGCAGCATCAACATGAAAGTGGCAATAATACTGTATTTACATATATTAAATTTTTCTTAAAAAAAAAATTAAGGCATAAAAAATTGACAATCTTTATTAATGAGAAAAACATTGTTCATATTAATTACGCGGTTTTCTTGATTTCACAATTTTTTTTTGTCGAGCTCCTTAAAAGAGAAAAAAAATGTCGAATCCAAATCCATTACTTAGACCAACCGTTTTAAACAATCCTCAACAGGATAACCAAAATCCAAATCCAACAAATCCCTCAAATGGCCTCAGGGCCATTTACTAGAAATTTAGATATTATTGTTTCACAGATGGTAGAACGTGCTAAGGTACAAAAGCAGGCACCAGTACTAATAGAAGTTGATCAGGTTATAAATGTTGAAGGACTTAACATAAACGAACTTGACAAAATTCCAGACATCGTTATAAGTTTACGTGAGTTCAATGGTAAACCGGCTGAATTTTCATCCTGGAAATAAGTGTAGGAAGAATTCTAAAGGCATACGAATCTGTATGAAGCTGGAGAACCAAGCTTTTAGGTCAGATTTTATAATAGTTCTAATCATAATAGGAAATTGGTAAAACAAAACAATAGTCAATATAAAAATGCGTATGGAAATGGTAAACCATTTTATTCATATTTGACGCATTATCTCCAGATCAGGTATCAAGTACATGGGGAGGTAACCAAAATTTTAATAGATTTAGGTTCGAACAAAAACTATATTTAGCCAAGATTGGTAAAAAAAACAATCCCAAATGAAACTTTATTTTTTACAAATTCAATCGGTGTTAAAGTAGAAGGTGCACATCATGCTTTGCACAGTCTTTTTGGTTTAAGGGATCCTCAAATAAAATTCTTTATTTTGGGAAATGATAGTTTGAAAGATTTATCCGCTTTAACTCGCCTCAAGAAAAGTTATATGACAATAAAAGATAATATAAAAGTCCGATTCAAAGAACTAAAGTCCGAAAATGTTAATTCAATTAAAACCCAATTTAATCATATGACTTTTTCTCAGAGATAAAAAATAAAAATAAATAAATAACATAATACGACCATCAAGAGGCTTGTTATAGATTATAGGAAACTAAATGAAGTGACTATGGCCGTTATCCTATACTATCCCATTTGGGGAAAAATAAGTTTTTTTCAGTCTTTGATTTAAAAGGCGGATTTCATTAAATCCCACTTAAAGAGTCCGATATAGAAAAAACAGCCTTTTCAGTTAACAATATCAAATATGAATTTACACGCTTGCCTTTCGGTCTTAAAAAGGCACCCTCCATATTTCAGAGAGCACTGGATGACATTCCAAGAGAGCATATTGGTGTGAGATGTTTCGTATATATCGACGATATAAGTGTCTTTAGCAAAAATAAGTAAAAATGATGACTTAAAAAAAATATTTGCTACATTAAAAAAAGCATATATGAAGTTGCAAATGGACAAATATAATTTCCTTAAGTCGGAACTCGAATATCTTGAATTTATAATATGCCGGAATGGTATAAAGTCCAATCCAAAAAAAGTAGAAGTAATACACAGTTTTCCAATACCAAAAACTTTAAAAGAATTACGTTAATTTTTTTACACATGTTATTACAGAAGATTTATGAAAGATTGCTCCAAATTGGCCAAACCCTTGACTATTCTTTTAAGAGGAGAAAAGGGTAAAATATCAAAAAATGCATCATTAAAAACGACAATCTCAAGGTACAAGCAGAGACTTCTAAATATACACATGCTACGAGGAATTAGTATGCTTTGCTTCGATAGCGCACATAGCAAAGCTGAGTTGAAGATTTGTTAAAATATATATTTTTCAACCACTTCACGGTGATGTTGCAAAATTTCGCAAGTGTATTGGTAAAGAGCTGCGCGAAGCAAGGGGTTTTGTGTCCGTGTGAATATACTAATACATAACCAATTTATTGATAATTTCTTCCGGACCGAAAACAGTGAAGAATTAGTTTTTTGTTGATTTTTGGTTTTTTATGCATGTGTTACTGTTGTTGTTTTTTTTTTTCTTATAAGCAAAGCAAAGGGAATACCACAGATTACACATACAATGCAAACGAATGTTCGTCATTAGGGCGCACGCGACTTAGAGATTTTTGGACAGTGGTTTTTTACGCGCATGTGTACTGTTGTTGTTTTTTCTGTTCTTATAAGCAAAGCAAAGGGAATACCGTCGATTGCAAACATTTGCACGTATGTTATTTTATATATTATAAACGAATGAATGAATAAATAAATATTGTAATTAATATGTGAAAATAAGGCTTTCTTCTATCTTTCTTCATTCGACCTTTCCACTTTTCGAGTATTTATACATGTTTTGTTGATGTTTTGTAAAGTTGTTTTTTTCCAATTTTTTCTATTGTGTTATTGGGTGGAAAAATATTGAAAAATTCTTTAAAAAATATATAAAAGTAGTAAACACAAGCTATATTTGATAACACAAGTCAGCCTAACAAAACAAGAAACATATTTGTGTATACGAAGTCTCTGGTAATACGTAAGTGCACCCATCTTGTTCCTTGAGATTCTGCCAGCAAAATTTAAGAGTATGACATTCCGTCAGAGACTTCTAAATATAGAGACGGAATCAGAGACTTCTAAAGTTTTTGAAGTCTCTGATTGTTCAATACTTTTCCACCCAATAATACAATTAAAAAAACTTGAAAAAAACAACAACTAAAAAATAATAACAGTAGCACTTGCGCGTAGAAAACGAAAAACAAACAAAAAACTAATTCTTCACTGTTTGTGACTGAGTCCAGTCGTCAGCGTGTCGTCGTCATGAAGACTTCAGTTATAATTAAAGTTAAAGTAATTTATTAAATATTATACCTCTATAAGGCCATGAGTAAATTAAAGTGTTTAATGAAATAAAAATTATGCACGAAAAGAAATTGTTTCCCCCTTATTTGGTATTAAAATCCAGAAAATACAATAAACCAGCCTCAAGAACCCCCTTATCATTTTTGATCCTTCAAACCGGATTTTGCACCCCTCAACAATGTATTTATCCTTTATGGTAGAGAGGTGCTCTAGATTCCTTTAACTGTACATAATTTTTTATGAACATTGAAAAAAGTCCACAAGGCTTCTGTTATTAATAAATTTTTACTATATAAGGCGTATTTTTATTTATATACGAAAACATATATCTGAACCATAATTACTCTTGGTTTACTCCGTTGTGGCTTTCTATTTGCCGTTTAAATCTCGTTGTTTCGGTTTTGTAATTTCACGCGGGTTGTTTTCATTATCACTATATACGTCTCTTCGTACTTTTACTTACTACTTTAGGATTTAGTGTATAATTTAGTAGTAGGAGTAAATTTAATTGTGAATAGATTTAATACAGAAATTAAAATATTGTTTATAAAGTATGTATACAATTTTAACTAATAAAATTCAGCATAATTATAAGTTCTCATTAATTTAAGTAAACAAAAAAAAAATCATTTAAAAATGTTACATTATATCTAATTTTTCTTAATTTTTAATGCGAAAAAAGCAGTAAAGAAATATAAATTCATAAACGACTCAAGACAGAAAATTTAGTAACCAATATTACGCCAAAAAATGTCTTTTTGACACCTCGAATTTCTACATTACATTTCTATGCTACGGAATGTCCTAAAATTTTTTTATTATATAAAATATAATTTTTTAATACATAAAATATTATTAACATCACAAGCGATGTTTTAACAAAATTAAATAGAAATGGTGCCAAATTTTAGAGCATTATAAATAATCATACCAAGTTTACATTTTCCTTTAATCGGAATATTTCAGGGGCAATGTTTTTCCTCTCTGTATAACCAATTTCTACAAGAAGGAGTTAGTGACCGTGTTGGTTTTTAGAAGTTTAGCATTTACTACACAATATTTTAAGATGGTTTTTGGTAACGTAACTACTTCACAAGGTTTAAAGGAATTAAACAATTTTTTGGCAGATAATAGTTACATTAGCGGGTTAGTATGATAATATGTGTGAAGTGAGGTTAAGTTAAACACGTTAGTTAATTTCTTTTACAGCTATGAGCCTACCAAAGCGGATATCTCTGTATATGAGGCTTTGGGTAAAGCTCCCGTTGGTGATTTTGCTCATGTGCAACGTTGGTACCGTCACATTGCTTCATTTGACAGTAAGGAAAAAGCCAAATGGGGCGGTACTGTATTGCCACAGGAGGCCGGTGCTAAACCAACAGTAAGTCCCTTAAAATCTGAGAAAGACGATGACGATGTAGACCTCTTTGGTTCCGACGAGGAAGAAGATGCTGAAGCTTCTAAAATACGTGAGGAACGTTTAGCCGCTTATGCTGCGAAAAAGTCAAAGAAACCTATTTTGATTGCCAAATCCTCAGTTTTACTTGATGTTAAACCTTGGGATGATGAAACTGATATGGCTGAAATGGAAAGAAATGTACGCACCATTGAGATGGATGGTCTTTTGTGGGGTGCTTCCAAATTGGTTCCAGTAGGTTACGGTATCAACAAATTACAGATCATGTGCGTTATTGAAGACGAAAAAGTTTCGATTGATTTATTGACTGAGAAAATCCAAGAATTTGAAGATTTCGTTCAATCGGTGGATATTGCTGCTTTTAATAAAATTTAATAAAACATAAAACATTTTTTTGATAATCAAATAAAGTTTTATAGTATGTAACGCATTTAAAAAAATATGTACCATAACATCAATTGAATTGCTACATTTATAAAAAAATGCCCAATATTTCTATAATCTCCACATTACACGGAAGAGTCCAAGTATGTCATTTTGTGTCTAAATGAACTTGCGACTATGTTGTTTTATTATAAAAGTACTGCATTTAATTGATATAATTCTCTACCGCCTACCTATATTTCTATATATCCGGGAATGGGAGCGATCAAATAACACAAATCACAAAAATCGCTTCAGTGCAAAATTCGACCTTCAATGTGACATTCTTAATAGTAATTAAAAGGGGGCGCAGTATTCATGTACTCCCTCATTTCGACTAAGCCAATATCGTAATTTTACTCGTTACAGGTGTTTTCTGTAAAGCACTTAACTGTTAAAGCAATTTAAAAATTTCTACGAAATTTGTAAGTAATTGATTTTTTGTCTCTCATATCAAATAGGAGTTATTCAGTTTACAATAATAAGAACATGTCTGAAATCTCACAATGTATATAGATTCCTGATAATCGAAATCTGAATCGATGTAGTACGTCTGCCAGTAGGCTTGAAAGAAAAGAGATATTGAATTGAAATTTTATGAAAACGCGTTTACTCTGCAGCCAGTTTCCTATTTCAATTGAGAGAATTTGTTAAAAATGTTGTTTTATAGACATATTTAGAGGAGTTTCCAAATTCGCAGAGTATAGAATTCGACCATTGAGGTTATTAAAAAAGGCGCAATTATGAGTGAGTAGTATGTGAAGGTTATCCAAGATTTGGTCTAAGCTAAAATTTGCTTTTTACTTGATTTAATTAGTCTTAGATTCAAAACAGACTCTTTCTAAAAGTAATTAAAAACAAGTAAAAAACTAAATTTGGCTTAGGCCAATTCTTAAATATCCTCCACCTCCATAAAAGAGCACCCTCTAATCGTATGCAAGTCTATTTTTACGTTTAATATAGTTTTTTGAAAATTGTGGTCGTGTTTGTTATCTGACCATGCCCATTTTTGGTACATCAGTGGATGGGATAACTATGTATACGCATACCAAATTTCAAGTTTTTAGGTCAACTTTTGTGGCAGATATAAACATTTAAAGTTACACCCATAATAAATGGGCGTGTCTGTAATCGGCATACGCCCATTTTTGGCACATGAATGCCGATATTTATAGATCTGCATACCAAATTTCAAGTTTATAGCCTAATTTTTTTGGCAGATAAATAAATTTTTGTCGATTGTGGGCGTGGCTCTTAATCGATTTTACCCAATTAAAGTAGCGATATGCGTGCAAAAACTAAAAGTGCCTGTACAAAATTTCAGATCAGTATCTCAAAATTTACGCCCATGAGAATGCCAACAATAGACAGACACACGGACATACATATCTAAATCGACTCAGTTTTTGAATATATATACTTTGTAGGGTCTCTGACGCCTCCTTCTGGGTGTTGCAAACGGAAGAACAAACTTAGTACACCCTTCTATGTTTAAGGAAGTTTTTAAATTATGATGAAATGAGTGAAGTATATGTAAATGTATTTATCAAATAGTACACTATATATAAACAAGTTTGTACCAAGAGCTAATACTCATAGTTGTGGCCTTAACTAATAATATTGCAATCGATTTACACATTTTCTAAATATATTATGTCTAAAATTTTTCTGCTTAATTTTTTCTTAACTGCTGTTATTAAAATCAGTGCTAGGGGTAAGTAGTGGTAATATGAAATGGGTTTTTTTCGTTTTTATTACATTTGTCAACAGTATCAAAAATACAAGTATTCTTAATAAGGTATTATTCTATTATACTATATTTTATCAATTTTGTTTAATTCTTTTAGATCTCGTTACGAAAGTGTGTTTAGGCTGTCTATGTGATGCCCTGTCTGATTGTAATTTAGTACTTGATTGTACGGAACTTAGCTGTGGACCTTTTCTTCTAACTGAAGAATATTATAATTTAACTAATAAAGCACTCAATACTCGTATATCAAGAAGAGCAAAATAATAAGATTTTTCCGATTAATTTACTTTGATTACAGATTTCGAGGATTGTGCTCAAGATGCTCTCTGTTCTGGAGAAGTTATACAAAATTATATGGAGCAATTTAAAAAGGATTGCAATGGAGATGGTGAAATAAATTGTCAGGATTTTGCAGCTCTTCATATATCGGATAACGGTGATTGTGGGGAGATAAAGCCATATGTAGAAGAAAAATTGAATTCCTGCTTGAATGATTTCTCATGTTACGAATATTAAAAATTATTATTTTTTATTTAATAAATTGAACAAAAAGATGTAAAAAAACATATTTTGTACCCTCCACCTTAGTGGTAAGGTTATATTAAGTTTGTCATTCCTTTTGCAAAAGACAGAAGAAGGCACTGCAATATATAGACGTTCGTGGTCAGATTTTAGTTGGGCTATTTTGCTAGAGTACACATAATCAGCAAAGCAGTTTCAACTTTGTAGCCTTCAATAGGTTTTTGTTAATTATGGGCATGGCACTTAACTAATTTCTTTCAATTTAAATACAAACCTACAGCTACAATTGTTTTTACAAAATTTCCACTCTTTATCCGTCCACATATGGGCAAACGAACTCTTGGACGGGCATTTTTAAATCAATTTAGATTTTGATGTGGACCAAGAATATAAGTTCTGTCTTTGAAGTCAGTTGAAGTTGTTGAAGATCAAAAAGAGAGTTTACATATTCTGAGTCAGTATCAAATATTGAGTTGATATAGTTTCTGAACCGTTCAAGAATGGTACTCCCTAAACAGCTTAAAATGTGAAAAAAAAATCTGTAAAAATATCTCATTTGTTTTTAGTAAGGGTGTTTTTTATCATTTAATAAGTGAAATTGTTATAATAGGTCAAACCCGACCATTTCCTACAATTCTACACTAGTTGCATCTGTAAAGGCACGGCACTGCCATATAAGTTACTTTGTGATATATAATTATATGGAAAGGGGTTCTAAAATGGTCCGATCTGATCCAAATTTGGCACATCTAAATTAACGATTCTTTACCTATTTTTGTAAATTAAATATTAAGAATTTCGATTTTTTTTTTGGTTCAATAGGGTAAGTTACAGGTCAATCTGCGCACAAATTTAAATGGACAGACAGACGGACATGGAAAAAATGATTCAGATGTTGATTACACAATAGGTTCATGCTTGCTTTCGTCGTTGCAGCAAGGAGAATATTTGCCAGTCACAAATTTGATATTTGTTCATCACTTTAGACGTCTAACAGTTGATTTCAAATGGTTTTTTCTGAAGGAGAATTTTTTTTAAATAATTATGTTATAAATGTCTGATCGGGTCTAAATGTGGCACATTTAATTATTAGGTAATATTCTATTGTACTTTTTTTAAAAAATTCGGTCAATGGTGGGCCTGGAATTTCTGTAGATGTGGTTGGAATCTCATTAGGCCTTCTAAATATAGAGACGGAATGTCATGCTCTTAAATTTTGCAGACGAAATCTCAAGTTATAAGATGGGTACATTTACGTCAGAGACTTCAAAACAGAGACTTCAAAATATATATTATATATTTATATATTATATATTTTGAAGTCTCTGATTTACGTATTCATTGTATACAATGCATACAAGCAAATGTATACACAAATATGTTACTTGTTTTGTTACGCTGACTTGTGTTGTCAAATTTAGCTTGTGTTTACTAGTTTTATATATTTTTTTAAAAGGATTTTTCAATACTTTTCTACCCAATAATGCAATAAAAAAAAAAAAAAAAAAAAAAAAATTGAAAAAAAAAAACAACTTTACAAAACATCAAGGAAGCATGTATAAATGGTCGAAAAGGCGAAAAGTGGAAAGGTCGAACGAAGAAAAATAGAAGAAAGCCTTATTTTCATTTATTAATTATTTATTTATTCATTCATTCATATCATAGGACACATACACATACACATCGTAATATATAAAATTACATAGGTACAAATGTTTGCGATCTATGGAATTCCCTTTAAAAACAACCTAAGTTTTTAGAGGTCTCTGTTAGATGCGAACCACTTAATATTCGTGAACTCAGCTACATAAGTATATGAAGTAAATGCGTTAGTGAAAATTTTGTATAACTTATTTTCTCTTTGGTGATACTATTTTTCTCACAAAAAGTCACATTTGCATTATATGGGTATATATATAAACAAAAAAAAATCTGTTTTTGGCTTAGGCCAAATCTTAAATTTCTTCCACATCTACAATGGTTGACGTGGCAGGTATATGATTATGCCCTCTAATAGTTCAGTCGAGTTTTACGTGGAATATGGTTTTTTGTAAATTGTGATTGTGTCTGTTATCCAACTAATGATATTTTTGACACTTTGATGGATGGGATAACTACAGATATGCAAATCGTATTTCAACTTAATAGGTCAATTTTTGTGGAGGATATGTAGATTGTGGGCGTGATTCTTGACAGATTTTTTTCATTTTAAATAGCGATTTGCGTGCAAAAACTAAAAACGCCTGCACAAAAATTCAGCTCAATATTTCAAAATTTACATATATGTCTAGATCGACTCGGTTTTTGATCATGCTAAGGCGGTGGCTCAAGATTATTTACTCAAATACGCAAAGCTGCTGCTGTTTGATGTTATACTATGAAAATGAAGTTATGCTTGGTAAATGCGAACTTTTAATGAATAGGATTTTTTATATTTTACTGAATTTAAAATTTGTAAAATAAAGTTGAATACATTTAACACCGAATTATTATGTTTCATTATTATTATGAAACAAGTAAGAAATTTAAATTTTGCTTAGGCCAAATCTTAAAAACCCTTGACATCCACAACGGTGGGCGTGGCATATATATATATATATATTGCGCTCTCTAAGAGTGTATGTATTACGTATGAGCATGCAAGTCTACTTCTACGTTGGGTATGGTTTTTTGTATATTGTGACCATGTCTGTTATTCGACTACGCCCATTTTTGCCACTTTGGAGATAACATAGATAGGTGCATCAAATTTCAAGTTCATAGGACAATTTATATGGCAATTATAAAGGTTTATGTCGATTATGGACTAAATTTCAAGTTCGTGAGAACGAATTAACAAGACACACACACGGACATACATATCTAAATCGGCTCAGTTTGCGACGCTGATCAAGAATTATAGTATGTAGGGTCTCTGGATGTTGCAAACGAAAGAACAATTTAGTATATCCTCATTACTAATGTGGAGGGTATAAAAAAATGTCTATTATTTTGTAGCGTAAAATAAAAGTAAATAAATCTACGTTGCTATTTTTACCCATTTTGTTGCATAAAATTTTACTCTCTTCAAGCTCAATTCACACAGAACTCGTACGTGTGAAGAGAGTAATTACGGCTTCAACCAGACCAGAGACAGAGACTTCAAAATATATATATATTTTGAAATATATATGTATATATTTTGAAGTCTCTGTCTCTGTCTCTGACCAGACACATGCTTCAACGAATTTCGCATATCTATGCCTATATATATGATCACAACACTAAAACACAATTATTTAGTTGTGATTTTAAAGTAAGCGAGGGAGGTTTATAAATGGACACATTCTCTGATGTGTGTATAGTAAAGCAGAGATTTTATTGAAACAGAAATCAAAGAAAATTTAAAATAAACATATTATGGCCAAAAATATTGCACAAATATTTTTCTTACCTGGATTAATATACTTGGTGACAATAATTTCAATCTCAACAGCTCAAGGTGAGTGTTAAAATTATTTCTATAATTCGAGGTAAATAATAGATTAAAATGACTTGTATATATATATATTTATAACCGTCATCATAATGAAATGGGGTATATTGTTTTTATTCAAACGTTTGTAAGTACGGGAAGGGCACCCGCAAATGTAGATATATTCTTGCTCAGCATCAAATTTTAAGTCGATTTAGTCCTCTCCGTATTTTTGTTGGAACTCTCAAGGCCGCAAAATAGAGATTTCGTACTGAAATTTGGTATACACAATTTTCGACTTTGGCAAATAGGCAAAATTGAATCAAGAATAATTTTGATGCTGTTATTTGGTATTAATCAAGATGAAAATCGTACTTCTTCAGACGACTAACTGTTAGTCTTCTAAGAAATTTACAAAAATTTTATTTATCTTAGGTTAGTAGTCAACATCCTGCGGTTCCCATCTTTTACAGAAATCATAATTGTGGATTTACTGTGGGGGTACTCTATTTTGCAAGTAGGTGATGATAATGGGTTTCCTAGATTTGGCATACTCCTAATATAGCCCTTTTCACCTTTTTTGAGCGTGTCCATACTTTTTTAATTTTCAAGGCTGAACCTTATTAAATCCGCTTCATAGTTTTTGTTTTATGCTGATTTTTAATATAACCAGAATGTTAATATATTTAAATATCTATTACAAGTAGACTAAACTGCATACTATAAGTGAATACCCACACAAATTTCAATATGTAATTATAAAACTTTTCCTTGTGTTATGTTATGTTATGTAATGTTATGTTATGTTATAAATGTATAAATATATTTTTTCAACAAATGTGGGGTATTTTTCTTTGTTTGGCATATATAGAACTTTTTAATTGATATTTTATTGAGTTGGTGGGACCTACTTGAAGTTTGGAAATCCCAGCTCGAAAAAAATGTTACTTAGCTTCCACAAGTTACGGTTAAATAAGTTACATAAAATTTGTGAATCTAGAATGACCTTGTCCATCAATTTTTACATACAACAAAAAAACAAAAGTCTTATGTCTTTAATTAACGTCAAAAAACTTTAACAACCAGTTGTTGGAAGATATATGTAGAGATATAGTATGAATCAGTGAAACAACAAGTGTTATCGCTTCATCATTTAAATAGACTCTATAATATGGTGTAATCTATAAATAATATGAGAATAAAAAGCAAAAGCAAATCTGAGTGCTTACACATTACATATCATCGTTGAATAGTGGTCCAACTGGCTAAACTAGTTACATGAATCTGTTTTTTTTTTTGACATAATTCAAAGTATACGCATGCACATTATTTCAGGTTCAGGGGCATTTTAAATTAATTTCGTTGCAAAATAATTGTAAACAAGATAGAGAAGACCGAAGCTTAAATACCCTCCACCTTTTATAATCCTCTAAAAAATAAGTTCTTATTGTCATATTTATGTATATGACTATTTCATGTACCTACTCAAATAGTGTTTTTTTTAATTATAGGCGTTTTCGTTATTTAATCACGCCCACTTTTGGCACAGTGTTGGATAACGGTACTCCTTATATATATACCATTTTTAACTTGATAGGCACATATGTGCGATATATAATTTTTTAAAGATAAATTGTTTTCGAGGTATGTTGAGATTTTCGTTTATTGTGGGCGTATCTCTTTACCGATTTTACCCAATTTTAATACGGGACAGCAAAATTAAACTAAGAATAAGTGTGCCAAGTTTCAATTTGATGTCTTAAAAATTACAACCGTGAGAGTGCCAACAACAGACGGACACACGGACGGACATATCTCAAACGATTTCTCTTTTCATGCTGATTAAGAATAAAAGGTTTTTGGGGTCTCCGAGGCTTCCTTCGATGTGTTGTAAACGGATGATCAAAATGAATATACCCTCTTCCCTAAGGAAGCTTCGGAGACCCCACAAACCATATATATTCTTAATCAGCATGAAAAGAGAACTCGTTTGAGACATGTCCGTCCGTGTGTCCGTCTGTTGTTGGCACTCTCACGGTCGTAATTTTTGAGATATCAAATTGAAACTTTGCATACGTATTTTTAGTTCAATTTCGCTGTTCCGTATTAAAATTGGGCAAAATCGGTAAAGAGACACGCCCACAGTAAACGAAAATCTCATCATAATTCGAAAAAATTGTATCGCTAAAAAATTATATATCGCACAATACTATGCCTATCAAGTTGAAATTTGGTATATATATAAGTGGTACCGTTATCGAACACTGTGCCAAAAATGGGCGTGATTAATTAACGCAAACGCCTATAATTTAAAAAAAACACTATTTGCGTAAGTACTTGATATGTATATATATACTCGTATATAAATATGGCAATAGGAACCTTTTTTTAAGGGGATTATAAAAGGTGGAGGGTATGTAAGCTTCGGTCTTAACCGAACTTCTCTAACTTGTTTTCTAATATTGTATTGATCACTTTATTGAAGACATTCCTTTGTTTTCAGATAAACCTGTTACCGATATCTGTTTAGGCTGCATATGTGAGGCAATAAGTGGCTGCAATTTAACTTCCACTTGTACTGGTGGTGTATGTGGTCCTTTTCGAATAACTTGGCCTTATTGGGCTGATGCTGGTAAATTAACTTTAAATAATGAAGTACCAGAGTCAGAAACAGGTAAATTAACAATTTATGTTTTAAAAATTTTTTTTATTCACAGAGTAATCTGTTAATATTATCTATTGTAGCTTATGCCAATTGCTCCAACGATCCCTATTGTGCAGCAAATACAATACAAAATTATATGTCAAGATTCGGTCAAGATTGCAATGGTGATGGTCTGATCAATTGTTACGATTATGCTGCCATTCACAAGTTGGGCGGTTATGGTTGTAAAGGAGAATTAGACTATAAGTATTATAGCACTTTAGATGAGTGCTTGAAGTACCATCAAAGTGGTGGCGGTCAGTTGGACATACGTCAAAATTAAAATTTCATAAAATGATTATAATTAAAAAGAAAAAGAAGCAAAAATTTGAATAGCTTTCTGTCAATTTTTTATATAATAAATGATTGTAATATGCCCATATTGAATTTTTTATCACTTACAAAAAATAGTGTGTGTGGAAGGTATACTCCAGTGTGCACTTGTAGTTAAAGCTCTAATATTTTGCAGAATTGGAAATATGTAAAAAAGTTCAAAAATACGCCCAGACAATTTACTTTTAAAATATTCGTTACACTTCAACACAAAAAAATTTGGTATATTAACTTAAATTACCCTCCACATAAGCTGGCGAGTATACTAAGTTTGTCATTTCATTTGCAACACCCAGAAGGAGACGTCAGAGATCCTTGATTAGCATCTAACTGAGTCGACTCTCTTAGTCAAGAAGTAATGTAGATTTATTCATATTACAAAACATAATTCTATTATTGCGTCGGTACTAACCCTCAAATCACGCTATAGGTGTAGTTTTGGTATAAGATGATAGATAGATGTAGAGATCCTATCAGGGACTTTAAGAAAGAATGAGAATATTCTGCAACCAACGAAAAAGACAGCCAGTAAACAAGTTCAGAAATTATTCATATGGCACAACATTTATGCAATTTACAGACCAACACCCATTAGCACGCGCCCCCAAGCTTTAAAATAGTAGAGATTGACACAGCAAGACCATTACGAATATGTATATACTAACCATGCAATACGAATTAACAAAACCATGTTAAACCAATAATTCAAGAAAGACCAATTCTACATTACCAGGACATATCGTCCATGGACAATGTGGCTTTTGGAATACCAAACAAAATTGAAATATTGAAAGCTCCATTGAACAAATAGCTGAAATGTACAAATCAACTGCATCCGATATTATGCGTTTCATTAAAATAGAAAATAGAACTTTTGAACAAGACAACAATTGAATACATATAATTACATCGTACACAACAAATCACAAACCAATTGAACCATTTTTAGAACCCCTCCCCATATTTTATTATACCCTCCATCTTAGGGAAGAGGGTATATTCATTTGGAAGGTTTTTTCTAGCTATGGCAGAGGAAAAGCCTACTTTCATAAGGAGGGAGAAAACGACGAGTGTCCCATCCTAATCCACGAAGGGTGAAAATACGAAAATTTCGTTGGACTGACTCCAACAAATCTAAAGAAAAGTAATATTTAAATGAATATTTAGATCTTTATTGTGAATGGTATTTAAAGTTAATTTAAATAAAGTATAAAAGTAAAAATAGCTATTATTTCAGAAAAATTGGTGCCAATGCCCAAAGCAATGTTTATTAAAAGTTTAAAACATTGTAAAGAAGTCTGGTAGACTGGCTAGTTCGATCACAAAAAAAAAACTATATTTGACGGTGTTGGTCTCAGTTCTTCTTTGGATTTTCCTTTTATTTCACGATAAAGTGCCTGCCATGATGACAGCGGTGAGGCTTCTTAGAGCCACGCAAAGGTATTACGAGATGTTTAGAACGATATGTTAAAGGCGGGTGGTGCGATAGTACGCATTACGGCAGAAGCGGTAGATGGTAAAATGACGACGGGAGATACGGTAACGACGGTACAAAAGTATATCGGCCAGCGATACAAGAGTAGCAGATATTGTGGGATAGCTAGGACGGTACGATGACAGCAGCGGTGCGTCATAGAACCACAATGGGATAGCTGGAAGGATACGATAGCAACCGTGTTGCCAAAAAAAACGATTTAAAAATTTGATGAAAAATAAAATACTTAATTTTTTTGCTGCTTGACTTAGTCGAAAGCTACCATCACACTAAATATTTTTCTACAATTTGCGCGCGCTTTTTTAGTATGGCGGAGCTTTGACTTTTCTATACTAAGCTAGAGCTTAAAGCTCTTCTATTCGTTTACGTTATTCTCGTTAAGTTTGTTTATATTATAAATAGATTTTTGTACGTGTATTAGTATGAATATAACAAAGAAAAAAAGAAACAGAGTTCATATAACTATATATTTACATAACTTCGGTAGGGTCTTTTTTTGTTGTGTAGCGAAAATAGAGCGCAGCGACTTTCCGCGTTACAACAAATGTAGCACACTTGTGGAAATTTTTAACAGCAATGTCTCTATTGTAAATTTTTTTTTTAAAGTTTATGAAAATTACTTGTTTACAATTGTGATTAGCATTGCTCTAAAGAGAAAAAAGGTTACTGATATAAACACAAAATTTCACTAGCACAGCTGATTCGTATATAAGTCTAATTTATGGCTGTGACATTTGTTACTACTAATAGTTATTTACCATGGTCTAGCCTGCAATTAAGAATCACTTTAATATATTCTATTATTGCTTTCAACATCATTAAAGTTGACTATACACATACAATTAAAAAGATCAAATAAAATATATTTGAACGAATACTAAATGAATCAAAAAGGTTTTATTTCATTAATGAGGATCGAAATGAATTGAATTGATGCTAAGGCACTTAATAAATATGCTAAAATACCTTTAATTTTATAAATCAAATCAAAGAAAATTTTTAAAATTTTTAGGTACATTTTTAAAATGAAAAAAATTTTTATATGGGGAAGGGTTCTAAAAATGATCCGATTCTTTCCTTTTTAAAAAAGGTTTCTTTTTGGGCCAATATATAAACTTGTACCAAATTTAATCGAAATATCTCAAAAAATAATAGGACCTCATATGGGAGGGGTTCTAAAAATGGTTCAATCCCGTCTATTTTCAATAGGGTTCCCCTTTGGGCCTTGTTCCAAATTTCATTAAAATATCTCAAAAAAAGCGACCTGTAGCTTGCGCACAAATTTACATGTACAGACGGACAGACGGACATGGGTCCGTCTGTCCGCTCAAGTTCAAACCCGATAGCTTTGGTAGGGTTCCTTTTTAGTCCTTGTACCACGTAGAATGCTTCCAAAATCGCGACCTGCAGCTTAGACAAATTCCATTTTTTTTAGAATATTATATTATTTTATATTCCATTAGTATAGAATATCATATTATTATATTATATTGTTATACGTATAATATTATTATATTATATTATCATAGGATATCTATTAAAGATACAGACAAAGAACGACTGACATGATACGCACGATTTGAGCTGAGGCTCAGACGGTTCTCCTGACGTAATACTTAACGGTAGTCCCAGGAGACCTGCCGTCGGACGTTGAAGGGGTTTTAGTGGGTGAGAGTCCCACACTGACTGGGCTTTCAACGCTTTCCCCTTCGTTAAAAAAAAAAAAAAAAAGACGGACATGGGTTAGTCGATTCAGATTTTGATCGATGAATCGATCGGTATAATTGAAGGTGGGTATGGCATTTGCCGTTTAGGAGTTACAAACATCCGCACAAACTCAATATACCCTTTTCCACAGGGTGGTGCAGGGTATAATAAATTCCTGTCTCTCATTTGTTTCTCAATATGAGAAAATATTATTAAAAATAAGAATGATAGTAGAATAATATTTATCTCTCAATAAAGTGCTATTTGGGATATGCCCTTTTTTAGCAGTTTTTAAATATTTCCAAAAACAATTGGGCGGTTTCGGATTGCAAGCCTTTTTAATTAAATTAAAGTACATTAAAGAATATAAAAACGCCCAAACCTTAAAACAGAATTGGAAAATATTTTAGTATTGTATACGATTTTTTTATAAAATTTTTCTGTGTTTTGCGGATGAAGCTGCGACATGCACAAGCGTATTGGTTATAAATAAATATTAAAGCTTTGACTGAACCAATTACTTGGACATTAAAATTTATGAAAAAATGAAGTTAAACGAATTGTGCAGTGAATGGCTCATTTAAGCTTTAGCTGATATAATTCCAGAGAAATTTTACTGCATTAGATGAACAGCAGAATCCCTTATTAACTTTCAAGGAGAGTAAGTTTGCTATTTTTCTTATAATAATAACTATATATCTTTATTTATTAATTATATGATTTAAATAATGAGTTAAAAAGTTATAAGTTTTTTACATATTTTATATGAACGAATTTATATAACTTTTGGAATTGTTTTACTCATGGACTTTGGATAACGAACATTGCTTTTCAATTCAACAATTAATTATTTATGTAATATTTATATACATACCAATAAAGGTTTAATTTTGTAATAATTATAATTACTTTACAAAATTTGCGAGGAAATATTCTTCTAATATTTAAAAATTACAAATGTTGAAATCGAGAGGAAGATAATTTAAAAGTACGAAAAAAATGACATTTAGCTTTATTGTATCTATATATGTATATATTATATTTTTAGCTCTATATTTTTGCCTTGTTTAAAAAAATTATATATTCAAATAAGCAATAAACTCTGGTTATATATATATATATTTGAAGATTGTGTAATAAACATATTAAACCCTTCACATAATAACTTTATTATTCAATTTTTCGTATTTTTTTTAATTATGGTGTACGTATTCATATATATGTACATTTATAGTTTATAAATGGAATGTGGAGAGAATGCAGGGTTTTATTTTTTCTCTAATATTTAAAATCATCTACACTTTTAAATTTCAGACTTCTATTTTTATTTTAACAGCCTCGCCCACAATTTATGAAAATGAGCTACCAATTGAATTTAGTACTCATATTTCTATTTACTGCATCCATCGGTGTGGTTATTTTTTATATAAATCAGTTGTAGACAAACCGCTTTATTTATTGATTAAGAAATCTCAATTAAATTGAAAACATTCGTAAATTTAAATTGAAATATTATTTTTATAAACTATTATTTGGCACTTGATCGAATTGTTATAGGCTGGTAGAATTTAATAATTTATATTGTTATACCCTGCACCACTTGTGGCAAAGGGTAACTCTTAAACGGCAAATGCCACACCCATCTTTAGTTATACCGATCGGTTTAGAATCAAAATATGAATCGATCTAACTATGCCTGTCTGTCCATCTGTCTGTCTATGTAAATTTGTGCGCAATCTACAGGTCGCATTTTTTGATACATTTTCATAAAATTTGGTACAAGGATTGGCCCAAAGAGGAACTCTACTGAAAATGGATAGGATCGGACCCCCTAGAACCTAGGATATAACCTTTCTATATATAAGATTTTATTATAGTGGAGGTTTTTATACATCAAGTGGTGTAGGTTATTTGATGGTCGGGCTTAATAACTACTATAATATTTTCACTTGTTATATCCTGCAGCAGTTTTGGCAAAGCGTATATTAAGTTTGTGCCGATATTTGTAACTCCTAAACGTCAAATGCCATTCCTACCTTAAATTATACCGATCGTTTCAAAATCAAAATCTGAATCCTTCCTGGAAGCTACAGATCGCATTTTTTGAGATATTTTGATGAAATTTGGTACAAGTATATATATTGACCCAAAGAGAAACCCTGTTTAAAATGAATTTTACAAAACCCTTCTATAAAGTTCTTATTATAATGATCGCCTTTTTAATGTAAACAAGTAAGAAAACTAAATTTGACTTAGGCAAAATCTTAAATACCCTCCACCTCTACAACGTTAGGCGTGGCAAATTATATATATTGCGCCCTCTAATAGTGTATGCCTTACGTATTAGCATGCACGTCTACTTTTACGTTGAATATGGTTTTTTGGAAATTGTGGGCGTGTCTATTATCCAACCACGCCAATTTTGGCATGTCAGTTAATGGGATAACTATGTATACGCGTACCAAATTTAAAGTACCTAGGTCAACTTTTGTGGTAGATATAAAGACTTTTATTGATTGTGGGCGCGTCTGTTATCCGACCATGCTCATTTTTTGCACATCAATTAAGCTTATATTTATAGATGTACAAACCAAATTTCAAGTTTATAGCTCAATTTTTGTGGCAGATAAATAGATTTTTGTCGATTGTGGGTGTGGCTCCTGATCAATTTTATCCCTTTTAAATAGCAATCTGCGCAATTTTCACTTGTTTATTATAAAAAATATGTATAAAAACTAATTTTGGCTTGGGTCAAATTTTATACACCCACCACATATACATACCAGTGGTGGGCGTGGCAGGGGTATTTGATTAGTGTATATATTACGTATAAGCTTGTAAGTCAAATCAGATAGACGGACAAAATTAAATCGATTCAGATTTTGATTCTGAATCGATCAATATAATTGACGGCTACAAACATCCGTATAAATTTAATATATTCTTCGCCACAATTGGTGCAGGGTATAATGAAAGGCTTGTTCTTTGCATCCTATTTCGGAATTACGTGGTATTACTTACAATACAAGCAGCATTTCTCCCAAAAAATTGTTAATAGTTAAAGAAAAATTGCTTGAAGACCTAAAAGATACATTCAAACCAAAACTCCAAGAAATTGAAATAAGAGAAAATAAAAATATAAAGTTATTTGACAATTAAACAATAAATTTTAAAATATATTATTTAAAAATATATCATATATTTTTAGAACAAATAGTGTCTCTTTTGATATGATTTTTATACCCTCCACCTTAGGGAAGAGGGTATATTCATTTTGATCATCCGTTTACAACACATCGAAGGAAGCGTCTGAGACCCCACAAACCATATATATTCTTAATCAGCATGAAAAGAGAAATCGTTTGAGACATGTCCGTCCGTGCGTCCGTGTGTCCGTCTGTTGTTGGCACTGTCACGGTCGTATTTTTTGAGATATCAAATTGAAACTTTGCATACGTATTCTTAGTTCAATTTCGCTGTTCCGTATTGAAATTGGGCAAAATCGGTTAAGAGACACGCCCACAATAAACGAAAATCTCATCATACCTCGAAAAAATTGTATCTTTAAAAAATTATATATCGCACAATACTATGCCTATCAAGTTGAAATTTGGTGTATATATATAAGTGGTACCGTTATCCAACACTGTGCTAAAAATGGGCGTGATTGAATAACGCAAACGCCTATAATTTAAAAAAAACACTACATGAAATACATAAATATGGCAATAGGAGCTTATTTTTTAGAGAATTACAAAAGGTGGAGGGTATTTAAGCTTCGGTCTTAACCGAACTTTTCTATCTTGTTTTAGTAAAAATTAATTTTCTTTAATGTTTTTAATAATCTAAAGTGTTTGTGTGATTACTTGAAGAGTATTTGAGCGTTATTTTTTCCTGTTAACGTCATTGGGGAGAAGCAGTTCTCTGACATTGTTTTTCGATTTTTTCTTTCCTTCTTTGACCAATAATTTAGCCAGACGTTCTTCTTCTTTTTCCAGACGCTTTTCTTCCTAAAATGTTTTATAGAAATAATTTATCGTGCTGTTATGTATTACGTTTTTACTTACTTTTTTAAATTCTTTTTCTGCTTTTAGTTTTTGTTTTTCCTCTTTACGTCGCTCTACCGTTTCGTTTTTCTTATTGTCCAACTTTTCTTCTGAAAGTACAAAAAATGCATTTTTTATGGATACTTTTCTATTTAACGAAAGAGATTTTATTTAAATAGACATAATTGTGTACCCACTGTTGTAATGCATAAGAATTTGTCAAGTCACATTGTCTGAGCCCCACAAAGTATAAATATTCTGAATTAGAGTCGATTTGGGAATATCTCTCTGATTATCTCTACGTGTGCGTGTGTAATGTATATATATTTATAATGTAAATATTATTATTAATATGAGCTTCATTAGTGATTAATGAATCACAATCAAAGAAAGAAACAATTTAGGAGGACTGGCTGCTAAGACCATCGGCTCAAAAAGTTATTGCGAAAATTGAGGCATCGATTTTAAAAGGGGCGGAGGGATTGACTCTCTGTGTACACCGGTTTTAATAAGTAGGAAATCTACATTTTTGGACCTAATCTTATATACTTTTCAACTTATTGTAAGCACCACAACAAGAGCGAACTTTTGTGTCCTTTTTTCTTGTTTCACAAATGAAAGTTGGTTTTTTTTATGTTTCCGTTTTGGTTTCTACATTCGTACTATATTCGCCATTGCCTCCACGAGGAAAGTGCTGGAAATATAGAATCTATACAGTGAGAACGTACTTTGTTCTAAAACGTAAGTGTATAATTTGTAAAGTAAAAGGTCCAGAACTATAATCTCTCTCAAACTTTCGCTTGAGCACTCAAATCTCCCATAAAATGCCACGTTTTTGTCGGGAAAATGCATCACCTGCGTTAAAACCAGTTGAACTACTGATTCCTCTAAGGGAGCAGTCGTTCAACAAATCAATGCTTATTTTGAAGCTGGTCAAATTTAATTTTGAATATGTCAGTGCCTAAAAATTATTTTGAGGGAATAAAATGTTCAATAATGTGCATGCGGCGCGCACTGGGGTGCAAGCATATTCCACTGTATGCTACTTACTTTGCAACTCTACTTATCAAATCTGTAAGATGAACTACAGCTTTACTTATGTAACTCCCTGGCTTTTATGAATAGTATTATAATCCATTTAAACATCGTAAATTGTTGTCAGTGCTTCAGAATTTTGATTTTTTTCCTCTTTACTAAGAGAGATAACGTTCACTAGAATATATCAAAAGTATTGAAGCGGTTTTCCGACTTATGACAGAGACTTCTAAATACAGAGACAGAATGTTATGCTATTAAATTTTTTAGACCTACAAACGTATTTCTCAAGGTGCACCTTAAGGATTTAAAAAATAAATCAAAAGAGCAAAAAAATAAGCATGGGCAGCTTTCTGTGGGTACATTGAGAGTACTACTGAAATTGTAAGACTTCGATCCCAAACAATTTATAATGGTATTATTCCAAAGCATATTTCCCGAAAACTTCCCACGGGTAGCACAATGGGCCTAAATAAGTCTAGGTGAATCGCCTCATGTGCGAAAACCAGCTCTATATAAGTGAAAATTTTAAAATATTTTGGGTGTAATAAGTTTTTAATTAACACTTTCTACATTTCTTAACCAATCACAATGAAATTTTGCAGAGAAGTACTGGATACCTTAAAAATATTGAGGAATAGCCAATTGGGTGCGGCGGTATTCTTTTAACTGCGTTTCCATTTCGTTACAATGATGATATAATGATGTTAGATTATATTTGGTATGTACAGGGTGTCCACCGGGAAAGTATACTACTTTGTTTTGCCGCCATTTTGGTAAACATTAGTCTTGACAATTCATATTTGGCAGTCGTGAAGTAGACACGTGGCAAATTTATTATGAAAAAATATTCGATAAACCAACGTGTTTTAATTGTTAAAACATTTTATCAAAATCAATCATCGATTATTGTGACAATGAGAAAGTTACGCGAAATTTTTGGGAGAAACAACGTGCCAACAAAACGCACTGTTTATCATATAGTGAATGATTTAGAAGAGGGTCTGTAGGTGATAGGCCCAAGCATGGACCACAACGTACTGCAAGATCGGCTGGAAACATTACTGCTGCTCAAGAAAGTGTTCAAAACAATCCATCAACCTCATTCCGACGCCGTGCTCAGAAGCGTGGTCTTCAAAGAACAACTTTGACCACAATTTTGCACAAGGATTTGCATTTGTTTCCATATGAAATTCAGTTGACACAAGAGCTTCTTCCACAAGACCATTTACGCCGCCGTACATATGCCAATAGGATGTTACAGCTCGCCCATGACAACTCCGATTTTCATGAAAAAATCATAATGAGTGACGAGGCACATTTTCATTTGAATGGATATGTGAATAAACGGAATAGTCGGTTCTGGGGAATGGGAAACCCTCAAATTATTCATCAGTCACCCTTGCATCCATTCAAAGTGACAGTCTGGTGTTCAATTTGGTCAGGAGGAATCATTGGACCTTACTTCTTTGAAAATGAAAACGGCGTAACGGTAACTGTGAATGGGGAGCGATATCGTGATATCATTGAAAACTTTTTAATGCCACAACTGCACGCTTTGGGCTTGATTAACATTAATGTGGTATCAACAAGACGGTGCCACATCACATACAGCCAGGATTACAATGGAATTACTAAAAGTAGTATACCTTCCCGGCGGACATTATGTATATTTGACCTTGGAGAATTTTATTTTGAAAGTACACATTTATAATAAGGTTGCCTTGATCCTGCGTAAAACCGGGAACGAACCAACCTGTAATTTTTTAATTACAGCAAAGGAATTGAAGGCAAAGCAAAAACAATCTTTTTCTTTGTACATTGTAATTCACATTTTCACAATCGCTTTGTTAACGTTTACAATATAAGTGGTGAGTAGAGATCTCTTTTTATATTAACGGTTTTTGTATTAGTTTGGTTTTTGTAAATTCTGAATAGGATTTTAAAATTTTAATTGAAACTATCATTAACTTTGATATTAAAAACTTTTCATTTCGACGTTAAAAATCTTCGTAGTAGTTTAGTTTAATGTTTAAAATAACGTCAAGGCCGCGGCAAATTTTTTAGGAATCCTTACCCCGCGTTTATTGACATCAAAATAATTGTATGTTAACATAATTTGTGGCATTTGTTTATATATAATTTATATGACATGTATTGAACCCGTTTTTTTGTAAATAGCAACTCGTGTGATGGTGTACAAGTGTGAGTGTTTTGTATACAAAAAACGTTGAGCGTATATTTATCAAAAAACATTTTAAACATTTACGTAGTTATAAAAACTTTATACTCACCATCGTAACGTAAGTTTAGTTATGTTATTTGCAAAGTCCAGAAGGCGTCGGACACCCAACAATAAATCATCGTCAAAACAATCTAGTCACGTCTGTCCGTATGTGTGTGTGTGTTTGTGGAAATATTCACCAGGTTGCGAAAATGTCTGGAAAAATCGGAACAATGTGCAATAAAATTTGCTTTTTTGAATGATTTTTTTCGTGTTACTCCTAAAGTATAGTAGATAGAAAGTTAAAAATGTATGTGTATACTTCTTAGAGGGTTGCTTGGTGTAGGAGCGGTGGTATTCCAAATTTGGTCCAAGCCAAATTTATTTGTTTTCTTGATTTATGTTCTTTAACGTTTGTTGGGACATGTAACCGTTCACTTACTGCGATTATGGTTCTTATTGTTGCTATTGTAAAATAACGGGAAACTTTTGCTGGACGTAAATGCGGCAGTTAAGTTAGAAACAGGTGAGTGTAGTGAATGTGGGGTTGTTTTGTTTGTGGAATCTAAGTGAACTCCACCTGCATCAATACCTTTAGCACCATTTGATGGTGCTAATGATGTTGTTGTTTCCTTATTAAATTTAGTTGTTTGTGTTTTCATTGAAGCAGACGCTAACCCTGACGAAGCGGTTAATAACGATGAAGAGGATGGTGTAGTTGCTGTCGATAATTTTGGTTGATGGTGCTGACTATTTTTGGTTTTTATTGAATCAACGATATTTCTATTGCTTGCTTTATTCACTAAGGGAGAAGAACACATTGTCTCCTTTTTCGTTATATAGTTGTTGTTATTATTATTGCATTTATTGATGTAAGCCGTTTTAGTTATTGAGTGTTTAGCTAGGAATGGGCTAACCTTAGAACTGCATGCCTTCAGAGGTGGTAGATCCAATGTATTTAGTGAAGCGTGTACATATATATTCATTGGACGTTTTGGTGGTGATGGTGGCTCTCTATCCTCACAAGCCAAAGACGATTTCGTATACGAAGCATATCTGGAATTATATCTGAATGTAGGTTTATACGAAAACTTTATGATAGCGAATGTTTTTGTTTACCGAAATCGTGGATTGCTTATATGCACGGGCGATGGGTGTGGTACTTTGGCAGGACTCCGAAATTCTTTAATTGGAGGCAAACGGTTCTGAAGATCGACTAAACGTCCTTTGATATGACGTCGACCTGGATAGGTATGTGTATTTACCATAAAATGATGGGGAATATATCCATTAGATGTACAACTGCTACTATTGTAGGATGATATGTCCGAAGGTGAAGTATTTAATGATTTTAGAGGCTTGCGAGGCACTGCACCCGAACAGCCCGTTGGACAACCACTCTTATGCGAATAGTGTGAATTATGATGACTCTCTCTGGGTGACACGCTAACGGCTGAAAGCGAGTTTGGGCCTGAGGTAGAACACTGGAGTAAATGAGGTGAAATGCTTTGTGTGGGAAGTGTTAAATGATTGTTTAGTACAACGTTTTGGATATTGGCATGAGTGGCTTGAACGTAGGAATTAACTTTTGGCGATAGTGGTGAACCAGGTGAACACAATTCACTAGAAATGGAAGACGTTTTTGAATTAGCCGATGACGATCCCGTAGAACCCATCGAATACAAACTATTTGATTGGGGAACTGTGGGGGTAAGCGGTGAGTGAGCCATTAAAAAGGCATTGTGACCACTGCTAGCATCATTCATAGAATAAGATCTGGCAGATGGAATTACTCCATTTGTTGACATACCTACCGAAGCCCAACTTTTAGCACCCATTGAATAATTGCTGATCGATTCTTGAATGCGCCACGTGCCCGAATTGGACGTTAAACGATTTATTCGGGCCCGACATATCACACAACGCAATGGCAGTAAACGTTGAGCTACTGCACTTTGAATAGTCTTGACGAAGCAACGACGGCATACAACACGATGCCCGCATGGTGATGTTTGCATGGTAGCACGTGCGTTAATACAAATAACGCATTCATCTTCCTGAGATGTGGGTGGATCTGGTTCACTCTCTTCTAGTTTGCTAAGTAATTTGTCCTGGTAAAAAAGAAAAAAGGTACATGTTAATACATAATCACTTTGAAACTTCTTGCACATATTTTCAAATATTTGGAAAAAAAAAATATTTCTTTATATTATATTAGTACTCTCTGTAGGGAGGCAAGTCGGCGTCAACCGACTTTTATAACTTTTGTTAAATGACACCTGAAGATATTTATAAAACCGCTATTACCATGTCTTTCGGAATGTTTGAGTTTAAGCGGATGCTATTTGGTTTAAGAAACTCAGCACAAACATTGTAAAGATTCGTTAATCAAGTATTTTCAAATTTAGTTTATATTGACGATAAAGAACATCTGAATCATTTAAATATTGTATTTAAAAGATTAGATGAATATGGTCTTAATATTAAACCGAATAAATGTACACAAGTAAGAAAACTAAATTTGGCTTAGACCAAATTTTAAATACCCTCCACATCCATAACGGAGGGCGTGGCAAATATATACATATTGCGCCCTCTAATATAAGACATACACTATTAGAGGGCGCAATCAGCTTTTTGTAAATTGTGGGCGCGTCTCATTTTTAATAGTGATCTGCGTGCAAATACTAAAAGTGCCTGTACTAAACTTTAGCTCAATATCTTAAAATTTACGCCCGTTAGAATACCAACAACAGACAGGCACATGGACACACGGACATATATGTTTTGTCGATTGTGGGTGTGGCTCTTTATTTTGTTTATTTTATTTTATGTGCTACAATACTATTTAGCAACTTAAGCAACGCATGAGGGGACTTACATGTCTAAAACGATTAATATATTAAACATTTGTTAGAAGGTAGGCCATTGACGGTGTATACAGATTATGAACCCTTAACTTCAGCTCATACATGTAATACGTTGCTTCATTAGCAATTTCGTCCGAGAAAAACTAGACATTTCGAATATATATCTTAATTTTCTAATGACATAAGCTACACACACGGTGACTTGAAAAGTGTAGCAGATATTTTATTAAAGGTCTTGAAACGCTAAATCAATCCGATCTAAATATGAAAGTGTTATGCAATGAACAACAAAAAGATTCAAATTTATATAACGCAGAACAAAATTATAAACGCTTATTGAAATAAATTCCTATATTAAAATTCGAAATTTGCAGCGAAATATCTGAATACAATATTCGATTTTACGTTTTACCAAATTTAATGTGGCCAAGCATGAGCAGAGAGCTTAATGCTTGGACATCTCAATGCGTTCAATGTCAAAAATCAAAAGTTCACCGGCATACAAAATCTCAGGTAGTTTGTGAGGATGTTTGTGTTTGTGCCGGAGTAATACCGTCGGCTATAAAGCGTCAGTTATAAAACTACACACATTCACCAATTCACTTAAACTTCTTTTATTATTCCCTGCACCACCCCGTGAAAAAGGGTATATTAAGTTTGTGCGGATGTTTGTAATTCCTAAACGGCAAATGGTAAACCCACCTTCAGTTATACCGATCGATTCAGAAGCAAAATCTTAACCGATTTAACTATGTCCGTCTGTCCTCCTGTCTGTCTATCTAAATTTGTACGCAAGCTACAGGTCGCATTTTTAGAGATATTTCGATGAAATTTGGTACACGGACAATACATATTGGCCCAAAGGGGAACCCCATTGAAAATGGACCGGATTGGACCATTTTTAGAACCCCTCCTCATAGGAGGTCCTATTATTTTTTGAGATATTTCGATGAAATTTGGTGCAAGAACAAGGGTAAACGCTTTTGAAAATGCACCGGATCGGACCATTTTTAGAACCAATCCCCATATAAAAATTGTTTTTTTGATTACATAAACAAACAAAAAAAAATTTTTCTGACATATGTATCATTTTGAAATATTTGAAAATACAAGCAGGTATAGAAATAAAATATTATAACCTGCTTGACTCAACTTAGTACATACGATAATAAGACAGCAACAACAATTATGTATTTCAGGGTGTTTTTGAACATGCAAACTGACGTAGTTTATACGGACTTCTCGAAAGCCTTCGATAAAGTTGATCATCATCTGTTAATTCACAAACTTAAAATGTTTGGCTTTAGCTACAGTGTGTTAGCTTGGTTTCGCAATTATCTTACCGGTCGTTCGCAAAAAGTCTTCTTTAAGTCTTGTTTATCACGCGAAATTTCTGTGTCTTCTAGAGTCCCTCAAGGTAGTCATCTTGGTCCTCTACTTTTCTTACTTTTTCTAAATAATTTTCCAAATTGTATTAAATTTTTTCGCGTTATTATGTTTGCTGACGATGTAAAAATCTTTATGTCCCTCAATTATTTTGAATATTCTTCTTTCTTTCTACTGGTCGCATTTTTTGAGATATATTGATGAAATTTGGCACAAGGATATGTATCGGCCCAAAAATAAACCCTTATAAAAATGGTTAGGATCGGACCATTTTTAGAACCCCTCCCCATATAAATTTTTTTTTTGATGTCATAAACAAAAAATAAAATATTATTTTTGACATAAGTATTATTTTAAAAATTTTAAAAATACAAATAGGTATAGAAAAAGCAGGGTTTAATAAAATAATTCATTATAGAAGTGGTACAAAAAATTACACCTTTCATTTATCAAAGAAAAAAATTAAATTGAATAATATATCAGGTGGTATAGGGTACGTAATAGTCGGGCTTGACCGACTATAATATTTTCACTTGTTTTAAATTTAAGCAAATGTAAAAAGTTAACGTTCTCTTGGTTCTATTATCATGTGCTAGAGAATGTATCCAGTTTCAATGATAATATTCAGTTGTTGTATCGGTACCAACTTATAGAATTTATGTTGATATCATTGAATTAGTTCAACGAAATTTTTTACTTTTTGCACTTCGTGGTCTGGGTTGGAATCCTGGTGTACGTTTACCACCCTATAATGACAGGTTAGTGCTGATTAACTTATCTACATTAGAAGAAAAGGCGTGATATGTTGGGAGTTACTTTTATTGCTAAAGTAAATCAAACAAGATGAACATTATTATACCCTGCACCACCCTGCGGAAAAGCGTATATTAAGTTGGTGCGGATGTTTGTAACTCCCAAATGGCAAAAGCCAAAACCACCTTCAATTATACCGATCGAATCAGAATCAAAATCTGAATGACCGATATCGAATGTCCGTGTAAACTGCTGTCTCATGTGTTTCCCACAGTACTTGCGCGTGTATGAAATGCAAGTTCGGCACTTTGAGCTTTGTCCGCTGTTAATTAGGCAAAAAGAATGGTATGATTTAGTGTTAAGCCGTAGTATCCGGATGTCCACTACTTGCAGGAACCCATTACACCGAAAGACATGATCAAGCTGCAAAAATACTACACCTAGCAATAATAAACACATACAACATAAAACAATATAATGTGCCGTACTATAAGTATGTCCCAGAACCAGTGGTTGAAAATGATACATACAAAATATACTGGGACAGAACTATATTAACCGACTCAACAATTCCATACAACAGACCAGATATAACAATAATCAACAAAATAAACAAAACAACATACATCATAGACTTCAGTGTACCCTGCGACAACAACGTACACAAGAAACATATTGAAAAACTAACAAAATATGAAGAACTGGCAACAGAAATAAAACGAATATGGAAACAAGAAAGAGTCGTAATTATACCATTAATAATATCTGCTACAGGCATTGTCCATAAGGACTTCGCAGCAGGTCTCAAAATGATTAACATGGAAGAAAAATTATACCATCCCATGCAAAAAGCTGTCATATTAAAAACCTGCAATATAGTCCGGCGATTTATAAATCAATAGCAAAGTACCTGAATAAGTGCAACATCAGATTGATTAAACAGCGTTCTTGACTTGCAGCTAGCTGCCGTCAATTACAAAAAAAGACCCCTGAAGACCAACAGGGAGATCATGAAAATGAAATAATAATAATAATAATTCACTAAGTGCCCTATGGTTCTGCATGGCGCTAAATCCATTATCAAACATGCTAAACAAAACATTGTACGGATTCAAAATAAAGCATAACAAACACGCACTACATAAAATAAACCACCTAATGTACATGGACGATATAAAACTCTATGCTCCCACCAAAGAAGAGCTAAACAGATTAATGAAAATAACGTCACAGTTTAGTACAGATATAAAAATGGATTTCGGAACTAGCAAATGCAAAACACAACATGTAGAAAGAGGCCGCTGGATATGTACAGAACAAATGACAATCGGAAAAGATGCACTTGATGGCATGGAAGAAAACGAAACATACAAATACCTAGGATTCCACCAAAGCATAAAACTTGATCACACGAAGATCAAAATAGAGCTACAAAATCAATATACGAAAAGACTTAGAAATATCTTAAAATCGTATCTAAACTCCCGAAACATGTTCAAAGCAATTAACACCTACGCCATACCCCTACTTACGTACTCTTTCGGAATAATAAACTGGACACAAACAGATCTAAACAACATCGAAATAAAAACACGTAAAATGATGTCCATATATCGCAAAAACCATCCCAATTCGTGCAAAGAACGTATCACGTTACCAAGAGGAGAAGGAGGCAGAGGTCTAATAGATATTCACAACCTTCATAGTAAACAGAAAAATAGCCTCAGAAACTATTTCCTTACCCATCAAGAACCACTCCAGAAAGCAATAGCCACAGCAGATAAATATACACCACTTAATATCAGTGCCAACATTGAAGACAGTCTGCAAACAATCCCCGATAAGCTTCTAAGATGGACACAAAAAGAGCTCCATGGTAAACACCCAAAAAACGTAAAAGAACACCATGTTGACAAACAAAAAACATACACGTGGCTAAAGAAAGGATATCTGCAACCTGAAACAGAGGGGTTTTTAATTGCTATTCAAGACTACGTAATAAATACAAGAAGCTATAGAAGAAACATCATCAAAGATACAAATACAACGGACGACAGGTGCCGTAAATGTCGTACGACGGCCGAAACCGTCGATCACATAGTATCCGGATGTCCACTACTTGCAGGAACCCATTACACCGAAAGACATGATCAAGCTGCAAAAATACTACACCTAGCAATAATAAACACATACAACATAAAACAATATAATGTGCCGTACTATAAGTATGTCCCAGAACCAGTGGTTGAAAATGATACATACAAAATATACTGGGACAGAACTATATTAACCGACTCAACAATTCCATACAACAGACCAGATATAACAATAATCAACAAAATAAACAAAACAACATACATCATAGACTTCAGTGTACCCTGCGACAACAACGTACACAAGAAACATATTGAAAAACTAACAAAATATGAAGAACTGGCAACAGAAATAAAACGAATATGGAAACAAGAAAGAGTCGTAATTATACCATTAATAATATCTGCTACAGGCATTGTCCATAAGGACTTCGCAGCAGGTCTCAAAATGATTAACATGGAAGAAAAATTATACCATCCCATGCAAAAAGCTGTCATATTAAAAACCTGCAATATAGTCCGGCGATTTATAAATCAATAGCAAAGTACCTGAATAAGTGCAACATCAGATTGATTAAACAGCGTTCTTGACTTGCAGCTAGCTGCCGTCAATTACAAAAAAAGACCCCTGAAGACCAACAGGGAGATCATGAAAATGAAATAATAATAATAATAAACTGGACACAAACAGATCTAAACAACATCGAAATAAAAACACGTAAAATGATGTCCATATATCGCAAAAACCATCCCAATTCGTGCAAAGAACGTATCACGTTACCAAGAGGAGAAGGAGGCAGAGGTCTAATAGATATTCACAACCTTCATAGTAAACAGAAAAATAGCCTCAGAAACTATTTCCTTACCCATCAAGAATCACTCCAGAAAGCAATAGCCACAGCAGATAAATATACACCACTTAATATCAGTGCCAACATTGAAGACAGTCTGCAAACAATCCCCGATAAGCTTCTAAGATGGACACAAAAAGAGCTCCATGGTAAACACCCAAAAAACGTAAAAGAACACCATGTTGACAAACAAAAAACATACACGTGGCTAAAGAAAGGATATCTGCAACCTGAAACAGAGGGGTTTTTAATTGCTATTCAAGACTACGTAATAAATACAAGAAGCTATAGAAGAAACATCATCAAAGATACAAATACAACCGACGACAGATGCCGTAAATGTCGTACGACGGCCGAAACCGTCGATCACATAGTATCCGGATGTCCACTACTTGCAGAAACCCATTACACCGAAAGACATGATCAAGCTGCAAAAATACTACACCTGGCAATAATAAACACATACAACATAAAACAATATAATGTGCCGTACTATAAGTATGTCCCAGAACCAGTGGTTGAAAATGATACATACAAAATATACTGGGACAGAACTATATTAACCGACTCAACAATTCCATACAACAGACCAGATATAACAATAATCAACAAAATAAACAAAACAACATACATCATAGACTTCAGTGTACCCTGCGACAACAACGTACACAAGAAACATATTGAAAAACTAACAAAATATGAAGAACTGGCAACAGAAATAAAACGAATATGGAAACAAGAAAGAGTCGTAATTATACCATTAATAATATCTGCTACAGGCATTGCCCATAAGGACTTCGCAGCAGGTCTCAAAATGATTAACATGGAAGAAAAATTATACCATCCCATGCAGAAAGCTGTCATATTAAAAACCTGCAATATAGTCCGGCGATTTATAAATCAATAGCAAAGTACCTGAATAAGTGCAACATCAGATTGATTAAACAGCGTTCTTGACTTGCAGCTAGCTGCCGTCAATTACAAAAAAAGACCCCTGAAGACCAACAGGGAGATCATGAAAATGAAATAATAATAATAATAATAAAACAGTGTACCACACTCGTGGCTAATAGAAACGATGAAAATATACAAAGTCCACCCGAAAATAATCAAATGTATACGTTCAAACATGGCTCGATGGACAACGAAAATTCATCTAAACACGAACAAAGGACCCATACAAACAGATCTAATAAACATCAGAAGAGGCATATTCCAAGGCGATTCATTAAGTGCCCTATGGTTTTGCATGGCGCTAAATCCATTATCAAACATGCTAAACAAAACATTGTACGCATTCAAAATAAAGCATAACATAAAATAAACCACCTAATGTACATGGACGATATAAAACTCTATGCTCCCACCAAAGAAGAACTAAACAGATTAATGAAAATAACGTCACAGTTTAGTACAGATATAAAAATGGATTTCGGAACTAGCAAATGCAAAACACAATATGTAGAAAGAGGCCGCTGGGTATGTACAGAACAAACGACAATCGGAGAAGATGCACTTGATAGCATGGAAGAAAACGAAACATACAAATACCTAGGATTCCACCAGAGCATAAAACTTGATCACACGAAAATCAAAATAGAGCTACAAAATCAATATACGAAAAGACTTAGAAATATCTTAAAATCGTATCTAAACTCCCGAAACATGTTCAAAGCAATTAACACCTACGCCATACCCCTACTTACGTACTCTTTCGGAATAATAAACTGGACACAAACAGATCTAAACAACATCGAAATAAAAACACGTAAAATGATGTCCATATATCGCAAAAACCATCCCAATTCGTGCAAAGAACGTATCACGTTACCAAGAGGAGAAGGAGGCAGGGGTCTAATAGATATTCACAACCTTCATAGTAAACAGAAAAATAGCCTCAGAAACTATTTCCTTACTCATCAAGAACCACTCCAGAAAGCAATAGCCACAGCAGATAAATATACACCACTTAATATCAGTGCCAACGTTGAAGACAGTCTGCAAACAATCCCCGATAAGCTTCTATTATGGACACAAAAAGAGCTCCATGGTAAACACCTAAAAACCGTAAAAGAACACTATGTTGACAAACAAAAAACATACACGTGGCTAAAGAAAGGACATCTGCAACCTGAAACAGAGGGGTTTTTAATTGCTATTCAAGATTACGTAATAAATAATAGCTATAGAAGAAACATCATCAAAGATACAAATACAACCGACGACAAGTGCCGTAAATGTCGTACGACGGCCGAAACTGTCGATCACATAGTATCCGGATGTCCACTACTTGCAGGAACCCAATATACCGAAAGACATGATCAAGCTGCAAAAATACTACACCAAGCAATAATAAACACATACAACATAAAACAATATAATGTGCCGTCCTATAAGTATGTCCCAGAACCAGTGGTTGAAAACGATATATACAAAATATACTGGGACAGAACTATATTAACCAACTCAACAACTCCATACAACAGACCAGATATAACAATAATCAACAAAATAAGCAGAACAACATACATCATAGACTTCAGTGTACCCTGCGACAACAACGTACACAAGAAACATATTGAAAAACTAACAAAATATGAAGAACTGGCAACAAAAATAAAACGGAAATGCAAACAGTCGTAATTATACCATTAATAATATCTGCTACAGGCATTGTCCATAAGGACTTCGCAGCAGGTCTCAAAATGGTTAACATAGAAGAAAAATTATACCATCCCATGCAGAAAGCTGTCATACTAAAAACCTGCAACATAGTCCGACGATTTATAAATCAATAGCAAAGTACCTGAATAAATGCAATACTAGATTAATTAAGCAGTGTTATTGACTTGCAGCTAGCTGCCGTCAATTACAAAAAAAAGACCCCTGAAGACCAACAGGGAGATCATGAAAATAATAATAATAATAATAATAATGATAATAATAATAATAATAATATGTAACACCATAGTAACGCTTGAAGACCTACACCTAATAATATATGCGTCTGCCGTCACCATATTACAACTAAATGGGCAAAAGACGTATAGCTCAAGCGCGTATAGACAAAATGAATCAAAAACCAAAGCGAAACCCCGGTGGCAAAAACGATTAGAAAAAAAAATTGAAGACTTAAGAAAAAATCTCGGCAGATTAACACAATACGCCAATGGAAACAGGTCCACAAAAATATTAAAACATGTCAGCAAACTCCTACGAAATAACAACCACACAACACCTGAAATTATTGACACTCATAAACAGAAGCTAGCTGTATATGCAGCAAGACTAAGCAAATACACTGAGAGCCACAGACGTAGGAAGGAAAATAACACCTTTTACAAATCGGAAAAAACATTCTACAGACAACTATCAACATCAAACATACCCACCGAGCCACCGACAAGATCAGAAATAACGGAATACTGGAAAAATATATGGTCCGTACCAGTAAACCACAACACAAATGGAGTATGGATCGAGGAAGAAAGAATAAAATATCACAATATACCTACGCAAGAAGAGTATAAAGTTGCAATTAATGAAGTAAAGGAAGCTGTCAAAAACACCCACAACTGGAAAGCACCAGGAACAGACAAAATAACCAACTTCTGGTATAAAGCTTTCTCTGCCACGCACCAAAAACTAACGGACATAATAAACCAACTCATAGAGCATCCTGAAAAAACCCCTAGGTTCTTGACGGAAGGAATCACATACATCAAGCCAAAAAATATGCAAACAAACAACCCAGCCAACTACCGCCCCATAGCATGCCTACAAACATTATACAAAATCATAACATCAATAATATGCAAAAAGATACATGACCATCTAACCACATACAACATCCTAACCAATGAACAGAAAGGCTGCAAGAAAGGAAGCTACGGCTGCAAAGAACAACTGATAATTGACGAGGTGGTTATGCAACAAGCATACAAAGACATACGAAACCTTCATACATGCTACATCGATTATAAAAAAGCGTTTGACAGTGTACCACACTCGTGGCTAATAGAAACGATGAAAATATACAAAGTCCACCCGAAAATAATCAAATATATACGTTCAAACATGGCTCTATGGACAACGAAAATTCATCTAAACACGAACAAAGGACCCATACAAACAGATCCAATAAACATCAAAAGAGGCATATTCCAAGGCGATTCACTAAGTGCCCTATGGTTCTGCATGGCGCTAAATCCATTATCAAACATGCTAAACAAAACATTGTACGGATTCAAAATAAAGCATAACAAACACGCACTACATAAAATAAACCACCTAATGTACATGGACGATATAAAACTCTATGCTCCCACCAAAGAAGAGCTAAACAGATTAATGAAAATAACGTCACAGTTTAGTACAGATATAAAAATGGATTTCGGGACTAGCAAATGCAAAACACAACATGTAGAAAGAGGCCGCTGGATATGTACAGAACAAATGACAATCGGAAAAGATGCACTTGATGGCATGGAAGAAAACGAAACATACAAATACCTAGGATTCCACCAAAGCATAAAACTTGATCACACGAAGATCAAAATAGAGCTACAAAATCAATATACGAAAAGACTTAGAAATATCTTAAAATCGTATCTAAACTCCCGAAACATGTTCAAAGCAATTAACACCTACGCCATACCCCTACTTACGTACTCTTTCGGAATAATAAACTGGACACAAACAGATCTAAACAACATCGAAATAAAAACACGTAAAATGATGTCCATATATCGCAAAAACCATCCCAATTCGTGCAAAGAACGTATCACGTTACCAAGAGGAGAAGGAGGCAGAGGTCTAATAGATATTCACAACCTTCATAGTAAACAGAAAAATAGCCTCAGAAACTATTTCCTTACCCATCAAGAACCACTCCAGAAAGCAATAGCCACAGCAGATAAATATACACCACTTAATATCAGTGCCAACATTGAAGACAGTCTGCAAACAATCCCCGATAAGCTTCTAAGATGGACACAAAAAGAGCTCCATGGTAAACACCCAAAAAACGTAAAAGAACACCATGTTGACAAACAAAAAACATACACGTGGCTAAAGAAAGGATATCTGCAACCTGAAACAGAGGGGTTTTTAATTGCTATTCAAGACTACGTAATAAATACAAGAAGCTATAGAAGAAACATCATCAAAGATACAAATACAACCGACGACAGATGCCGTAAATGTCGTACGACGGCCGAAACCGTCGATCACATAGTATCCGGATGTCCACTACTTGCAGAAACCCATTACACCGAAAGACATGATCAAGCTGCAAAAATACTACACCTGGCAATAATAAACACATACAACATAAAACAATATAATGTGCCGTACTATAAGTATGTCCCAGAACCAGTGGTTGAAAATGATACATACAAAATATACTGGGACAGAACTATATTAACCGACTCAACAATTCCATACAACAGACCAGATATAACAATAATCAACAAAATAAACAAAACAACATACATCATAGACTTCAGTGTACCCTGCGACAACAACGTACACAAGAAACATATTGAAAAACTAACAAAATATGAAGAACTGGCAACAGAAATAAAACGAATATGGAAACAAGAAAGAGTCGTAATTATACCATTAATAATATCTGCTACAGGCATTGTCCATAAGGACTTCGCAGCAGGTCTCAAAATGATTAACATGGAAGAAAAATTATACCATCCCATGCAAAAAGCTGTCATATTAAAAACCTGCAATATAGTCCGGCGATTTATAAATCAATAGCAAAGTACCTGAACAAGTGCAACATCAGATAGATTAAACAGCGTTCTTGACTTGCAGCTAGCTGCCGTCAATTACAAAAAAAGACCCCTGAAGACCAACAGGGAGATCATGAAAATGAAATAATAATAATAATAATATAAATTAAAAATCAATATTTAAAAAAAATTAATTAAACAATTTAAATTATGTGAAAAAAGAAAAGTATTAAATTAAAATTAAACAAAGTAAAGAAAATAAAATAAAACGAAATAAAATTAACTTAAATTAAATTAAAGAAAGACAACGTAAAGAAAATTAATTGTATCAAATTATATTAAAATTAAAAAAAATCGACTACATTAAAGAAAGAAAACAAAGAAAATTACATTAAAAATTATTAAAATTAAAAAAAGATAAAAAAGAAAAAAGGCAGCTTAAGTGAACTTGAAATTTGTCAACCAATATACGTAAGACAACGACATTTTCACCTAAACTGTTGTTAAATGCTGTTACGTGTACCAATATCATCGAATTCTAAGGAAAATCAATATCCTGTCGGCCCATAGTCGTTTGCGGTTAAGCAATCTTCTAAATAAACCAATCCATACGTGCAGCGTTAACTGACAATAATTGTGAAATTACAACTACTTCTGTTTCTGCCGATTAAAGTTGTTTTTATACGAAAGGTGCTACCATGTGAGTAGAAAAAATCAAAAATTAGGAAAATTTATTGAAAGAAGAAAAGTATCTATTTAAATAAAAAAAATGTTATGAAAAATTTTTGAAAAAAAAAAGAAAAAGTATCTATTTAAATTAAAAAAAAAAATGTTATAAAAATTCTCTATTATTACCAAAGATTATGATGCAAACAAGTGAAAATATCGGTCAAGTCGGTCAAGCCCGACTATTACGTACCCTACACCACCTGATATATTATTCAATTAATTTTTTTATTTGATAAATGAAAACTTTTATTTATTGTACCACTTGTAATTTTGTTCTTTGAAAAATAAAAAATTTTACTATACCCTGCTTTTTCTATACCTATTTGTATATTTAAATTTTCAAAATGATACATACGAGTATGTCAAAAAAATATTTTATTTTTTGTTTGTTTATGAAATAAAAAAAAAATTTATATGGGGTGGAATTTTAAAAATGGTCCGATACTAACCATTTTTATAAGTGTTTATTTTTGGGCCGATACACGTTCTTATACCAAATTTCATAGAAATATCTCAAAAAATAATAGGACCTCATATGGAAGGGGTTCTAAAAATGGTCCAATCCGGTCCATTTTTAAAAAGGTTTTCCTTAAGGGCCAATACATGTCTGTGTACCAAATTTCAACAAAATATCTCAAAAAATGCGACCTGTAGCTTGCGCACAAATTTAGATGTACTGACAGGGTTACAAACTTACAGACGGACATGGTTAAATCGATTCAGATTTTGATTTTGAATCGATCAGTATAACTGAAGGTGGATGTGGCATTTGCCGTTTAGGAGTTACAAACATCCGCACAAACTTAATATACCCTTTTCCACAGAGTGTTACAGGGTATAAAAGAAGCATTTAAGAAATTAAGTTAAAGATAATATCCTTTCCCACAGAAGTTATTAAAGAGAAAGAACAAAAAAAGAGAAAGAAGAAACAGAAAAAATTAGAAAATAAGTGATTTAAAATATTTTCAAAAGTTAATTACAAAAAATTTAAGAATTAATTTAATCTTATCTAATCGCAAAATAATTCCAACGAAAATTAACTTTTAAATTGATTTAATATTTTTCCTTGAGTTGACTTTATCTTGAAAATTTGAACAATTTTTAATTTTTTTTGGAAAAAAAAGGAGCACTGAATTTATTTAAAATGTAAAACCCACAAAATATTTTAAGAGCGCCCGTATTGAATGGAGCTTCTACTCCTCCTGCTTCAGTATATTTAACAGCTTCTGCTGCAGCACTTATAAATGCTCAGTTGGAACCTATGATGATAGATATTGTCAATAGAATTTTGAGAGAGCAGGGAAGGCAGATCATTAGGGGTATAATAAATCCCGCGACTGACTTTGGAGCAATGGACGATAGGATATAAGACCTGAGTATAGAAATAGGTTGGAGGACTTAGACAAGATCCCAAACGGTGTCTTAGAGAATTCTCCCGGGGGGTTCATAGTGGGCAATGCCGATATCGTCTTGGAATCTTATAATACTCCGTTGGACTGGCGAGCGATCTGTCGCTGTTTAACACTTCATTATGGAGATAAGCATGATATTCCGACATTGGAATATAAAGTGTCCACATTAATTCGGGGATCGGGACCTGTGTAGGAGTTTTATCAGAGTGTTTATAAACATTTGTTCTTAATACTGAATAAACTTTTGATATAAACATATAGGGATAAGGCATTGCATACTTTCATTAGGGGTCTCAGAGGAGATTTACCGAGATTGTTGGCTATGCGAGAACTGGCTAATTTGCCTCAGGCTCTACATTTGTGCCTGAAACTAGAAAATCAAAATTATAGAACTTTGTATGCTAATAAGGCTCATGGACATGAAGTTCTTTTTGATAATACCCTAAATAAACCAGCTCCGCCAAAACGGACTAGTGGAATGCCTTTCTATCAACAATTAGCTTTTGTACCACACCTACAGAGACCATTGTATCAATAAAGATTACGCTAGAAGGACACCGATGGAAAGATGTCAAACTAACTAATTGGAAAGGGATAGTCAATATTACTAACATTAGAAGTAGAATATGATTTTTCAAAATAGTCAGCAAAAAGGTTAGATGTCTCTAATATATTCGATGCTTCCGAGTCATCGTAATACTTGATCAAGGGAAATCCCGTAACTTTACGTTCCGAGTTAACAAAACTGTAAAATGATTTAGGATCTAGAAGGTGAATATAGTTAACGTAACAGTTATTTTATTCTTGGTTACAGTTGGAATAAATAATATAGTCCCTAAGTAGACCACTCCGTTTGCAACGTTTGTATAGTCTACTCTTTTTATTCCTTATATTTCGTAAATGTCTGTTGAACCATATCGGACAAATAGTATTAGATGCAGAAGTTTTTAGTGGAACGGATAGCGATATAGCTGTATAAAGATGATTGTAAGTAGTGTTCAAAGAGCCATCAATATCATGATAGTTTAGGTTCCAGTCGTTGTGAGACAAGAAGCTTCTAAGTTTAGCATAATCAGTTTTACTAAATAAACGCAACGAATGGAGATCCTTATGTCTAGGCATATCACAGTGAAAAAATTCTTGAACATGAAGCAATAATTAGGGATGGTGAGTGTCCTCCGGAAATGAGAACGGATCTGATCGTATAATACGTAAATTAGTATCAATATAAAAGACCAAATCTAAGAGCCTGTTATTAGAATTATGAATATGATTGAGTTGAAGAAGACCAAGATCATATATGAATTCAAAAATATCATTATATAATGGAGGGATGAATAATGGATGATGAGCACCAATTTCAGCATTGAAGGACCATGTGACACTAGCTAGATTAAAATCACCAAGCACAAGTAGCTTATCGGTCGGTTTCAAACGGTTCAGTATATTTCCTATATATATGAAGTGTTCCATGTGGGTTTTAATTTGGACGCATACAAATTCAATGTTTAAAGGATCGATAGGATCAATTATTGACAGCAATCCTAAGCAATCTATCACACCTAAAAACTTGAAAATTCTAACAGAAAATTTCCGTATGATTGACCCATGGCTTAAGCCAGGTTTCAGTAAACACTACAACATGGTAATCACAATTTATTGACTTTAAAAAAATATTAGGTAATTTAGTATTAAGACCACGGACATTCTGATGCAATAGAGTAAGAGCATTATTTAGTTTTTTGAATCTGACGGATTGTGAAGATTAATCGGACGACGAAACTTATTATGGGGAATAAATTCCTTAACTAGGGTACCATTAGGCCAAAATTCCTTATTAAGGAGGCGCTCGAATAAAGCGTTAGGCAAAAGGATTTTAAATGACGAGATTTCTCTTTCTTTTGATGATTTAAGTTTGAAAATACTTAGTTTGCTAGTATCAATATCAGGTGAAATACGTTTGATATAGCTCTCAACTATACTGTTCGAGGTAAATCGAGACAAAAATAATACCTTACGTGCTGGAATAACAATTAGTTCATCAATTTGTGCTGAAGCGGACATAGAAGACGTGGAGGGTTTGGCATTATATAGAACAGATGGACCAGAGTTCGTAAACGGGAGGGATCAGAATTTCTTAATGGACTCACTCGGGGGTGACTACGAATTGAATCGATTTGCTGACTCAGAAAGATTACATACTGGTTCGATCGGAGGAGCTGGTTCAATCGGTGGTTGAACAATAACTATAGGAATAGCATAGGGTATTCTAACGGACGATAAAGAGGATTGCGTATTTCCCTCATCGCCACTGACCGTATCAATGGACGGACAAGAAGCCGATAAAGTATAGTTCACGTTAGACAAAACCGGGGAGGTAGGTACAGCAAGAGCAGAGCTAGGAATAGCTTGTTTTGCACCAAGAACAACATCAGCTTGGTCTAACAGTTTGCAATTGTTGAACAAATCTTGATACTTGGAAAACTTATCGGTCAGTTTTTTGAGTTCTTTGAGAAGGTTAGAAAAACCATTTTGGGTTTGCTTAAACAGCTTATGAAAATCAACATAGATTTTTCTGCAGTTTCGGCAAGCCCAACGAAGCCCTTTAGTTCTGTTGGTAATGTAATCAAAATCACGACCACTAAAACCAGCACATTGGGGATGAGCGGCGTGGTTGCATAACCAACGTAACAGAAAACGATCGTTCTGAGTTTCCTTACAGTTCCGTTTACAACACCCAGAAGGAGACGTCAGAGACCCTACAAAGTATATATAATCTTGATCAGCGTCAAAAACTGAGTTTATTTAGACAGGTATGTCCGTGTGTCCGTCTGTCTTTAGCACTCTCATGGGCGTAAAGTTTAAGATATTGAGCTAAAATTTTGTACAGGCACTTTTAGTTTTTGCACGCAGATCTCTATTTAAAATGTGCAAAATCGCCTAAGAGTTACGCCCACAATCGACAAAAATCTATTTATCTGCCACAAAAATTGAGCTATGAACATAAAATTTCGTATTCTTATACATAATTATGTCATCCACTGATGTACGTTGGCGTGGTCGGATAACCGACACGCCCACAATTAATTAAAATCTGTATATCTGCCACAAAAAATGACCTAAGAACTTGATATTTGATATGCGATTACTGACGTGCCAAAAATTGGCGTGGTCGGATAATAGACACGCCCATAGTTTTGTTTTCGCAACTTAGTCGGATAATAGACACGCCCACAATTTCCAAAAAACCATATTCAACGTAAAATTAGACATGCATGCTGATACGTAAGACATACACTATTAGAGGGCGAAATATATATATATTTGCTACGCCCACTGTTGTGGCGGTGGAGGATATTTAAGATTTGGCCAAACCAAATTTAGTTTTCTTACTTGTTATTTGTTGATAAAATAATTTGAATAGCATTATGACCTTGGCAGCATCATCTACATTATGGCGTATTTTTATATTATGATTGGGTAAGTTAGAGATATAAAACTGCAACCTACATAAATTAAAGAATATTCCCTGAATAAAGCGGATGTGGACACATCCGCATCTGCTCACTAACAGGTATCAATGTGTATTTGCTAACAACATTTTCTCCGACCTACTCCCGATTAGGCGAGGGGTTCCTCAGGGGTCCGTTCTGGGTCCACTGCTCTTTTCATTGAATGTAAATGACCTGACTAACTGTCGCAGATGGTGCCAAGTACATATGTACGTGGATGATGTTCAGATCTGGACCAGTGGACCCCCAGATCACATTATCAATACGGCCACTAAAATCAAAGATGATCTGACTAATATTGCATTACTAATCCAGTAAAAACTAAGTGCATAGCTTTTTACAGGAGGGCAGACCTGAGGAACGTTAGAATCCGCTTATTGGAGACGGACGTTGAGATAGTCGATACTGCTAAAAACCTCGGAGTGACATTTAGTAGAACGCTCACCTGGGAGAAACACATTAACAAAAGCGTGGGATAGGTATACGGAATGGTAAGATCACTCTGGCACTTACAGTGGTTCACACCCTTAAACATTAGAAAATTATTGGCTAAACTCCTCCATGGATGTGAGCTGCTTGCCAATTGTGATTCCATTTCTAAACTGAAACTACAAAGGGCTAACAACTCAATTATACGGTACGTTTTTGGGTTGAGGAGGTATGACAACGCCTCGATTTACACGATATCTCTGTTATCGGTTAACCTGGAGGACCTGCTCAAATGCAGATCACTTTGTTTATTGCATAAAATTGTCACCCAGCAGGACCCTGGTTACCTGTTTAACAGACTCGAATTCTCAATGTCTAACCGTAACCACAATATTAAACCAATCCGATATATTTCCCTTATGTCTGAACGTAACTTTTTTGTTTTCGCAATCCGTTGGTGGAATTCTCTCCCTGTCCGTTTATAGACTACACGGAATTCTAATCGTTTTAAGAGAGAGATTATGTTGCACTTTGCACTAAGTTATGCGAGTGACCATTAGTATATAATTGTCAAGTTTTTAATTTAATAATTTAATTGTAAATAGTTGTTAAGTTATTTTTTAAATTTAAATTTTTAATTCATGTTATTAATTACTTAATATATCAATCGGTGCATACTCCCAACTCATATAAGCTCCGCGCTGGAGAGCTGGGAGGCACACATGGTTACTTTATGTAATGAATCCACCTATTAATAATTAATAAATAAATGAAATGAAAAAAAAAAAAAAGTGAAAATATTATAGTCGGTCAAGCCCGACCATCAAATATTACATTTACATGGACAGATGGGCAGACAGACATGGTAAAATCGATTGAGCTTTTGATTCTGAGTCGATCGGTATAATTAAAGGTGGGTGTGGCATTTGCCGTTTAGGAGTTACAAACATCCGCACAACATAATAATAATAATAGTATATTAAGTTAGGTTTTGCGTTTGCAATACTCAGAAGGCGATTTTTTTAAGGAATTTTTTTTTATCAGGATCAAATCTGAATCGATCTAGCCATGTCCAGGTGTGGTTGAAACTATTAAATTGCTTCGCCACTATCGTGAAAAATCTCTTACAGGCACATATTTCTATGTATTAAATTTTGGTACACTTATTCATCATTATTCATTGGTTGAGTAACAAATGCGCCCACAATATACAAAAAACGAAAACTCTACAAACTTCGCCATAAACAGAGTTATACCTTGTGTAGGGCCCATAAACACAAAAAACGTCATAGGAATATTTCATTAATTTGTTCTTGCTTAATGAAATATTCCTATGTTTGCCTAAAGAAATGTACTTAGCTGCGTTTGAGAGGAGATACTCACTCTCGCCTAAGGAAATACTAAAATATGCCTAGCTATGTTTGAGAGGAGATACTCACTCTCGCCTAAGAAAAAAAAAAGAAAATTATGCCTAGCTATGTTTGAGAGGAGATACTCACTCTCGCCTAAGGAAAAAAAATTAATTATGCCTAGCTATGTTTGAGAGGAGATACTCACTCTCGCCTAAGGAAATACTAAAATATGCCTAGCTATGTTTGAGAGGAGATACTCACTCTCGCCTAAGGAAAAAAAAAAGAAAATTATACCTAGCTATGTTTGAGAGGAGATGCTCATTCTCATACCTATTTCCCTATACTCGAACTGACTACCTACCTGTCAGCCCTAAGACTAGCTGATTTCCTACGCGGTGATCGGCTTTTTATAGGCCAGCGGCTGAGCTTTTGCTTGTTTTTTGCAAGAGCTTTGTTGCAAGCTCACACTAGTTACAGCTGATCTCAACCATTGGCGTGTAGAGTTGCCTATAACAGAGTTACTTAATAAAAAGGTAAACAAACATCAAGCAATCGTATATGTGTGCGATAACAAAACTAAGCATATGTGTAACAATGATTATAAAGGATTCAAATGATAATAATTCAAAAATTCAAAAACTAGGCATAATAATTCAATCTAATAATTCAAAATAAAGTATAATAATTCGAAATTAAGTATAAAAATTCAAGGAGTTCAAAACTGAGTACAATAATTCATGGAAAATGTTAATAAAAGAAAAAGAAAAAGAGAAAATATACTAGCGATGAGACGTGTGAAGAAAATTTTATTTTTGTGAAAAATTTCCTCATCACAGGCCCGACCATCAAATGCCCTACACCACTTGACATATTATTCAATTTAATTTTTTTCTTTAAGAGTTTTATATTTTGTACTACTTCTAATTATTTTCTTTGAAAAATAAAAAATTTTATTATACCCTGCCTCTCTCTATACTTGTATTTTCAAAAATTTCAAAATTATACATAAGTCAGAATTTTTTTTTATTTTTTGTATGTTTATAAAATCAATAAAAAATTTTTTATATGGAAAGAGGTTCAAAGAATGGTTCAATCCTATCCATTATCAAAAGGGTTTTCTCTTAGGCCAATACATGTTCTTGCATCAAATTTCATCGAAATATCTCAAAAAACAAGTGAAAATATAATTGTCGGTCAAGCCCGACCATTAAATACCCTACACCACTTAATATATAATTCAATTAAATTTTTTTCTTTGAAAAAGCAGGGTATAATAAAAAATTTTATTTTTCTATACCTACTTGTATTTTCAAAAAATTTCAATATGATACAAGTCAGAAATTTTTTTATTTTTTGTTTATTTATTAAAATAAAAAAAAAATTTATATGGGTAGGGATTCTAAAAATGGTCCAATCCTATATATTTCCAAAAGTGTTTATTTTTGGGCCAATACAAGTCTATGTATCAAATTTCATCGAAATATCTCAAAAAATAATAGGACCTCATACGGTGCCCCTTTGGGCCAACACTTGACCTTGTACCAAATTTCATCAAAATATCTCAAAAAATGCGCCCTGTAGCTTGCGCACAAATTTACATGGACAGACGGACATGGTTAAATCAATTCAGATTTTGATTCTGAATCGATCGGTATAACTGAAGATGGGTGTGGCATTTGCCGTTTAGGAGTTACAAACATCCGCACAAACTTAATATACCCTTTTCCACAGGGTGGTGCAGCAAATAATAAAGAAGCAACTATATTAAATTCAAGAAACAAGTAAACATAAAGCAAACACTATTGTATTTATAAAGGAAACTTAAAAAACTAAAGAGTGTTGCTAGTTGGCGACAGTCGTAAATTTTACCCCTTAAAATATTGAAAAACAGGCCAACGAAATATTGAGCAAAGATGAATAAATAGATAAAAAAAAAGTTATGTATTTATGTGTATATAATGGAAAAGGAACGTCTCTTACGAAATTTTAATAAAAAGGATTGGCATTATACGCAATAAAAGGAAGTAAATAATAAAAAAAGGAACGTAAAATATATACTAATATACATTATTGATAGAAACATTAGTACTCTCATTTCAAAAACAATACCATTCCTCAAGGGGATGCTACTATGGAACTGAAAGGTTCGAGACAATCTCCGACGTGGGAGGCATACATACAAAGGAGGAAAACGTTTTCATAACCTGAACGGATCCGGAAAAGGGAGAGAAACTTCTAAAATAAACTCCTAAAGTATCAAAGCATGAGGGTGATTACAGCGGCAAACAAAAGAGGCTGAGTAGAGCCCGCTGCCGTCGTCTTAAAACATGATGCAGGTGACATACAAGGAGGCAATAAGAAAGGCTGCTACTCCACGGGAAGTAGAATAACGGCCTTAGGGTCGTATTCTGGTATCTACCAGTATTCTGCTCTAATAATAATAAAGCTGTTAGAAAGAATCTTATCAAAGGAGTCCCACAACTAATCCTTTTATGATACACACCTGGAATTTTTTACACAGTCAAAATGTTTTTTATACTCTAAAATGAAATCTGCCAAAGTCTTATTAACAAATTAGCCTTAATTCCTTTGAATATATATAATGAATAAGAATAATTACATAGGGGAGCCTTTCGCTAAGGTATTCCAGCGTCTTGCATACGTGCACATAGTCAGTGCCACTAAGGCTGTCAAACAGCGACAAACTTGTGCTATTTCATGTTATGTTATGTTATGCAATCGTGTGATGTGAGTGCACGTGTAAATATGAATTTCTTTTATTAATTGAACGGTGTAAAATTATTCTATAGAAAAGTTTTCATATTCTTTTTATTGTATATTCCGAATATCTGGTCAAATTTGTTTTATTTATGTACTGTCAGAATTAAAAAAATAAAAGTCTAATTTCTTTTCTCTTTTATATGGAAATTTTTCTGGAAATTTCACTGGAATTTCTACAACCATACTAAAAAATAGAATTGTTTGTATAAAATTTTAGTTCAATGTATTCATTTGTTGGAGTGCCATTAACAGACAGATAAACAAACGCGCTGACGAAAATATCTAGTTCTACTCAAATGCCGATCAAGTATATACTTCTGTTTTTTGTAAGCGGAATGACAAACTTAGTATAGTATAGTATTAGTTTATATTTATATATATGTGTATATAAATTATGTGGGTAAATAATATTTAATACCTTATTAACATATGTTATGTGCATACCCATTAGTTTTTCTCCAGGCTTATCAAGAATAACGTACGGAAGGATCATAGTATATAATAATATAATATTTTTAACAAATGCCGTTCAATATTCGTTTCACTTACAATTTTGTGATGTAAAGCTGACAATTCCCTTTCGGTTATACGACGACTTGCCGCCTCACGCCGTCTTTGACGAAATTGACTATATTTATACGCGAGAATAACACCAGGCAAGGCCAAAGCTTCTAATGGAGATTTGCGACCAAATGGCATTTTTTCTTTTTGTATAAGTTGCAGATGTTTGGTGATTTTTCTGATGATTTCGTGTTGTTTTATTTTTGTATTTTTGTTAAAAATATTGCTTTGTATTCCCGTATGATATATATTTCTTATTGTTATTATTAATTTTTGAGCGTTATTTCTTACATTCTTTAAGTATAAGCCTTTTCAGTTACTTCATTTTGAGCTAGATCTCATTTGTGCAATACAGGAGGAGGCATCAGAAAATGTTCAAAGTATATATATTATTAATCAGCGTCAAAAACCATGTCCATATATAGATGTATGTGTCCTCTATTATGGGCTCACGGTCATAAATTTTGAGATATTGAGCTGGAATTTTGTACAGACACGTCCAGTTTCTGCACCCATATCGCTATTTTAATTGGATCTAAGTCAAATTCAGTTCTTTCCTTTATACCTAATTTCCACTATATAAATAAAATTACGAATAATTATATTTTTTTTCTCATTAACTTCCTCATTTAATGTGCGCTTCACTTATTTAAGTATTCTGCTTCTATTAATAATTGTTCTGCAGTTACTGTCATGTATTTTATTATTTGCTTGTTTACTTTGTTTGAATAGAAAAAAAAAACAAGTAAAAAAACTAAATTTGGCTGAATCTTAAATGACAGGTACTTGATTAACTCCTCAGAACTGCCTCAAACAGAAACACGTATATACGTGTCTAGATCGACTCAGTTTTTGATACGGATCAATAATATATATACTGACGATTTCTTTGGGTGTTTTATATGGGGTGAAAAACTTGGTGCACTTTCCATCTAAGTTGGAAGGTATACAAATCAGCATCGCCCATATCATCCGTAGTAATGAAAGTGTCCTCATACCATTCAGGAAAAAAGCACAGTCTATGAAAGTGATGTCAGTTATTTATAAAATTTGTATTTCTTATTTACACAGATATGTTAAATAAATTAGACATATACAAATCCCTTTACATTTTTGACGTTTTATGAATAAACGGTGATGATTAAGTTTTTTAAGATATATTTAGTTTTATTTTACGTTAAAATAAATAACTGAATTATGCGCATTTTAATTTTTTACGGTTTTATGTATAAAAATATTGATTAAAAGGGTTTTCAAGAACTTATTTTCCTTGTAAATTTTGGAATATATATGTATACCTTAATATTATGTGTGTAAATGTATACTTATTTAAGATGGGTTTTTCTGATGAAATGTTGTTGAAAGTTATTTGATACACCCAATCAATATTGACCAAATTTTTGAAAACTCTGTTAAATTTTATACCCCCTACCATATTGATGTGGGTATACTAATTATGGTTATTTCGCGTGTAAGATAGAGAATAAGGCGTCAGAGACACTACACAGCATGCTCGATATTAATCAACATCAAAATCTGAGTGGATCTAGATGTATGCGTGTGCGTGCCTCTGTTGTTGAACAGCTCATAGTCGAAAAAATTGAGATATTGAACTGAAAACCAGTGGTTTTTGTTTGTAGGATTTTATTTATTGGGCAAAATCGGTCTAGTTCAGTGCCCACAAACGGCAAAGTTTCCCACAGCCACAAAAAACTTTTATGAAATTTAAATTTGGTGCTCAAATTAAGCGTCTATCGATTTGTTAAAAATGGCCATAGTTGAATTTTTATTAGGCACGCACATAATTTTCAAAAAACCCTGCTATAGAGGGCGTAATGTGATTCATGCAAGAGTATTGTTTCCATACGAGGTGGAGTCAAATTCAGTTTCTTTTACTTGTTTATTAATAATGACAAGTTCACCATGAATATATTTTTTGCTAAAGTGAGTTGTAAAGATACCTATGGTATACTTATACCAAAGGTTCCATTCTGTCCTATTCATTTTATGACTATACATATACATTGTTTATTATTTAATTCATCGAAATATCTAACATGTCTACTACCTATAATTTTGATCGATTAAAAATCGAAAAGAACAATTATGTTGAACAAGTTTTTAAAATAAAGTTAGGTATGTTTTGTATTGATTTGTTTGAAAATACGATAGAGTAGGCGTCAAAGTCTTAATGTAGAAATTGAAACGTTTGGGAGTTCCCGATAAATTAGTATGCTGTTTATACCCTGCACCACCTTGTGAAAAAGGGTATATTAAGTTTGTGCGGATGTTTGTAACTCCTAAACGGCAAATGCCACACCCACCTTCAGTTATACCGATCGAATCAGAATCAAAATCTGAATCGATTTGTGTCTGACCTCCCGCCTGTTCATCTAAATTTATGCGCAAGCTACTGGTCGCATTTTTTGAGATATATTGATGAAATTTGGCCCAAAAATAAACCCTTATAAAATTGGATAGGATCGGACCATTTTTAGAACCCCTCTCCATATAAAGTTATTTATTTTTTTAAATTTTATTAAACAAAAGTAAGTAGTAAAAAAAGTATCAATTATATATATATAAAACATATTGTTTGTAGTTTATAAAAAAAAAAAAAATTGTAAACAAAAACCACCCTTGAAAAGATCCCTTATAAAAGAGAGCCACGCTCATTTTTGGCACATGGATAAATATTATAAATATGTATTTATACCGTTTTATGTAAGAAACACTTAAGCAATTTTCCATATTTAAATAGTAACTTACACGCAGAAAGTAATTGTAAAAACTCAATTTGTGCGACTTTGATGGTGTCAACAATGTACTGCTAAATTGATTCCGATTTCATACTGATCAAGATTTTGCATATTTTATGGGTTTAACTACTTTTTATAGGTGTTTTAAACGACATAAAAAACTTCGTATCGATCCCATCTTTAATATATATAAGATGAATAAAACAAACGCACTCACGGAGTTATAAACATTTGCATTATTCGTTATTTTTAAGCTTCAGATTCTCTTCTCACGAGATTTCCTTTACTTGTAAATATGAAAGGTATACTTTCATAGTATAGTTACTCTGTTGGGAGTTTAGAATATCAAATCCACCTCTTTATTATAAACTATCTATATTTTTACATATTTGACCTTAAATTGGCTCCGTACCGTTTGTGTTATATTGTAAAAGTACATTTCCATATCTCAGGTGACATAATAGTTTATTTAACTTCATTTTCATTAAAATTATAATTTAATACGGATGTATAGCTATTTTTTAAGGAATACACCGCCCCACACTTAATAACAAGAAAGACAGTAACCCCGTATATTAAATTTTATATCACGTGTAAACATTGCGACAAAATTGTAAGTAACGTTTAATAGGTACAGGGACTAAACTACTAGTGACGCAGTTGCCTACGCAAACGTAAACTAAATAAGAGATGGGAGATTAAATCTATTTCATACATGGGTAAAGAAGAACGTGGTAACAACAGCAACATAACAGCAGCCGAAATCTTTAGAAGCAAACAATACAGAAACTGTTATAAAAGAAATGATGGAAAATAAAAAAGGCGCCAAGAGTGTGAAGCAATGGTTATTTACGTGCGGTGTATTTATTTAAACTTATGTATAACAGTCATGGGAATTATTATACTCATATATTTATTATGTATGTAACCCATACAGGGTGTCCCGTTACTTAACATCAAGCAACAAGAGGCCTGCTTACCAATAAAACCACTAAGAAAGAAAATCCGTCTCACTTAATTAAGAATTAATAAGCATGTTGAACATCGACATCCTAGACTACATATATAGAAAGTGTGATAACTAATTTTAAAATTTTACAGTTTTTTTCTTTAATGTAGCCCCAATTACCGTTGTTAGGTTAATAAAATATGAGAAAATATAATATGTATGAAGAGTGCACTTATTATTGGTCTTTTTTATATGTGTACAAAGTAAATACATACGTAAAGACATTGTATCAAAAAATTTTGATTGGGTAATGTTTTAGCACAATTTTTCTACAAAAACATTATAGCTTATTTCTTTCAAATAGACCCCAAAAAGACTCTATGATAAATTACACTTTTATGTGATTAAAGGTGGGTACTACATTTAGTGCATATAGAAAATGTATAAACGTAGTTTTTCGTTTAAAATAAAAGAATTGAATTACAGCGTCGTACATTTTTTTTCAAAATGAGGTTTTAGAATTGGTTAAAAAGTATTACTAAGGCATATATATGTAAATAAACTCAATAAAATTTAATTTTATTTTACTAAACTAAACTCTTTTATCCATTTCTATAATCAACTGCATTTAAGCGCAGAATGTGCATAACTCGTGAGTGTTATTGGGCCGTTCAAGTAACCGGTTTTTACCGAAGTGGGCTATTCTTGTCTCTTTAATATCAGACAATATACCGAACGACTTTATTTTTATTTCTTGGAGATGGCTAAAGCTACATATGGAGTTTTCTGATTCCGAATGTGGCTTCCGGTTTGAAGGCGGAAGTTCAACTCAGTTTTTAAAATCACAGTGATTGTTTTTGATTAGTATAAATAGCTGAGTCGATTTGAGGTATCGAGTTTTTCTGTTTGTGTACATAACATAACATAACTTATCGATATTAAGTAATGAGTGTACTAGGTAAGTAATTGGACACCCTATCTACACATACCTTTCGTCTTATAAATAGATATCTCACAAGCTTAGAAAATGCACGAAAATAATGGTAATGATAATGAATTTGATTTTTATTTATTCACAGAAATCTTCTTTATATTTTTTAAATAAACTTTTTTCAAATAAACATATACACGATTCAAACTTTAAGCATATTCCATATTTTTCTTATTACATGAGATTGCTTCATATGAATGTACTTTACATACATTTTCATATTTTACATTTCATCGAACTACTCTTATATTATTTTCTAAATTGTAATTTATTTGTTTGTTTATCATTTCGTATTTTCTGGTACATAGCATATACGCGATAAAATAAACATTTTTTCAGTCATATTATGCAGCCTTGGTTTCAACCACTTTCAACATTGTGTACGTTCACTCTGGCACCGCTCAACTAAACTATTTTCCAATATTCTAAATGCAAAGTGTTTAAGTATACATAACAAAAAATATGGGGAAATTTTATTTCATGTGTGTTCATCGTCACATGCGTATAAATTTTCGCTGTAAAATAAAAAAGCTTTGCAATAATATGAAGGAAAAGAAAAAGTAAACATAATTTTTTGATTACATTGTGATAGCGTGTAAACTGTTCATTGAGCACCTTGGGGTGAAAATGTTATTTATCTAAAAAGAACTAACGTTCCTGTTTTTGTTTAAATTTACACTACGCTTACTTTGGCGAGTTTGTTAGAGTTAACACGTTACCTAACTACGTACGTTTATATTGATACGAAAACAACTCTGATATTTTATGATATGATGTTTATTTCTTTTATAAATATGGAAAATATTTTAAGTACAATTTTGTATACAATTGCTAAAAAAATGTTGTTTTTTACAATATTGTACAAAAAATATTTGATTTTACATAAAAAAAATCAGCATTTTTAATTTATTTCATATATGACCATTTTCTTCATTTTCTTCAATTTTTAACGAAAACATTTATTTTATTTATTTGTGACAACAGTCATTATTTGACTTATCAGAGAAGTTTTATCGTAAAGAGTTGTATTTTTAGGTACTTTTTCAGTTACATTGAAATTTAAGGCCGTTAACTACGTGGTTATCTGTTAACCATTTTAATGAGATTGTTAAATTTTATATGGGTAACCATCCAAAAATCAATGTTGTTAAGGAGATAACCCTCTCAACCGCGATAACCTCGTCAGTGTAAACGCAGTGTAAAATACGAACGTGTAGGTAAAAAAAAAAAAGAATGAAAAAAAAATGTTAACTTCATAAAAGAGAAAAAAAATAGTAATAGTAATAACATGTGTGATGGAAATTTTACTTTAAAATTTCCTCATCACAACTTTTTATTATCCTTATAACGAAAAGATTAGTTCGACCTATCTAATCTAGTATTCCTTCATGGTTTTATTAGTAGTGTATCAATTACTTATTATACATATATATATATATATATGCAAAGACAGGCAGCCTATAATATAACCAAAAACAAAAAAACAATAATCAAAAAAGTTAAAAACCACCGCGCCACAAAATGTAAAAAAATTGTTAATTCAATTTAAACTAATCCAAATTGATTTTTTAATTTTTTTTGAGAATCTAATCTTTTTCTTTTTTAAAAATAATGAAATATGTGAATGACGGGTGATTTTTCCACAAACTGAGGAAAGGATATTTTGTTCGGAATTAGGTTTATTACACGCGGCGGTTGTACATAATTTTAGTTCTTACTGTATGTATTAGAAATTTGAGTACTTTCCACTCCCTTTTTAAATTCGAAATACGGAAATTAAGATTGTTTTATTATAAAATATTTTATTCAATTAATTTTTTTTTTTTAAACTGAAAAACTTTATTTTTTATACTTGTATTATCAAACATGTTTTATCTTTGAAATATGTAAAATTTAATTTTTTAATACTTGTGTTTTCAAATCATATATATTGTTAGGTGGCAACTCCAATTTAAATAGAATGAATTGGGTTTTTCTTTTACTTATATCTATCCGTATTCGCATATACACACTTTACCTTTTTGAACTTTCCTTTTACTTACATCTTGAAATTACTTTATTTGTTGAAATAATAAAACTAAATTATAAAACGAACGATTTAACAAGTTTCTTTCATGGTTATGGGACCAGGTCACGCGTTTTGTTAAATTGAGTAAGTTTTTTTTATATTCGTTCCGTATATTAATATGGCTGGTGCGGTGGCCGGTATTGAAAAGTTAGATGGCGACAATTATGCCACGTGGGCAGTACAAATGCAAAGTGTGCTGATCACTTTGGACCTATGGAGTGCTGTTGAAGTTAAATGTGCATGGGATGCAACAACAGAGCAAAAAACGCAGTGGACCAATGTGGACAAAAAGGCTAAGGCGACAATTATCCTCTCGGTCAAGCCCAGTGAAATTGTTCACATTAAGAACTGTGCAACAGCCAAATCGGTTTGGGAGGTACTGTCAAACCTATATAATAGGGATGCACCAGCACGGAAGATGCACTTATTAAAAAAACTGGTTCGTTTTAAATTGAAAAAGTCGGAAAGGTTTGCAGTGCAGTTAAACGAGTTTTGCACAACCTTGGATGAATTAAATCAAATAGATTTGAAAATTCCGGAAGAGCTCATAACGATGTTACTGCTATGTAGCTTACCGGAGGAGCTAGAAAGTTTTGCTATAGCAATAGAGAGTAGGGATCAACACCCAACTCTAGAGAACCTGAAAGCAAAAATTTTAGAAGAAGAGCTACGACAAAGAGAAAGAGATGTAAGTGTACAATCTGAAGGTGTTTTTGCGGTAAAATCGAAATGGCAAACTAAGGCGGAAGGACCAAATAAAAGGTTTTATAGATATCAAAAAGGTCAAAAGAAAGTGAAATGTTATAAATGTGGGAAAGTTGGCCACATAAAAGCAAATTGTAAAGAATCTTGCAATTCTATGTCAGAAGCTGCTTTGAGTGTGTTAAATACCAATGGCTGCTAGATAGTGAAGCATCATCTCACATGTGTAACAACTCAGAATTATTTGTCAGTCTCCAAAATAAAAGCAAAAGTATACTGCTTGCATCTGGTGAAAGTATAATGGCCGAAGGTTTTGGTACAGTTAAAATAAAATCCAAATTTTGTGACTTAATACTGAATGATGTATGGTATGTACCCAAGTTACATGCAAATTTTATATCCGTGTCAAAAACGATAAAAAATGGACATCGTGTTGAATTCTTTAATAACAAGGTTGTCGTCAAACGAAAAAATAGTCAAACCATTTTTACTGCTAAAATGTGTCATGAAGTTTTTTGTGTTAACCTAAAATATGAAGAGCAGATAAATAATGTATCAGAAAAATCAATGAAAGAGTTCAAAATTTGGCATGAAAGATTTGGTCATTTAAACATTCACGATTTATGTTCATTATCAACGAAACATATGGTTCGGGGTTTACAACTTAATACACCAACAAATTTTGAATGTATCACATGCGCTGAGTGTAAGATTAATCGAAAACACTTTGGAAGTTTTGGTCAAGTACTTAGGCAAATAGGGTTTTTTTAAAATTATAGGCGTTTGCGTTATTCAATCTCGCCCATTTTTGGCACAGTGTTGAATGACGGTACCACTTATATTTATACCAAATTTCAACTTAATAGGCGATATATAATTTTTTAAAGATACAATTTTTTCGAGGTATGATGAGATTTTCGTTTATTGTGGGCGTGTCTCTCTACCGATTTTGCCCAATTTCAATACAAAACAGCGAAATTGAACTAAGAATACGTATGCAAAGTTTCAATTTGATATCTCAAAATTTACGACCGTGAGAGTGCCAACAACAGACGGACACATGGACACACGGACGGACATGTCTCAAACGATTTCTCTTTTCATGTTGATTAAGAATATATATGGTTTGTGGGGTCTCCGACGCTTCCTTCGATGTGTTGTAAACGGATGATCAAAGTGAATATACCCTCTTCCCTAAGGTGGAGGGTATAAAAATGATACTTTATTTTCACCAGGTTAAACACGTGTTTACATTTTTGTATAATAAGCAAAAGTAAAAGAAAGAAAGAAAAACCAAGCTATGCATGGTTGCATTTTATAAATGAATTTTAAACAAAAACAGCAACGTTAGTTAATTATCTAGCATTTTAAACTTAAAGATAATTGATCAGTGCGTGCTTGACTTCTGAACTCGACGGACCTATGACTGGGTCTGCGCGCACTCATTTTATATAATATAACGGGACTCTCTTTTGCACGATTTTGTGCTTGTGTTTTATTTAAATCTGATGTGATCCTGGCAGTGAAGGCTGTTGGCGTCTTTGTCAGTGCGACTTACTCTGGCTATATGAGTTAATTTATTACGTTAAAAAAAAAAAAAAGGATAATTGATCGTTCATGTACATTCCGTGCCACCCTGAAATATTATTTCAGTAGAAAGGAAGAACCACCACCTCGGAATTATGTCGGATGATCTCTCCATGAACTGTTGGACCATTCGAACCAATCCATCCTTTCAGAAAACGTCTTCGTAACCTTACCAAGTATCCGAGTAGCGGGGGGTAGATTAGGCTTTTTACCAATTCTATGTCATCTTCCTTCAGATTTTGAGTTTTGCCATTCCACTTACATCGTTGCTGTAATACCGTTAGATATTCTTGAAGCCAACGCTTCCATAAGCGCTGAGACATGTTTTGTACATGTTGCCAATACTTTAACAGATGTGTAGTCACCTTGTGGTACAATGGCACTTGGCCTACCCAGTAGGAAATGCGATGGTGATAAATAGTTGCAATCTGTGTCATATGTAATTCCCAGTGGTCGAGAATTGACAATAACCTCGATTTGAGCCAAAAGCGTGCTTATTTGTTCAAACGTTAGAACGCTGCTTCCAATAACTCGTTTCAAATAAATTTCACTGAACGCACCACCGACTGCCGAATGCCGCCCCAATGAGGGGCCCCGCCCCGAAACGGAGTACCGGAATAGGTGCTTCGTCCAAGGAATGTGGGGCCAGAGTAAGCGTCTGCAAGTATTATTATTATATATAAGGTCCTTATGGGTAATCCAAGGAAACCTGTGTTTGATTCTTGGATAATTCCAAGAATCATATTAGGTTGCTGGATATGTTCCAGTAACCATTCATAATATTGGCACATCTTAATGGGCAACCAACCCATGGGGAATAGTGCGTCCCGAATTGGGAGACACATAGTCGAAGGTCCCACCAAAGACGTTATGCGTTTGGTACCGCGGGGTACTGGAGCCCCAAGAACTAAGGTTCTTGCCAGTACGTACTTTCGGGTAGGCCCCCTTGTGGGAGCATCGCGGGGGCTGTAACAGTAGTTGGGGAGTATGGAACACCCTTGACCAAGGGGAAGAATTGCTAGCACTATTAACAGTATTCTAGTAGTTGGAAGCTACTAACTTCTAATGGAGTTAGTAGGGGCGCCGGAGACGCTTAAAAAACTCTGCATATGTTAAATAAGACCGTTAAGGTAGGTGTTAACTATAAACAATCGCAACTCTGCCTCCCCAATGAGGTGAGTAGGGAGGAATGTACGACCATTTGATATCTTCCTTAGCTAATGTATTACTTATTAGCTCGTTGCGTTGTTGAGATATTAATGCCTTATGCATTTCATCGAGAGCACGGGGGCACCAACAAAATTCCTACCATTATAGGTGTATATATGTGAACATTTTCCACGTCGAGCCATTAACCGTTTAAGTGCTGCCAAAAATGTCTCCGTGCTTAAATCTGTTGCTAACTCAAGATGTATTGCTGTTGTTACTAGGCATACAAAAACACATACATATGTAACCCTTTGATTTACGTGGATTTCTGCCATGATACATTTTGACAGTAAGTGGACCTGCATAGTGGACCTGTACTCGAATTGATGGTAAATCAGCCATTAGTTGCTGAGAATTCGTATTACGCAATCGGAAGCATCGAACACAACGATATGTTATACTTCTTATCATATTCCTAGCAGCGATGATCCAATACTTTTGTCGAACAATAAAAAACAAAGCTGTAACACCAGGGTGCATATTTTTATAATGTTCATCCCGCAGTATTAGCCACGTGATGCGATGATTTTTCGGCAAAATAATAGGATGAGTAGTATCAGCAGGTAGTTTACAATTTGTTATTCTACACATTATTCTCTAGAGACATAATCTGCTGGATTGTCACCATGTGCTTCGTGGAAGAATTTATAGTATTTCTGATGTGCGATTGGCTACAAAAGTTTTAAGTTTCATTAGCTGCATTGAGAGCTATGCCAGTACAATAGTCGCGTCACACCATTCCTTTATAGTAATATGTTAATATAGGAACACCTCCATTATGGTTTTAAACAAGCATGCCAATAATTCTAATCTTGACAGCGAAATTTGTTTCAGGGGAACTACCCTGGTCTTAGCCGTAAGAAGCGATACATGAATTTTACCAGACCCATTTATAACTCGGCAATAGACTACCGCAGACTATACTTTTTGTGAAGCATTTAAAAATTTGTGTAGCTCAATTTTATTAGCATTATTAACGACAAATCGTGGTAAACATATTTCCGTTAATCGTTGTAAATCCTTTCGAGTCCTCAACCATACACTTGCTAAATGTTCAGGGAGTGGATCATCCCACCCTAGATTCAATAGCCACAAGCTTCAAAATAAAATCTTGAATCGCATGATAAGGGGTGCAGGCTGAGTGGATCAAAAACTCGAGATCCATCAAACAATACCTGTCGTTTAGAAGAGATGTCGCATACCTTAAGCGAAACCTTATAGGTTATCGTATCTGTATAAGGATTCCATTGTATGCCCAACACCTTACTTGACTCATTTTCATCGGTAAATGTAGTCACCTGACTCTGTTGAAATTATTTTTTAATTAGATAACCATTTACCTAACTCGATGCCAGCCTTGGGTAATAAATCAATCAATTCGTTTTTTATCTGTAGAAGTTTAGCTTTTGCATCCGCACCTGTTTAAACGTCATCGACGTAGAAATCGTGCAAAATTACATTACGTGCAACTGTACAAGTGTTTTTGTAATCGTGTGCAATCTGTTGTAAAACTTTGATCGCCAAAAACAGTGCACAAGCGGTACCATAAGTGACGGTACATAATTTATAATCCTTAATCGGTTGATTGGAGTTTTCTACAATACAATAATCTCTGATAATCACGATGCTCTTGAGCGACCCAAATCTGCCTAAAGATTTTTACTATGTCTGCAGAAAATACAAACTTGTGCAAGCAAAATTGAAAACAAACTGAGAACGAATCTCTCTGAATACATGGTCCTATAATAATTTTTGATTAAGCGATACACCATTTTTATCTTGAAATGAACCATCGAAAATAACTCTTTTTTTACCAAGAACGGATGATGTGGCATGTAAAACATTTTATTATTATTTATGTTAATTTCGTCTTCCTTAAGCTGCGTCATATGACCCAAGGATTCGTTTTCATGCATGAAAGCCACATGTCGATCTCTCAGGTCTGGGTTCTTCAACATAACCAAAACGTGATAATGCCCCTTGAAAGGCATTTGCAAATTCTACCTCTTTTTCTTTGAAAGGCAACTTGATCTATATATCGTCCATCAGTATAGCGATGATAATGAGTTTCACTAAAGTTCCACTTGTTCGTGTTCTTGTTTTAGCTTTATTGGTTGTTGAACCTCCTCAATCTCCCAAAACCTTCTTAAAGACTTATCTATATCCACCAATGTCACAAATGCGGCTGCGGGTGTAGATGGCATTGATCGAGAAATGCTGCTGAAGTGACAATCCATCCAAACTGAGATGACACCGCCATAGTGTTACCAAATGGATTAAATAATTTCTGTAATGTAACGATATTCCACATATGATTTGCTCCCAACAGGATTTCAATTGGAGCTTATTTAACGAACTACGGATCGGCGAGCGAAATTTTATTTATTAAAATTTATAAGAGTATAGCGTAGCAGATTTGTGGTAATATTCGAAAGAATATGCACCTTAACATTGATGTTGTATTTTGTCAACCTAGAGTTGATGTTCAATGTGATGAAATCTTTAGTTACACCAACCTTAATAGATGATATTTCAGAATTGTTATGCGTGAGTGGCTGCGACTGAGTCCTAACTTATTTACATAACTTTCACTTACGTATGACAAATCAGAAGCAGAATCGAGCAGCACGAGACATTCAACAAATGCTCCACTACCGTTACGTACCTTTACAACTGCTCTGGGTAACAATGACATTAATTTTGAACTTACTTGTATTTGAGCGACAGAACTCAATGAAATCGTTTGAGCTTCATTTAATGGTTTACAAGTGACATTTGTAGGCTGTGCCGTAGTTGCATCTGTATTTCCGCTATTATTCACCTTACCTTCAACAAGAGTACAGGATGTACAAGAGTAGGCACCATACTCTTTTGTTGCAAGTTTTACACTGATATTTACAATTAAAATTATATGCTCTATGTCCATCTTTCAGGCAATTAAAGCATAATGATTTTTTGGTACGGTAGATTTCAAAAATTTTGAACATTTATAAATATTATGCTCATCTCAGTTGCACAGTGTACATTTTTTATATTGACGAATTTGTTTTTTGACGAGTTTTCGCAGAAGAATATTTCTCACTTAATTCTAACTCCTCACATTGTTGATCAAGAAATTCCAATAAATTTTTAATTGTTGGTTTAAGTGAATCACGACTCAGCACAATCCATTTACGACGAGAGTCTGCATCTATTTTTAAGTTGAGCAAATAAATTAACCAGTGGTCACGTTCATCTTGCTTAATTGCTTTCAACCCGCGTATAATTTCATTTGCACCATCTAAAATTTTTCTTAACCCTGAGGCATTTTCAGTTGTAATGGAGGCCATAAATGATTCTATAAAAGAGTTGACAATGTGTAGAGGCTTATCGTATCTTTCAATAACATGTTCCCAAGCTGAAGTATACGCTGAATCGGTTATCTCCATATGTTTAATGTGATTGGCAGCATCATCTTTCAACAAACGACTTTAAATAATAGAATTTCTGTGTATTTGTTAAGCCAGGCTTCGCATTAATGGCGCTAACAAACAGATCTTTGAAGGACGGCCAATCTTTGTAATTACCAGTAAACGGTTGTATCATTATTTTTGGCAAGTCATTATTTGCCACGTGTGTATTACCAACAGGCGTTTCAGAAAAACCTTGTTGTTCCGCCAATCTCACAAATGTATCAACTTGTTGATGTTCTTGGTGCCGGTCAGCACCAGCTGCTCTTTTTAAACCTGTCAAAAGACTATGTGCCAATAAATATTTTTCTTCACATTGTACAAATTCAATTTGAGGGTCTACAAAACCAGCAACTTCTTGAAAATTATACAATTTTGACATTGTGTCCTGAAACTCTTTCCATGCCGCGTCTAAAGACGCGACTCTATTATTTCAAATGTGGTGCTCTCCGGAGGATATTCACCAAAAGTCAATGCACGTGTAATCGAGCTTTTGGCTTGCCGGCCTTGGCGTATAACCACATTCATTTCAGTAGCCATTTTAACAATTATTTTTATTCAAATTTCCGAATTTTCATAAATTCTACGTTCACACTGAAGAGGTTATCGCGGTTGAGAGGGTTATCTTCTTAACAACATTGATTTTTGGATGGTTACCCATATAAAATTTAACAATCTCATTAAAATGGTTAACAGATAACCACGTAGTTAACGGCCTTAAATTTCAATGTAACTGAAAAAGTACCTAAAAATACAACTCTTTACGATAAAACTTCTCTGATAAGTCAAATAATGACTGTTGTCACAAATAAATAAAATAAATGTTTTCGTTAAAAATTGAAGAAAATGAAGAAAATGGTCATATATGAAATAAATTAAAAATGCTGATTTTTTTTTATGTAAAATCAAATATTTTTTGTACAATATTGCAAAAAGCAACATTTTTTTTAGCAATTGTATACAAAATTGTACTTAAAATATCTTCCATATTTATAAAAGAAATAAACATCATATCATAAAATATCAGAGTTGTTATCGTATCAGTATAAACGTATATAGTTAGGTAACGTGTTAACTCTAACAATCTCGCCAATGTAAACGTAGTGTTAACAATGAAGTTGAATTTTGTTATATTTACTTTTTTCTCTCATTTTTTTATATATGTTTAAATTTTATAATATGTTCCAAGTTAACCTGTAATTAATTATTAATTATTCGCTGAGCTGTCGAGTCGTTAAGTAGTGTAAAGTTGTCTTTATTTATTTTCAAAATATATTTAACAATTTAAAATGCTTTTGCAAAAATAGACAATTTTTCTTTTTATAATTTGAATTACTTTTTATACAACAACATCATTGTGTGGACTGTGTATTTGTTGTTTAATAAATCAGTTACATTCCGTTTAGTTATTGTGTATTTCTCTTTTTTATTGTTCAAAATATAAACTAATATCTCTTCTCTCTAAATATTTACTCTTAACTTTGTAACAAAGAAATAAACGGTACTCGAACTGTATTATATTTTATCTACTTATATATATACTATTATATATTTAAATGCTCGTTTAATTAGTTACTCATCATGATTTGTGCTTTTGTCAATTGTAAAGTTACCGATGATTATGATGTTCGGTCTATTATTTGCTGGATATGCAATGAAGTATTTCATGCTTCTTGTGTAGGTATTCCCGCACGCACCGCTGACTTTGTTAACGACATTCGGAACCTCCGATGGTGCTGTGATGGCTGTGTTGGCTATAATTTAGAGTTTTATAATACCGTCTCATCATTAAGAAATGAATTCAGCTTATTTAAGGCCGATTTTAATAATCTTGCAGAGCGCTTAATTCGTTTTGAATCAGTCATGTATAATAATAGTTCAATTCCACCCGATAAGTCGCCGTCACCGAAATAATCCCCGCCTGCTAATAAGACACCGTCTCCGAAAAAATCACCCAGAGCTCTTCGCAAGAGAAACGCTAAAATACTTAACACTAAAAAGCAATCGTCCGCAAAGCCATCTACGCCAATCACGGGCAGCGACAACACCGTAAATAATCTAGTGACAATGTTCCTGTCAACTTAATTGATGAATCTATCATAAACGCTGTAAAGCCTTCCACATCGTCAACTACTATTGTTCCTTCTGTCACAATCAAACCGAAGGATCTTGTCATTGTTGCCCCTAAAAAATCACGGTTTGCTCCGGACACGACGGTCGAGGACATTAATTTTTATATTAAATCGAAATTGCATGCTGACATCGATATCAATTCTAATAAATTTAACTTTATTTAACTCATATAATCATTCGAAATCATCATTCAAGATAGTTGTACCTGATGATCATTTCGATACAATAGTCAACAGTAACTTTTGGCCTGCCAAAACATTTATAATATATATAAAATATACATATAAAGAAAAGCGTAATCTATCTGATGTTGTACGTTTGCCTTCTGCTAACCAACAAAATTCAAAAAACTAAGTTGGGTGTCTCTGTCTATATCATATCAAAACGTTCGGGGATTAAATTCCAAACTATCGACATTATTCTTAAATAGCTACTCATTTAATGATGACATTATAATCTTTACTGAAATTTGGCTATCATCGTCTGTATTGAATTCAGAAATTTTTTGTCCGAATTACAATGTATTCAGATGTGACCGGATGAATAGGTGTTCTGATTGCTGTGTCTTCATCACTTTGTTCCAGTTTAGTTGACACAAGGTTAACCAATGATATCGAATTTATATGTGTTGCTGTTAAATTATTCAATATCACTGTATTGCTCCTACATTCCACCTAATGTATCCGTTCCTTACTATTGTAATCATGTATGCGCCATAAAAAGTATCACCTCTTTATTAAAACGTGATGATGTCGTCCTTATCTTCGGTGATTTCAATTTACCTTCAATCAAACTAATGTTACATGGACTAATGAATTACTAAAAGAATTATTTGAATTAAATTTGTTTCAACTAAACAATATTAAGAACGTTTTGAACAGAACACTTGATTTGATTTTTTCTAACGTTACTTCTAATTATTCTGTTCCCCCAATTGTGTATCCAGAGGATAAATTTCATCCAACAGTATCATTGTCATTGGATTTACATACCTGCTCTAATAAAAAAAACTCAACGAAATGTTATCGCTATAATTTTAAATTAACAAATTATACCAAACTAAATAAGTTACTTTCTGACGTAAATTGGTCATTTATACCTGATGGATCATCAGCAGTTTCGAATGCAGATCTTGAATCGATGGTTGTTATGTTTTATGATAAATTGTTCGATCTTTTTTCTCAAACCGTGCCTTATACCGCTACCTCAAATATGTGTGGACCACCCTGGTCAAACAAAAGACTTAAATATTTAAAAAACAATAAAAACAGACTCTACAAACGCTGTGTAAAGTCCAATTCGTCTGCTGACTATATGAAGTTTATGAAGGCCCGCACAAAGTATAACTCTTTTAACAAACTTAGTTATACGAACTATATGCAACAAGTGAAAAATTATATAATAATTAATCCTAAATCCTTTTATGATTTTGTAAATTTAAAAAAGGAATCTAGCTCTTACCCTCCGTCAATGAAGTACAATAATAATGAGTCCAGTAACGATAATACAATCGCAAATATGTTTGCCGACTTTTTTCAGTCTGTGTATGTGTCAAACAATGTGCAAAACATTAATTATTATAACTCAGTGTATTCTAATAATATCTATTTTAATCTCCTTAACCGTGATAATGTTCGTAAAAGTATGCTAGCATTAGACGATAAACACAATCCTGGCCCTGATGGTGTGCCGAATTTTATATTAAAAAATTGTGCATCACGTTTATATCAACCATTAACTAAACTATTCAATGCCTCCATCAAACAATCCTACTTCCCCAACTTGTGGAAAAAATCCTTTATTATTCCATTATTCAAAGCCGGCTATAAATCCGATATCTCTAACTATCGTTGTATTGCGAAATTAAGTGCAATTCCAAAGCTTTTTGAAAAACTGCTGTCTGATACTCTATGATCTCAATTACCACCTATAGTTTCTGATTATCAGCATGGGTTCCTGAAGAAAAAGTCTACCACAACCAACCTGTTGGAACTTGCTACATTCGTTAATGACGCATTCATTAATGGTGAACAAACCGATGTAATCTACACAGACTTTAGCAAGGCGTTCGATACTGTGAACCACGTAATTCTGTTTAACAAACTAAAACATATCGGCTTTTACGAAGGCAATCTTAAATGGATTTACTCGTACCTTACTGGACGTACCCAACGTGTCTTATTCAATAATGTACTCTCCAAAGTAATTGAAGTTCACTCTGGTGTGCCGCAGGGTAGCCATCTTGGTCCCCTTCTATTTTTACTGTTTATAAACGATCTGCCTAGTGTTATTCTACATTGTCGTGTACTAATGTATACTGACGATGTTAAACTTAACCGGTTCGTTAAGTGGTGTTCCAACAACTTAATGTCCTTGAATGTCAAAAAGTGTAAGCATATGACCTTCTATCGTAGGGAGGTGATAAATACAAACTACATAATTAATAATGTCCCAATTGAAAGGGTATCATCCGTTAATGATCTCGGCGTGCTGCTGGACAGTAAACTAACTTTTAATGCGCATATTAATACAACATGTAATTTGGGATCCGCAATATGAAGTGTATACCAACCAGATTGAATCTATACAAAAACAGTTTTTACTTTTTGTCTTCGGGGTCTGCCACGGAGTTCTAACCTGAGGCTTCCCTCATACACAAGTCGACTTGCTTTGATAAAACTTATTACAAAAATAACTATAGCAATAATAACCCGTTACGACGGTTATGCAAGACCTATAATGACAACTATCATTTAATCGATCTGTGAGAAAATGCTGATATAATTAAAATTAAATTAATAAAATATTTAAACTCTGTCTAACTTGTACTTTCATCAGCTGAACCATTTCGGTTGCGGTGTCGGTGTCGCGATCTGCAATCTATCGCAGATCTATCCAATCCCGTTTATAGGAATTGATAGTCGTTCGTTCGATTCGGAATGGCGATGATGATACTGACACAAAAATATTAACACACATTTTACTTAACCGATCTGAGCCATTAAAAAAAAATTGTAAGATCAGCTGTAGATATAACCCTGGATTTATTATAAAACTTATATAGCAAGATCAGCTGTAATGGTGCGAAGCTTACAACAAAGCTATTACAAGCAACGCAAAAGCTCAGCCATTGGCCTATAAAAAGGCGAGCAACGTACAGAAAATTAGCTAGTTTTAGACTAGCTAGGTAGGTTGTGTAGGAACTAGACAGGAGGGTTGATGTTATCCTCTCTACTTTGGTTAACATTTTTTTGTAGCTAAGAAATTATTCTTCAGGTAGATTACACAAGAACTAAACACGAGAGTTGATGTTATCCTCTCTATTATGGTTACCATTTTTAAGGTCAGCCAACATTACGCTAGGCGAGAATTGATTAAACCCTCTCTATCTCAAATAATATTACACTAGGGGGGAGTTGATTAAATCCTCTCTATCTCAGATAAGATTACACTAGGCAACTCTCTACTCTGGCTAGTACTTTGTAGCTAGTTAACTTTGCACTAGGCGAGAGTTGATTAAATCCTCTCTATATCAAGCTAACAGCTAACATTAAGCACGAAGAGTTGAATTATCCTCTCAAAATATATCCTAAAAAATTCTATAAACGCAAAGTATTTATACTAATTTATATCCAAACTCTTGAATTAGCTAAGACACAAACAACACACTAAAAGACGCATTCGCTGGCCTCGGCTAAATTATAAACGAACGAAAGACTTACTAAGTCTAAATAGAAAATCTATCTCCGCGGTCGTAAGAGTCCTAACGGGGCACTGTCTCATAGGCCATATGGCCAGCAGATACTACACCCGACCTTAAGGAAAACACCAAACTTATTTTGAAGTTTATCTTCAAGAATTTCTGTACTAAAATGTACTAATGTACTAAAATTAGGCACAGCCTAAATGATCCCACCGACGATGGTTGGACATCGCGGTAACATTTTTTCCATTATTATTATTTTATCCAAGTAGGGCAAATATTTTTAAATATTCTTACTTAAGCATTATTTCTGTAGGTTAAATATTGTTCGATATTTTTTGCTTAAGCTTTATTTTTAAGTAGGCCAAACTATTGTACGATACCTTTTTTTATAAGCATTGTTTTAATCAGGTCAAGGTATCGTACAATGTTTTGATGAGTTCTTTCACTGGTTATAAAAAGCCAGTGAATCAACTCTCAGCGGACTTTTACTTAGTTGATATTGCGATCGCATATTATAAAGCGATCAATAATATTGTAATCATATATAATAATATAAAATGTTGATGAAGTGAAAATAAGAATGAAATACAAAATATTGTAGAAATATTTAATATTTTAGTAATATTTAACATCGTAAAATGTCAAAGTAATATAAAATAAAAAATCATAATGAGTGACGAGGCATATTTTCATTTGAATGATTATGTGAATAAACAGAATAGTCGGTTCTGGGGAATGGGAAACCCTCAAACTATTCATCAGTCACCCTTGCATCCATTAAAAGTGACAGTCTGGTGTGCAATTTGGTCAGGAGGAATCATTGGACCCTACTTCTTTAAAAATTAAAATGGCGTAACGGTAACTGTGAAAGGGGAGCGATATCGTGATAAGATTGAAAACTTTTTAATGCCACAACTGCATGCTTTGGGCTTGATTAACATGTGGTATCAACAAGATGGTAGTTTGGTAACTCTAGAGTGTTATTGACGTGTTTCGCTTTGTCTCCGATTATATCGCAAATTTTTATTGTTTTTCTACAACGTAGTGGACAATTATTGATTAAATTGTTTAATTAAAGTTGTGATTTGATCGTTAGTGAAGTTGACATAATTGGCGAATCGTATTTTCGTCTAATTTGTGGAAATTTTTTACTTCGGCTGGTAATTTCTTTATGCTTTTGGTTTTTTTCTTTAATTGAGGTGACTATAATTATCTCTTTCCTTATTTACATATTTTTTTATTGTTTTCTTCGTTGCAGAGTGCTATCCTAAATAATTCTGTTAACGAAACTGTTTTTTTAACAGGATCTCAGTTGCTTTGTAGTATACTTTCAGGCTACCCTGTTTGAACTTCTATACAGAATTTATTATGGATTGTTGTTATCCCAAGTGTAAGATAACGCAACATGAGAATTTTCTTTTATGTTGGCTATGTGATCGTCAAGCGCATCCAAATTGTGCTGGATTTAGTGGTCGTGATTTTGATCACATCACTAATAGAAATAAGGGTTTGCGTTGGGCTTGCCCGGATTGTTGAAAAGCCGATATTGAATTCTTCAAACTCTTCAAACAAACGCAACGTGCGTTTATTGAGATAGAAAAGGAGTTGAAAAGGTCAATGGACAAGCTGGTAAAATATCAATCGCTATTTAATAATTGTAAGTTGTTGGATGGTGGTGATATTGTTCCTAATACTTGTCGACCGTCAACTCTACAGGTTTCACCAATTCCTGGCTTTTCATCTCCTTTTTTGTCTGTTGGTCCACCATCCTCTATGTCATGTACTTCAGATGAATCATCTATTTTTACATCGAGTAAGGTTCCTGTCGTAACGGTTAATCCACCATCCGATTCTCCGTCTGTTTCTCCCTCTGTACCTCAGGCTATAATTTCTGCTGTTCACTCATCTAGTCCCAGAGCCGATGCTCCATCTCATCCAGTAACCGATGCCCTTTCTGATCCAGTGGCTGACATTCCGTTGGAACCGCCGGTTTCCTCAAATGTGGTCACGATGGTTTCACTAAACTCTAAATCTAATGGAACTACTACCATTTCTAATACCTGTGCTGATGTTCCTCTGGTGTCATCTGCTGGGTTGGCGGCACCGGCGGCATTACCACAGGATAGTGAATTGGTAGTGATTCCTGCGCGCAAATCTATCTTCGTTTCGAGATTTGCATCAAATACCACAATTGATATGATCAAGAACCATATTGTCCGTAGCAAATTAACTTCGGATATTTCTAAAATAACTATAATCAAATTCAATCCTCCTCATAATAGTGAAATCTGTTCCTTTAAAATCTTAGTTCCGTCGTCGGCATTTGATATTTTCCTCGATAAGAAGTCCTGGCCTAATGGTGCACTTGTTAAGGAGTTTATTCCTCGCAGAAAGTTAAATCGTCCGGTTACGCTAAATCAATCAGTCGCTGTGTCAAAAAACTAAGTAATAAGCCATCTATTCTTTATCAAAATGTCCGTGGGCTTAATACCAAGCTTCGTGATACATTTTTGGCATCTATTAGTTGTGTACATCATATTGTGGTATTTACAGAAACTTGGCTGAAGCCAATGGTTAACGATTTTGAAATTTTTTCTACTGAGTATTCGGTTTTTAGAGCTGATAGAAAGCTTAAGAAGGGTGGTGGTGTGCTAGTAGCCGTTCATAGTTCCTTACCTGCAAGGTTAGTTGCGTCCTCTGATACAGAGTTTATTTGTGTGAGTGTGTCTTATGGTGAGCCTAAGTTATATATAGCGTGTTCATATATTCCACCTTTGTCTGATGTGTCAATCTATTTAGAACATCTTAGAATGGTACAAGTCATACTCCACAGTCTGAGGAATATCGACAAATTAATTGTTCTAGGAGATTTTAACCTACCCAATGTCATGTGGTATTTTAACGAAGACCTTGGATATTTTACACCTACCTCGTATCCGTCTATTTTTAATGATTATTTTGATTTGATTTGTGAACTTTCTCTGTTTCAACTTAATTCAATTTATAATAGTAATGATAAATTATTGGATTTGATTTTTTCAAGTGACACTAATATAAAGGTTTCGCGTTCGTTACCTTTTGTGGAGCCGGAGGATCATTACCACCCTACATTGTTATTAATCTTAGGTGAGTTTGGTAGTGGTTCTATCAATAGACCACGAGATACCATACAATACCTTCAATATTGCAAAACGGACTATAGTAAACTTTGTAATGTTTTATCTACTTTCGCGTGGGATCTTGACTACAGTAATATCGACGAGTCCTTAAATTATGTTTACAATGCTTTATCTTGTGCTATATCCATGTCCGTTCCGATCAGACGTTTCAATTTCAATTATAACCCCCTTTGTCCAGTTTGGTTTAATGCTAATCTTAAATATGTCCGTAATAAAAAGAGTAGATTGTTTAAAAAGTTTAAGCGTAGTGGTTCACTTGTGGATTATACTAGATACTCTTCTATGAGAAGGTATTTTAATGCTTTGAAAAATAAATGCTACTAAACTGCTTAGTTCAATAAAGTATAAACTGTATTCTGATCCCAAGACATTTTTTCGCTTTGTTGATTCTAAAAGAAAAGTTAGGAACTTTCCGTCCGTAATGTGCTACGAAAATTGTGAATCATCAGACGCATCTGTGATTGCTAATTTATTTGCTGACTTTTTTGAAAAGAATTATTCTCGTTCTTATATTTCATCTGATAATTACCCATTTCCAATAAGTTCGTTTGATATTTTTCCGCAAATCATATTATCTGGGGATGATGTACTTTCCTCCCTTTCTGCCCTAAAATTCTCCGTAATACCTGGGCCTGATGGACTCCCCTCTTGTGTTCTTCGGAACTGTGCTCCGTTTCTGTATATTCCGCTAACGCATATATTTAATAGTAGTCTGAGTCAAGGATATTTTCCCTCCATCTGGAAAACCAGCCATATTTTACCATTGTATAAAAATGGCTCGAGGGAGAATGTCGAGAACTACAGAGGCATTGCTAAACTAAGCGTGATGCCAAAATTATTTGAATCATTAATAGCTAAGAGTCTTAAGTCAGCGATTAGATCAGTACTCTCACCTTGCCAACATGGTTTTACCCAGGGTAAATCAACCTCAACAAATTTGTTGGAATTTACACATTATATATGCCAAGCGTTCTCTGATTTTAAACAAACAGACGTAATTTTTACGGATTTTTCAAAAGCATTTGATACAGTGGATCACAATCTTTTAACGTTTAAACTTCGATGTTTGGGCTTTCCGGACAACTTTGTTCGCTGGTTCTATTCTTACCTTACCAACAGATCCCAATGTGTGTCTTTTAATCATTGCCTGTCGAGGGAAATCGTAGTTACGTCAGGAGTACCACAAGGTAGTCACTTGGGGCCACTTTTATTTGCGCTTTTTGTTAATGACCTTCCCACGTCCGTTCGTAGCTCTAAAGTCTTGATGTTTGCTGATGATGTTAAGCTTTATTATCGGATTGATTCGCCGGGTTCTATTGTTACTCTTCAGTCTGACCTTTCGAGCTTGGCTAAATGGTGCGCTGTTAACGGAATGTCTTTGAATTTAAATAAGTGTAAAAAGATGTCATTTAATTGGGTTACTGCCATTCCGTCTGATTACTATATCTATAATAACTTGCTTGCTAGTGTTGATTCTTTTAAAGATTTAGGTGTTCTACTTGATTCAAGACTGAAGTTTAATTTACACATTGAAGCCTCGGTTAATAAGGCTAAGTCTTTATTAGGGTTCGTTAAAAGGTGGTCTAAGGAATTTACCGATCCTTATATTTGTAAAAGGCTTTACACTGCTCTAGTGAGACCAGTTTTGGAATATGCATCGGTTGTCTGGACTCCAAGTTATAGATGTCAGATTGATTTGTTGGAGTCAGTCCAAAGAAATTTTCTCATTTTTGCCCTTCGTGGACTAGGCTGGGACACTCGTCGCTCTCTCCCTCCTTATGAAAGTAGGCTGTTACTTATTAATTTGCCATCGCTTGAAAAAAGGCGTACCATGTTGAGCGTTATATTCATGGTTAAGTTAATTCGTGGCACTATATCGTCTCCTTTCTTGTTAGAGAATATTCCGTTTAATGTACCAAGTAGGTCAACTCGCCATTATATTCCTATAAAACTAACGCATTGTCGTACAAACTATCAGCTGTTTGGTCCGTTCCGAGTCCTGTGTAAATCATTTAATGACAATTATTTTTTATTTGATCCGTCCGTTGACTCAGTTGACGTAATAAGGAATTACTTACTTAATCTACCAAACTATTAGAATCATTGGTCCTTAACCAATAGTTTTTTCTTTTTTATATGTACTTATATTACTTTTATTACTTTGTTGTTATTTTTATATATTAATTGATTTTATAATATCCTTTTGCTTCATTAATTGTAACCTTTAGTTGTAAGCTTAATATTAAGTTTAGCATTTATTATTTTTAATTTTATTCTAAGTTGTTCCAGAGGTTGTTGTTGTTGTTGTTGTTACTGATGCTGCGGCCAGTTTTATTATTTTAATTATAAAATTTTATTTTTATATTCTTATTTATAACTATATAAACATATATTAGTTGATAATTGGTTTTTGTAACTAATAGAATAGAATAAATGGTGCCACATCACATACAGCCAGGATTACAATGGAATTACTGCGAGTAGTATACCTTCCCGGCGGACACTCTGTATAATATTACAAAATATATTATAGTTCTTCTATCAAATTAGCTGTATCACTTGAGTATGTTTGTTCGAAAACTGCAGCAAACGTATTAGATAGAGCAATATTCGCTCGGAGAATTCCTCACGCATGAGACGCATAAGCGTAAGCTACCTATACTCTTACGCTTATTATTAACAAATAAAACCTTTTAGGATTTGCCCCGAAATCATTCTCCGTAGGTAATTAGAATAAAATTTTTTATTAACTTTAAAAAACCTATTCTTTTCCAGTTAATAATTATTAAGACCTCGTATGTGTGGAAGGGCTTTCCTCAAATTTTTAAAAAAGTCCTATTCCTAAAATTTCTAGATTTTTTTTAAATCTGTGCTAAACCAGATAGGACTAAACGAACGAAATTGCCATGTTTAAGATATTATAAAAGGAAGAAGTGCATCATTGTTATTTTTTATAGTCAACACCGACCGTTATGGTTTAATTTGACATATTAGTGGAGCGTCCCGAGCGCCTCCTTCCCGAAGGAGGTTCCAAATACTAAATATAATCAATAGGCTGACTTATTTTCCCCTTGGTCAAGGGTAAGATAAACCTTCTTTTTAGCTATTCCACAACCTCCGCGATACTCCCACTAGGGGGCCATCCCATGGACTGGCAAGAACCTCGGGCTTCCAGCTACCCTCGGTACCAAACAACTGTTTTTGGTGGGACAATCGACCCGAAGGTGCCCCAACTTCGATGGGTGGCCCATTTTATGATATATGCTAAAATGTTTTGTGATTCCTGGATTTTATCCTTACACGAAGACACCTATGCCGGTGCTTCATATCAGGGCGGGGCGCCAGGAAGAAGTGCATGAAAGTCAGGTGTTTTACGTGTGTTCCTGCCGTGGAGGCTTAATCACACGGCATCTCAAGCCGAAGCTCAGATGCAGGGGAAAGATATGCGCTTCCCAACGCCCCGTTAGGTACCGATCTAGGAGCCATATTGTAAGGATATGGACTCCACTCCTCGGTGGGGAGGTTAATAACCTACTCTCTCCCTGTTAAGGGGAAATCACAGCCACCACGATGCTCCCACAAGGGGGCCTACCTCAATATACTAGCAGGAACAAGTTCCTGGGGCTCTAGCATCCCGTGGTACCAGCAATAGGTTCCTGGGTCGAACCGCGTATTCCACTAGGAGGAATACTACCAGTGTAAGACCTTACATCTCCGGACTGGTCACCAAAAAGAATGCCGCAGCTGAAAAACGGGAAAAATATATTAGTAAATGAAGGAAGAAGTGCAATTCAAAATTAAATTATGAAGTTAAGCTAAAACAATAATAATAGATCTTAAGTTTTAACAAGTAAGAAAACTAAATTTGGCTTAGGCCAAATTAAATACCCTCCACATCCATTACGGTGGGCTGATACGATTATATCGCGCCTTCTAATAGGGTGTCTACTACGTATCAGCTTGCAAGTGGAGTATTACGCTGAGAGTGGTTTTTCGTTAAATTGTGGGATAACCATAAATAGATGCACCAAATTTCAAGTTCATGTGTCAATTTTTGTAGCAAATAAATATATTTTTGTGATGTTTCTTGTTATTGCTAAAGCAAATATGACCTTTTTCCTCTTTAATATTTTAATTGTTGTAATGGTATAATATCAAACAGGCTTAATATACAACAATTTAAATAAATTTTTCTGATTGTGGGCGTGTCTGTTAAGCCCTATTTTTTGATCCTATAATGGTTACATTTTGTTCCCCAAATTGTCATTTGCCAGCATACACCTCACCATCTCTACTAAAAAAAGATTTTGCCTTTGGTTGACCTTTTGGCCTAAGCATTGATCTCTTCTATCAGAACGCATAACTTTGGGATATTTAGCAAATTTTGTACTTACATAATGAAAGTAGCGATAACCACTAGGAGTAGTTTTATTCATTACGCAAATACCAGTATGCATCTGAATTTTTGGCAAACGAATTTCGGGTCATCTTAGCAATAGGGCATACCTCGCAACTGGTGTTAATGCCACATCTTATTAATTTTAATTCATTGTCTATCACCATTTTCTTTACCACTTTAAAATCTCGATTACCTATAAAAATAATGCTCCTTAATTTTTACAATATTGACATAATTTTTCTTGCATAAACCATTTTTTTAATCACCATACGCGGTATCTTAATATTTTTGATTATTAAATTTTCACTGGTACTTTATTTGTGCGATCATCTTCAATTGAAACTTCTATAAATCCACAACCTTGTACGTTTCTTTAAAACCCGTCTAAAGAGTCAAAGAAATCTCTATAATTCGAAAGTGACATGTAGCGCCCGAATCAATGAACTAGTGTTCTTTTGAAATATTTTTTACCCAGAAGCATTACTCTCCCTTATCTTCCTTTTTGGAATCTGCCACATTATTTGTTCTTCTTTATTCTAACATCCTTCCAAAATTTGCAATTTTTTTTAACATACCTAAACATGTCACAATATAAACATTTTTTATTGTACGTTGTCTGTTTTTCTTAGACAACTTTTCACTTTGAAGTTTTATGTCGGCACAAACTCGGGAACAGAGAATTATCCCAGAAAAATGTCTTTTAAACAAATTTAAGCAACACGTTTAACAAGTTTAAGTTCCTAACATGTAGTTTTTTTCTGACGAAAAAAATGTCGACCAAAATCGGAGAAATGACAGGTGGTTATACTCATATCTTACAGAGGCTCCCTATGCTTCTGGCAACTATCATGGTTTTAGAAGTTATAAGCAACGAAGAACACTCCCCACACGAAGAACACACATCACTTCTTTCGTCAAGGGCTTCCGCCTAAGAGTTTTTAGAAACAGTTGAGAAACCCCGGATTGATAGTTTACGTGCGTACAGACCATACATATACCAACAAGACTCTTCTCCTTTACACAAAGTTGTGACAAAACAAGCTTGTATGATCGGAAATTTCTATGACCTTATTACCCCAAACTTACGGCCACCTAGCTTGCCAGACCTTAATCCTTTGAATTATTATTATGAATAAACAACGTCATAATACTATGAAGGATGCTATTACAACAACAATGATCAAAACGGACATGCATTCGTTTCCGCACCCGGACTGAGTCCATTACTGCTGCTAATGGAAATTTTTTTGAACGATTGTATAGTCAATTAGCGTCGTATAAAAATTTCATGGACTTAAAACAAATTTTTCAAAATATATGAACACATTACTTTTAATGTCAATTTGTCCGTACGTACTCTGTACTTATCATGATATCACATTGATATCACCAGAAAAACGCTTTTAAATACATGTGCCCAAATATTTGTATATAAAAATATCTCCCCGCAATTTCATTATTCATACATCACTTTCTTTCTTGAAATCACATATAAAAAGGATGCAAGTCAAACGCTGTAAAACGTGCATGAAAATAATATTAATGATAATGTTGACTAACAGAATGAAAGGAAATAATGGGTTTTTTCTCTCCATAGGAGGGAATGTATCATATATAAAAAATATAATATATATATACACAAAAAGCAGCAGCACCAGGAAGTATGTACCTTTTGTGTTGTTGGTAAAACGAAACAGGGTTGTTGTTCTTGTTGAAAAATTTCCCACGTTGTGTATACGAAAGAGGCTAAATTATATATGGGATATGTGTGTATTGAGTTTTATGTTTCATTTCGTTTTATGTTTTATATTGTTATGATATGTGGTTATATTGTTTTTGTTCGCCGTTCGCGGAAGATATATTATAAAGAAGATAGCGCTAAGTCGAATGTTCTGAAATTTTACCGATGTGTTCATATTACTACCCTTTATATTTAAAATTGTCTCTAGCTTGATGGCGCCTCTTCTGAGTGCTTTAAACTCTACTTGAAAGTTAATTTCGAATTATTTCTAAACAGTAAGTAGACTTGAAATTTGGTACAAATCATTATCTAGGTACCTTGGTATTAAAAACGAGTTAAATCAGACTAAGGACCTTCCTACAACTTTACAAAACGTATAGTTTTTAAGGTTTTTTCTTTATTACAGATCATAGAAAAAAACACAAATAAAGTTTTGCCAGAATATTAACGAATTATTAATTATTTATATATTTGGTCAAATTAACCACGTCTACATAAAGTAAACTTATTCTGGATGTTAGAATGTTTTAGGGGTTTATTTATAATATTTGGCGTGGGTGACCCTACATAAATTTAAAATTTATAATGACACTTGCTTCTTTATGTCCAGAACAAACTTGTGAAAATGGGCGCGCTTGGTTAGCGTACGGACGCGCAGTGATTACGTTTTACTTACGTTGTTATGATATTGTTAATAAACCTTGGAAGTACTGTTTCTTTATAAAGTAGTTTTGTACTTTAGGATTTATATTTGTACATTTGGGATATCTTAGATTCGGAATACGCCTATATAGCTCTTTTTTTATTTGCTTTTGGATGAATGCCAAAAAACGTGTTTACAGGCAGACAAAATATATGACGTCAATGTATGTATATGTATGTAAATTTGTGTGCCTTGCAAAAGTAATCTAAAACAATATTGTTCCATTTACGTGTATATATGTTGTATGTATAGACGAGATGTTTCTGTTATAATGTATTATATATGGTACTTTTTCTCTAACTTGTCGAATTTTAGTAATTTTTGCATTTTGGCGATAATCTGATGTTGTTGTACATACGTATTTGTTTAGAAAAACACAAATATATATGAATTGCACTTGTTATATATCCTATCATCATAATGATATTTGGATACATTTTTTTGTTCAAACATTTGTAAGTGAATTCTTCGAATTATTCTGCGGTTTTCTTTTGGGCAAAATCGGACGAAGAACACACCCGTAAGGACGTCTTAAACCATGCACCGTTGTTTTCAGCACTCTCACAGTCGCAAACTGTAAGATATCGAGCTCAAATTTGGTATATATTGTCTTTTGGTACATTCATTATCTCTATATATCAGACACGCCCACAATTTAGAAAAAACACTCGACTTGCAAGCTGAAACGCAATACATACACTATTAGAAGGAGTAATTATATACCGGCCAAGCCCACCGTGTACCAAACTTCATCGAAATATCTCAAAAAATAATAGGACCTCATATGGGAAGGTGTTCTAAAAATGGTCCATTTTTCTTAGGGTTCCCATCTGGGCCTATACATGTCCTTGTACCAATTTTCGTTAAAATATATCAAAACATACGACCTGGAACTTGCGCACATATTGACATGGACAGACAGACGGACAGGAAGACATGGTTAAATCGATTCAGATTTTGCTTCTGAATCGATCGATATAATTGAAGGTGGGTGTGGCATATGCCATTTAGGAGTTACAAACATCCGCATAAACTTATTATACCCTTTACCATAGAGTGGTGCCGGTATTTTTTAATTTCCGACACATCGCTCTAGAGATTAAATATTCGTTTAATAAACCTAGGAACACTGCTCAGCGTTAAGTCTTTTTCTTCGCCATCTGGGCACGGTTTAGTGCCATCCACGTAAGTCCGAAATCATTTTTGATTAGAAAAATGATTTTGGACTAACGCAATTTCCGTTTCTGCAGTTTCCAGGTGGCGTAATTATTACAATTTAATGGTTTTTACAACAGCCGAAGACGTTTTCAGTGGATTTTCTACTAAAGCAAAAAAGAATTTTCTGTTTTTAACAAAGTATATAGAGCAGAGGGCCCATAACATGAGACAACGAGCTTTTATTTCAAAATGTAAATGATTAAAAAAAAAACAAAATGACAAATAAAACAAAACAAATAACATAAAATACTAAGCATGAATATGAATACATGATTCAAGAAACTATAAAGTATATAAAGTATAAAGTATCTGTTTTGAAATTTCAACTGATGTATATGTGGAGGGTATTCAAAATTTGGCCCAAACCAATTTCTTTTTTCTTATATTTTTTATGTAGTTGTTTTGTTCATATACATTGAAAATTTACCTCTAAACATTTGTAAGGTTTCTCTAAATTAGAAGAGACATTTAAAAAACGTCCATTTTAATCAAATGTTTCAGTTACATTTTACAAAGGTAAACGTTTAGAAGTGCTTTAGAGAATAAAAATAATTCTTTATTTTTGCATTTAATAAGGAAATTATTAAGGATTACTGTAGGGATGGCAATGGCAACTTCTGCAGCATCGGCCCCTACAAAAGCGACAGCACCAGCTAATTTCCTGGAGATAACCGGTGAAGAAAGTATCACTAATTATATGAAGAATCGTTTAAGACGTGGTGGAATGAAACGCAAAGGATTCGAAATAGTTGAAGGACATAAGTTTTGTGTGAGATTTTTTAAGCAGCCCACATATTGTGGCTACTGCAAGGATTTCATTTGGTAAAAGCTGTTTAAAATACTATGATTGGACAATAGAAAATGAAAGAATTGTTTTTTTTATAAAATTATAGGGGCTTCGGTAAGCAGGGTTATCAGTGTGAAGGTAATTAGTTGGTCAAATGCAACTTTTGCTTTTATGTTGAATTTAAGTTGATGTGTATATTATCCCACGTGTCCTATTCCAAACATTTTAAACATACGGGATTTTCATTATACCCAGCACCACTTGTGGGGGTTGTTTGTAACTCCCAAACGGCGAGTGCCATACCCACCTTCAATTATACCAAAAAAGAGCAATTCTTAATATATTTTGATAAAATTTGATGTTTCTTTTTGTTACTAAAGCAAATATGATCTTTTTCCTCTTTAATATTTAAATACCAAACAGGCTTAATAAGTCAAAAGGAAAAGACCTTTTTTAAAAAATTTCTCTTCCGTCAACGTTTCGCCGGTTTTTTCCGGCTTCTTCAGGACGTATATATTGTGTTGTTGTATTTTTCTCTAGTACAATTACATACATATTAAATTCTATAATTAACAATTTGATTTTTATATACAATTGGTGTCGTACCTGTAATTGGTGTTTTTCTCCTATATATGTTTTTTACTATATATTTTTTTATAACTTTAATTTAATTTTAATATTGGTCTACTATCTCTTTTTCTAGTAGTTTTTTTAACAGATTTTATTGCATATTGTTGCTAAATTATAGAATAGTTTTGTCTTGTCTATGGCTTCCCTTGTATTTATTGTATATTTTTGGTCTTTGTTTGTATAAAATTTCCAACGTGTACCTTGTGTTTGTCCGTTTTTCTGTGTCGATTATTTTAATAGAATCCCAGTTAACATTGTGCTTTTCACTTTTTATGTGTTTAGCAAATGCGGTATTATCTCTGTTATTCTTAGGACCGTTTTCAATATACTTTTTTATTGTCTCTGTTAACTAACCGAATAATAAATTAACAAAGACCTGTAACCAGAAGATAAATTTTTTCGTTTTCACGAATACATATTTGTTAGTACACATTTATATCAACTCTGTCTAAGAAAAACATTTGTATTTTATAAACAAACAGTTGTCAAAAATAAAATTATTCAACTATTAAATTTAATCGTAAGTCGTAAAAACGAAATTTCGTTAACAGCAAGATAAAGTGACGATTAAATGTAACCGAAAGATATTGAAAACGGCCCTTAATGTCATATTTATGTTCTGTTATTCTTGTACTTAGCTGTCTTTTTGTTGTGCCTATATACATTTTTTCGCACTTGTCGTTATTGTTTCCCTTGCACCTTATATTATATATTGTGTTCCCTTTGTTTTCTGTTTTTATTATACCCTCCACCTTAGGGAAGAGGGTATATTCATTTTGATCATCCGTTTACAACACATCGAAGGAAGCGTCGGAAACCCCACAAACCATATATATTCTTAATCAGCATGAAAAGAGAAATCGTTTGAGACATGTCTGCCCGTGTGTCCATGTGTCCGTCTGTTTTTGGCACTCTCACGGTCGTAATTTTTGAGATATCAAATTGAAACTTTGCATACGTATTTTTAGTTCAATTTCGCTGTTCTGTATTGAAATTGGACAAAATCGGTTAAGAGACACGCCCACAATAAACGAAAATCTCATCATACCTCGAAAAAATTGTATCTCTAAAAAATTATATATTGCACAATACTATGCCTATCAAGTTGAAATTTGGTGTCATATAAGTGGTACCGTTATCCAACACTGTGCCAAAAATGGGCGTGATTGAATAACGCAAACGCCTATAATTATTAAAAAACACTATTTGCGTAAGTACATGAAATAGTCATATACATAAATATGGCAATAGGAACTTATTTTTAGAGGATTATAAAAGGTGGAGGGTATTTAAGCTTCGGTCTTAACCGAACTTCTCTAACTTGTTTTAAATTAAGTTGTATGCTTTGTTTATTTTTTGTTGTTTAGGTTGTGTTAGGTTGTAATTGAAAATCCTACCAGATGCTATAGGTTTCCTGTACCAACTTGTGCTCATGTTGTTGTGTCTATGGATTACCACGTCTAAATATGCTATTTGGTTCTCTGCTCCTGTCTCTGTGGTTAATTTAATTTTCGGATGGAACTGGTTAAACTTCTTTAATATATTTTCCTATTTAATTATTGCAAATAAGTCAACGTATTTGGTCATGCATTTGACATTGATGTTCCTTTTCTGTAGTTCTTCAAGTGATACTTTTAATAGTCTGTCCAATACAATATTAGCTATAATTGTGAACATTGGGTTTCCCATTGGTAGACCGTAAATTTGGTTATAGATTCTACCATCGTACATCAGACAAAAATGTAAAATGTTGAAAAACTGTATTTGGTATTATGGTATTTTTGTTTGTTGTTTTATTTTATTCCATTTTTCTGGTATGATATTAATTGCTGTATGCACCGGTTGGTTTGTAAAAAGCGAAATTACATCAAACGAGATGAGTACTTCATCATCCTCTATAGGTACGTTTTTTAGTTTGCATTTTAGTTCCCATGAATTTTTTACATTGAATTCTTTCGATACTAATTTCATAATTTATATATTTTGCTAATTTGTAACATGGTACCTCTACTGAATTGGCTATGGGTCTTAGAGGTATGTCTGGTTTGTGGATTTTAGGTAACCCGTAAAGACGTGGTGCATTAGCTATGTTTGTTGTCAGTTTTATCTTTTCAGTTTGTGTTATGTATCCTTTATTGTATAAATCTTTCACCAATTCATTATTCATGTTCTGTAGTTTGTTTGATGGATCTGTTCTGCTTATTCCAGAAAAAACCGGTGAAACGTTGACGGAAGAGAAACATTTCTAAAAATCATTTTGACCTATTAAGTCTGTTTGGAATTATACCAAACAACAATTAAACTATATTTTGATAAAATTTGGCGAAAAATTGTTAATTAGTACAATAAATGGATGTGCCGAATTTGTTCATGATTGAGTCGTTTTTTTAGTTCTCCTTTTCATATTATGATATTTAACTAAATTACTTACATAGCAACTTACAAAAGACAATGCCCCGAAGTAGTATTCATCTTATTAGTAAATATGTAGTTAATAAACTATTTGGCTTAAGCCAAATCTTAATATTTAATTTAATAATAAATTTAATGAATTTTATTTTCTTTGTAATTTCCTTTTAGAATGTCGCTTCAATATCCATCAAAAGTGTAGTAAGCATGTGGTTTTCAAATGCCCGGGCAAAGATACCGATCTGGACGCTGATTGTGTTAAAGTTAAGCATAATTGGGAATCTACCACTTATTCAACGCCAACATTTTGTGATGAGTGCGGCTTTCTATTGCATGGTGTAGCTCATCAGGGTGTGAAATGCGACAGTGAGTATAAGAACGAAAATAACAAAGTACTATACAGCAAGCATATAATTTACATAAAAATATTCATTTGTTTGTTTATACGTATACGTTGTTTATACGTGTGCGTATATGTATCTGCAGTTTGTAATTTGAATGTGCATGTTACGTGCAAAGGTAAAGTTCCGCCCATGTGTGGTGCTGATATCATGGAAATCAGAGGCAAATTACTGTTATATGTTGAACTAAAAGGGAACCATTTAAAAGTTGAGAGTATGTTGATTTGCTTTTGTAGTTGTAAAAAGTCAAGCTTTTAAAAGCAAGGTTTGATTATATTTAGATTATTTTATATTTTCAATAGTTAAAGAGGCTGCCAACTTAATACCAATGGATACAAATGGTTTAAGTGATCCTTATATAGCCATTGTATTGCACCCGGATCGTAGTGGTAAAACGAAGAAGAAAACTAAAACGATTCAAAAGAATTTAAACCCTGTTTTCAATGAAACTTTTACTTTGTAAGTATTTTAGGTGAAACTTGTAAAAAGCTTTATTTCAATTAGGCCAAATCTGATACTCTCCCCACATCAAAGCATACTGTGTATATTACACTATATATACAATTTCGACTTCTTTGACTTTCGACTATTTGCAGCATTTCAGATTTGCATAGAACGCAAAATAAATATACTCGTATATGTAAATATACTCGTATATTTTAAATTTTGTTCCTCTATTTTAGTGATTATGGGGGACTTTTATCAATTGTGGGCTAACCGGTTTCTACAATTTAGAATTTTAAAAATTTAATAGAAGTCTAAAATGTTAATAAAAAGCTCATTCAGTTGCAGCTGGAATGAGGAGAATATAAAACAGATATCACAAAGGATAAATTCGTTTATTGTTTTTGAAATTTGTTCCTATTAACAGTGATTTGCAACCTCAAGACCGTGATAAACGTTTATTGATTGAGGTTTGGGATTGGGATCGCACATCTCGTAACGATTTTATGGGTTCCTTTTCATTCTCTCTGGATGAAATTCAAAAGGTAGGTAATAATTGGTTATTAAAACAAGTGTACATTGAAAATATCGCACTATTTTTTATATATCTAGGAACCTATTGATGGGTGGTATAAATTTTTGAATGTAGTTGAGGGGGAACATTATAATATACCCTGTAGTGATCCAATTAACGATATAGCACGGTTAAGAGATGAAGTTCGGGTAAGTTCAAGTTATACTACGATGGGTACGATTTTGTGTTCAAATTTTTGTATTATGTTTTGTTTCACTTTGTCGAACACCTAGAAAAAGCCTTCGGAGATTGCAGAGAGTATAAAAAATTATTTGTAATTATCAAATTCTAAATGAATTTTACCAACCGTATGGGGTTCTCCCATGTCAAATAAATATGTCGAATTTCACCTTAATTTATTATATAATGTGGCCGCAACTAAGAAAAAATTTTTGGTAAAAAAAGTGATATTTTCCCGCGAAACTATATACTAATATTTTTAGATAGTCTAAGTTCCTGTGGATAATTGCTTTCCGTATATTGATATATACTGCCACGCCCAATTTTATAATTAATATTTATTTAGTCTATTTTCCAAGGTACCCAGTACCCATCTGAAACATGTCAGTGAGATTGAATAAGTGATGAGGATTCAATAAGTTTGCTCTTCCGTTTACAACGCCCAGAAGGAGACGTCAGAAACCATACAAAGTACATATATTCTTATTAACATTAAAAACTGAGCCGATCTAGATCGTATGTTCTTCTATTATTTACACTCTCACGAACCGCAATTGCTGATATTTTGTAAAGACATTTTAGATCGCATTTTAGTCACCGAAAATATGTATATTCACCATGAATATTAAGCTGAAAAGTTGAATTTATTATTCATATTTATAACGAGATTTTACATAAATTTGCCAAAAATGGGCAGTATTGGATAACAAATACGCCCACAATTTACAAAAAACCTTTTTCCTAGCCTAAAATCTTACTTACGAATTAATATGCGGGGTGCGTACGATAATTGAGAAAATTGGAAATTCCTAAATTCGTGGATTTAGTCCGTATAGCGACGACTCTTCAATTCTTGCGTTGTTTTATAGTCCTCTATTGATGAACTTTAGCTAGTAAAGAATTGCAGACGTTTCCAAAAATTTAGCACAATTACTATAATAATAATGAATTCTTCAGATAGATATACCATATTAAGTGTCTTAAAAAATCATGGTTGTCCACGCCAGCAACAAAATTAGTTTTCGTTTTTACTAAAATAAGGAAAAAGGGACGTAAATTTTGCGCTAATACCTTGCCCATATTACAAGTGTTTTAATAAAATATATTTAGGTGTGGAAATCAATTATTGTTTTTCCACTTTCTAAACAGAAAGATGACAAAAAGAATCGGAAGCGTCGAATGGATAATAAAAATTTTCCTCACAATATGAGCAAACGTGATATGGTACGTGCTGCAGATTTCAATTTTATTAAGGTGTTAGGGAAAGGTTCATTTGGAAAAGTTCTTCTGGCTGAGCGACGTGGCACGGATGAATTATATGCAGTGAAAGTATTGCGTAAAGATGTTATTATACAAACAGATGATATGGAACTACCCATGACTGAAAAATGTATATTGGCACTTTCGAGTAAATCACCATTTTTGGTGTCTTTGCATTCTTGCTTTCAAACTATGGTATGGAGAACTTTAAAAAAAAGTATTTAATTAGAATTAATGATAGAATTTACTTTAACCTAGGATCGGTTATTTTTTGTCATGGAATATTGCAAAGGCGGTGATCTTATGTTTCATATGCAACAATATGGACGTTTTAAAGAGTCGGTTGCCATGTGAGGATATTTTACATAATTTATAAAATATTTGAAGAATTTAAATGACGCTTTCTTATCTTTAGTTTCTATGTGGTAGAGGTGGCTTTGGCTTTGTTTTTTTTGCATAAACGTGATATTATTTATCGCGACTTAAAATTAGATAACATACTTTTAGACGTAGAAGGTCACATTAAATTGGCCGATTTTGGTTTATCAAAGGATGCCATAGCAGAAGGTGAAAACACTAAGACATTTTGTGGCACAATCTCTTATATGGCACCCGAGGTATCATAAATAAATCGTTAAAGTACTTTATGATCCAAAGGTGTTCCTACTGTTGTAGATTATTAGCTATGAACCATATAATTATACTGTGGATTGGTGGTCTTTTGGTGTATTACTCTATGAAATGATGGCCGGCCAGCAGCCTTTTGATGGCGAGAATGATGAGGAAATATATAAAAATATTAAAGAAAAGAAGGCTGTGTTTCCAAAGCATTTCTCTCAAGAAGCTATGGATATTATAACCAGTGTATGTGAAACATGATTTTATACAAAATAAGTCTTATACCTTCCCCACAAGGTGGGAGTATTCTGCATTTGTCGTTCTATTTGCAACACCAACCTACACCATACAAAGTATAAACAATATAATATTTTCTTTATCAGCACCAAAAACTGTGATCTAGGCTTGTAAGTCCGTATGTCCGTCTCTTGTTAGAACTCTCACGATTATAAATTTTTAGATATTGAGCTGAAATTGTGTTTATAAACATCTACTTACTGCACAAAATCGTTATTAAAAATGGGAAAAATCAGTCGAAAGCCACACCCACAACCGAAAAAATTCTATTCACATGCCATATAAGTTGACCTACAAAATTTAGCATATATATATATAATTATCTCATTCATCGATGAACCAAAAAAGGGCGTGATCGGACACCAGATGCACTCATAATTTACAAAAATCTTTTAAAGAGTAAAACTCGACATATACTTTTAGGGGTCATAATAATGTATCTTCAATGCTCACCGATTGTATGAACCTGTGGAGGGTATTTAAGATTTGGCATCAGCCAAATTTAGTTCTTTTACTTGTTTATAACTAGTGATTGATTGGTTTTCAGTTTCTCGCAAAGAAACCCAACAATCGCTTAGGAGCTGGTCGTTATGCTCGTCAGGAAATCACAACACATCCATTTTTTAAACTTATTGATTGGGATATGGCAACCAATAGAGAAATGGAGCCACCCATTGCGCCAAAAATTGTAAGTTTGACTAAAACAAGAAATGAAATAGTATTATTTTTTCTAACTTGAATTATAAACTTATATTTAGAAACACCGCAAAGACTTGTGTAACTTTGATCCGCAATTCACCAAAGAGAAGACCGATTTGACTCCTACGGATAAATTGTTTATGATGAATTTGGATCAAAATGACTTTATGGGTTTCTCTTACATGAATCCAGAATTTATAGCAATCGTTTAAAATTTTACTATTCGTATATTACAAATATAAAAAGCCAAAAATTTTTGTGTTATAAAATTTTGTTCAGAATAAAAACTGAAGTTTAACGTTAAAATTCAATTATTTAAAATTAAATAAATATATGACTACCAAATATAAAGTTCCTAGGTCATCAACTCTTGTGGCAGATATAAAGATTTTTTATTTATTGTGGGCGACCATGCCCATTTTTTGTACATTAATGAAGCTTATATTTATAGATGTACGTACCAAATTTTAAATTTATAGTTAATTTTTGTGGCAGATAAATAGATTTTGTCGATTGTGGGCGTGGCTCTTGACCGATTATGCCCATTTTAAATAGCGATCTGCGTGCAAAAATTAAAAGTGCGTGTACAAAATTTTAGCTCAATATCTTAAAATTTATGCCCGTGAGAGTGCTAAAAACAGACGGACACATGGACACACGGACACGGACATACATGTCTAAATCGACTCAGTTTTTGACGCTGGTCAAGACTATATATACTTTGTAGAGTCCTCCTCCTTCTGGGTTTTACAAACGGGAGAACAAACTTAGTATACCCTCATCACTGAGGTGGAGAGTATAACAAGTCATTGGCATTAAACCAATCAAGTTTAATTATACACTGCACCTTCCTGGGGAAAAGGGTATATTAAGTTTGTGCATATGTTTGTAACTCCTAAACGGCAAATGCCACACCCACCTTCAGTTATACCGATCGATTCATGTATTGACCCAAAGGGGAACCCTATTGAAAATGGACCGGATTGAGCCATTTTTAGAACTCCTTCCCATATTAAGTCCTATTATTTTTTGAGATATTTCGGTGGAATTTGGTACAAGGATATGTATTGGCCCAAAAAGAAACACTTTTGAAAATGGATAGGATCCGACTATTTTTAAAACACCTCTCCATATAATTTTTTTATTTTTTTTATTTCATAAACAATCAAACAGTTTTTTATTTTATAAACAATCAAATATAAAAAAAATTTCTGACGTATCATTTTGAAATTTTTGAAAGTACAAGTAGTTATAGAAAAAGCAGGGTATAATAAAATTTTGTATTTTTCAAAGTAAAAAATTAGAAGTAGTACAAAAAATAAAACTTCATTTATCAAAGAAAAAAATTATATTGAATATATTATATCAGGTGGTGTAGGGTATTTGATGGTCAGGCTTGACCGACTATAATACTTTCACTTGTTATACCCTCCACCTTAGGGAAGAGGGTATATTCATTTTGATCATCCGTTTACAACACATCGAAGAAAGCGTCGGAGACCCCACAAACCATATATATTCTTAAGAGACACGCCCACAATAAACGAAAATCTCATCATACCTCGAAAAAATTGTATCTCTAAAAAATTATATATCGCACAATACTATGCTTATCAAGTTGAAATTTGGTATATGTATATAGGGTACCGTTATTCAACACTGTGCCAAAAATGGGCGTGATTGAGTAATGCAAACGCCTACAATTTAAAAAAAAACACTATTTGCGTAGGTACATGAAATAATCATAAATATGACAATAGGAACTTATTTTTTAGGGGATTATAAAAGGTGGAGGGTATTTAAGCTTCGGTCTTAAATCTCTATCTTGTTTTTCAACTTGTTTCTGTTTGACCCATAAATATATATCTGTCCTACGAATAAATACTTTGGAAAGACGATATATTTTTGTCTCAGTACTTTCCCTTCAAAAATTTCTGGTTCATCCATAAAAAAAGGTAATATAGAAAATCATATGCGAAAGGCACATAAGAACACGGGGCGTATTGATGTCATGTATATTTTTAGTTTTAACTGCTAGATACCCATTACGTAAAAGCCTACCAAAGCAACCCTTAATAGATATGCCGTGCGTGCTCTATAAATTTCACCAAGTTATTAAAGTGAATATCTAAATGGAATATCACCACATTTAAAGTTAAATTTTAATTTTTTGGTTTGTGAATCCATAATTTTTTTACATTTACATGATTCTTTAGACAGATAGCTTCTTATTTTGACAAATTCATTATAATATGTTACATAAAAAAAACTTTGTGCAATGGATTGATAAGTTCATCATACTCGTATTCACCAACTTCATGAGGAAAATAATGAACGGATAAACTGTATAAAATTGAACCTTGTGAAACTCTGGAACGATTGACACTGCTAAAGGACAAGGTCTAATTTTCCTTTTGTACACAAAATTGTCTATCCGTCAAAACCTATACAAGTCTTTAGTTTGAAACCAATATCGCCTGGCCCATTAGTATGATTATTTTGATTTGAATGAATAGGAGTACAATACATGCGAAAATCGATATTCTCTTGTTAAATGAATTTTACTTTGCTTAAAGGTACGGATTGATTAGATTTGCTCACTGTGGCCTCTATTTTCAAAGAATCAATCTTTTGGTCAAGTTCAATTAAATAAACAATACTTCAATATTTATCAATTATGTATTTTTATTCACATTCGTACTCTCATGGCTCACTAATGGTTTTGTTACAATATGATCTCGCGAAACTTCTGCGAGAAGAATTTACTGCCGAATGATGTATGCTGAACATGTATGAGTGTGCACGTTAATTGTGCTGATAACATATATGAATGAAAAATTGGTTACAATTTTATAAAAATTTATTCATCCATCGTTTTTGATTAATGGCCATAAAAATATGTATAAATAACCGAATCCAGCTTGAACGAGCTACAGTTTCAATTGTGAGTTCATATAAAATCATATAAACGGAAAAAACAAGTTAAGTGTTCAGGTGCATTATAGAAAAGATATCTTTTAATAGGATAAAAAGGATTTATTAAAAATGTTGAGTGTATAAAGTGGTGATCTTCAACGAAAAGGATCCAGAGTACGAAAATGAGAAAAAGTGAATAAAAATGTTCTTCAAAAATAAATCATATGAATACACATATTTAAAAACCGATTTTATTAAGCACAGAGTAATTCAAAAACGACTAATTAGGAAGCTGCAGTAACAGCTTTTTATTGAAATTCAAAAATTTGCACGATTATTTTTTCTTCTTAGATTATTTATACTTGTCGTAACTTTTGATCATTGTTAACGAAGGGACAACGCAATGAATTATAAATACGTGATATTTTTGCTTGTATCAATCGTTTTATGCGAAATCTGTTCTGCCAACGTATTAAATAACAACAATAATAACAATGATATTGAAACAAACAAAGAAAGTGAAACAGATGAAAAACATTTGAAAAGAGTTAAAAAGGCGAAAGCACGTAAAAATGTAGAATTACCAGACCAAGATGAACAGCCTCAACGAGGGGATGATGCTGTAAATGCAGCTGAATTGCCCGATTTAGATGACGCGGAAAATTATGATTACAATGCGTATGATGAAGGTAAAGAAAAATATTTCAAAGTCTGATTGAATCGTCCTTTAGCGCCTCTTTAAGTACTTAATGAGCTTTGCGGTCTTTGTTAAGCGACCCACCAAAATTCGAACTAGATTCTCTTTTTGTTTTATTATATTTGTAATTATTATTATATTAGTAAACAACACAGAAATATTGTCCAAACAAGAAAAAAAAAGTACAAAGTGGTCTAAATTAGTTTACTTAAATTGCCAGCTCAAGTAAATAAATAGAATTATTTGAAAAGCGACTCCTGCAATTTCATAGAGTTTTTATTAACTGATACTTTTTACTTGAGCAGGCACCGCAAAAATTTCAATCGTGTATTTGGCCCGTTGTTAATAAGATTGCAATACTTTATAAAATTATTAGTATACATTAATAGATCATCTTTGCCCCAATGCTACTTCCAATTCACATAAGGTGAACAAGAACAATATGTGATGGCCATTGGATTTAGAAGCGTATGTAATCGATACAAAAAAAATGTATTCGGTATTCATGAAGGTAACATTTACTAGGTAAATTTATACATTATATATATATACATGCATATCCTCAATTCAAAGAGTGAAATCTTTGACGCAACATGTGTGTCGGTGCGTAATGAGGAAAATAGGTTATTTTAAAGTAATAAACATAAACATTTGCATTAATTGAAGCAGCTGTTAATAGTTGTCTTAATAACCTTAATAGTTTTTGCACTATTTTATTCTTTACAATGACAACAACAGTAACACTCGGCAGCAAAAGCAAATTATTTGCAGCATAATGTATGTAATGTATTGCACTATTACAGCATATGTATATATAAAGCATAAGATAGTTCATATATTGAATGCGCCCTTATATTTTAAAGTGGTACAATTCCTCTTTGTGTTTTCGTATGAATTTCATTCAATAGAGACCCACTTTTTATTATACGTATAAGTTCAGAATCACTTTCTTTATATGGCGAAAGTTCGTAATGTGTAGAGCGTGCCTATTAATCAATTTTTTTTTTGAAATATATAAAAATAATACTCCATTGAATGTGAATACATTAATTTGGAATAAAAATACTTAAAAGTGGAATTGTACAACTTTCAAATATAAAGGCTCATATGTTGATGATATGAAAGTAGTGGCGCTGACATGCGCACGCGACAAAACATACATATCATATTAATGGTCATATTAATGGTTGATAGGAATCAGTTAAATTATATTTCATATTCATTCAAAAGCATGTGTCGCCTTTGCCCTTGCGCCTATAGATGTTATTGCGTCTTTATTGCTGCCTTATGTCCGAAGGTCCAGTGCTTATTTGACTTTTGGAAAAATATTTTTATAACAACAATTAAATAAATCACTATGCGCCAGCTACGACGCCGTTTTAAAATATCTTAATATACTCTATTTTATCATTAAATTAACTGTTAACTACATAAAGGTTAAAATTACCACACACTGGCATTTAGTCTGCTTTTGTCGTGACGCCATTCTCTCAAAACAACCAAACAAACATATCTGAAGGTCTGGCAGCAGATATCAAGGCGTTAATTGAAAAGCTATAAAATATTGAAGTGTAATATAATTGACCCAGTGGTAGTTTACTTTTTATTGTTTTAATATCAGTGACACATTTGTGAATATTTTGATTTATTTCTATATTAAGTGACTGATGTTAATGAAAGCTTAACTCATATGTGCTCCAATTATTCATAGCACAATAAATATATTCAACATGTAAATTTATTGCTATTTGTTCTCTTTTGTAGACGCAGATGCAGATGTAGATCCGGTCATTAATTTAGATACTTTTCAAAATCATGAAGAAGGTTAGACTTTAGAAAATATTTAACTGTTTTAAAAGGTTTTTTAATAATATAATTAATTTGTTATAGTAAAAAGCAATTCGACCGCTCGAACTCGTGCTGTTGATAGTGATCAATATCCTACGGAAAATCCTTACTCATGTTATTTCGAAAACTATTGGCGCCGAGAATCAGAGGAATTTACTATTGAACGAGACAGCTGTATTCACATATGTATTTGTTCACATTCTAGGATTGCTTGCCGTCCATCACCTAATTGTAATCAATTTACTCGAGAATCAGTGCAACCTGTTGATGATCGATTTATTTATACACCCACAACTCTTGCCACTACCACTACAACAACAACTACTACACCCCGACCTAGAGTTTATATTTCACCTTATGATAATTCTCCTAAGGGTGATCCAGGTTATGCTGGATCGCAGGGACCTGCTGGTGGTCCTGGTACACCTGGTACTCCCGGTATTCATGGAGTGCCTGGTAACCCTGGGATTCCTGGTCCTGTGCCCGACATGAATTATTATCATCAACAATTAGCCGCTGAATATGCTAATTCTGACAAAGGTCCTGGGAATGATCCTTTGTATGGAGTAGCATCTTTGCAATTTTCAGTCGGACAGCCTGGACCACGGGGACCTCCTGGTGCTATTGGTCCCATGGGACCACAGGGTTTTCAAGGGATTCGAGGGGAACCGGGTGAGCCTGGCCTGCCAGGACCTCCTGGTCCTTTGGGACCTCGTGGTGTCGCAGGTCTGCCAGGAAAAGATGGAGTACCTGGGGAGGATGGTGAAATTGGAGGTCAAGGTGCTCCTGGCACCCCTGGACCCCGTGGCCTACCTGGTCTTCCAGGAGTTCCTGGTTTTAAAGGTCATCGCGGTTTACCTGGTTTAGATGGCTCGAAAGGTGAACAAGGCGTTTCCGGTGAAAAAGGTTCTACTGGTGGAATGGGCCCGATTGGTCACCCTGGTTCAATTGTAAGTAATCTGCATATATTTCTAAAATATGATTTTAATAAGGGTAGGGTTAACGCAAAAAGGAACAGTTTTGGTAAAAGTATCCCCAGCGTAATATTATAGTATCACTATTGTTTGACAATTAATATTTTGCTAATGTGATAATTAAATAAGAAATACGAAAACACAGGGCCGCCCTTAAGGCGGAGATATATAAATATCGACATATACATTAAAGAAAATTCACTTTATATATTTCACGATTAATATAAAAAGAACACATTATTAAAAAAATTTGCAAATTTTTATACCCACCATCATATGTTTATGAGGATGTATATCACTTCGTCAAAACGTTAGCAAACGCCCAGAAAGACGCCTCGGAGGCCCCATAAAGTCTGAATTGGTTGATATAATTATGTTTATGCTGAAAAACTTAAAAGGGAGCAATTTTTTAAGATTTCCCCTGGACAAATATAGCTTTTTTTTAGTTTTTTTGTTTTTAATTAACTTTGATAAATAAATAAGTGCTTCTTCATCGTTTTATTCATTCACAAAAGTTTATATCGAAGACACAAAAGAGAAAGTCATGCGCAAATCAAAAAAAAAAGTAAAGCAAATCGTGTCAACAGTCATTCAAAAGATATGTAATCAAAACCTTTTATTTCTTAATATAATCTTAAATATCACCTAGGGTCCTGCTGGTCCGAGAGGTGAGCGGGGCAGAGAAGGAATTTCTGGTGCACCAGGAACTCGAGGCATAGATGGTAATCCTGGTACTCCGGGACAACCAGGTACAATAGGAAAACCAGGTCCTCCTGGATTTCCTGGTACACCGGGTGCGAAAGGTGACGCCGGAGAACTAGGACCTAAAGGTGATCAAGGTTTGCAGGGCCCTCGAGGTGAGGCAGGACGCCCCGGCGCTACTGGAGAACCAGGTTCATCCGGCGCACCTGGGAAAGATGGGCATCCAGGCGAAAAAGGTCCAACGGGTTCACCTGGTTCAATTGGTGCTCAAGGCTTTCCTGGACCTAGAGGACCTGATGGTTTAGCTGGCAGTCCTGGAGAACCCGGTATAAAGGGGGCCACTGGTCAACTTGGTGAAAAGGGATATAAAGGTAAAAATATTCATCTCTCTACGACTTGTCGCTATGTATTGTACTAGGCCTATTGTAGTTTTTTACTCACCATCACAATAATATGTATATATTAGGGGTGCGAAATTTATAAAAGTACATATAATCTTGCACAGCCTCGATGTAGCAATTTTGTCTGTGTTTGGTCGCACTATAATGATCGCAAAAAAGTTGATATATTGATCTGAATTTTGCTATGAATATTTATATATGTGTAGGTTGCCTAGAATTGTAAATGGTTTAAATCAGGTGGGTGTAATGTTAGAAAATATAAAGTACATAAAGATACCAAAATAAAATGTTGCTAGTTAACGAAGATCTTTTACATATTAGTAAAAAACATATTAAATACACCCATTTATATAATAGACATAATATAGATACTGATATGATTTAAGGGTTTTTTAGAATAAGGTAAGAGTAGTGAGTTTAAGAAAATTTTAACGTGGAACTTGAGTAAAACCTTAAACGTCTAATTCCAAGATAGAAGAAATGTCGTTTTTTACATAAAAATAAAGTTTAATCTCTTTAAATATCGCATACCTGTAGAAAAAATCGTCAACCTCCTAATAAAATCGAAAATATCTATAAATACACTTACTGTTAAGCTTTGGGACGCTACAAAACTTAAGTGTATGTCTAAAGTAATCACAACGAAACTGAATTTTTATAACAATACAATATACAATATAACAATCCATGACGTACATGACGTAAAAAATAGTTAAAAACATTTTAAAAAAAGAAAAGGGAATCTTGTTTGGGTTTTTAAACAAATAGTATATATACCTAATTTAAATATTATTGATGACAGTCACAAAAATTTGTGATGTCATTCATTTTGCCAGTGTCTTTCAAATAATTGTTCCTTTCCTGTAATATTTTTAATGTAACTCTTGATTTAATGATAACGAAGTCACAAAATTCAGACGAGAATTTTTATTTTTTTTTCTTGTATTTCTTAAGAAATGTGTGGGAAGAGCTTCTTTTGTTATATCTTTCTTCTCTTTTATTGATAAATAGTGTCACGCACAATTGTCCAACAAATTTTTTATTTAGTCCACAACATTCTCTAAGGTAACCCAATACACAAAATTTGATTGTAGGAGGTGCTAAGGAAAGACGTATTAAATATTTTAAATTAATTTTTTAATCAAAGTAATCACCCCAGCATCATACATATATTCATTCGAACAAACATGAGAGAAGAAGAATATATTGTGTGGTGAATTAATTTTTTGTGCGATCTGTGTAATTTTTCCAAGAATATGGGATAATCTATTAAAAGGTGCAGTGCAAGTATAAAAGATATCATATTCCTTTAAGAGCAGCATTATTTTTAGCAAAATGGGAGGAATGTGCTTTCGCGGTATGATTGTTCCTCTTTGTTTTTGCCATTATAGGGAGTGTAATATCAAATACATTGTATATTTCACGTGGAGTAGGGTTTCTTACAATGACATACCATTCATTCCAAGAGACCCGTAATTTTTTCTGGCGATTTGTTTAAGGTGTGTGATAATATTATTATCATTTCATGATAATTTTTTTTCGCACACATACTTACTTTTTGCTTTAATTATTTAAACAAGAACAATTGCGCGCTTAACATTGTATTCCCGATGTTTGTTATTTGTTAAACACACGATTTCTTTTTTTCTTCTGCTTTTATCATAGCGTTTTATTATAGGAAGAGAAGCGCAGTTTTAATGTTAAGGGTAGTTGTCACGTTGCAAATTAACTTTTGGTTAACAAAACGTCAAGGTAGTTAAAAAAATAACTTAATAGTTACCTATTACCATTATTATTATTGGCAAAAATACGAAAGTGGTTTACAATGTGAGTAACCTTTTACGTATACTCATCCAAGATACAAAAGCTACTAAAGTAAAGTAAAGCTAAAGTAATTTCAGCATATTGCCTAAAGAGAAACAAAAAAGAGATACGTAAAAATAGGGACGTCAGTGAGATAAAAGTATTAATTCCAGAACATTCTGGACCATCCTGAAATACCATTTCAGCTAAATTGTAGAGGAACCAGCTTGGTGATTGGTTTCATAATTTCGCCAAGGGAAGTATTTAGCTGGACCACTTGAATCAACTAATACTTCCTCTGAGCGTCTTGGTTACCTTACCAAAAATTTAAGGAGATTGTGTCCCTTTACTAGAAATATCTTGTCATTGAAATTTTGCGTCTTACCTCTGCTTTTGCGTTGTTTTTTTAAAGAAATCAGAAGCTTGGTGAATAAGAAGAAATATATGATCATTTGATGCCTTTCTCTGGTAGCATTGCGGTGTTGAGATTAGAGAGTCTCATGCATCTTAAAGATCTCCGTGCTGAAACCTGCACCCAACTCAAGATGTATCACCAGACAGTTACCAGACAACATATATGTATATATATATCCCTTAGACGTACGTGGTTTTAAATTCTTTAAAACAACATCACGTCTATGTAAACACTGCCGGCATGCTAGAACGAGGTACCCAAAGACATGGTTTGCTGAGGATTCATTTTACGTCGCCGAAAACACCGAACCTAACGATATGTCAGGCTTCTTATCAAAATTCTAGCGCCAATAAATCAATAGGCCTTTAGGCTCACAATAAAATACTCTAGAATGCATATTCACATTGTGTTCATCTTACAAAATTAGTCATGTAATACCATTATTTTTATTATTTTATATGATAGGATGAGTAATATCAACAAGTTCCAATTACCAACGCAAATAAGATTTTTATACCCTACAGTACATTTAGTAAGGGGATATATTAAGTTTTTGCGATTAAGATTCTTAATCGATTTAACCATGTCTGTATGTATGTTCATGTAAATGTGCACGCAAGCTACTAATTGTATTTTTTAAGATATTTTGATGAAAGTTGGGACAATGACATGTACTGACGCAAAGGGGAACCCTATTGAAAATTGACCCAATCAGACCATTTTTAGAACGCCTCCTCATACAAGGTCGTATTATAATTGAAATCTTTAAAAGGACACAAAAATCACAAAGCTGAATAATTTTTCATAGATTTGGTGATGAATAGTTAATTAGCTTAATATTTGGCTGTGCCAAATTTGAATGCGATTGGTCAATGATACTCACGAAGTAACTTATTTGGCAGTGCGTCAGGTATACTGATACAATTAAACATATTTTAAGGAACTAAGTGGTGTAGGGTAACAATTTCACTAGTTATCATCTACAAATGCATTCAACTTGATTAATTATGAAGCTTTGGTTAAATCAGAATTATTCTTAGTGTGATTACGATTTTCGTGAAAATAAGTTTGTTCTATTTGCAATATGTACATACATACCAAACATACCCTGGACGTCATATGTGTGTTAATATGACCTTCTCTTTATTGTATTAAAGTGGTGGGAAATGAGCACAACGTCAGTATTGGTAATGCATAGTTCAAATTTGACAACAAGATCAGAGAATAACCTCTAGTAATCGCCTTACCAATAATACTCTAAATTCCAGAAAATAATAAGCTCTGAAGAAGTCGCCAAAAAGCGACCAACCGTCGGCAATACTAATAATGTAATATCAATAAATTTTGATTAAAAAAATTAAACACTGACCTTGTGCTCATTTCGCACCACTTTAATATCCTGGAAGTGTTTTTAATATATCTGAGGTACGCTTCGCTATTTGACACGTTTTCGTGCAACGAAATTTGCTTTAAGGGAAGCACTCTAGTTTTAGCTGCAAAGAGCGATGTGTGAACCTCATCACATTTATCTACCACCTAATACGCGACAGTCTACGCTTTCTGTAGAGCGCCAGAAAAACCATGTATTTCAGTTTTATAACAAACGATGCCATTAAGCCAAGTGGATCAAAAACGCGTGAAACGTCAGACAACACCTGTCGCTATGTAGCAACATTGCTCAAATTCCCTAGTATGCTCAAGATTTTGATGCCTTTTAATACATGTTTTGCATCAATGTTGTGTGCCTAACCCTCGGACCATTTAAAAAATAATGATTTTTTTATATGTACCCGACATTCGGGTACTGCCACTTTTAAAAATTTTAAGCATTTGTAAATGCTCTTTCCCGTTCCACATAACTCGCTTGGTTTTGATTCATCGATAATAACGAATCCGCTTTTTGATATGTTTTTTGAACGGAGATTTTTTGCTTAATTTCAGCTCTCACATTGTTGATCGAGTAATTCTAAAAAAATCTTAAATTGTTGGTTTGGGCGCCTCATGACTCACTCTAATAAAGTTTCGACGAGTTTCGACTATTATTATTATTGATATTATTACTATTATTATTATTGGCAAAAATACGAAAGTGGTTTACAATGTGAGTAACCTTTTACGTATACTCATCCAAGATACAAAAGCTACTAAAGTAAAGTAAAGCTAAAGTAATTTCAGCATATTGCCTAAAGAGAAACGAAAAAGAGATACGTAAAAATAGGGTCGTCAGTTAGATAAAAGAGATTATGCATCTATTTTCATGTGTAGCAAATAAATAATTAAATAAATTAAATAAAATTAAGTTAGAACAAGTTAAAATATTATAGTCGGTGAAGCCCTACACTTGATATATTATTCAATTTAATTTTTTTCTTTGAAAAAGCTGGGTATAATGAAAATTTTTATTATTCCATACCTACTTGTATTTTCAAAAAAATTTTAAAGAAAAAAAAAATAAAACTTTTCATTTATCAAAGAAAAAATTAAATTGAAAAATATAATTAAGTGGTGTAGGGTATTTAATGGTCGGGCTTGACTTGGTTTCACTTGGTTTTATTCACAAGTTTGTTTCTTTAAATGAAAATATTAAATTACTGGAAATTGTTATTTGTAATAAAATTCAATTACTTTTAACAATTGTTATTTTTTATCTATACACACAATTGGGCATTATTCTCTTTATTGAGATAATTTTATCTCTACCTATCTATAAATCTCTCTCTCTATATATATATATGTACATATAAATCTTAACGACGGGTTACAAGATCTGGACTCTATTCATATTTATTTTATTTTTATTCATATTATATTTTATTCCACTATATTGGATAATTTAAGGTGATGTGGGTAATAAAGGAGAAACAGGACAAACAGGAGCCAGAGGACTACCTGGAATTGCAGGTCCAGAAGGCAAACGTGGTAAACGTGGTATGCGTGGCCCTATCGGCCCTGGTGGCCCACAAGGAGAGCGAGGGCCACCTGGATTGCCTGGTTTGCAAGGTCTTGAAGGACCTCTTGGACCTAAGGGTATTTCTGGTGATCGTGGTATACAAGGTTCTCCCGGTGAAAAAGGTAGTTTTGGTGATATCGGTGCTCCTGGACTTCCTGGAGTGCAAGGCTTACGCGGTTTACCGGGTCGTAACGGTCCACCTGGTAGACAAGGTTTACCAGGTGAGAGAGGTATTACTGGTGCTGATGGAAAACCTGGTGAACAGGGACATCAAGGTTTGCAAGGTTTACCAGGCTTAATGGGTTTACCCGGTGAAAAGGGCTTTACTGGTGACCCAGGAAAAACTGGTGAACCTGGTATAACAGGTCCTATAGGCCCACGTGGTGATAATGGTAAAGATGGTCTACCAGGAGGTCAAGGACAACCTGGGCCTCCTGGTCAAGACGGTGCTCGAGGGGAAACAGGCCCTCCAGGCTCCAGAGGTTTTCAAGGCTTACCTGGTGCTGTTGGACTTCCTGGATCAGCAGGTAAAGATGGCAGTCAAGGTTCACCTGGCGCTCAGGGATCTGTAGGTACTGCTGGTCCTAGGGGTGAACGCGGCTTTCCAGGAGAACGTGGTAGTCCGGGACAACCTGGTACTCCTGGAGATAGAGGTGAACAAGGTGTTGTGGGTAATGATGGTCCGCCGGTAAGTTTAAAACTTATGCTCTATTAAAAACATCATTTCAATTGTGTGCAATTTAAAGGGTCTAGTTGGTAAAAGTGGTGAAAAAGGTCAAATAGGCGCTCCCGGAATGATGGGTTTACCGGGTCTTAAGGGAATGCAAGGCCCAGTAGGTGAAAAAGGAGAAAGAGGTGGTCCCGGTGTAATGGGCCTTGAAGGTGCGCCTGGACGTCAAGGCGAGCGCGGACCACAAGGTAATATAGGTGTTGCGGGACCACCAGGAGAAGCCGGTGAACGTGGAGAACAAGGAAATCCGGGCCAAAATGGAGAGCAGGGTGCGCCAGGGTCTCCTGGTGATAGAGGTATTGCGGGGCCAATGGGACCACCTGGATTTCCAGGCCCACCAGGTCTAACTGGTATGGCTGGCAAAAAAGGCGATAGAGGTTTGATGGGTATTAAAGGAGAACAAGGTAACATAGGTATGCAGGGCCACCCTGGAGAACAAGGTCTCACCGGCCCTATAGGACTGATGGGACCAAAAGGAGCCAGAGGTGATTTAGGTCTGAGGGGTGAAGTAGGATTAAGTGGTTTACCTGGACGGCCTGGTGATGCTGGTCTACCGGTAAGTGTTAATATGAATTAGAATCAAATAAAGATTTTTGTTTACTTAGGCTAAACTGATCATAACAAAATGATTAGAAGTCCCTGTAATGTAATTGGATCTATAGAAGAATAGAAGGAGGAATTTCAATTGTATTATTTTATTATTCTTTCTCATCAAGAATATATATATTTGGAACGAAAATCTTAGTATACTCCCATAATTATTTTAGTTATTAACATTAAAATCTGAACCTATTATTGGAATACTCAGTATCGTGTCGAAAATTATATTATTTTAAGTATACGTTCCTCTTTAAATTCAAATTTGGTAAAGTGGTAAAGTGTTACACCCTCTCACAGATAGAAATGTTTATACTTAGAGCACTTATTGACCTGCTAAAAGTGGACTTGCTTAAGTAATATACAAAGGTACAATTTATAAGAAACCTTCTTTAGACATTTTATTTCATACAAACATAAAAAAGAGCGCTGTTACGCACCCCTTTGTATTTAGGGTTAGAGGGTATTTAAGATTTTGTCTATGTCAAATTTAGTTTTTATATCCACTATTTTAATGATAGGGGTGCATATTTTGTTTCCCTCATTCTAAATCCTAAAATGGTACGATCCGCACCCCTAAAAGTATATATATTCTTGATCAGTATCAATCGACTATCGACTTTGACCTTTTCTCTTGATACGCACTTGGATCCGCGTTTCACATAGTCGCTTCATGTACAGTTAAAAATAGCGCAAATGAAGTTGAACACCAATGAATTATATTGGGTACTGAGTGCTGATAAAATTCTGTTGTACAAGGCAATTGTACTTGTGTTATTGAACTGGACTTGTAGTATTGAACTGGTAGTAATTATTTGCTAGTAAAAGCGGTGAAAGACGTCAATCGTGAAAGAAGCGAAAAATTTATGTTTAAACGGTATTAAAATTCAAATATCTTGGCTCAACGCTTGCCATCTCACAAACGCAGACTAATACGTAAAGTGACATATTATAGATAGATATGCCACGTTATAATAACGAAGCATACACATGAACTGTCATGAATGTAATAGCTAAAACTACAATGTTTGTAAGACTTTAATTCATATTGAAAGTTTCCTATAAATGCATCAATATTTAAATCAAGATGAAAAATTTAGACCTTCTGTTTATCGAAATTGGTCCACGGTATCGCATTTTTTGTGACCAGAGGAAGGTTCTTCACTAACATTGAGTTAAAGAGATGAATATATGAATATTCATTCTAGATCAACTCAGTATGCAATGCTGGTTGAAGAACCTTTTTGGAATCGGTAGGAACTTCTTTGATATTGAAAATGTTTTGTCAAATTAATATATGTATATCGCCAACTTTGAGTGAAGGGTATAAATATTATATATTTTATAATTAAACCCTACATGAGGAAGTGGTAGCTTCATTGTATATTGTATAAGTGCGAATGCTCCAATTTATAAACAGCAAAATCTAAATTTAATTATATTAAATTATTTGTGATCTTAGTTTTTTTTTTTACAAACTTGACCATATATGCGTGGTAACTAATGTTGTTTTTGATTATTAACCCATAATAGGCTGTGGTCTAATAACTGTTTTTAATAAATACTCAAAAACGAGCTTTTTCAAAAACAATCTTTATTGTTGTTAATCTCAATGCCGCTTTAAGGCGATGTACAAAAGTATGTGTAAGCAAAATAATTTTACGCCTTGGTTACAAATATTTTTTATATAATAAAATACATATAGTTTATTTTATACAGCGCCTTAGAACGGCGTTGAGATTAACAACAAAATAGATTGTTCTTGAAAAAGTCTATATTTGCGGACGAAACGTCGTCGAACAAACATTTTTGAGTATTTATTAATAATTAACAGTTATTAGACCACAGCCAATGATGTGTTAATACATCAAAAACAACATTAAATCAAATTATATTCCCTCCGTTCATCTATTTTGTGTAATCAACATAAATTTTTGATATTTAATCATGACACAGCGATGTTATTTGTTCCTAGGACGGTCATTATGTAAAATTGACCTAAAAAAAATCCTTCTCCATCAACATGAAAAAATTCGAATTTCACAATATTATTTTAAATGGTCGAAATCAATTATTTGGCTCAAAAACTACATATGCCAAATTTTATTGGCATAGGGAATTATATATGTAGTCAAACTTGACCGACTAAAAGCTTTTCACTTGTTTTCTCTTAATGTATTGTACATTCGAAATATTTAATAACTTTAACACTGAAACACTAACTTTGTTAATATTTATGATGATTTCAGGGACAGACAGGAAGTCAAGGTTTACCCGGCTTAGTTGGATCACAGGGTTTAAAAGGTACCACTGGTGAATCTGGCCGACCGGGTCCACCAGGCACGGTTGGTTTACAAGGCCCACCTGGCCATGACGGTCAGAAAGGAGATACAGGGAGTGATGGTCCACCAGGACCATTAGGAAATAGTGGTCCTCAAGGTCAAATAGGTGAAAGAGGATTGCCTGGATTATCAGGACCACCTGGTGCAACCGGATTGCGAGGAATAAGAGGAGTTCCAGGTGAACCAGGACAACAAGGTAAACCAGGTAAAGAGGGAGTTCCGGGACCACAAGGTGTGATAGGATTTTCAGGACCTCCAGGTCCAAGGGGTGAACAAGGTCCTGAAGGACCTCCTGGTAAAATTGGTCCACCAGGTGTATCTGGAAGACAGGGAGATAAAGGTCCTATAGGTATGCAGGGAAGTCAGGGCCAGATCGGTAATCCGGGACTACCAGGACCACCTGGTCCAGTAGGATCAGCAGGTTCTCAAGGTGAACGCGGTTTTAAGGGAGATGTAGGTTCACCTGGTTCTGATGGACCCATAGGTTTGAGAGGTAAGCCTGGATCTCCTGGACTAGAGGGACCTAAAGGTGAAACAGGTGAAGTTGGTGCAAAAGGTTCGAAGGGACATCGCGGCTTACTTGGATTGCAGGGCTTGCCTGGACCACCAGGCCTCAAAGGTGATTCGGGTTCTGTAGGCGCTCCTGGCATGACAGGAAAACCTGGTGAAACCGGTTCACGTGGTTCTCAAGGAAGAGATGGAATTCCAGGACCTCCAGGCCCACCTGGACAACCTGGTCCCAGAGGTTCTAATGGAAATGATGGCAGACATGGTCCAATTGGTCCGCCTGGTCTTCCAGGTCCACCTGGACCACCCGGAGAGAGTTTAGGCTATGATGTTGCAGCTTTAACAGCCTTGATGAGTCAAGCAAGTCCAACTAAAGGTGTTGATATATTGAGCGATCAACCATTAAACCAATTTACCAAGGGATTGAGCGATGAAGAACGAAAAGAATTAGTTATAAAAGCGTTTGAAAATGTAAAGGCATCCTTTGAAAGGATTACACGACCCAATGGACACCAAGGAGCACCAGCTAAGACTTGTCGTGACTTATTTGCTGCTTATCCTAATTATGAATCTGGGGAATACTGGGTGGACCCGAATGAAGGAAATATCAAAGATGCAATTTTAGTATTTTGCAAGCGAGATATAAAAGCTACCTGCATTTTGCCACAACCAAAAGACACTAAAATTTTAAGCTATGAAGGACCAGAACGAGAAGTTTGGCTCAGTGAAATGCCAGAAGGTGTAAATATTAATTACAAAGCAGATGCCCACCAATTGGGTTTCTTACAATTGCTAACGTCTCAAGCTACGCAACAAATAGTATTTCATTGCAAGAAGACTTTAGCTTATGCGGATAATACGGGAAAACCTTCGAGGTATAAATTCATAGTATAAAAATGTAAATTTTTACGTAAGCTGCAGGGTATAATTTTTGAGATAAATTGTTAAAATTTAGTACAAGCACATTTTTTGCTTCAAAGAGAAACCCTATTAAAAGTGAACCGAATTGGTTCATTTTTAGAACCCCTGTTCCAATAATATTTCACGAAATGGTTTATATGACAATGCCTCGTATTTACAGGTACATTAAACTAATTATAGCTTAATGTGTGGATATAACCCCCCATTATGTAGACAGTGACACTCTAACCATAAGGCTAAATAATATAGCCCAGTGACGGCAGTCTTTTTTGGCGGCAAATTTTATTTTCCTAATGTTATTTGATATTATAGTCACGATATAGTATTAAATCACGATAAAAATTCCCAAATTCTAAACAAAGTAGAAAAGGTGAACAAAGAACCCAGTTTAAATACAAAAATTCACTTGAAAATTAAGTCGACATCTCCTAACATGGCAATAGCATTGCATATTTTTTAAGTATTACCACTACAACTTTCAACACCGAAAGATCTAAATTACCCTCTTCTATTTGTAGTACTTTTGAGTAACAGTACCTGTCTTATTCGTAATATAATATTTCTCATATAAAGAGGGGCTCAAAATTTTCAGTAGGACATAGGCACCTGGGTGTATCCTACTCCCAGGTGGTTAATTAGTCGGGTATAACCGATATAACATTTTCACTTGTTTATAAATAAAATTGCTTTGTTTCTATATATTAGAAATGGTTTGAAGTTATTGTCCTGGAATGATGCTGAATTAACTCCCGAAGGAACACAGCGTTTACGTATCGAATCGGAATTTGACGAATGCAATGTAAGTTGGTAATAATATAATCTGCGTATAACACTTAGTTATTTCGAACTTTAGAAACGTACAAACAATTGGGCCAAAACAATAATAACTTATACCACCGCAAAATCACAACGTTTACCTATAGTCGATATAGCTATACGAGATGTGGGCGAAGATGGACAACAATTCCGTATACAATTAGGACCGGCTTGCTTCTATTAATGCTAATGGATACAAAACATTACTGTCAAAATCTACTTAATAGTTTAGGTTTAATAATTAATGATTTATATATTGTGTACATAAATTCTTCCTTTTTTGTTGATATAATAATGAGTACAATAAGTACCTAATAACTATTTATATGCTTGTAAATTTCTACTTCTTAATATTTTAAGCTAAAATGGCATAATTTAACACATGACAATAAACAATTTATGCTACAATTAGTTTAGTTGTATCAGTAAATGAAAGACCTTGTTGTAAAAAATACTTGTCTTGCCAAATATTAAGTTATTTGATTATTCTCAACTTATTTTTATTTAAAAATTAGAAAATGGGAATTTTCATCACGTACAGATTCATTTTAAGATATGGCAATTTGTGGAAAGTGGTGAGATTCAACCTCATTAAGTAAAAAAATTTAAACCTGAAGGTTGGACGGCTCTGTTTAATTTGATTCAGATTTATATTCTGAGCCGACGAGAACAGTGTTGCACTCTAGTTTCATATATATTATCATTATACCCTGCAATCGATATAACCATGTCCGCCTGTCCATGTAAATTTGTTCGCAAACAGCTACAGGTCGAATTTTTGGAGATATTTTGATGAAATTTGATACAAGGACATGTATTGGCCCAAAGGGGAACCCTATTGAAAATGGACCGTATTGGACCATTTTTAAAACTCCTTTCTATATGAGGTTCTATTATTTTTTGGAATATTTCGATAAAATTTGGTAAAAGAATATGTATTGGCCCAAAAAGAAACCCTTTTGAAAATAGATAGGATCGGATGATTTTTAGAACCCCTCCCTATATAATTTTTTTTTTATTTCATTAAACAAACAAAAAATAAAAAAATTTTTGACGTATCATTTTAAAATTTTTGAAAATACAAGTAGGTATAGAAAAATAAAATTTTTTATTACACCCTGTTTTTTCATTGAAGTTTTTATTGAGAATGAAAAAATAAATTTTTATAACCTATATAAACCAATAGGTTTATAACTAATATATATAAAGCATGCTAGATTTGATAAGATAGTATGTACTCGTATATACAAGTATATATATGTGGAGCGTTTGTTGATTCTTTTGTTTCAAAGACTCACATAAAAATTTTCATAAAATCATCACAATAGAGACAAAGGTATTTTGATGTTTTAAAATATTAACATGTAACATACTTATTACTACAGTTTTTGCGTACTATACTATATAATTTACTGTCCACGTTTTGACCCGTCTTTATCCCTTCTACATTCGGCCATCCTGCGTTGTCATCGACCCCGATGACGGTTGCCACTGTTTAATAAATTCAGCAACTGGCGTTGTACGTTTTGGACTTTCAAAGTCCTCAGCTCTCTCCCGTAATTGTTTTATAAGTTCCCTTTTCCGTTCATTGTCCTTGATCAGTTTTTCCATTTGTTCATTTTTATGTGTGGTTTCATATTTCAGTAAAATTGTTTGTGCTTCAAATTCTACCTTAAGTTTTTCATAAGCCTTCTCCTCTAGTTTACTGGAAGCATTGCGTTCTTCTTCTAATTTCTTTTCCAACATTAATTTCGCTTCCATTTCAAAGTTAATTTTAATTATATGATATTTCAGTTTCGATTCCGAATGATGAAGATCGCCTTTTAATTTTTCACATTCCCTTTGATATTTACATACTTCGTTACACTTTTCATCTAAAATAGAAGTAATGTGTGAATTTTCTTCATATAAGTTTTAAAAGCGGATGGTGCAATTTTTGACTTCTTTGCGGGCATCAGCTAACTGTTTTTCGACATTCCCTTTTTCTTTTTTGGTATCGAACAGCAGCTTTACTTTGTTGGCAAATTTTATAACTATTGAATTCTTTTCTTTATTTGCCGCTTCTTTTTCTTTGCGGTACACATCCTTTTCCTTTTCCAAAATATAATTTTCGCGCTGCAATAACATTATGTCATTTTCTTTTTTTAAAGCATTTTGCTCCAACATTTTCTTATATTTAAATATTTTCCGTTGAAATTTTTGTATGTACGAGTATGTGGCGTGTTTATGTTTTGTAGCCTTTAAATCACCCAGAACATTATCCAGCTTTAGTTTAACAATCTCATACAATTTGGTCTTCTCCGACAAATGTTTGGCCAGTAAAAGGCGTTATTTTTTTTTATTTTGTTCCTCCTTTAATTGTTTCTCCAGAGTCTTGTATTTTTTAATTATATCTTTAATAATTACAGCTGTCTCTTTATGAATTCAATACAAATCATCTTTTTTACCACAAACGTCATCTATTTTAACTACAAAACTTACGAAAAATTATTGATATTCATAGACCCATAATTATTATTATTTTTTTTATTAGGTTGTACTGATTCGTCCGTTTTTATATCCGCTTTAGAAAATGTTGCTCCTTCTGACGTAACGGTGACATTGACTTCCTTAAACATATCGTTACCAATTGCCGCTGGATAAACAAAATTTTCAGCAATATGAAACTTAACGTTAATATATATACCGTCTACCTTGACGCTTTCTACAAAATGGTCAATTGTGTATAGCTTGAAATTATTTGCGCAAATGATTGTTTTCCGTTCTTTAAATGCTTTCACACCATCTCTTTTATTGAACATATCTTGTCTTATTATCGAAACGTCACTTCCCGAATCAACGATAGCTGAAAATTTAACTCCCCTAATGTTAATTTCTTTGAAAACCCGATTAAATTTGTTGGTCTTAGGCTCATAAACATCACGCATTTGTAGAATACACGAAGAACTACGTTCCATTTTCGTATTTGACTGCAATTTACAATCTGCTGCTTCATGTCCTTCTCTTTTGCATTTGAAGCATATGATTTGTAAAAAAAGGACATCCTTTTGCAATGTGATTTTGATCCCCGCAATTGTAACATTTCTTTTTCGTTTTTTCAAAATTATCATTTTCAAATTTATTCTTTTGAAAAAATGTATTTGAGTGGATATCATGTGAAGTTTCACTAGTTTTTTCATAAATTTTCAATTTATCTCCTAAATCTTCTAAATTTTTAGCCTGGTATAATATTTTTTTGGCGAATTTACTGTCGTCTATTCCATTAAAAAAATACTCTACAAGACTTTCTTCATTTAAATTAACGGGTGTGCCAATTTCCATTAAAACATACAAGTATTCACGAAAACTCTCATTTTGTTTCTTTCAACCTATGCACTTCAGCAGATGAAATTGACTTACAAAATTCCTTGATTAAAGCTTGTTTAAGTACACTCCAGTTAGTAATATTACGTTGACTTCGAATGAAAGACTTTGCTGCGCCTTTCAACAACTGTTTGGCATCAATAAATTTGTGTAAATCACTCCATTTAACAGCTGTGGCATTATCTTCAAATTCATTGACGAAAGTCTGTGTGGTCAGTTCTACAAAAAGAAGTTTGTGATTCTTCGATGTCTCTCAAAAAAAAAAATTTCATCTTTACATTTCCTTTTCATCTACCAAAACACCAATAGCTTCATAATGTTCGGATGGAGAATTCACTGCATTAGGTCTGTAATGATTTATAAGTCTTGTCTGTAACTCACTTTTAGGTCCGTGGGCAATCCCTTCGTTAAAAAGTCTGCTGGCATATCTTCCGTATTTAGATATTCTACGTCAACTACACCTCTCTCCAACGCATCTCTTATGAAGTGGTGTCTTATGTCGACATGTTTGGTTCTATTGAAAATTTTAATGTTGGTCCTTTTTAAAATCTTCTCAAATATATTGCTTCTTTGGCAGAGTCAGAGAGAGACATGTACTCGGCTTCTGTAGTGGACATGGCCACTGATCCCTCCTTCCTGGATTTCCAGCATATTGCTGTTCCACCGTGTATGACCTACGATCGTCCACGTTTGCACCCCAATCTGCGTTGGCGCAGCCTTCTAATTCTGTACCACATTTTTTGAATACTAGACCTACAGTTTACTATAGCATACAAACATTTTATTTCAATGTTAAATTTGTTTATTTCAATTTTAAAATCAGAATGAAGAAATCTACAAAAATATTGTAAAAAGTATTATTACATTAAAAACAAAAACTATATAAATTTCTTCGTTAACAAGTATTAACACCTCCCCTCGAAGAAATATCCATACGTTTATTTTTTGATAATGTTTTGGTGCATTTGAAATGTTTTCGGTTGTTAAGCCTTTGGTCAACATGCCAGCTGGCATTTCTTCGGTAGGCATATATTTAAGACATACTTCTTTATTTTCTATTTTTTCTCGAATAAAGTGATGTCTGGTATCAATATGTTTTGTGCGCGAATAATATTGGTGGTCAACTTCTGTGCACTTTGATTATCATTATACATTATTAAAGTATTTTGTTGTATACCAATTTCACGTTATAGTTCTTCCAAATATAAAGCTTCTTTAGTCGGCTGTAGTGTGTTCACAATCAAGAGAACATATTCACTCAATTATTATATTAATTCAATTCATATATTTAACATACATTCATACATTCAACTTTTTGCTTACTGTGGTGAAACTTAAATATAGTCACATTATTGTTATTATTATTTAAGTTAATTTAAATAGAACTTATGTCAAGTAAGCAATAAGAATAACCTAGTTTAATTTTATGCTTATTATTAATATTTGTAATGTGTATTTATAATTTGTTGTAAGTTTATTGTATTAATTTTAGTAAATTCGTCAGTTTGATCGACCTCTTTTTATAGTATATAATAAAAACTTTTTCCTTTTCAAGCTCTAGGTCCTTTTTCTTTATTTATGTTGTTAAATTATTCATATAAAAACCAATATTTCGACTACTGTGTTGTAGTCATCATCAGGGTGATTCGGCTAAAATATGTAAATATGGTTTACAACATAGTTAATATTCATGTGATGTATAATCTAATTACCATCTGTACTATACTATTTATACACATATTCAATATTTAATAACACATTAAATTTTGGTAGAAAATTAATTAAATTACATTGCTTACTAAACTGGAGTTAATGGAAAGAATAAATGAAAAGTATAGGTGAAAAGTATATTACGTATATTAGCTTTTAGTTAACGGTTTATTATTCAATTTCTGCTTAGAGCATCGTTTTGTAAATGTGAGCGCAACCATCTGTGTCTGTTTTGTAATTCATTCTATTCTTCTCCGGTTCTCTCAGTATGTGTAACATTTCTAATGTTAATCGTTTTTGGTAGTTACTCTCTTTGTGAATGATCCTAACATTGTCCCAATCTGGTAAATGACCTCTTGTTTTGCAGTGATCCGCTAGGGCTGTTTTAGGCGTATTGTTCTTATCTCTGCATTTAATGTCAGACTTGTGCCCAGATATTCGTGTCCTTAGTTTATTCTGTGTTGTGCCGATGTACGTCATGTCGCATCTTTCTTTTCCGTTGCCACTGCATCCGATTTTGTATACGATCTTAGATTGGTCATTTTTATGTATTTTACTTTTGGTGTTGGAGAATATTCTTTTCGTGTTGTTGTTGGGTTTGTATGCGATCCCTATATCATTGTTTTTTGTTTTGTTGTTCAGATATATTCTCTCTGTTAGATTTGGAATGTAAGGTACCCCTTTATAAATCTTATTGTTACTTTCTTTGGGCGTTGTTCTATCATTGTTGCTGTGTTTGTTAACTTCCTTTATCAATCTGTTGACGTAGTTATCTGGGAATTCATTCATCTTGAGTGTTGTTTTGATTTTGTATATATTTTTTGAATGGTATTTGTGGTCGCTTATCTGTAGGACTCTCCTAATAAAGTTTATGGCTGTATTCCTAATTATACCTTTGTGCGTACTAGCGTGGTAGTTAAGTAGTCTGCCTGAGTCTGTCGGTTTCTGGTACCAATCGACATTGATGTTGTTATTCTCTCTTATTAGTAGACAATCCAGGTATGGTAATTTTTTATTATCCTCTTCCTCCTTTGTAAATTTGATGAACTTGTGGAACTTATTCATTTCGTTGAATAGTGATGTGATTACATCATTAGTTCCAATGATTAGTAAATCATCCACGTACTTTATTACGATGTCAGGTTTTTGTTCCAGATTGTTCAAGGCTGTATCAAGCAATTTTTCCATAAGAATATCAGCTATAATAGGTGAGGCTGGTGATCCCATGGGGAGGCCTTTTAACTGTTTGAAAAAATGTTGTAAACCATATTTACATATTTTAGCCGAATCACCCTGATGATGACTACAACACAGTAGTCAAAATATTGGTTTTTATATGAATAATTTAACAACATAAATAAAGAAAAAGGACCTAGAGCTTGAAAAGGAAAAAGTTTTTATTATGTATTAATTTTAGTATATAAAAAATGAAATTTCATTTAATAAAGCAAACTAAAAAACGTATTTGCGTGAGTCTCATTCATTTAGTTTCTAACATTAAAATACCCAGTTTCTGAGCTGGGTCCTTGCGTTGCGCGTTGCGCGATATATAATGTTAGAGACCACATACACTAACACACATATAAATAATACACTATATCTACTTGGTTAGTTAGTCAAACAGGACCTTTTGATTACATCTGTTATTGCTAAGTATTAAAGACCTAAATCTTGGGTTCCTTTTAAATATCTTAACACTGTCTTTGCTACCTTCCAATGTTGTTCTGTATAATTAGTGTTAAATTGACTAAGAAGATTGACTGTGTAAGCGATATCTGGTCTAGTTGTTACTGCTATATATAACAACGCACCAATCAAATTTTGATACTGAAACTGTTTCATTACGTTCTCGTTTGCTTTTTCTAATTTGTAGCTAATTTCAATTGGCGTATCAATTACTTTACAATTTTCCATATTGTATTTTTTAAGTATAGTTTGTATAAGATCTTTTTGACTTGTGCCTCGTTTTCATTATGTCAAACTCAAAACCATGTTTGATGTCAAGTTTTGATGAAATTATATTCCAAGACATTTCTTTGCTAGCCTAAAATCTTTCATATTAAAATACTTTTCAAGTTGTTTTTTGATGGCATAAATTCAAGAAGAATCATTAGAAGCGAGTAATATATCATCAACATATATAATTAAAAGCATTATTTTATCTTCCATTCTATTAATAAATAAACAAGGATCTTGTTTAGATTGAATGAAACCAAGATTTCGGAGAACAAAGGTAATTTTTATACCATTTCAATCCTGATTGACGTAAGCCGTAAAGTGATTTTACCAACTTACAAACTGGAGATTTATAATTGTTTAAACCATTAACCATTTTTTAGCCGTATCTTTAACCTTTTCGCTTTTTGTTTTAGATGAACCAGTTGGATTTTCAGAGACCAATTTTTGTATTACATATGCCATATATTCGGGAATTTTCATAAAAACATCTTTATCTAATTCTCCATTTAAATAAGCTATTACTATCTCCATCTGATGAATCTCTAAATTCAGTTCTGCTGCTAGGGCTGCTAATAAACGGATTGTTGTAGAACGTACAACAGGGATATAATTTTCACCAAAATCCTCGCCTGGACGTTGTGCATAGTTTTTTGCTACGAGACGTACTTTCTTTTTACCATCTTTTTTGGAAATACGAAATACATAACGATTTTCAACCATATTTATCTCCTTTGGTCGTTCAGTTATTATCCACGTTTTATTCAGTAGTTGTGCTATAAGCTCGTCTTCAATGGCTGTCTTCCATAAATTACCGTCTTCACTTTCCATAGCTTGTTTAATTGTTTTTGGATCGTCACCAAAACATATATTGGCTACTTCACATTCTAAAAATTCTTTAAAGTCTTCATTTTCTTCATAATAACATGGCTGATAAACTTTTTTCGGTCGGCTCAGTTTTTATTTTACGTGGACGACCTCTGCCGTGTTTATTTTGCTGATTTGATGTAAAAGGATGCAAATCTAAATTAAGCTCTTCGCTTTCAAAAAGATCTCCAATTTCTTTTTCATACGATTCTTGACTCTTGAATGATAATGTAAACATTATTTACTTCTTTATCTTTTGGAAAACGAATCAAATCAATGTAACAATCATCATTTACACGTTTATCGTTAGCATTACATGTTTTAAAGTACATGTCATTCATAAATTTGACGTCACGACTAAAAATAATTTTCTTTGTTTCAGGAGACCATAAACGGTATGCTTTACTTTCACTTGAATATCTCATTAAAACATAAATTTTGGATCTAAAATCAAATTTGCCTAAGGATTTATTGTATGCAACCGTAGGAGTTTTACCAGTCCAAAATTTATACGAGATTTCTTCATTTAAGGATTTGGTTGGACATCAATTTTTTATATAGCAAGCCGTATTGATACCTTCAGCCCCAAAAGATAACGGTGCACCTGACTCTTTAAGCATGCAACGAACCACATTTGTTAAAGTACGATTTTTGTGTTCTGCCACGCCATTCTGTTGAGGTGTGTGTGGTGCACTCAGACGTCGTTTTATACCATATTTATTTAAAAAATCATTAAAATTCCGATTACAATATTCGCTACCATTATCTGTTTATAATGCCTTTATTTTTTTGCCAGTAAAAGTTTCGACGGTATTTTTAAAGGTTTGAAAACATTTAAAACATCAGACTTGTATTTAATTATATATACCTCATAATAACGGGAATAGTCATCTATAAAGGTTACGAAGTATTTCGAACCAGAGTTAGGAGCGTCTCTCAGAGGACCGCATACGTCACTATGAATTAATTCTAATAAATCGATCGTACGTTCTTTACTACCTTCTGGAAAACTTTGTACCATTTGTGTTGAAGATGGCGCTTTCTAAATGTCAATGTAACAGTGTTGTTATAATTCTATATACGTCAAAAGCTGCTTTTTCTTATATTTCCTGTTCTCTTTTCTATTGCTGCCTCGTGAAGTGAAGACGTTTGTTGCATTAAATGTTTTCTATATATATAAAATCTTTATCATCAATAATTGAAAGCGTTGAATAATAAATTGAATTAATTACAAATATATTTTGGCTGTGCCTTTGAATCTTCGAAATATAACAGGTTATGGGCCCACCGCTATAAGATAAGCCAAAAGAAGGACAATCTGTACCAAGTGATATTGAGTATTTCCCAGTGCCTAAAGCATCCAAATTTTTACTACTGGAAGAAGGGGCAGTTAAAATACAAACTAAGCCATGGATTCCAAAGTTTATCATATACACCGCTTTAATGGTGAAAATTTTCAATTGTGGAAGCGGCAAATTTTCATGAATCAAAATAAACTTAAAAAATATATTTTGAGAACGTTGCTAAGACCAGAAACTGATAATGCTAAATGGAATGAAAAAGATGCGGAGGCGCAAGCATTCATTATGGGGGGTCTCGAGTTAGATCACCTAAAGTACCTCACAAATTGTTATACCACGGCACAAATGTGGAACACACTTAAAACAGTACATGCAGAAAAGAACAATCGGCACAAATACTTCTTGAAAAATTTATAAACTGTAAAATGGAGGAAGATGAAATAATGGCAAATTTTATAGCAAAAATAACATCTCTTGCAGCAAGGCTCAAAGACCTTAATTTGGAACAAAAAAGAATCAATGATCATTGCTAAAATAGTCTACCTGAAAAATATATACATGTTAGAACAGCTTGGTAAGCAGTACCAAAAGATGGTCAAAATATTGAAAAGCTTACCGATCACTTGAATAATGAAGAATGTATATTAAATTTGCGTACATGCTCATTATCAGATAATTTCATTAAAACTGCATATAATGTTAATAGTGATATATACAAGAAATGTAACTTGAACACAAATAAAAAACGAAGTGGAAAATGTAATTATTGTAACAAGCCTGGTCATTGGGCGAGAGAATGTTATAAGAAACAAAGAGAACAAAATAACAAAAAAGAAAAACACTCACTTGCGTTGCAAACCTCACATGTAAATAATAATCAAACAAATAAAAATGCGTGTTTATTTATGATACAAACAAGCATTATAAGAAAGAAAATTAAAAATTTATGGTACGCTGATTCTGGCGCAACAGATCATATGTCATTTCAAGAAGAGTTATTTGTAAGCCTTAAGAAATTTTTACATGGCGACTGTGAAGTGAAAGTTGGCGATGGCAGAAAATTGCACGTGCATGGAATACGTGACATAAAAGTGAGAGTTTCTAATAAAAACGCAATACACATAATTAAAAATGTTCTTTTCGTTCCGGACCTAGATAGATACTTCTTATCTGTATCACGTGCAACTGAAAAAGGCATGCGTGTAGTTTTTGAAGAAGGAGCCAACCGTGTACATTTTATAAAAGATAATTGTATCATTGTTGATAGTGTACGTGAAAGCCGACTTTATAGAATGAATTTAGAGCCCGTGATCGACATTTAGTAAATATGGTGTCAGCAGAACCTATTAAATTTTGGCATGAACGTCTCGGTCATGTAAATTACTAAAAATATGTATGTTCAAGGTGCAGTACAAGGTCTAAACGTTAACGACATTGACAAAGAACAACCGTTTTGCAAAGGTTGCGTGTTTAGCAAGCAGCAAAGACAAAGTTTTCCTAAAAGTGGTTGGCGGTTTTAATTATTTTATGCTTTTAAAAGTTTTGTATATTTTTTGAAAAACAAGTGTGATATTTTAAAGTATCTGATGAAATTTCATGCAGATGTTTTGGCTGATTCTTCTGGAAAGTTGGAATAAGGAAGTTGAAATCAGATGGTGGATTAGAATTTTGCAATGAAGCAGTAAATTAATTTTAGTGAAAAATGGAATTAAACATGACGTTTCTATACCAAGAGCGCCTGAACAAAATGGTTTTATAGAAAGGCAAAATCGGACTGTTGTTGAATTTGCAAAAGTGATGCTACATCAGAAAAGTGATGCTACATCAGAAAAGTTTACCTTTGTATCTGTGGACAGAAGCTACAAATACAGCTGTTTACTTGAAAAATCGTACTGATTTTAATGTACTAGATGGAGTCACACCATATGAAAAATGGTTTGGAGTAAAACCTTCTGTTGATCATTTAAGGGTGTTTGGCTGCGATGCTTACATTCATGTAGCAAAAGAACAATGCACGAAATGGGAACGTAATTCAGTTAAGTACATTTTAATTGGTTATAACTCAGAAAGTAAGGCTTATAAAGTGTTTGACCCAAGAAGTCGACAAATCTTTATACGAAGAGATGTGATATTTAATGAAAAGCCTGCATTTACAATTAATGAAGTTTTTGAAATGACACGAAAGCTTGAAAATACTACAACGAATGAGGTAATCCACGGAGAAGCAAGCGACATAAATATGAGTAAAATTATTGATAAAAAAGATAATTTAGATATTGACAAGCAGGATGTCAATACTGGTACACCCTAACGAAATCCAAGGCAACCAATTTTACGTAGCCCATATAAAACCAGAGGAGCAACAAAGTTATGCAATGATGAAGAATTATGTATGCTGATGGTTGAACCAAATTCACTTAAAGAAGCGCTCAATAGTAATGAAACAAATCAATGGTTAAATGCAGTGAAAGATGAATTGAATTCACATTCGAAAAATGAAAGTTGGATTTTAGTTGATAGAGAACCTGATATGCATGTCATTAAAAATAAATGGGTTTTCAAACATAAATATAATGCTGATGGGCAAATCGATAAATTCAAAGCTAGATTGGTTGTATGTGGATGTTCACAAGTAAAAGGAATAGATTATGATGAAATTTATAGTCCGGTGGTTAAGTATGATTCCATTCGTTTACTATTAGGGATAGCTACAAAATATAACATATAGCTACATTATAACATATAATTTGACGTAAAGACTGCATTTTTACACGGTTCTTTGGATGAAAAAATTTATATGGAGCAACCTTATGGTTTTGAAGAAAAAGAACAAGTATGTTTACTATAAAAAGGGGTTTACGGTCTTAAGCAAGCTTCGCGTCAATGGAATAAAGGAATTGTAGAATTTTCACTTAAACAAAATTTTCAGCAAACTTTGGCTGATTCATGTGTGTTTGTATACAACAATTTATTTTATCATTATGTTATGTTATCATTATAACATTACAATTTTGCTTGCTCTATATGTTCATGACGGTTTAATATGTGGAAATAATGATAATATGTTACAACGTGTTTTGAATGCACTACATACAGAGTTTGAAACTACTTATAAAGATGCTGAATTCTTTGTTGGTATACAAATAAGTTTAAATAAGGAAATGAACAAGATAAAATTACATGAACGCGTATATACTGAAAAAAATAAACAATTGGATTGTTCAATTGTATCAAAACCTTTTGAACCTGAAAAACAAATTATCCATATCGTGAAGCAATAGGTTCTTTGATGTATCTCATTGTTTGTACTAGACCAGACATTGCATTTGCAGTAGGTGTATTAAGTCGTTACGTTGAAAATCCGACTAAAAGATATGTGTATTTCATTCAATTTAAACTCAAACAGTAATCTTTTAACAGCATATTGCGATTCTGATTGGGCTGGAGATATTGATTCTAGACGAAGCACAAGTGGAAAACAATCTGTGACAGCAACATCAACAAATGAGGCTGAGTTCATCGCACTGTGTGCAGCTATAAAACATATTGTTTGGATGCGTAAATTGTTAAAAGATATACACTTTGCGCAAAATAAAGCAAACCTTTTGAAGTGCGATAATCAAAGAGCGATTACACTGGTTAAAAATATTGATTCATCAAAACGAACGAAGCATATAGATACACAATTTTTCTATACCTGTGATATGGAGAAAGCAGGTGAAATAAATGTTCAAAATGTGCAATCAAAAGAATAACTTGCAGACATTTTGACGAAATCACTAACACCAGCTAAATTTAAGGATATAATTAAAGGGTATAACTTCCAACAATAAGAAAGCGAGAGGGGGTGTTGAAAATGGCGCTTTCTAAATGTCAATATGACTGTTGTTATAATTCTATATACGTCAAAAACTGCTTCTTCATATATATCCTGTTCTCTTTTCTATTGCTGCCTCGTGAAGTGAAGACGTTTGTTGCATAAAATTTTTTCTTATATACAGGGTTTTGCCACCATTTTGGTAAACATTAGTCTTGACAGTTCATATTTGGCAGTCGTGAAGTAGACACGTGGCAAATTTATTATGGAAAAATATTCGATAAACCAACGTGTTTTAATTGTTAAAACATTTTATCAGAATCAATCATCATGTCACAGTAATGACAATGAGAAAGTTACGCGAAATTTTTGGGAGAAATAACGTACCAACAAAACGCACTATTTATCGTGTAGTAAATGATTTCGAAGAAAGAGGGTCTGTAGGTGATAGGCCCAAGCATGAACCACAACGTATTGCAAGATCGGCTGAAAACATTACTGCTGCTCAAGAAAGTGTTCAAAACAATCCATCAACCTCAATCCAACGCCATGCTCAGGAGCTTGGTCTTCAAAGAACAACTTTGGCCACAATTTTGCACAAGGATTTGCATTTGTTTCCATATGAAATTCAGTTGACACAAGAGCTTCTTCCACAAGACCATTTACGCCGCCGTACATACGCCAATAGGATATTAAAGCTCGCCCATGACAACTCCGGTTTTCATGAAAAAATCATAATGAGTGACGAGGCACATTTTCATTTGAATGGATATGTGAATAAACAGAATAGTCGGTTCTAGGGAATGGGAAACCCTCAAATTATTTATCAGTCACCCTTGCATCCATTCAAAGTGAGTCTGGTGTGCAATTTGGTCAGGAGAAATCATTGGATCTTACTTCTTTGAAAATGAAAACGGCGTAACGGTAACTGTTAATGGGGAGAGATATCGTGATATGATTGAAAACTTTTTATTGCCTCAACTGTGTGCTTTGGGCTTGATTAACATGTGGTGTCAACAAGGCAGTGCCACATCACATACAGCCAGGATTACAATGGAGTTACTAAAAGTAGTATACCTTCCCGGCGGACACCCTGTATATAAAATCTTTTTCATCAATAATTGAATGCGTTGAATAAATAAATTGAATTAATTACAAATATATTTTGGCTGTATCTTTTAAACTTATAATAGTGAAATCTTCGATATAAACCAATTTGTTTTTCACTGGTACATGGAGAAAGATTCTGAGTTTGTGAAAAAGTAAAACCATGTACATAATTTAGCATTCGTTTCATATCACGCTTATTTAAATGACCCATTCTACTGTGCCACAAGTCCGTATCGTTAGATTTTCTTTCCGTTATATTAGCTTTTAATTCGTTGTTCATGTAATATAAATTTCCTTCTCTTTTGGCATTTAACAATATATCATCATTCTTAAAACCAATACTTTGGTTGCTTTTAAAAACAAAAGCTTGATATTTTTTGAATAATATGTTGTACCTTTTATCAGCTATTCTGGAAACGGATAACAAATTTGTTCTAAGATCCCATACGTGAAATACACCATAAACATCAATAAAGTGACCTGTTGCTTTTGTAAATATTGTAACATCACTAAGTCCATAAATTTTACTAGTAACATTATTGGCTATATTTAGCACCTTAGAATTTTCTTTAAAATTATTAAACGAATTTATATTAGCAGTCATATGCACTGAGCATCCACCCTTTTGATACATTAGAGTATCCAACACATACGCATTTTTTTCGATCGTGGTTCGAATTTCCCTTTATTATTCTTTGTCTAACTTGTATGCATGGCATTCAAATTTATGCATGTAAGTAAAAACTGGTTTACGTTCGTTCCATATTTCGTATGGTGTTTCACCTTTCAAACTTTGTGATGGATAAAGATTACGAATTTAATTTGCCATATTTATCGCTTCGGCCCAAATACTAGGAGGGAGTCCTGACGTTATTATCATAGACTTGGCCATATCCAAAAGAGTTCAATTTTTTCGTTCACTTACTCCGTTTTACTGCCGCGTATATTCGATGCATAACTCGTGTTTTATTCCTTCAGATTTAAAAAATTTTTGCATTTCGTTGTTTACATATTCTGTGCGGTTATCGCTTCTTAAGCATTTTATTTTGAAACCTGTTTTGAGTTCTACAATGTTTTTGTTTTCAATGAATTTGCTAAACGCTACATTTTTACTTTTTAGGAAGTAAACCTCGCACCATCTGCTTTCGTCGTCGATAAACGTGATAAAGTACTTTGATCGCTGTGTACTATATTTAAAAGTTCTGTTCCTCCAATGTCGGATAAACTAAACGGGCTTTGCGACTGTTCTTCTTGTTACTACGTTAAAATTTTTGATTATGGCTTTTAAATCCTTTTCGTTTACATGGCCGAGCATTTCATGCCAATCTTGTAAAGTTTTTTCTGAGATGCCACAGATGTAACGTCTTATTATACCCTCCACCTCAGTGATGAGGGTATACTAATTTTGTTCTTCCGTTTGCAACACCCAGAAGGAGGCGTCAGAGACCCTACAAAGTATATATATTCTTGATCAGCGTCAAAAACTGAGTCGATTTAGACATGTATGTCCGTGTGTCCGTGTGTCCGTGTGTCCGTCTGTTGTTGGCACTCTCACGAGCGTAAATTTTGAGATATTGAGCTGAAATTTTGTACAGTCACTTTTAGTTTATGCACGCAGATCGCTATTTAAAATGGGCAAATTCGGTAAAGAGCCACGCCTACAATCAACAAAAATCTATCTAACTGCCACAAAAATTAAGCTATAAACTTGAAATTTAGTATATACATCTATAAATATTAGTTTCATCGATGTGCCGAAAATGGGCGTGGTCCGATAACATACACGCCCACAATCAATATAAATCTTTATATTTGCCACAAAAGTTGATCTATGAAGTTGAAATTTGGTGTGCAAATACATAGTTATGCCATCCATTGATGTGTTTAAAATGGGCGTGGTCGGTTAACATACGCGCCCACAATAAACATAAATATTTATATCTACCACAAAAATTAACCTATGACCCTGAAATTTGGTACACCTATTTATAGAAATCCCATCCATCAATGTGCCGAAAATGGGCGTAGTCCGATAATATACACGCCCACAATCAATATAAATCTTTATATTTGCCACAAAAGTTGATCTACGAAGTTGAAATTTGGTATGCAAATACATAGTTATCCTATCCATCAATGTGCTTAAAATGGGCGTGGTCGGTTACTAAGTCCACCCACAATAAACAAAAATCTATTTATCTGCCACAAAAATTAAGCTATAAACTTGAAATTTAGTATGTACATCTATAAATATTAGCTTCATAGATGTGAAAAAATGAGCGTGTTATAATTTTTAAAATTTATAAAACTTCAATTTCATCATCATCAATTCAAAAAATTTAAAAAGATCCATAAATATTTAGGCGCTTATTAAGAGCAATTGTACATAACCAAATAAAAATACATACATATGCATAAACAATAAAAATTTTATAGACAAGGCATCGTGTTTACCGCTTTATATATCTCAGTTTTAAAATTTAGAAAATTTTGAATATCAAATAAATGACTTAAAATTTTTAATGAAAAATACTTAAAATAAAGTAACATGATGCACGATCAGGTACATATACTTATAGTTTGCAAGTACAGGCTACAGCCTTGTTAGAAATCAGGTACATAAATGACTATTAGACTATTAATGACTATTTAACACTATTTCAATATGCCCTTATTAAGTATTACATCATCTCGACAAAGACGTCTGAGAAATATACAATCTGTGAGAAGTTTCGCGAGCAAAGTTTGGAGAGAGACAGAATTGAAAATTCTCAGCGTATATTAGCAAGAAGAAGTGATCCTGAATATCGCGAAGAGGAAAGGCGAAGAGACCAAAGCGCACATATTGTTAGAAGAAGAAGTTCAAGGTATCGCAATATGGAACAGCAAATGAATACTGTACAACACATAAACCGTCGCGGCAATGAAAGTTATCGAGTGCTTGAACGTCGGAGAAATGCCTTAACACAAAGGATTAGGAGGGAAGATAATGGAAGACGCAATAGAGAACAACAAGTTAATACTGCCCAGCATAGGCGCCACCGAGAAAACGAAGTCTTTAAAAGGAGTGAAAGGCTGAGAAATGCATTAACACAAAGAAATAGGAGGGAGGATGATGGAACCCGCGTTATAGAACAACAAATTAATACTGCCCAGCATAGGCGCCATCGCGAACATGAAGTGTTTAGGACAATTGAAAGGCTGAGAAATGCCTTAACACAAAGGATACGGAGAGAAGATGAGAGTCGACGCGCTAGAGAACAACAAGTCAATACTGAACAGCATAGGCGCCATCGCGAAAACGAAGTTTATAGGAGAAGTGAAAGACTGAGAAACGCCTTAACACAAACGATACGGAGACAAGATGAGGGAAGACGCGCTAGAGAACAACTAGTTAGTTTATTAGTTTAGTAAAAAAGGATTCATAAAAAATTAACTAATCAAAATTTTAAATAAAGTGCATATATAATTTTTTTCTAAACATAATAATTATATTTGTGTGTTTCTTTTAAAACTGAAATAGATGAATATGGAAAATATAAAATTTCATTTGTGAAATTAATAGAAAGCCTTATTAGTTCTTGATTTCTTCGGTGCTTATAATAAGGTGGAGGGTATTTAAAATTCGGCCAAAGCCGAATTTAGTTTTTCTACTTGTTTTTTATTTATGTTATATATATTACCCTTTCTTATGATATGTGGATATATTGTTTTGTTTTTGTTTTTTAGTATTAGAAGCGGGCGAGCCACACCCAGCATCAATAGTCCGTGCAAATTGAGATAACGCACTGAAATTTCACAAAATCATCTGCGGTTCGCTATTGCAATTCGGTAAAAACAGACAAAGGACACGCCCACAATGGCAACTGTTCTCTCGGACTTTCAGCACTCTTACAGAATCGTGTAATAATTTACAAGTATAAAATAGAGATTGTTACTTATTAAATTTTTTCAATCAACAAGTGAAAATATTATTGTCGGTCAAGCCCGACCATTAAATACCCTACACCACTTGATATATTATTCAATTTATTCAATATAATTTTTTTCTTCGAAAAATGAAAAACTTTATTTTTTTATACTTGTATTTTCAAAAATTTCAAAATGATAGATATGTCACAAAAATTTTTATTTTTTATTTTATAATGAAATTAAAATAAATGAAATGTTTTATTATACCCTGCACCACCGTGTGGAAAAGGGTACAATAAGTTTGTCCGGATGTTTGTAACTTCTAAACGGCAAATGCCACACCCACCTTCAGATATGAGCTGGTTTTTTTGAAAGTGGTATAAGTCCACTTTTTAAAAAAAATAAGTTAACGGTAATTTTAATGAGTTATAGACACCTTCTATCCATACTTACAATCACAATTTCAATAGAGTTCTATTTTGATATAAAATAAACATAAACAGTTTTGCTGTACAATGCTATCGCACAAATGTTTCTTTTGAAAGTGGAATAAGTCCATTCCTAATAATTATAATGAAAACAAATTTCTTATTGCAATTATTATTGATGATTACGACTTCAATGTAAACAAAAACAACATTGTCAACAAGACAACGGTATTATTTTTCTGATGAAATGATGAGAAGAAAGTAAAAAATACTTTTGTTTAGTTCTCCTTCGCAAGTCCTACTGTTTGGTTCTTATACTAATAGATTGCAGCGTGAGTATTATTTAAATATAACTACTATGAAAACAGAAAATTAACGGTTTAAATAAATAATATTATTTGTTACAATGAGTTCATATACCTGTATCTGTCTGAAAGTGATGTTCGTAAGTAAGAGTAATGATTTTTTTGCCGGGAATATTGAATTTTATTTTTTATAGAAATAAGACCCATGAATATTAGAAAAAGAAGAAGAATTTATGAATCGGATGAGGAAAGCAATTTGAGCAGTATTAATTCAACATTTCTACAAACTAAGAAGAGAATTAGAATTTTTGAATTAAGTGATTTAACGACTGACGAAGACGATGTTACTAATTTTCGATCTTTTTAATATAACTGAAATAAACTCTTAATAAACTTGGTTATTCGTGTATTTAAATGTCTTCATTTTAACTATTACTTTTTACATAAAAATCCATTTCAGTAAAGCTTTAATGTCTATAAAAATATGGACTTAAATTTGTTCCTGTTTTTATTTCTTGTAATATGTTATTTTTGAAAATGGTATAAGTCCATGAGGACCTAAAAAATCGTTTATTTTTTCAAATAATTTTAGTAATTATTATTTCATAATAAAATTTAAGGTATGTATAGTGTAAAAAACATCACTCGAATTGATTAAAGTTGGCCAATATTTTTAAATTGATTCAAACGCAAACCCTTAAATATCTCAATATATGGAAAAATGGACTTATACCACTTTCAAAAAAACCAGCTCATATATCGATCGATTCAGAATCAAAATCTCAATCGATTTTACTTCTACACCAAAACCCTACTCTATTACTTCTTCAATTAAGCAAAAAAATCCCCAAATTTGTTTAAATAAAAATGCGAACATATAACAGTTTTTTCCCAAGTAGAAAATTTTCATTCAATGTTAATTGTTATGTTACAATTCGCCCATCTCAGGTAATGTTATACATTTTCATAATTCCTTTTTATACATGAAATGATGCTCTATAAAATCGAAATTCGCATAAAAAATATTTTATTTATGTCGACTGAGTATGCGATGCTGATTTAAAATATGTTTATATACTTAGTCGAGTCTACGACGCCTCCTTTTAGGCGTTGCACACGTTTTGAAAAGTGAAATACACGAAATATAACGGTGTACTATATTTCATCGAAACACCAACCGTTTCTAGCATATTTGCACCCTACCCTATTTATAATATATTAATACAAACAAGTAAGAAAGGCTATTTAGACTTACGCCAAATCTATGGTGAATATCATCATAGGCACTAATCGCGAATGTAGGGGATAGGACCCTCGCGTTTTATTATTATTTACTATATTTAGTTTTTGTTCATAAATTATGTTAGCAAAGATTTTTATGTTTTAATTTTTTGTATATAAGTGTAAATTTTTTTTTAAGTTTAGTCGAATTTAGAAGTTAATTTAAAATATCAAAATAAAAATTTAGGAAAAAAATTTTAAATCCTGCCAGGAGCCCAAAAAAGGATAAAAGAAAAACTTAAAAAAAACTGGTATAAATAAATTTGAACAATTAGTGCGGGGAAATTCTATCCAGAATTAAAAAAAATTTCCAAAATTTACAACGCTAAACAAAAACTGACTTAAATTCATAAAAAAAAAGAAAACAAAAGGATAATTTACTAAAAATTATTTGATGTTGATTTATTGTATCGTGTTATATATTTTTCATATATCCATATAAAATATATACATACACAAATATTTTTTTTTTTTCTATAATTGTTTAATAAGATGCAACATACACAAACTCTCCCACACAAAGTGAACCATTAATAGAATTATGTTCCATATCCGCTTCAGTATCGTTACAACCATTCTGGAACAAATGTCCAGAGGCGTGGTTCATTCATTGCGGAATACAATTCGCAACTAAACAAAATCAATAGCGATTTAAATAAATACCAATATATTATAGCAGCATTATCAGAAGATACTGTTACACAAATACTGAACATTATACAAAATCCACCAATTTCTAACAAGTATAAAACATTAAGAGCTGCGTTAGTCGAACGGTTTTCGCTATCGGAGAAGGCGAAACTAGATAGGATTCTTGGAGATTCCGAAATCGGTAATCGGAAACCCCCGGAATTCTATCAGTCGCCGATTTAACGCGCGGGTGCAAATTTTGATACCAAACTTATAAAAATATGGCTAAGGAAACTGCCAACAAATTTAATTTAGGTACTACCAGCACTAATGTAACGGACATAAACAGTTTATTAAAGATGGCTGATAACATACGAAGTAATGTATAGCAGAGAAATAGCTTTCATAGGACAACGACCTCAACAACTAACACTGATGGGTTGGAAAACATGGTTGAGAAACTGGTATTAGCAACAACAAACGTCTGCGAAAGTTTTCACAAACTTTCCAATGATGTTTGCGCCCTTAAGCGAAATAATAACAAAGACGTAGAAGATTCAGTAGAGGTCGGAACCATTCTAGAGCTCGTTCACCTCGGATGTGTCGCTATCTGTAAGTTCGGCAATGAAGCTCTTAAATGTGAGCAAACTTGTTCATTTAATAAATTATAATAAATTAATTATGTGTGAATAGAAGAGCTTAAAGCTTTATCATATAAAGATTGAAAGAATACTATAGAAAAGTTGAAAGAATAGTACAGAAAAGTAAGCGCCCCCACGCTAAGAAAGTGAGAGAAAATTTTAAGAAATTACAACGACACAATATTAAGGTTAAATTGAGAAGTTCCAAATTATAATTGAGAACTTGCAAGTTGAAATTGGGAAACTGAAGTTTTAAATTGAGAAAACCAAATTGAAATTGAGAACTACCAAATTGAAATTGAAAAAAACAAATTCAAATTGATAAAACCAAATTGAAATTGGGAACTTCCAAATTGAAATTAGGAACTTCCAAGTTCAAATCGAGAAAACCAAATTGAAATTGGGAACTTCGAAACTCAAATTAAAAAAGCCAAATTGAAATTGAGAAAACCAAGTTCAAATTGGAAACTTCCAAGTTCAAATTGAGAAAACCAAATTGAAATTGAGAAATTTAAGTTTTTCCAAAATGAAATTGGGAAAGTAAAGTTTGAAATTGAGAAAACCAAATTGAAATTGAGAAAATCAAAATTGAAATTGAGAAAACGAAACGAAATTGTAATTGAAAAAAATAAAATTGAAATTGGGAATTAAAAAAATTATCTCAATTGAAATTGGGAAATTCAAAATTGTAATTGAGACAATAAAATTTGAAATCAGTAAAATCCAAATTGAAATTGGGAAAATAAAAATTGATATTGAGAAAATCAAAATTGAAATTGGGAAAATACAAATTGAAATTGAGAGAATGCATATTAAAATTAAAAAATTTTAAAATTTAAATTGTAAGTTAAGAAAATTAATATTGAAAATTGGGTTTTTAGTAAATGAGATAAACCAATTTTTATGCTTCAAAGTTAAATATTTCATTCCATATATTTTATTCGTATGTAGTAAAAAAATGAATGGATATAAAAGTAAAAATTCTCCAACTTAAAATACATACATATATACATACATAGATAAAAATATATTATTTATAAATGATTCTCTTAAGTTATATTAACAACAATTCGCACTGGTCAACCAGTCAGACCAAAGAACGTTTAAAACACATACATAAATGTAAGATTTCATCACATAAGGGACGCAGTGAAGCAAAATGAAGTAAAATTGGAATAATGTCCCACAAATTGCATGATTGCAGATATTTTAACTAAAAAATTGGCTCATGTAAAACATTTCATAATTTATGAATTTATTGAACATGAAATGAATAATTGTAATATAATGTTATAAAGGACATCCACATTGAGAAAGTGTGTTGGAATATACAGTAGTGTTCATAATTATAGCAGTGCTTATAACTACGCTCAAAAAAGTGCGATTTTATCAAAAATAATTTGAATAAAATTTTAAAGACGGACATGGGTTAATCGATTCAGATTTTGATTCTGAATCGAAGGTGGGTGTGGCATTTGCCGTTTAGGAGTTACAAACATCCGCACAAACTTAATATACCATATTCCACAGAGAGGTGCAGGGTATAATAAAAAAATTCTAACATGTATCATTTAAAAAATTTTTGAAATTACAAGTAGGTATAGAAACATAATATTTTTAATTTTTCAAAGAAAAAAATTAAAATGAATAATATATCAAGAGCTGTAGGGTATTTGACGGTCGGGTTTGACCGACTATAATATTTTCACTTGTTTTTTGTTTATTTTTAAAATCAAAGTAAAAAAAAAATTATATGGGGAGGGTGTAAAGAATCTGAAGGGTGCTGAGGTAGGACCCAGGGCCAACCAGAGTTCAATTCAAAGACAATTTATATTTTTAAAATAAAAGATGACTATTTTATTTAATTTATCTTTATATTATACTATTTTGTACATTACAAAGAGTTCGGCTTTTGTTATAACTGTGAATAATAACGGGTACAATAAACGTTGCCTATGCCTATGTAACTGTGAATGATAACGGGTGCAATGAACGTTACCTATGTCTATGTAACAGCAAATTTATATTAGAGAGAGCGAATCGTCTCTCGTGCTCTATACCTGTGTAAACGTTGGTTAAGGTAGAGATGACGGATCAATTATCGTACCTATGCTATCTGTATAATCTTGACTATGTTAGAGAGGACGAATCGTAACCTTAGCTATGTTAAGAAAGGACGAATCGACTCTCATACCTATGCTGCCTGCGTAAACATTAGCTATGTTAGAGAGGACGAATCAACTCTCGTACCTTAACTATATTAGAGAGGGCGAATCAACTCTCGTACCTATGCTGCTTGCGTGAACCTTAGCTATGTTAGAGAGGACGAATCAACTCTCGTACCTAAGTCCCTATATGACCTACCTATCACCAAGCTAGTCTAAAAGTAGCTCGCTTACTGTGCGCTGATCGGCCTTTTGTAGGCCAGTGGCTGAGCATGTTGTTTGTAAGAGCTTTGTTAAAAGCTTTGCACCATTTGCAGCTGACCTAGCTTCATATGACTTATAATTAAATTAATTAATACGGGGTTACTTAGACGTATTTTTCTTAGAACAAAAAGAAACTAAACATATTCATAAAAATAAAATAAAACATATTCAACTTTGTGGAAAATAAAAGAAATAAAGGAAAAAAAGAAAATATAGTGGATGATGTAAGATAATTGTGCAATGGAAATTTTCCTCTGTAAAATTTCCTTATCACAAGGACTTTAAAAAATGGTGCGATTCTATCCATTTTCAAAAGTGTTTATTTTTGGACCAATACATATCCTTGTACCAAATTTTATCGAAATATCTCAAAAAATAATAGGACCTAATATAGGAAGGCCATTTGCCATTTAGTAGTTACAAACATCCGCACAAACTTAATATACCCTTTTCCACAGGGTGGTGCAGGGTATAATAAATATATGTATCAATTTGAAATTTTTGAAAATACAAGTAGGTATAGAAAAATAAAATTTTCATTATATCCTGATTTTTCAAAGAAAAAAATTAAATTGAATATTATATCAAGTGGCGTAGGGTATTTGATGGTCGGGCTTGACCGATTATAATATTTTCACTTTTCATTAATATTTGAAAGAATGTTGAATTTATTAAAAAAAACCGACTTGAAACGAGAGATAGAGATCTTCGTTAAAGATGAGGTTCTTAATAATCATTATTTTTTTGATAAGAAATGCTTTTTCCTTAGATCTATCAGTAGGGACGTGTTTATATTTGCAATTAGAGCAGGCTGGCTAGAAAGAGGGTTCGGTTGGTTGATGCTTAGCATAGCATTTGCGACAATTAAGATTATATAGTTTACAGGATGTAGTGGTATGGTTGAATCTGTAATTATTTAAGGATTGAAGAAAGTGGATGTAGTGCTTTACATCAATTTTGGTAAATAGGAAACTGATAGAAGCGGGAACTTAAATACCCTTGAAGATAATTGTGACACATTCAGTAATTCGAATAAGTTTTAAAATTGGTGCTGGAGGATTTATGAAAGGAAAAAGATTCTAACTTTTGTTAGGAAATGCTCAAAGATTTTGCAGTAAAAAGTAGTACTGGGTGCATGTACATTAACCGATCAGGTCCATTTTCACAATTACAACATGACACTTTTAACATTGACGAAGGACATATGTACCAAATAAATAAGGTTTAGGAGAAAATATATTTACTTTTGCGGTTGTGGCTCGCCCACTTCTGGTATTTATAAAAACAATTTTTTTTATGATTATTTTGTTACTTTTAATTAGAATTACAATAACTTCTATTGCATTGCTGATAGATGTACCAGTTTCTCCACTTACCGGTTGCATTATTAATGATGAGAAACACTGCTCTGTGGTTGTGGAGTTAAAGCATAAGATTCGTATTAATTCTTCTCGCAATAACTGAAGGTTGCAGTTACTAACAATTTTATGCAATGAACTTTACTTGTAACACTAAAACCCCAACCTTAAGGGAAAAAATGATATTAAAAATTATGTTATTTCTTATATTAAAGAGCATTTGCGCCCCTAGCAGAAAAAGCTTTTACAAAGCAATGATTATAATAAATAACACAGAGAGAGAAACTCACCACTGTGGCCATTTGACTGGCTCAAAACGTTGATATGTCAGAAATTTTCACAACGTTATGGATTGTAAAGCAAAACGGATGTACATATACTTTAGCGTAAACATTAATAACAGCACCAAAAATAATGTATAAAATATATTACAACAAAAAGCAAGTAATAACAACAGGATTACAAAAGAGGAAATAATTTAATTTGAGTAATACATAATAAAACGTATTATACAATACATTTTAATTGAATAAATAACAATGACATAATAAAAATGTTCATATGACGGTGATGTGATGAAGTGATAAACGCAAAATTTGAACAAACTCTTGAAAATAAGTATATAATTACATTACATTATTTTTTAAACGATCTCAGTAAATGAATAAAATTAAAAAAGCCGTATAAGGTTATAAGGTTATCCAAATAATAGGATAGTCACAAAAACGGAAAGAATCCTTTGAAGTGTAGTACAATTTTATAAAACGCATACATATATGCTGGTAAATATACATTTATATATTTATATAAATAAAGCTAAAAATAAAAACTGTTGCATTTTTCATTTGTCGCCCTCAAATCAAGGCCATGTAATGGCCATACATGCTAAACATAAAAAAAATTTTATTTTGTCGGGGCAACTTTTAAATATCTTATAAATAAACAGTGGGCGTAGCAGGTAACTTATTGCGCCCTCTAATTACCTATTAACTTAAAAGCCCGATTCTGAAAAACTGAAGAAATGGTTACTTTTAAAAACGCGTCTGTTATCCGACCAGGCCCATTTTGGTACATCAATGAGAGCGCTGATTATACATATGTTTGGGTCTTGCAAACAAAATGAGAAAATTGGTATACGTCCTTCTCGTGGAGGGTTTAATTAGGATTTAAATAAAAACACGAATTTATGTTTTATAAAGGCCAACTAAAAAGCAAAAACACGTAACTCCATCTCTTCCCTTCAACTTGACAATATTAATTACATATGTGAGCTGAAAGTAATTGATATATGTATGCATAAGCTCACACCCTAAATATATTTCGTGACAATACACTTGACGGCTCTATGTGACACCATTTTAGCAATTAACAGTCTAAGAAAGTAATGAAAAATCAAACTTGACTTCGACCAAATCTATTATGTCTTTAACGTATTTATGTAAAGTTTTGAGAATAGTACGTTTTACGTATCAAAATTAAAAAGAATACATGCAACATTTTAGCTCAATTTTGTTAACACGGGAGTGTCAATGCATGTTGGATATAGAGTATAATTTTTGTCAATGCGTTTATTTAGTGTTTATTTACGTATGTATAAAACCAACCATTTATGTATTACTCTTATGATGGAAAATAAATTTCATTTTCAATCAATTAAAATGTATCAATTGTGTTGATTCACGTAATGGGAGTATGAATCGTACATTGTGAAAATTCTTTCTATTTAATTTTATGCCTTCCACGAGGTGTACTAAGTTTGTCAACTTGTCTGTAAGGTGTATTCGGTGTAAAATTTAAACTTTGAAATAAAATGTACCACATTCGCTAAAAGAGAACTCAATCGTATTCATAACATCGTCACATTTATAAATGTGGAGGGTATCTAAGATTTTGCCTTAGCCAAATATAGTTTTTTTACTTGTTACATGTCTTCTATACATGTACACCCGAAAACAATTAAAAAAGCTGTTTTTGGCTTGGACTAAATCTTTGACATCCTTCCTGTGGCATATATATAGGTCAACGTTGTTAAAGGGATAATACACTCACGGACTGGATCTATGGGATATGAAAATA